>JANJGK010000180.1:0-1200000 GCA_039081455.1 Macrobrachium rosenbergii | reverse complement strand
CCTTGAAGATTCTTTCTTCAGCTGAATTGGACCCATGGGCCCCACAAAAAAAAAACAAAAAAGGACTCCTTACCATAGATTTCCTCTGGAATCGCCGGAGGTGGCCATCATTACATGAATGACTATGCTCTAGTTTGAGAAAATGATAGTCTTCGTATTGGCTCCAAAATCTTCACCGAAGAATCCCTGAAGACTCCTTGAAGATTCTTTCTTCAGCTGAATTGGACCCCTGGGCCCCACAAAAAAAAAAAACAAAAAAGGACCCCTTACCAAAGAGTTCCTCCGGAATCGCCGGAGGTGGCCATCATTACATGAATGACTATGCTCTAGTTTGAAAAAATGATAGTCTTCGTATTGGCTCCAAAATCTTCACCGAAGAATCCCTGAAGACTCTTTGAAGATTCTTTCTTCAGCAGAATTGGACCCCTGGGCCCCACAAAAAAAAAAAAAGGACCCCTTACCAAAGATTTTCTCCGGAATAGCCGGAGGTGTCCATCATTACATGAATGACTATGCTCTAGTTTTAGAAATTAATAGTCTTCGTATTGGCTCCAAAATCCTCACCCAAGATTCCCTGAAGACTCCTTGAAGACTCTTTCTTCAGCAGTATAATAGGTGTCATTTTTCGATTTCAAGGGTAATTTCTTCCATTTATATAGCTGGTAGCCTTTATGACTATGCTCTAGTTTGAGAAAATGATAGTCTTAGTATTGGCGCCAAAATCTTCACCGAAGAATCCCTGAAGACTCCTTCAAGATTCTTTCTTCAGCTGAACTGAACCCCTGGGCCCCACAAAAAAAAAAAAAAAAAGGAACCCTTACCAAAGATTTCCTCCGGAATCGCCGGAGGTGGCCATCATTACATGAATGACTATGCTCTAGTTTGAGAAAATGATAGTCTTCGTATTGGCGCCAAAATCTTCACCGAAGAATCCCTGAAGACTCCTTGAAGATTCTTTCTTCAGCTGAACTGGACCCCTGGGCCCCACGAAAAAAAAAAAGGACCCCCTACCAAAGATTTCCTCCGGAATCGCCGGAGGTGGCCATCATTACATGAATGACTATGCTCTAGTTTGAGAAAATGATAGTCTTCGTATTGGCTCCAAAATCTTCACCGAAGAATCCCTAAAGACTCCTTGAAGATTCTTTCTTCAGCTGAATTGGACCCCTGGGCCCCACAAAAAAAAAAAAACAAAAACGAACCCCTTACGAAAGATGTCCTCCGGAATCGCCGGAGGTGGAGATCATTACATGAATGACTAAGCTCTAGTTTGAGAAAATGATAGTCTTCGTATTGACTCCAAAATCTTCACCGAAGAATCCCTGAAGACTCCTTGAAGATTCTTTCTTCAGCTGAATTGGACCCCTGGGCCCCACAAAAAAAAAAAGAAAAAAGGACCCCTTACCAAAGATTTCCTCCGGAATCGCCGGAGGTGGCCATCATTACATGAATGACTATGCTCTAGTTTGAGAAAATGATAGTCTTCGTATTGACTCCAAAATCTTCACCGAAGAATCCCTGAAGACTCCTTGAAGATTCTTTCTTCAGCTGAATTGGACCCCTGGGCCCCACAAAAAAAAAAAAAAAAAAAAAGGACCCCTTACCAAAGATTTCCTCCGGAATCGCCGGAGGCGGCCATCATTACATGAATGACTATGCTCTAGTTTGAGAAAATGATAGTCTTCGTATTGGCTCCAAAATCTTCACTGAAGAATCCCTGAAGACTCCTTGAGGATTCTTTCTTCAGCTGAATTGGACCCCTGGGCCCCACAAAAAAAAACAAAAAAGGACCCCTTACCAAAGATTTCCTCCGGAATCACCGGAGGTGGCCATCATTACATGAATGACTATGCTCTAGTTTGAGAAAATGATAGTCTTCGTATTGGCGCCAAAATCTTCACCGAAGAATCCTTGAAGACTCCTTGAAGATTCTTTCTTCAGCTGAACTGGACCCCTGGGATCCACGAAAAAAAAAAAATGACCCCCTACCAAAGATTTCCTCCGGAATCGCCGGAGGTGGCCATCATTACATGAATGACTATGCTCTACTTTGAGAAAATGATAGTCTTCGTATTGGCGCCAAAATCTTCACCGAAGAATCCCTGAAGACTCCTTGAAGATTCTTTCTTCAGCTGAACTGGACCCCTGAGCCCCACAAAAAAAAAAAAAAAAAAAAAGGACCCCTTACCAAAGATTTCCTCCGGAATCGCCGGAGGTGGCCATCATTACATGAATGAATATGCTCTAGTTTGAGAAAAAGATAGTCTTCGTATTGGCTCAAAAATCTTCACCGAAGAATCCCTGAAGACTCCTTGAAGATTCTTTCTTCAGCTGAATTGGACCCCTGGGCCCCACAAAAAAAAAAAAAAGGATCTCTTACCAAAGATTTCCTCCGGAATCGCCGGAGGTGGCCATCATTACATGAATGACTATGCTCTAGTTTGAGAAAATGATAGTCTTCGTATTGGCGCCAAAATCTTCACCGAAGAATCCCTAAAGACTCCTTGAAGATTCTTTCTTCAGCTGAACTGGACCACTGGGCCCTACAAAAAAAAAAAAAAAAAAGGACCCCTTACCAAAGATTTCCTCCGGAATCGCCGGAGGTGGCCATCATTACATGAATGACTATGCTCTAGTTTGAGAAAATGATAGTCTTCGTATTGGCTCCAAAATCTTCACCGAAGAATCCCTGAAGACTGCTTGAAGATTCTTTCTTCAGCTGAATTGGACCCCTGGGCCCCACAAAAAAAAAAAAAAAAAAAAGGACCCCTTACCAAAGATTTCCTCCGGAATCGCCGGAGGTGGCCATCATTATATGAATGACTATGCTCTAGTTTGAGAAAATGATAGTCTTCGTATTGCCGCAAAATCTTCACCGAAGAATCCCTGAAGACTCCTTGAAGATTCTTTCTTCAGCTGAATTGGACCCCTGGGCCCCACAAAAAAAAAACAAAAAAGGACCCCTTACCAAAGATTTCCTCCGGAATCGCCGGAGGTGGCCATCATTACATGAATGACTCTGCTCTAGTTTGAGAAAATGATCGTCTTCGTATTGGCTCCAAAATCTTCACCGAAGAATCCCTGAAGACTGCTTGAAGATTCTTTCTTCAGCTGAATTGGACCCCTGGGCCCCACAAAAAAAAAAAAAAAAAAAAGGACCCCTTACCAAAGATTTCCTCCGGAATCGCCGGAGGTGGCCATCATTACATGAATGACTATGCTCTAGTTTGAGAAAATGATAATCTTCGAATTGGCTCCAAAATCTTCACCGAAGAATCCCTGAAGACTGCTTGAAGATTCTTTCTTCAGCTGAATTGGACCCCTGGGCCCCACAAAAAAAAAAAAAAAAAAAAGGACCCCTTACCAAAGATTTCCTCCGGAATCGCCGCAGGTGGCCATCATTACATGAATGACTAAGCTCTAGTTTGAGGAAATGATAGTCTTCGTATTGGCGCCAAAATCTTCACCGAAGAATCCCTGAAGACTCCTTGAAGATTCTTTCTTCAGCTGAATTGGACCCCTGGGTCCCACAAAAAAAAAAACAAAAAAGTACCGCTTACCAAAGATTTCCTCCGGAATCGCCGGAGGTGGCCATCATTACATGAATGACTATGCTCTAGTTTGAGAAAATGATAGTCTTCGTATTGGCGCCAAAATCTTCACCGAAGAATCCCTGAAGACTCCTTGAAGATTCTTTCTTCAGCTGAATTGGACCCCTGGGCCCCACAAAAAAAAAAAAAACAAAAAAGGACCCCTTACCATAGATTTCCTCCGGAATCGCCGGAGGTGGCCATCATTACATGAATGACTATGCTCTAGTTTGAGAAAATGATAGTCTTCGTATTGGCGCCAAAATCTTCACCGAAGAATCCCTGAAGACTCCTTGAAGATTCTTTCTTCAGCTGAACTGGACCCCTGAGCCCCACAAAAAAAAAAAAAAAAAAAAAAGGACCCCTTACCAAAGATTTCCTCCGGAATCGCCGGAGGTGGCCATCATTACATGAATGACTATGCTCTAGTTTGAAAAAATGATAGTCTTCGTATTGGCTCCAAAATCTTCACCGAAGAATCCCTGAAGACTCCTTGAAGATTCTTTCTTCAGCTGAATTGGACCCCTGGGCCCCACAAAAAAAAAAAAAAAAGGACCCCTTACCAAATATTTCCTCCGGAATCGCCGGAGGTGGCCATCATTACATGAATGACTATGCTCTAGTTTGAGAAAATGATAGTCTTCGTATTGGCTCCAAAATCTTCACCGAAGAATCCCTGAAGACTCTTTGAAGATTCTTTCTTTAGCTGAATTGGACCCCTGGGCCCCACAAAAAAAACAAAAAAGGACCCCTTACCAAAGATTTCCTTCGGAATCACCGGAGTTGGCCATCATTACATGAATGACTATGCTCTACTTTAAGAAAATGATAGTCTTCATATTGGCTCCAAAATCCTCACCCAAGATTCCCTGAAGACTCCTTGAAGACTCTTTCTTCAGCAGTATAACAGGTGTCATTTTTCAATTTCAAGGGTAATTTCTACCATTTATATAGCTGGTAGCCTTTATGACTATGCTCTAGTTTGAGAAAATGATAGTCTTAGTATTGGCGCAAAATCTTCACCGAAGAATCCACGAAGACTCCTTGAAGATTCTTTCTTCAGCTTAATTGGACCCCTGGGCCCCACAAAAAAAAAAAAAAAAGGACCCCTTACCAAAGATTTCCTCCGGAATCGCCGGAGGTGGCCATCATTACATGAATGACTATGCTCTAGTTTGAGAAAATGATAGTCTTCGTATTGACGCCAAAATCTTCACCGAAGAATCCTTGAAGACTCCTTGAAGATTCTTTCTTCAGCTGAACTGGACCCTTGGGCCCCACAAAAAAAAAAAAGACCCCCTACCAAAGATTTCCTCCGGAATCGCCGGAGGTGGCCATCATTACATGAATGACTATGCTCTAGTTTGAGAAAAGGATAGTCTTCGTATTTGCCCCAAAATCTTCACCGAAGAATCCCTGAAGAATCCTTGAAGATTCTTTCTTCAGCTGAATTGGACCCCTGGGCCCCACAAAAAAAAAAAAGGACCCCTTACCATAGATTTCCTCCGGAATCGCCGGAGGTGGCCATCATTACATGAATGACTATGCTCTAGTTTGAGAAAATGATAGTCTTCGTATTGGCGCCAAAATCTTCACCGAAGAATCCCTGAAGACTCCTTGAAGATTCTTTCTTCAGCTGAACTGGACCCCTGAGCCCCGCAAAAAAAAAAAAAAAAAAAAAAAAAGGACCCCTTACCAAAGATTTCCTCCGGAATCGCCGGAGGTGGCCATCATTACATGAATGACTATGCTCTAGTTTGAGAAAATGATAGTCTTCGTATTGGCTCCAAAATCTTCACCGAAGAATCCCTGAAGACTCCTTGAAGATTCTTTCTTCAGCTGAATTGGGCCCCTGGGCCCCACAAAAAAAAAAAAACAAAAAAGGACCCCTTACCAAAGATTTCCTCCGGAATCGCCGGAGGTGGCCATCATTACATGAATGACTATGCTCTAGTTTGAGAAAATGATAGTCTTCGTATTGGCGCCAAAATCTTCACCGAAGAATCCCTGAAGAATCCTTGAAGATTCTTTCTTCAGCTGAACTGGACCCCTGGGCCCCACAAAAAAACAAAACAAAAAAGGACCCCTTACCAAAGATTTCCTCCGGAATCGCCGGAGGTGGCCATCATTACATGAATGACTATGCTCTAGTTTGAGAAAATGATAGTCTTCGTATTGGCTCCAAAATCTTCACCGAAGAATCCCTGAAGACTGCTTGAAGATTCTTTCTTCAGCTGAATTGGACCCCTGGGCCCCACAAAAAAAAAAAAAAAAAAAAAAAGGACCCCTTACCAAAGATTTCCTCCGGAATCGCCGGAGGTGGCCATCATTACATGAATGACTAAGCTTTAGTTTGAGGAAATGATAGTCTTCGTATTGGCTCCAAAATCTTCACCGAAGAATCCCTGAAGACTCCTTGAAGATTCTTTCTTCAGCTGAATTGGACCCCTGGGCCCCACAAAAAAAAACAAAAAAGGACCCCTTACCAAAGATTTCCTCCGGAATCGCCGGAGGTGGCCATCATTACATGAATGACTATGCTCTAGTTTGAGAAAATGATAGTCTTCGTATTGGCGCCAAAATCTTCACCGAAGAATCCCTGAAGACTCCTTGAAGATTCTTTCTTCAGCTGAACTGGACCCCTGGGCCCCACAAAAAAAAAAAAAAAAAGGACCCCTTACCAAAGATTTCCTCCGGAATCGCCGGAGGTGGCCATCATTACATGAATGACTATGCTCTAGTTTGAGAAAATGATAGTCTTCGTATTGGCGCAAAATCTTCACCGAAGTATCCCTGAAGACTCCTTGAAGATTCTTTCTTCAGCTGAATTGGACCCCTGGGCCCCACAAAAAAAAAAAACAAAAAAGGACCCCTTACCATAGATTTCCTCTGTAATCGCCGGAGGTGGTCATCATTACATGAATGACTATGCTCTAGTTTGAGAAAATGATAGTCTTCGTATTGGCTCCAAAATCTTCACCGAAGAATCCCTGAAGACTCCTTGAAGATTCTCTCTTCAGCTGAACTGGACCCCTGAGCCCCACAAAAAAAACAAAAACAAAAAAGGACCCCTTACCAAAGATTTCCTCCGGAATCGCCGGAGGTGGCCATCATTACATGACTGACTATGCTCTAGTTTGAGAAAATGATAGTCTTCGTATTGGCTCCAAAATCTTCACCGAAGAATCCCTGAAGACTCTTTGAAGATTCTTTATTCAGCAGAATTGGACCCCTGGGCCCCACAAAAAAAAAAAAACAAAAAAGGACCCCTTACCAAAGATTTCCTCCGGAATCGCCGGAGGTGTCCATCATTACATGAATGACTATGCTCTAGTTTTAGAAAATGATAGTCTTCGTATTGGCTCCAAAATACTCACCCAAGATTCCCTGAAAACTCCTTGAAGACTCTTTCTTCAGCAGTATAACAGGTGTCATTTTTCGATTTCAAGGGTAATTTCTACCATTTATATAGCTGGTAGCCTTTATGACTATGCTCTAGTTTGAGAAAATGAGAGTCTTAATATTGGCGCCAAAATCTTCACCGAAGAATCCCTGAAGACTCCTTGAAGATTCTTTCTTCAGCTGAACTGAACCCCTGGGCCCCACAAAAAAAAAAAAAAAAAAAAGGAACCCTTACCAAAGATTTCCTCCGGAATCGCCGGAGGTGGCCATCATTACATGAATGACTATGCTCTAGTTTGAGAAAATGATAGTCTTCGTATTGGCGCCAAAATCTTCACCGAAGAATCCCTGAAGACTCCTTGAAGATTCTTTCTTCAGCTGAACTGTACCCCTGGGCCCCACAAAAAAAAAAAAGGACCCCCTACCAAAGATTTCCTCCGGAATCGCCGGAGGTGGCCATCATTACATGAATGACTATGCTCTAGTTTGAGAAAATGATAGTCTTCGTATTGGCTCCAAAATCTTCACCGAAGAATCCCTGAAGACTCCTTGAAGATTCTTTCTTCAGCTGAATTGGACCCCTGGGCCCCACAAAAAAAAAAAAAACAAAAACGAACCCCTTACGAAAGATTTCCTCCGGAATCGCCGGAGGTGGAGATCATTACATGAATGACTAAGCTCTAGTCTGAGAAAATGATAGTCTTCGTATTGACTCCAAAATCTTCACCGAAGAATCCCTGAAGACTCCTTGAAGATTCTTTCTTCAGCGGAATTGGACCCCTGGGCCCCACAAAAAAAAAAAAGAAAAAAGGACCCCTTACCAAAGATTTCCTCCGGAATCGCCGGAGGTGGCCATCATTACATGAATGACTATGCTCTAGTTTGAGAAAATGATAGTCTTCGTATTGGCGCAATATCTTCACCGAAGAATCCCTGAAGACTCCTTGAAGATTCTTTCTTCAGCTGAACTGGACCCCTGGGCCCCACAAAAAAAAAAAAGGACCCCTTACCAAAGATTTCCTCCGGAATCGCCGGAGGTGGCCATCATTACATGAATGACTATGCTCTAGTTTGAGAAAATGATAGTCTTCGTATTGGCTCCAAAATCTTCACTGAAGAATCCCTGAAGACTCCTTGAAGATTCTTTCTTCAGCTGAATTGGACCCCTGGGCCCCACAAAAAAAAACAAAAAAGGACCCCTTACCAAAGATTTCCTCCGGAATCACCGGAGGTGGCCATCATTACATGAATGACTATGCTCTAGTTTGAGAAAATGATAGTCTTCGTATTGGCGCAAAATCTTCACCGAAGAATCCCTGAAGACTCCTTGAAGATTCTTTCTTCAGCTGAACTGGACCCCTGGGATCCACGAAAAAAAAAAGACCCCCTACCAAAGATTTCCTCCGGAATCGCCGGAGGTGGCCATCATTACATGAATGACTATGCTCTAGTTTGAGAAAATGATAGTCTTCGTACTGGCGCCAAAATCTTCACCGAAGAATCCCTGAAGACTCCTTGAAGATTCTTTCTTCAGCTGAATTGGACCCCTGCGCCCCACAAAAAAAAAACAAAAAAGTACCCCTTACCAAAGATTTCCTCCGGAATCGCCGGAGGTGGCCATCATTACATGAATGACTATGCTCTAGTTTGAGAAAATGATAGTCTTCGTATTGGCGCCAAAATCTTCACCGAAAAATCCCTGAAGACTCCTTGAAGATTCTTTCTTCAGCTGAACTGGACCCCTGGGCCCCACAAAAAAAAAAAAAAAAAAAGGACCCCTTACCAAAGATTTCCTCCGGAATCGCCGGAGGTGGCCATCATTACATGAATGACTATGCTCTAGTTTGAGAAAATGATAGTCTTCGTATTGGCTCAAAATTTTCACCGAAGAATCCCTGAAGACTCCTTGAAGATTCTTTCTTCAGCTGAATTGGACCCTTGGGCCCCACAAAAAAAAAAAAAAAAAAGGACCCCTTACCAAAGATTTCCTCCGGAATCGCCGGAAGTGTCCATCATTACATGAATGACTATGCTCTAGTTTGAGAAAATGATAGTCTTAGTATTGGCGCAAAATCTTCACCGAAGAATCCCTGAAGACTCCTTGAAGATTCTTTCTTCAGCTTAATTGGACCCCTGGGCCCCACAAAAAAAAAAAAACACAAAAAAGGACCCCTTACCAAAGATTTCCTCCGAAATCGCCGGAGGTGGTCATCATTACATGAATGACTATGCTCTAGTTTGAGAAAATGATAGTCTTCGTATTGGCGCCAAAATCTTCACCGAAGAATCCCTGAAGACTCCTTGAAGATTCTTTCTTCAGCTGAACTGGACCCCTGGGCCCCACGAAAAAAAAAAGACCCCCTACCAAAGATTTCCTCCGGAATCGCTGGAGGTTGCCATCATTACATGAATGACTATGCTCTAGTTTGAGAACATGATAGTCTTCGTATTGGCTCCAAAATCTTCACCGAAGAATCCCTGAAGACTCCTTGAAGATTCTTTCTTCAGCTGAATTGGACCCATGGGCCCCAAAAAAAAAAAACAAAAAAGGACCCCTTACCATAGATTTCCTCTGGAATCGCCGGAGGTGGCCATCATTACATGAATGACTATGCTCTAGTTTGAGAAAATGATAGTCTTCGTATTGGCTCCAAAATCTTCACCGAAGAATCCCTGAAGACTCCTTGAAGATTCTTTCTTCAGCTGAATTGGACCCCTGGGCCCCACAAAAAAAAAAAACAAAAAAGGACCCCTTACCAAAGAGTTCCTCCGGAATCGCCGGAGGTGGCCATCATTACATGAATGACTATGCTCTAGTTTGAAAAAATGATAGTCTTCGTATTGGCTCCAAAATCTTCACCGAAGAATCCCTGAAGACTCTTTGAAGATTCTTTCTTCAGCAGAATTGGACCCCTGGGCCCCACAAAAAAAAAAAAGGACCCCTTACCAAAGATTTTCTCCGGAATAGCCGGAGGTGTCCATCATTACATGAATGACTATGCTCTAGTTTTAGAAATTAATAGTCTTCGTATTGGCTCCAAAATCCTCACCCAAGATTCCCTGAAGACTCCTTGAAGACTCTTTCTTCAGCAGTATAATAGGTGTCATTTTTCGATTTCAAGGGTAATTTCTTCCATTTATATAGCTGGTAGCCTTTATGACTATGCTCTAGTTTGAGAAAATGATAGTCTTAGTATTGGCGCCAAAATCTTCACCGAAGAATCCCTGAAGACTCCTTCAAGATTCTTTCTTCAGCTGAACTGAACCCCTGGGCCCCACAAAAAAAAAAAAAAAAAAGGAACCCTTACCAAAGATTTCCTCCGGAATCGCCGGAGGTGGCCATCATTACATGAATGACTATGCTCTAGTTTGAGAAAATGATAGTCTTCGTATTGGCGCCAAAATCTTCACCGAAGAATCCCTGAAGACTCCTTGAAGATTCTTTCTTCAGCTGAACTGGACCCCTGGGCCCCACGAAAAAAAAAAGGACCCCCTACCAAAGATTTCCTCCGGAATCGCCGGAGGTGGCCATCATTACATGAATGACTATGCTCTAGTTTGAGAAAATGATAGTCTTCGTATTGGCTCCAAAATCTTCACCGAAGAATCCCTAAAGACTCCTTGAAGATTCTTTCTTCAGCTGAATTGGACCCCTGGGCCCCACAAAAAAAAAAAAACAAAAACGAACCCCTTACGAAAGATGTCCTCCGGAATCGCCGGAGGTGGAGATCATTACATGAATGACTAAGCTCTAGTTTGAGAAAATGATAGTCTTCGTATTGACTCCAAAATCTTCACCGAAGAATCCCTGAAGACTCCTTGAAGATTCTTTCTTCAGCTGAATTGGACCCCTGGGCCCCACAAAAAAAAAGAAAAAAGGACCCCTTACCAAAGATTTCCTCCGGAATCGCCGGAGGTGGCCATCATTACATGGATGACTATGCTGTAGTTTGAGGAAATGATAGTCTTCGTATTGGTGCAAAATCTTCACTGAAGAATCCCTGAAGACTCCTTGAAGATTCTTTCTTCAGCTGAATTGGACCCCTGGGCCCCACAAAAAAAAAAAAAAGGACCCCTTACCAAAGATTTCCTCCGGAATCGCCGGAGGCGGCCATCATTACATGAATGACTATGCTCTAGTTTGAGAAAATGATAGTCTTCGTATTGGCTCCAAAATCTTCACTGAAGAATCCCTGAATACTCCTTGAAGATTCTTTCTTCAGCTGAATTGGACCCCTGGGCCCCACAAAAAAAAACAAAAAAGGACCCCTTACCAAAGATTTCCTCCGGAATCACCGGAGGTGGCCATCATTACATGAATGACTATGCTCTAGTTTGAGAAAATGATAGTCTTCGTATTGGCGCCAAAATCTTCACCGAAGAATCCCTGAAGACTCCTTGAAGATTCTTTCTTCAGCTGAACTGGACCCCTGGGATCCACGAAAAAAAAAAATGACCCCCTACCAAAGATTTCCTCCGGAATCGCCGGAGGTGGCCATCATTACATGAATGACTATGCTCTACTTTGAGAAAATGATAGTCTTCGTATTGGCGCCAAAATCTTCACCGAAGAATCCCTGAAGACTCCTTGAAGATTCTTTCTTCAGCTGAACTGGACCCCTGAGCCCCACAAAAAAAAAAAAAAAAAAAAAAAGGACCCCTTACCAAAGATTTCCTCCGGAATCGCCGGAGGTGGCCATCATTACATGAATGAATATGCTCTAGTTTGAGAAAAAGATAGTCTTCGTATTGGCTCCAAAATCTTCACCGAAGAATCCCTGAAGACTCCTTGAAGATTCTTTCTTCAGCTGAATTGGACCCCTGGGCCCCACAAAAAAAAAAAAGGACCACTTACCAAAGATTTCCTCCGGAATCGCCGGAGGTGGCCATCATTACATGAATGACTATGCTCTAGTTTGAGAAAATGATAGTCTTCGTATTGGCGCCAAAATCTTCACCGAAGAATCCCTAAAGACTCCTTGAAGATTCTTTCTTCAGCTGAACTGGACCACTGGGCCCTACAAAAAAAAAAAAAAAAAAAGGACCCCTTACCAAAGGTTTCCTCCGGAATCGCCGGAGGTGGCCATCATTACATGAATGACTATGCTCTAGTTTGAGAAAATGATAGTCTTCGTATTGGCTCCAAAATCTTCACCGAAGAATCCCTGAAGACTGCTTGAAGATTCTTTCTTCAGCTGAATTGGACCCCTGGGCCCCACAAAAAAAAAAAAAAAAAAAAAAAGGACCCCTTACCAAAGATTTCCTCCGGAATCGCCGGAGGTGGCCATCATTATATGAATGACTATGCTCTAGTTTGAGAAAATGATAGTCTTCGTATTGCCGCAAAATCTTCACCGAAGAATCCCTGAAGACTCCTTGAAGATTCTTTCTTCAGCTGAATTGGACCCCTGGGCCCCACAAAAAAAAAACAAAAAAGGACCCCTTACCAAAGATTTCCTCCGGAATCGCCGGAGGTGGCCATCATTACATGAATGACTCTGCTCTAGTTTGAGAAAATGATCGTCTTCGTATTGGCTCCAAAATCTTCACCGAAGAATCCCTGAAGACTGCTTGAAGATTCTTTCTTCAGCTGAATTGGACCCCTGGGCCCCACAAAAAAAAAAAAAAAAAAAAAGGACCCCTTACCAAAGATTTCCTCCGGAATCGCCGGAGGTGGCCATCATTACATGAATGACTATGCTCTAGTTTGAGAAAATGATAATCTTCGTATTGGCTCCAAAATCTTCACCGAAGAATCCCTGAAGACTGCTTGAAGATTCTTTCTTCAGCTGAATTGGACCCCTGGGCCCCACAAAAAAAAAAAAAAAAAAAGGACCCCTTACCAAAGATTTCCTCCGGAATCGCCGCAGGTGGCCATCATTACATGAATGACTAAGCTCTAGTTTGAGGAAATGATAGTCTTCGTATTGGCGCCAAAATCTTCACCGAAGAATCCCTGAAGACTCCTTGAAGATTCTTTCTTCAGCTGAATTGGACCCCTGGGTCCCACAAAAAAAAAAAACAAAAAAGTACCGCTTACCAAAGATTTCCTCCGGAATCGCCGGAGGTGGCCATCATTACATGAATGACTATGCTCTAGTTTGAGAAAATGATAGTCTTCGTATTGGCGCCAAAATCTTCACCGAAGAATCCCTGAAGACTCCTTGAAGATTCTTTCTTCAGCTGAATTGGACCCCTGGGCCCCACAAAAAAAAAAAACAAAAAAGGACCCCTTACCATAGATTTCCTCCGGAATCGCCGGAGGTGGCCATCATTACATGAATGACTATGCTCTAGTTTGAGAAAATGATAGTCTTCGTATTGGCGCCAAAATCTTCACCGAAGAATCCCTGAAGACTCCTTGAAGATTCTTTCTTCAGCTGAACTGGACCCCTGAGCCCCACAAAAAAAAAAAAAAAAAAAAAAAAGGACCCCTTACCAAAGATTTCCTCCGGAATCGCCGGAGGTGGCCATCATTACATGAATGACTATGCTCTAGTTTGAGAAAATGATAGTCTTCGTATTGGCTCCAAAATCTTCACCGAAGAATCCCTGAAGACTCCTTGAAGATTCTTTCTTCAGCTGAATTGGACCCCTGGGCCCCACAAAAAAAAAAAGGACCCCTTACCAAAGATTTCCTCCGGAATCGCCGAAGGTGGCCATCATTACATGAATGACTATGCTCTAGTTTGAGAAAATGATAGTCTTCGCATTGGCGCAAAAATCTTCACCGAAGAATCCCTGAAGACTCCTTGAAGATTCTTTCTTCAGCTGAACTGGACCACTGGGCCCCACAAAAAAACAAAACAAAAAAGGACCCCTTACCAAGGATTTCCTCCGGAATCGCCGGAGGTGGCCATCATTACATGAATGACTATGCTCTAGTTTGAGAAAATGATAGTCTTCGTATTGGCTCCAAAATCTTCACCGAAGAATCCCTGAAGACTGCTTGAAGATTCTTTCTTCAGCTGAATTGGACCCCTGGGCCCCACAAAAAAAAAAAAAAAAGGACCAATTAACAAAGATTTTCTCCGGAATCGCCGGAGGTGGCCATCATTACATGAATGACTAAGCTCTAGTTTGAGGAAATGATAGTCTTCGTATTGGCGCCAAAATCTTCACCGAAGAATCCCTGAAGACTCCTTGAAGATTCTTTCTTCAGCTGAATTGGACCCCTGGGCCCCACAAAAAAAAAAGAAAAAAGGACCCCTTACCAAAGATTTCCTCCGGAATCGCCGGAGGTGGCCATCATTACATGAATGACTATGCTCTAGTTTAAGAAAATGATAGTCTTCGTATTGGCGCCAAAATCTTCACCGAAGAATCCCTGAAGACTCCTTGAAGATTCTTTCTTCAGCTGAACTGGACCCCTGGGCCCCACAAAAAAAAAAAAAAAAAAAAAGGACCCCTAACCAAAGATTTCCTCCGGAATCGCCGGAGGTGGCCATCATTACATGAATGACTATGCTCTAGTTTGAGAAAATGATAGTCTTCGTATTGGCTCCAAAATCTTCACTGAAGAATCCCTGAAGACTGCTTGAAGATTCTTTCTTCAGCTGAATTGGACCCCTGGGCCCCACAAAAAAAAAAAAAGGACCCCTTACCAAAGATTTCCTCCGGAATCGCCGGAGGTGGCCATCATTACATGAATGACTATGCTCTAGTTTGAGAAAATGATAGTCTTCGTATTGGTGCAAAATCTTCACTGAAGAATCCCTGAAGACTCCTTGAAGATTCTTTCTTCAGCTGAACTGGACCCCTGGGCCCCACAAATAAAAAAAAAAAAAGGACCCCTTACCAAATATTTCCTCCGGAATCGCCGGAGGTGGCCATCATTACATGAATGACTATGCTCTAGTTTGAGAAAATGATAGTCTTCGTATTGGCTCCAAAATCTTCACCGATGAATCCCTGAAGACTCTTTGAAGATTCTTTCTTCAGCTGAATTGGACCCCTGGGCCCCACAAAAAAAAACAATAAAGGACCCCTTACCAAAGATTTCCTTCGGAATCGCCGGAGTTGGCCATCATTACATGAATGACTATGCTCTAGTTTTAGAAAATGATAGTCTTCATATTGGCTCCAAAATCCTCACCCAAGATTCCCTGAAGACTCCTTGAATACTCTTTCTTCAGCAGTATAACAGGTGTCATTTTTCAATTTCAAGGGTAATTTCTACCATTTATATAGCTGGTAGCCTTTATGACTATGCTCTAGTTTGAGAAAATGATAGTCTTAGTATTGGCGCAAAATCTTCACCGAAGAATCCCTGAAGACTCCTTGATTATTCTTTCTTCAGCTTAATTGGACCCCTGGGCCCCACAAAAAAAAAAAAACAAAAAAGGACCCCTTACCAAAGATTTCCTCCGAAATCGCCGGAGGTGGCCATCATTACATGAATGACTATGCTCTAGTTTGAGAAAATGATAGTCTTCGTATTGGCGCAATATCTTCACCGAAGAATCCCTGAAGACTCCTTGAAGATTCTTTCTTCAGCTGAACTGGACCCCTGGGCCCCACGAAAAAAAAAAAGACCCCCTACCAAAGATTTCCTCCGGAATCGCTGGAGGTTGCCATCATTACATGAATGACTATGCTCTAGTTTGAGAAAATGATAGTCTTCGTATTGGCTCCAAAATCTTCACCGAAGAATCCCTGAAGACTGCTTGAAGATTCTTTCTTCAGCTGAATTGGACCCCTGGGCCCCACAAAAAAAAAAACAAAAAAGGACCCCTTACCATAGATTTCCTCTGGAATCGCCGGAGGTGGCCATCATTACATGAATGACTATGCTCTAGTTTGAGAAAATGATAGTCTTCGTATTGGCTCCAAAATCTTCACCGAAGAATCCCTGAAGACTCCTTGAAGATTCTTTCTTCAGCTGAACTGGACCCCTGAGCCCCACAAAAAAAAAACAAAAACAAACAAGGACCCTTTTCCAAAGATTTCCTCCGGAATCGCCGGAGGTGGCCATCATTACATGACTGACTATGCTCTAGTTTGAGAAAATGATAGTCTTCGTATTGGCTCCAAAATCTTCACCGAAGAATCCCTGAAGACTCCTTGAAGATTCTTTCTTCAGCTGAATTGGACCCCACGGCCCCACAAAAAAAAAACAAAAAAGGACCCCTTACCAAAGAGTTCCTCCGGAATCGCCGGAGGTGGCCATCATTACATGAATGACTATGCTCTAGTTTGAGAAAATGATAGTCTTCGTATTGGCTCCAAAATCTTCACCGAAGAATCCCTGAAGACTCTTTGAAGATTCTTTCTTCAGCAGAATTGGACCCCTGGGCCCCACAAAAAAAAAAACAAAAAGGACCCCTTACCAAAGATTTCCTCCGGAATCGCCGGAGGTGTCCATCATTACATGAATGACTATGCTCTAGTTTTAGAAAATGATAGTCTTCGTATTGGCTCCAAAATCCTCACCCAAGATTCCCTGAAGGCTCCTTGAAGACTCTTTCTTCAGCAGTATAACAGGTGTCATTTTTCGATTTCAAGGGTAATTTCTTCCATTTATATAGCTGGTAGCCTTTATGACTATGCTCTAGTTTGAGAAAATGAGAGTCTTAATATTGGCACCAAAATCTTCACCGAAGAATCCCTGAAGACTCCTTGAAGATTCTTTCTTCAGCTGAACTGAACCCCTGGACCCCACAAAAAAAAAAAAAAAAAAAAAAGGAACCCTTACCAAAGATTTCCTCCGGAATCGCCGGAGGTGGCCATCATTACATGAATGACTATGCTCTAGTTTGAGAAAATGATAGTCTTCGTATTGGCGCCAAAATCTTCACCGAAGAATCCCTGAAGACTCCTTGAAGATTCTTTCTTCAGCTGAACTAGACCCCTGGGCCCCACGAAAAAAAAAAGGGACCCCCTACCAAAGATTTCCTCCGGAATCGCCGGAGGTGGCCATCATTACATGAATGACTATGCTCTAGTTTGAGAAAATGATAGTCTTCGTATTGGCTCCAAAATCTTCACCGAAGAATCCCTGAAGACTCCTTGAAGATTCTTTCTTCAGCTGAATTGGACCCCTGGGCCCCACAAAAAAAAAAAAACAAAAACGAACCCCTTAAGAAAGATTTCCTCTGGAATCGCCGGAGGTGGAGATCATTACATGAATGACTAAGCTCTAGTTTGAGAAAATGATAGTCTTCGTATTGACTCCAAAATCTTCACCGAAGAATCCCTGAAGACTCCTTGAAGATTCTTTCTTCAGCTGATTTGGACCCCTGGGCCCCACAAAAAAAAAAAGAAAAAAGGACCCCTTACCAAAGATTTCCTCCGGAATCGCCGGAGGTGGCCATCATTACATGAATGACTATGCGCTAGTTTGAGAAAACGATAGTCTTCGTA
The DNA here is from genome assembly GCA_039081455.1 of Macrobrachium rosenbergii. Taxonomy (NCBI): domain Eukaryota; kingdom Metazoa; phylum Arthropoda; class Malacostraca; order Decapoda; family Palaemonidae; genus Macrobrachium; species Macrobrachium rosenbergii. Next base: position 1,182,646 of record JANJGK010000180.1, on the reverse strand, counting down.
TTGGCACAATATCTTCACCGAAGAATCCCTGAAGACTCATTGAAGATTCTTTCTTCAGCTGAATTGGACCCCTGGGCCCCACAAAAAAAAACAAAAAAGGACCCCTTACCAAAGATTTCCTCCGGAATCACCGGAGGTGGCCATCATTACATGAATGACTATGCTCTAGTTTGAGAAAATGATAGTCTTCGTATTGGCGCCAAAATCTTCACCGAAGAATCCCTGAAGACTCCTTGAAGATTCTTTCTTCAGCTGAACTGGACCCCTGGGCCCCACAAAAAAACAAAAAAGGACCCCTTACCATAGATTTCCTCCGGAATCGCCGGAGGTGGCCATCATTACATGAATGACTATGCTCTAGTTTGAGAAAATGATAGTCTTCGTATTGGCGCCAAAATCTTCACCGATGAATCCCTGAAGACTCCTTGAAGATTCTTTCTTCAGCTGAACTGGACCCCTGAGCCCCACAAAAAAAAAAAAAAAAAAAAGGACCCCTTACCAAAGATTTCCTCCGGAATCGCCGGAGGTGGCCATCATTACATGAATGAATATGCTCTAGTTTGAGAAAAAGATAGTCTTCGTATTGGCTCCAAAATCTTCACCGAAGAATCCCTGAAGACTCCTTGAAGATTCTTTCTTCAGCTGAATTGGACCTCTGGGCCCCACAAAAAAAAAAAAAAAAAAAAAAAGGACCCCTTACCAAAGATTTCCTCCGGAATCGCCGGAGGTGGCCATCATTACATGAATGACTATGCTGTAGTTTGAGAAAATTATAGTCTTCGTATTGGCGCCAAAATCTTCACCGAAGAATCCCTAAAGACTCCTTGAAGATTCTTTCTTCAGCTGAACTGGACCACTGGGCCCCACAAAAAAAAAAAAAACAAAAAAGGAACCCTTACCAAAGATTTCCTCCGGAATCGCCGGAGGTGGCCATCATTACATGAATGACTATGCTCTAGTTTGAGAAAATGATAGTCTTTGTATTGGCGCAAAATCTTCACCGAAGAATCCCTGAAGACTCCTTGAAGATTCTTTCTTCAGCTGAATTGGACCCCTGGGCCCCACAAAAAAAAAAAAAAAAAAGGGACCCCTTACCAAAGATTTCCTCCGGAATTTGCCGCAGGTGGCCATCATTACATGAATGACTAAGCTCTAGTTTGAGGAAATGATAGTCTTCGTATTGGCGCCAAAATCTTCACCGAAGAATCCCTGAAGACTCCTTGAAGATTCTTTCTTCAGCTGAATTGGACCCCTGGGCCCCACAAAAAAAAACAAAAAAGTACCCCTTACCAAAGATTTCCTCCGGAATCGCCGGAGTTGGCCATCATTACATGAATGACTATGCTCTAGTTTGAGAAAATGATAGTCTTCGTATTGGCGCCAAAATCTTCACCGAAGAATCCCTGAAGACTCCTTGAAGATTCTTTCTTCAGCTGAACTGGACCCCTGGGCCCCACAAAAAAAAAAAAAAACAAAAAAGGACCCCTTACCAAAGATTTCCTCCGGAATCGCCGGAGGTGGCCATCATTACATGAATGACTATGCTCTAGTTTGAGAAAATGATAGTCTTCGTATTGGCTCAAAATCTTCACCGAAGAATCCCTGAAGACTCCTTGAAGATTCTTTCTTCAGCTGAATTGGACCCTTGGGCCCCACAAAAAAAAAAAAAAAACAAAAAAGGACCCCTTACCAAAGATTTCCTCCGGAATCGCCGGAGGTGGCCATCATTACATGAATGACTATGCTCTAGTTTGAGAAAATGATAGTCTTCGTATTGGTGCAAAATCTTCACTGAAGAATCCCTGAAGACTCCTTGAAGATTCTTTCTTCAGCTGAACTGGACCCCTGGGCCCCACAAATAAAAAAAAAAAGGACCCCTTACCAAATATTTCCTCCGGAATCACCGGAGGTGGCCATCATTACATGAATGACTATGCTCTAGTTTGAGAAAATGATAGTCTTCGTATTGGCTCCAAAATCTTCACCGAAGAATCCCTGAAGACTCTTTGAAGATTCTTTCTTCAGCTGAATTGGACCCCTGGGCCCCACAAAAAAAAAAAAAAAAGGACCCCTTACCAAAGATTTCCTCCGGAATCGCCGGAGGTGTCCATCATTACATGAATGACTATGCTCTAGTTTTAGAAAATGATAGTCTTCGTATTGTCTCCAAAATCCTCACCCAAGATTCCCTGAAGACTCCTTGAAGACTCTTTCTTCAGCAGTATAACAGGTGTCATTTTTCAATTTCAAGGGTAATTTCTACCATTTATATAGCTGGTAGCCTTTATGACTATGCTCTAGTTTGAGAAAATGATAGTCTTAGTATTGGCGCAAAATCTTCACCGAAGAATCCCTGAAGACTCCTTGAAGATTCTTTCTTCAGCTTAATTGGACCCCTGGGCCCCACAAAAAAAAAAAAAACACAAAAAAGGACCCCTTACCAAAGATTTCCTCCGGAATCGCCGGAGGTGGCCATCATTACATGAATGACTATGCTCTAGTTTGAGAAAATGATAGTCTTCGTATTGGCGCCAAAATCTTCACCGAAGAATCCCTGAAGACTCCTTGAAGATTCTTTCTTCAGCTGAACTGGACCCCTGGGCCCCACGAAAAAAAAAAAGACCCCCTACCAAAGATTTCCTCCGGAATCGCTGGAGGTTGCCATCATTACATGAATGACTATGCTCTAGTTTGAGAAAATGATAGTCTTCGTATTGGCTCCAAAATCTTCACCGAAGAATCCCTGAAGACTCCTTGAAGATTCTTTCTTCAGCTGAATTGGACCCCTGGGCCCCACAAAAAAAAAACAAAAAAGGACCCCTTACCATAGATTTCCTCTGGAATCGCCGGAGGTGGCCATCATTACATGAATGACTATGCTCTAGTTTGAGAAAATGATAGTCTTCGTATTGGCTCCAAAATCTTCACCGAAGAATCCCTGAAGACTCCTTGAAGATTCTTTCTTCAGCTGAATTGGACCCCTGGGCCCCACAAAAAAAAAACAAAAAAGGACCCCTTACCAAAGAGTTCCTCCGGAATCGCCGGAGGTGGCCATCATTACATGGATGACTATGCTGTAGTTTGAGAAAATGATAGTCTTCGTATTGGCTCCAAAATCTTCACCGAAGAATCCCTGAAGACTCTTTGAAGATTCTTTCTTCAGCAGAATTGGACCCCTGGGAACCACAAAAAAAAAAAAAAAAAAAGGACGCCTTACCAAAGATTTCCTCCGGAATCACCGGAGGTGTCCATCATTACATGAATGACTATGCTCTAGTTTTAGAAATTGATAGTCTTCGTATTGGCTCCAAAATCCTCACCCAAGATTCCCTGAAGACTCCTTGAAGACTCTTTCTTCAGCAGTATAACAGGTGTCATTTTTCGATTTCAAGGGTAATTTCTTCCATTTATATAGCTGGTAGCCTTTATGACTATGCTCTAGTTTGAGAAAATGATAGTCTTAGTATTGGCGGGAAAATCTTCACCGAAGAATCCCTGAAGACTCCTTCAAGATTCTTTCTTCAGCTGAACTGAACCCCTGGGCCCCACAAAAAAAAAAAAAAAAAAAAGGAACCCATACCAAAGATTTCCTCCGGAATCGCCGGAGGTGGCCATCATTACAAGAATGTCTATGCTGTAGTTTGAGAAAATGATATTCTTCGTATTGGCGCCAAAATCTTCACTGAAGAATCCCTGAAGACTCCTTGAAGATTCTTTCTTCAGCTGAACTGGACCCCTGGGCCCCACGAAAAAAAAAAAGGACCCCCTACCAAAGATTTCCTCCGGAATCGCCGGAGGTGGCCATCATTACATGAATGACTATGCTCTAGTTTGAGAAAATGATAGTCTTCGTATTGGCTTCAAAATCTTCACCGAAGAATGCCTGAAGACTCCTTGAAGATTCTTTCTTCAGCTGAATTGGACCCCTGGGCCCCACAAAAAAAAAAAAAAACAAAAACGAACCCCTTACGAAAGATTTCCTCCGGAATTGCCGGAGGTGGAGATCATTACATGAATGACGAAGCTCTAGTTTGAGAAAATGATAGTCTTCGTATTGACTCCAAAATCTTCACCGAAGAATCCCTGAAGACTCCTTGAAGATTCTTTCTTCAGCTGAATTGGACCCCTGGGCCCCACAAAAAAAAAAAAGAAAAAAGGACCCCTTACCAAAGATTTCCTCCGGAATCGCCGGAGGTGGCCATCATTACATGAATGACTATGCTCTAGTTTGAGAAAATGATAGTCTTCGTATTGGCGCAATATCTTCACTGAAGAATCCCTGAAGACTCCTTGAAGATTCTTTCTTCAGCTGAATTGGACCCGTGGGCCCCACAAAAAAAAACAAAAAAGGACCCCTTACCAAAGATTTCCTCCGGAATCACCGGAGGTGGCCATCATTACATGAATGACTATGCTCTAGTTTGAGAAAATGATAGTCTTCGTATTGGCGCCAAAATCTTCACCGAAGAATCACTGAAGACTCCTTGAAGATTCTTTCTTCAGCTGAACTGGACCCCTGGGATCCACGAAAAAAAAAGACCCCCTACCAAAGATTTCCTCCGGAATCGCCGGAGGTGGCCATCATTACATGAATGACTATGCTCTAGTTTGAGAAAATGATAGTCTTCGTATTGGCGCCAAAATCTTCACCGAAGAATCCCTGAAGACTCCTTGAAGATTCTTTCTTCAGCTGAACTGGACCCCTGAGCCCCACAAAAAAAAAAAAAAAAAAAAGGACCCCTTACCAAAGATTTCCTCCGGAATCGCCGGAGGTGGCCATCATTACATGAATGAATATGCTCTAGTTTGAGAAAAAGATAGTCTTCATATTGGCTCCAAAATCTTCACCGAAGAATCCCTGAAGACTCCTTGAAGATTCTTTCTTCAGCTGAATTGGACCCCTGGGCCCCACAAAAAAAAAAAAACAAAAAAGGACCCCTTACCAAAGATTTCCTCCGGAATCGCCGGAGGTGGCCATCATTACATGAATGACTATGCTCTAGTTTGAGAAAATGATAGTCTTCGTATTGGCGCCAAAATCTTCACCGAAGAATCCCTAAAGACTCCTTGAAGATTCTTTCTTCAGCTGAACTGGACCACTGGGCCCTACAAAAAAAAAAAACACAAAAAAGGACCGCTTACCAAAGATTTCCTCCGGAATCGCCGGAGGTGGCCATCATTACATGAATGACTATGCTCTAGTTTGAGAAAATGATAGTCTTCGTATTGGCTCCAAAATCTTCACCGAAGAATCCCTGAAGACTGCTTGAAGATTCTTTCTTCAGCTGAATTGGACCCCTGGGCCCCACAAAAAAAAACAAAAAAGGACCCCTTACCAAAGATTTCCTCCGGAATCGCCGGAGGTGGCCATCATTACATGAATGAATATGCTCTAGTTTGAGAAAATGATAGTCTTCGTATTGGCGCAAAATCTTCACCGAAGAATCCCTGAAGACTCCTTGAAGATTCTTTCTTCAGCTTAATTGGACCCCTGGGCCCCACAAAAAAAAAAACAAAAAAGGACCCCTTACCAAAGATTTCCTCCGGAATCGCCGGAGGTGGCCATCATTACATGAATGACTATGCTCTAGTTTGAGAAAATGATAGTCTTCGTATTGGCTCCAAAATCTTCACCGAAGAATCACTGAAGACTGCTTGAAGATTCTTTCTTCAGCTGAATTGGACCCCTGGGCCCCACAAAAAAAAAAAAAAAAAAAAAGGACCCCTTACCAAAGATTTCCTCCGGAATCGCCGGAGGTGGCCATCATTACATGAATGACTATGCTCAAGTTTGAGAAAATGATAGTCTTCGTATTGGCTCCAAAATCTTCACCGAAGAATCCCTGAAGACTGCTTGAAGATTCTTTCTTCAGCTGAATTGGACCCCTGGGCCCCACAAAAAAAAAAAAAAAAAAAAAGGACCCCTTACCAAAGATTTCCTCCGGAATCGCCGCAGGTGGCCATCATTACATGAATGACTAAGTTCTAGTTTGAGGAAATGATAGTCTTCGTATTGGCGCCAAAATCTTCACCGAAGAATCCCTGAAGACTCCTTGAAGATTCTTTCTTCAGCTGAATTGGACCCCTGGGTCCCACAAAAAAAAACAAAAAAGTACCCCTTACCAAAGATTTCCTCCGGAATCGCCGGAGGTGGCCATCATTACATGAATGACTATGCTCTAGTTTGAGAAAATGATAGTCTTCGTATTGGCGCCAAAATCTTCACCGAAGAATCCCTGAAGACTCCTTGAAGATTCTTTCTTCAGCTGAACTGGACCCCTGGGCCCCACAAAAAAAAAAAACAAAAAAGGACCCCTTACCAAAGATTTCTTCCAGAATCGCCGGAGGTGGCCATCATTACATGAATGACTATGCTCTAGTTTGAGAAAATGATAGTCTTCGTATTGGCTCCAAAATCTTCACCGAAGAATCCCTGAAGACTCCTTGAAGATTCTTTCTTCAGTTGAATTGGACCCCTGGGCCCCACAAAAAAAAAAACAAAAAAGGACCCCTAACCAAAGATTTCCTCCGGAATCGCCGGAGGTGGCCATCATTACATGAATGACTATGCTCTAGTTTGAGAAAATGATAGTCTTCGTATTGGCTCAAAATCTTCACCGAAGAATCCCTGAAGACTCCTTGAAGATTCTTTCTTCAGCTGAATTTTACCCTTGGGCCCCACAAAAAAAAAAAAAAAACAAAAAAGGACCCTTTACCAAAGATTTCCTCCGGAATCGCCGGAGGTGGCCATCATTACATGAATGACTATGCTCTAGTTTGAGAAAATGATAGTCTTCGTTTGGTGCAAAATCTTCACTGAAGAATCCCTGAAGACTCCTTGAAGATTCTTTCTTCAGCTGAACTGGACCCCTGGGCCCCACAAATAAAAAAAAAAAGGACCCCTTACCAAATATTTCCTCCGGAATCACCGGAGGTGGCCATCATTACATGAATGACTATGCTCTAGTTTGAGAAAATGATAGTCTTCGTATTGGCTCCAAAATCTTCACCGAAGAATCCCTGAAGACTCTTTGAAGATTCTTTCTTCAGCTGAATTGGACCCCTGGGCCCCACAAAAAAAAAAAAAAAAAAAAAAGGACCCCTTACCAAAGATTTCCTCCGGAATCGCCGGAGGTGTCCATCATTACATGAATGACTATGCTCTAGTTTTAGAAAATGATAGTCTTCGTATTGGCTCCAAAATCCTCACCCAAGATTCCCTGAAGACTCCTTGAAGACTCTTTCTTCAGCAGTATAACAGGTGACATTTTTCAATTTCAAGGGTAATTTCTACCATTTATATAGCTGGTAGCCTTTATGACTATGTTCTAGTTTGAGAAAATGATAGTCTTAGTATTGGCGCAAAATCTTCACCGAAGAATCCCTGAAGACTCCTTGAAGATTCTTTCTTCAGCTTAATTGGACCCCTAGGCCCCACAAAAAAAAAAAAAACACAAAAAAGGACCCCTTACCAAAGATTTCCTCCGGAATCGCCGGAGGTGGCCATCATTACATGAATGACTATGATCTAGTTTGAGAAAATGATAGTCTTCGTATTGGCTTCAAAATCTTCACCGAAGAATGCCTGAAGACTCCTTGAAGATTCTTTCTTCAGCTGAATTGGACTCCTGGGCCCCACAAAAAAAAAAAAAACAAAAACGAACCCCTTACGAAAGATTTCCTCCGGAATTGCCGGAGGTGGAGATCATTACATGAATGACGAAGCTCTAGTTTGAGAAAATGATAGTCTTCGTATTGACTCCAAAATCTTCACCGAAGAATCCCTGAAGACTCCTTGAAGATTCTTTCTTCAGCTGAATTGGACCCCTGGGCCCCACAAAAAAAAAAAAGAAAAAAGGACCCCTTACCAAAGATTTCCTCCGGAATCGCCGGAGGTGGCCATCATTACATGAATGACTATGCTCTAGTTTGAGAAAATGATAGTCTTCGTATTGGCGCAATATCTTCACTGAAGAATCCCTGAAGACTCCTTGAAGATTCTTTCTTCAGCTGAATTGGACCCCTGGGCCCCACAAAAAAAAACAAAAAAGGACCCCTTACCAAAGATTTCCTCCGGAATCACCGGAGGTGGCCATCATTACATGAATGACTATGCTCTAGTTTGAGAAAATGATAGTCTTCGTATTGGCGCCAAAATCTTCACCGAAGAATCCCTGAAGACTCCTTGAAGATTCTTTCTTCAGCTGAACTGGACCCCTGGGATCCACGAAAAAAAAAAAGACCCCCTACCAAAGATTTCCTCCAGAATCGCCGGAGGTGGCCATCATTACATGAATGACTATGCTCTAGTTTGAGAAAATGATAGTCTTCGTATTGGCGCCAAAATCTTCACCGAAGAATCCCTGAAGACTCCTTGAAGATTCTTTCTTCAGCTGAACTGGACCCCTGAGCCCCACAAAAAAAAAAAAAAAAAAAGGACCCCTTACCAAAGATTTCCTCCGGAATCGCCGGAGGTGGCCATCATTACATGAATGAATATGCTCTAGTTTGAGAAAAAGATAGTCTTCATATTGGCTCCAAAATCTTCACCGAAGAATCCCTGAAGACTCCTTGAAGATTCTTTCTTCAGCTGAATTGGACCCCTGGGCCCCACAAAAAAAAAAAAACAAAAAAGGACCCCTTACCAAAGATTTCCTCCGGAATCGCCGGAGGTGGCCATCATTACATGAATGACTATGCTCTAGTTTGAGAAAATGATAGTCTTCGTATTGGCTCCAAAATCTTCACCGAAGAATCCCTAAAGACTCCTTGAAGATTCTTTCTTCAGCTGAACTGGACCACTGGGCCCTACAAAAAAAAAAAACACAAAAAAGGACCGCTTACCAAAGATTTCCTCCGGAATCGCCAGAGGTGGCCATCATTACATGAATGACTATGCTCTAGTTTGAGAAAATGATAGTCTTCGTATTGGCTCCAAAATCTTCACCGAAGAATCCCTGAAGACTGCTTGAAGATTCTTTCTTCAGCTGAATTGGACCCCTGGGCCCCACAAAAAAAAAAAAAAAAAAAAAAAAGGACCCCTTACCAAAGATTTCCTCCGGAATCGCCGGAGGTGGCCATCATTACATGAATGACTATGCTCTAGTTTCAGAAAATGATAGTCTTCGTATTGGCGCAAAATCTTCACCGAAGAATCCCTGAAGACTGCTTGAAGATTCTTTCTTCAGCTGAATTGGACCCCTGGGCCCCACAAAAAAAAAAAAAAAAAAAAAAAGGACCCCTTACCAAAGATTTCCTCCGGAATCGCCGGAGGTGGCCATCATTACATGAATGACTATGCTCAAGTTTGAGAAAATGATAGTCTTCGTATTGGCTCCAAAATCTTCACCGAAGAATCCCTGAAGACTGCTTGAAGATTCTTTCTTCAGCTGAATTGGACCCCTGGGCCCCACAAAAAAAAAAAAAAAAAAAAAAGGACCCCTTATCAAAGATTTCCTCCGGAATCGCCGCAGGTGGCCATCATTACATGAATGACTAAGTTCTAGTTTGAGGAAATGATAGTCTTCGTATTGGCGCCAAAATCTTCACCGAAGAATCCCTGAAGACTCCTTGAAGATTCTTTCTTCAGCTGAATTGGACCCCTGGGTCCCACAAAAAAAAAACAAAAAAGTACCCCTTACCAAAGATTTCCTCCGGAATCGCCGGAGGTGGCCATCATTACATGAATGACTATGCTCTAGTTTGAGAAAATGATAGTCTTCGTATTGGCGCCAAAATCTTCACCGAAGAATCCCTGAAGACTCCTTGAAGATTCTTTCTTCAGCTGAACTGGACCCCTGGGCCCCACAAAAAAAAAAAAAACAAAAAAGGACCCCTTACCAAAGATTTCCTCCGGAATCGCCGGAGGTGGCCATCATTACATGAATGACTATGCTCTAGTTTGAGAAAATGATAGTCTTCGTATTGGCTCCAAAATCTTCACCAAAGAATCCCTGAAGACTCCTTGAAGATTCTTTCTTCAGTTGAATTGGACCCCTGGGCCCCACAAAAAAAAAAAAACAAAAAAGGACCCCTTACCAAAGATTTCCTCCGGAATCGCCGGAGGTGGCCATCATTACATGAATGACTATGCTCTAGTTTGAGAAAATGATAGTCTTCGTATTGGCTCAAAATCTTCACCGAAGAATCCCTGAAGACTCCTTGAAGATTCTTTCTTCAGCTGAATTTTACCCTTGGGCCCCACAAAAAAAAAAAAAAACAAAAAAGGACCCTTTACCAAAGATTTCCTCCGGAATCGCCGGAGGTGGCCATCATTACATAAATGACTATGCTCTAGTTTGAGAAAATGATAGTCTTCGTATTGGTGCAAAATCTTCACTGAAGAATCCCTGAAGACTCCTTGAAGATTCTTTCTTCAGCTGAACTGGACCCCTGGGCCCCACAAATAAAAAAAAAAAAAGGACCCCTTACCAAATATTTCCTCCGGAATCACCGGAGGTGGCCATCATTACATGAATGACTATGCTCTAGTTTGAGAAAATGATAGTCTTCGTATTGGCTCCAAAATCTTCACCGAAGAATCCCTGAAGACTCTTTGAAGATTCTTTCTTCAGCTGAATTGGACCCCTGGGCCCCACAAAAAAAAAAAAAAAAAAAAAAAGGACCTCTTACCAAAGATTTCCTCCGGAATCGCCGGAGGTGTCCATCATTACATGAATGACTATGCTCTAGTTTTAGAAAATGATAGTCTTCGTATTGGCTCCAAAATCCTCACCCAAGATTCCCTGAAGACTCCTTGAAGAATCTTTCTTCAGCAGTATAACAGGTGACATTTTTCAATTTCAAGGGTAATTTCTACCATTTATATAGCTGGTAGCCTTTATGACTATGTTCTAGTTTGAGAAAATGATAGTCTTAGTATTGGCGCAAAATCTTCACCGAAGAATCCCTGAAGACTCCTTGAAGATTCTTTCTTCAGCTGAACTGGACCCCTGGGCCCCACGAAAAAAAAAAGACCCCCTACCAAACATTTCCTCCGGAATCGCCGGAGGTGGCCATCATTACATGAATGACTATGCTCTAGTTTGAGAAAATGATAGTCTTCGTATTGGCTCCAAAATCTTCACCGAAGAATCCCTGAAGAATCCTTGAAGATTCTTTCTTCAGCTTCATTGGACCCCTGGGCCCCACAAAAAAAAAACAAAAAAGGACCCCTTACCATAGATTTCCTCCGGAATCGCCGGAGGTGGCCATCATTACATGAATGACTATGCTTTAGTTTGAGAAAATGATAGTCTTCGTATTGGCGCCAAAATCTTCACCGAAGAATCGATGAAGACTCCTTGAAGATATTTTCTTCAACTGAATTGGACCCCTGGGCCCCACAAAAAAAAAAAAAAAAGGACCCCTTACCAAAGATTTCCTCCGGAATCGCCGGAGGTACCCATCATTACATGAATGACTATGCTCTAGTTTGAGAAAATGATAGTCTTCGTATTGGCTCCAAAATCTTCACTGAAGAATCCCTGAAGACTCTTTGAAGATTCTTTCTTCAGCTGAATTGGACCCCTGGGCCCCACAAAAAAAAACAAAAAAGGACCCCTTACCAAACATTTCCTCCGGAATCGCCGGAGGTGGCCATCATTACATGAATGACTATGCTCTAGTTTGAGAAAATGATAGTCTTCGTATTGGTGCCAAAATCTTCACCGAAGAATCCCTGAAGACTCTTTGAAGATTCTTTCTTCAGCTCAACTGGACCCCTGGGCCCCACGAAAAAAAAAAAAAAAAGGACCCCTTACCAAAGATTTCCTCCAGAATCGCCGGAGGTTGCCATCATTACATGAATGACTATGCTCTAGTTTGAGAAAATGATAGTCTTCGTATTGGCTCCAAAATATTCACCGAAGAATCCCTGAAGACTCCTTGAAGATTCTTTCTTCAGCTGAATTGGAACCCGGGCCCCCCCCCAAAAAAAAGGACCCCTTACCAAAGATTTCCTCCGGAATCGCCGGAGGTGGCCATCATTACATGAATGACTATGCTCTAGTTTGAGAAAATGATAGTCTTCGTATTGGTGCCAAAATCTTCACTGAAGAATCCCTGAAGACTCCTTGAAGATTCTTTCTTCAGCTGAACTGGACCCCTGGGCCCCACAAAGAAAAAAAAAAAAAGGACCCCTTACCAAAGATTTCCTCCGGAATCGCAGGAGGTAGCCATCATTACATGAATGACTATGCTCTAGTTTGAGAAAATGATAGTCTTCGTATTGGTGCCAAAATCTTCACTGAAGAATCCCTGAAGACTCCTTGAAGATTCTTTCTTCAGCTGAACTGGACACCTGGGCCCCACAAAGAAAAAAAAAAAAAGGACCCCTTACCAAAGATTTCCTCCGGAATCGCCGGAGGTGGCCATCATTACATGAATGACTATGCTCTAGTTTGAGAAAATGATAGTCTTCGTATTGGCTCCAAAATCTTCACCGAAGAATCCCTGAAGACTCTTTGAAGATTCTTTCTTCAGCTGAATTGGACCCCGGGGCCCCCCCAAAAAAAAACAAAAAAGGACCCCTTACCAAAGATTTCCTCCGTAATCGCCGGAGGTGGCCATCATTACATGAATGACTATGCTCTAGTTTGAGAAAATGATAGTCTTCGTATTGGCGCAAAATCTTCACCTAAGAATCCCTGAAGACTCCTTGAAGATTCTTTCTTCAGCTGAACTGGACCCCTGGGCCCAACAAAAAAAAAAAAAAAGAAAAAAGGACCCCTTACCAAAGATTTCCTCCGGAATCGCCGGAGGTGGCCATCATTACATGAATGACTATGCTCTAGTTTTAGAAAATGATAGTCTTCATATTGGCTCCAGAATCCTCACCCAAGATTCCCTGAAGACTCCTTGAAGACTCTTTCTTCAGCAGTATAACAGGTGTCATTTTTCAATTTCAAGGGTAATTTCTACCATTTATATAGCTGGTAGCCTTTATGACTATGCTCTAGTTTGAGAAAATGATAGTCTTAGTATTGGCGCCAAAATCTTCACCGAAGAATCCCTGAAGACTCCTTGAAGATTCTTTCTTCAGCTGAATAGGACCCCTGGGCCCCACAAACAAAAAAAAACAAAAAAGGACCCCTTATCAAAGATTTCCTCCGGAATCGCCGGAGGTGGCCATCATTACATGAATGACTATGCTCTAGTTTGAGAAAATGATAGTCTTCGTATTGGCGCAAAATCTTCAACGAAGAATCCCTGAAGACTCCTTGAATATTCTTTCTTCAGCTGAATTGGACTCCTGGGCCCCACAAAAAAAAACAAAAACATACCCCTAACCAAAGATTTCCTCCGGAATCGCCGGAGGTGGCCATCATTACATGAATGACTATGCTCTAGTTTGAGAAAATTATAGTCTTCGTATTGGCGCCAAAATCTTCACCGAAGAATCCCTGAAGACTCCTTGAAGATTCTTTCTTCAGCTGAACTGGACCCCTGGGCCCCACAAAAAAAACAAAACTAAAAAGGACCCCTTACCAAAGATTTCCTCCGGAATCACTGGAGGTGGCCATCATTACATGAATGACTAAGCTCTAGTTTGAGAAAATGATAGTCTTCGTATTGGCGCCAAAATCTTCACCGAAGAAGCCCTGAAGACTCCTTGAATATTCTTTTTTCAGCTGAATTGGACTCCTGGGCCCCACAAAAAAAAACAATAAACTACCCCTTACCAAAGATTTCCTCCGGAATCGCCGGAGGTAGCCATCATTACATGAATGACTATGCTCTAGTTTGAGAAAATGATAGTCTTCGTATTGGCGCCAAAATCTTCACCGAAGAATCCCTGAAGACTCCTTGAAGATTCTTTCTTCAGCTGAACTGGACCCCTGGGCCCCACAAAAAAAAAAAAAAAAAAAAGAACCCCTTACCAAAGATTTCCTCCGGAATCGCCGGAGGTGGCCATCATTACATGAATGACTATGCTCTAGTTTGAGAAAATGATAGTCTTCGTATTGGCGCCAAAATCTTCACCGAGGAATCCCTGAAGACTCCTTGAAGATTCTTTCTTCAGCTGAACTGGACCCCTGGGCCCCACAAAAAAAAAAAAAAAAAAGGACCCCTTACCAAATATTTCATCCGGAATCGCAGGAGGTAGCCATCATTACATGAATGACTATGCTCTAGTTTGAGAAAATGATAGTCTTCGTATTTGTGACAAAATCTTCACTGAAGAATCCCTGAAGACTCCTTGAAGATTCTTTCTTCAGTTGAACTGGACCCCTGGGCCCCACAAAAAAAAAAAAAAAAAAAGGACCCCTTACCAAAGATTTCCTCCGTAATCGCCGGAGGTGGCCATCATTACATGAATGACTATGCTCTAGTTTGAGAAAATGATAGTCTTCGTATTGGTGCAAAATCTTCACTGAAGAATCCCTGAAGACTCCTTGAAGATTCTTTCTTCAGCTGAACTGGACCCCTGGGCCCCACAAATAAAAAAAAAAAGGACCCCTTACCAAATATTTCCTCCGGAATCACCGGAGGTGGCCATCATTACATGAATGACTATGCTCTAGTTTGAGAAAATGATAGTCTTCGTATTGGCTCCAAAATCTTCACCGAAGAATCCCTGAAGACTCTTTGAAGATTCTTTCTTCAGCTGAATTGGACCCCTGGGCCCCACAAAAAAAAAAAAAAAAAAAGGACCCCTTACCAAAGATTTCCTCCGGAATCGCCGGAGGTGTCCATCATTACATGAATGACTATGCTCTAGTTTGAGAAAATGATAGTCTTCGTATTGGCTCCAAAATCCTCACCCAAGATTCCCTGAAGACTCCTTGAAGACTCTTTCTTCAGCAGTATAACAGGTGTCATTTTTCAATTTCAAGGGTAATTTCTACCATTTATATAGCTGGTAGCCTTTATGACTATGCTCTAGTTTGAGAAAATGATAGTCTTAGTATTGGCGCAAAATCTTCACCGAAGAATCCATGAAGACTCCTTGAAGATTCTTTCTTCAGCTTAATTGGACCCCTGGGCCCCACAAAAAAAAACAAAACAAAAAAGGACCCCTTACCAAAGATTTCCTCCGGAATCGCCGGAGGTGGCCATCATTACATGAATGACTATGATCTAGTTTGAGAAAATGATAGTCTTCGTATTGGCGCCAAAATCTTCACCGAAGAATCCCTGAAGACTCCTTGAAGATTCTTTCTTCAGCTGAACTGGACCCCTGGGCCCCACGAAAAAAAAAAGACCCCCTACCAAAGATTTCCTCCGGAATCGCCGGAGGTGGCCATCATTACATGAATGACTATGCTCTAGTTTGAGAAAATGATAGTCTTCGTATTGGCTCCAAAATCTTCACCGAAGAATCCCTGAAGACTCCTTGAAGATTCTTTCTTCAGCTGAATTGGACCCCTGGGCCCCACAAAAAAAAACAAAAAAGGACCCCTTACCATAGATTTCCTCCGGAATCGCCGGAGGTGGCCATCATTACATGAATGACTATGCTCTAGTTTGAGAAAATGATAGTCTTCGTATTGGCGCCAAAATCTTCACCAAAGAATCCCTGAAGACCCCTTGAAGATATTTTCTTCAACTGAATTGGACCCCTGGGCCCCACAAAAAAAAAAAAAAAAAAGGACCCCTTACCAAAGATTTCCTCCGGAATTGCAGGAGGTAGCCATCATTACATGAATGACTATGCTCTAGTTTGAGAAAATGATAGTCTTCGTATTGGTGCCAAAATCTTCACTGAAGAATCCCTGAAGACTCCTTGAAGATTCTTTCTTCAGCTGAACTGGACCCCTGGGCCCCACAAAAAAAAAAAAAAAAGGACCCCTTACCAAAGATTTCCTCCGGAATCGCCGGAGGTACCCATCATTACATGAATGACTATGCTCTAGTTTGAGAAAATGATAGTCTTCGTATTGGCTCCAAAATCTTCACCGAAGAATCCCTGAAGACTCTTTGAAGATTCTTTCTTCAGCTGAATTGGACCCCTGGGCCCCACAAAAAAAAAAACAAAAAAGGACCCCTTACCAAACATTTCCTCCGGAATCGCCGGAGGTGGCCATCATTACATGAATGACTATGCTCTAGTTTGAGAAAATGATAGTCTTCGTATTGGCGCCAAAATCTTCACCGAAGAATCCTTGAAGACTCCTTGAAGATTCTTTCTTCAGCTGAACTGGACCCCTGGGCCCCACGAAAAAAAAAAAAAAAAAAAAGGACCCCTTACCAAAGATCTTCTCCGGAATCGCCGGAGGTTGCCATCATTACATGAATGACTATGCTCTAGTTTGAGAAAATGATAGTCTTCGTATTGGCTCCAAAATATTCACCGAAGAATCCCTGAAGACTCCTTGAAGATTCTTGCTTCAGCTGAATTGGAACCCTGGGCCCCCACCCCAAAAAAAAGGACCCCTTACCAAAGATTTCCTCCGGAATCGCCGGAGGTGGCCATCATTACATGAATGACTATGCTCTAGTTTGAGAAAATGATAGTCTTCGTATTGGCGACAAAATCTTCACCGAGGAATCCCTGAAGACTCCTTGAAGATTCTTTCTTCAGCTGAACTGGACCCCTGGGCCCCACAAAAAAAAAAAAAAAAAAGGACCCCTTACCAAAGATTTCCTCCGGAATCGCAGGAGGTAGCCATCATTACATGAATGACTATGCTCTAGTTTGAGAAAATGATAGTCTTCGTATTGGTGCCAAAATCTTCACTGAAGAATCCCTGAAGACTCCTTGAAGATTCTTTCTTCAGCTGAACTGGACCCCTGGGCCCCACAAAGAAAAAAAAAAAAGGACCCCTTACCAAAGATTTCCTCCGGAATCGCCGGAGGTGGCCATCATTACATGAATGACTATGCTCTAGTTTGAGAAAATGATAGTCTTCGTATTGGCTCCAAAATCTTCACCGAAGAATCCCTGAAGACTCTTTGAAGATTCTTTCTTCAGCTGAATTGGACCCCTGGGCCCCCCCCAAAAAAAAACAAAAAAGGACCCCTTACCAAAGATTTCCTCCGGAATCGCCGGAGGTGGCCATCATAACATGAATGACTATGCTCTAGTTTGAGAAAATGATAGTCTTCGTATTGGCGCAAAATCTTCACCTGAGAATCCCTGAAGACTCCTTGAAGATTCTTTCTTCAGCTGAACTGGACCCCTGGGCCCAACAAAAAAAAAAAAAAAGAAAAAAGGACCCTTTACCAAAGATTTCCTCCGGAATCGCCGGAGGTGACCATCATTACATGAATGACTATGCTCTAGTTTGAGAAAATGATAGTCTTCGTATTGGCTCCAAAATCTTCACCGAAGAATCCCTGAAGACTCTTTGAAGATTCTTTCTTCAGCTGAATTGAACCCCCGGGCCCCCCCAAAAAAAACCAAAAAGGACCTCTTACCAAAGATTTCCTCCGTAATCGCCGGAGGTGGCCATCATTACATGAATGACTATGCTCTAGTTTTAGAAAATGATAGTCTTCATATTGGCTCCAGAATCCTCAACCAAGATTCCCTGAAGACTCCTTGAAGACTCTTTCTTCAGCAGTATAACAGGTGTCATTTTTCAATTTCAAGGGTAATTTCTACCATTTATATAGCTGGTAGCCTTTATGACTATGCTCTAGTTTGAGAAAATGATAGTCTTAGTATTGGCGCCAAAATCTTCACCGAAGAATCCCTGAAGACTCCTTGAAGATTCTTTCTTCAGCTGAATTGGACCCCTGGGCCCCCCCAAAAAAAAAAAAAAAAGGTCCCCTTATCAAAGATTTCCTCCGGAATCGCCGGAGGTGGCCATCATTACATGAATGACTATGCTCTAGTTTGAGAAAATGATAGTCTTCGTATTGGCGCCAAAATCTTCACCGAAGAATCCCTGAAGACTCCTCGAAGATTCTTTCTTCAGCTGAACTGGACCCCTGGACCCCACAAAAAAAACAAAACAAAAAAGGACCCCTTACCAAAGATTTCCTCCGGAATCGCCGGAGGTGGCCATCATTACATGAATGACTATGCTGTAGTTTGAGAAAATTATAGTCTTCGTATTGGCGCAAAATCTTCACCGAAGAATCCCTGAAGACTCCTTGAATATTCTTTCTTCAGCTGAATTGGACTCCTGGGCCACACAAAAAAAAACAAAAACATACCCCTAACCAAAGATTTCCTCCGGAATCGCCGGAGGTAGCCATCATTACATGAATGACTATGCTCTAGTTTGAGAAAATTATAGTCTTCGTATTGGCGCCAAAATCTTCACCGAAGAATCCCTGAAGACTCCTTGAAGATTCTTTCTTCAGTTGACCTGGACCCCTGGGCCCCACAAAAAAAACAAAACTAAAAAGGACCCCTTACCAAAGATTTTCTCCAGAATCGCTGGAGGTGGCCATCATTACATGAATGACTAAGCTCTAGTTTGAGAAAATGATAGTCTTCGTATTGGCGCCAAAATCTTCACCGAAGAATCCCTGAAGACTCCTTGAATATTCTTTCTTCAGCTGAATTGGACTCCTGGGCCCCACAAAAAAAAACAATAAACTACCCCTTACCAAAGATTTCCTCCGGAATCGCCGGAGGTAGCTATCATTACATGAATGACTATGCTCTAGTTTGAGAAAATGATAGTCTTCGTATTGGCGCCAAAATCTTCACCGAAGAATCCCTGAAGACTCCTTGAAGATTCTTTCTTCAGCTGAACTGGACCCCTGGGCCCCACAAAAAAAAAAAAAAAAAAAGGACTCCTTACCAAAGATTTCCTCCGGAATCGCCGGAGGTGGCCATCATTACATGAATGACTATGCTCTAGTTTGAGAAAATGATAGTCTTCGTATTGGCGCCAAAATCTTCACCGAGGAATCCCTGAAGACTCCTTGAAGATTCTTTCTTCAGCTGAACTGGACCCCTGGGCCCCACAAAAAAAAAAAAAAAAAAAAAAGGACCCCTTACCAAAGATTTCATCCGGAATCGCAGGAGGTAGCCATCATTACATGAATGACTATGCTCTAGTTTGAGAAAATGATAGTCTTCGTATTTGTGCCAAAATCTTCACTGAAGAATCCCTGAAGACTCCTTGAAGATTCTTTCTTCAGCTGAACTGGACCCCTGGGCCCCACAAAAAAAAAAAAAAAAAAAGGACCCCTTACCAAAGATTTCCTCCGTAATCAACGGAGGTGGCCATCATTACATGAATGACTATGCTCTAGTTTGAGAAAATGATAGTCTTCGTATTGGCTCCAAAATCTTCACCGAAGAATCCCTGAAGACTATTTGAAGATTCTTTCTTCAGCTGAATTGGACCCCTGGGCCCCCCCCCAAAAAAAACAAAAAAGGACCCCTTACCAAAGATTTACTCCGGAATCGCCGGAGGTGGCCATCATTACATGAATGACTATGCTCTAGTTTTAGAAAATGATAGTCTTCATATTGGCTCCAAAATCCTCACCCAAGATTCCCTGAAGACTCCTTGAAGTATCTTTCTTCAGCAGTATAACTGGTGTCATTTTTCAATTTCAAGAGTAATTTCTACCATTTATATAGCTGGTAGCCTTTATGACTATGCTCTAGTTTGAGAAAATGATAGTCTTAGTATTGGCGCCAAAATCTTCACCGAAGAATCCCTGAAGACTCTTTGAAGATACTTTCTTCAGCTGAATTGGACCCCTGTGCCCCCCCCCCAAAAAAAAAGAAAAAAGGACCCCTTACCAAAGATTTCCTCCGGAATCGCCGGAGGTGTCCATCATTACATGAATGACTATGCTCTAGTTTGAGAAAATGATAGTCTTCGTATTGGCGCCAAAATCTTCACCGAAGAATCCCTGAAGACTCCTTGAAGATTCTTTCTTCAGCTGAACTGGACCCCTGGGCCCCACAAAAAAAAACAAAACAAAAAAGGACCCCTTACCAAAGATTTCCTCCGGAATCGCCGGAGGTGGCCATCATTACATGAATGACTATGCTCTAGTTTGAGAAAATGATAGTCTTCGTATTGGCTCCAAAATATTCACTGAAGAATCCCTGAAGACTCCTTGAAGATTCTTTCTTCAGCTGAATTGGACCACTGGCCCCCACAAAAAAAACAAAAAAGGACCCCTTACCAAAGATTTCCTCCGGAATCGCCGGAGGTGGCCATCATTACATGAATGACTATGCTCTAGTTTGAGAAAATGATAGTCTTCGTATTGGCTCCAAAATCTTCACCGAAGAATCCCTGAAGACTCCTTGAAGATTCTTTCTTCAGCTGAATTGGACCCCTGGGCCCCACAAAAAAAAAAAACAAAAACGAACCCCTTACGAAAGATTTCCTCCGGAATCGCCGGAGGTGGAGATCATTACATGAATGACTAAGCTCTAGTTTGAGAAAATGATAGTCTTCGTATTGACTCCAAAATCTTCACCGAAGAATCCCTGAAGACTCCTTGAAGATTCTTTCTTCAGCTGAATTGGACCCCTGGGCCCCACAAAAAAAAAAAAGAAAAAAGGACCCCTTACCAAAGATTTCCTCCGGAATCGCCGGAGGTGGCCATCATTACATGAATGACTATGCTCTAGTTTGAGAAAATGATAGTCTTCGTATTGGCACAATATCTTCACCGAAGAATCCCTGAAGACTCATTGAAGATTCTTTCTTCAGCTGAACTGGACCCCTGGGCCCCACAAAAAAAAAAAAACAAAAACGAACCCCTTACGAAAGATTTCCTCCGGAATTGCCGGAGGTGGAGATCATTACATGAATGACGAAGCTCTAGTTTGAGAAAATGATAGTCTTCGTATTGACTCCAAAATCTTCACCGAAGAATCCCTGAAGACTCCTTGAAGATTCTTTCTTCAGCTGAATTGGACCCCTGGGCCCCACAAAAAAAAAAAGAAAAAAGGACCCCTTACCAAAGATTTCCTCCAGAATCGCCGGAGGTGGCCATCATTACATGAATGACTATGCTCTAGTTTGAGAAAATGATAGTCTTCGTATTGGCGCAATATCTTCACTGAAGAATCCCTGAAGACTCCTTGAAGATTCTTTCTTCAGCTGAATTGGACCCCTGGGCCCCACAAAAAAAAAACAAAAAAGGACCCCTTACCAAAGATTTCCTCCGGAATCACCGGAGGTGGCCATCATTACATGAATGACTATGCTCTAGTTTGAGAAAATGATAGTCTTCGTATTGGCGCCAAAATCTTCACCGAAGAATCCCTGAAGACTCCTTGAAGATTCTTTCTTCAGCTGAACTGGACCACTGGGATCCACGAAAAAAAAAAAAGACCCCCTACCAAAGATTTCCTCCGGAATCGCCGGAGGTGGCCATCATTACATGAATGACTATGCTCTAGTTTGAGAAAATGATAGTCTTCGTATTGGCGCCAAAATCTTCACCGAAGAATCCCTGAAGACTCCTTGAAGATTCTTTCTTCAGCTGAACTGGACCGCTGAGCCCCACAAAAAAAAAAAAAAAAAAAAAGGACCCCTTACCAAAGATTTCCTCCGGAATCGCCGGAGGTGGCCATCATTACATGAATGAATATGCTCTAGTTTGAGAAGAAGATAGTCTTCATATTGGCTCCAAAATCTTCACCGAAGAATCCCTGAAGACTCCTTGAAGATTCTTTCTTCAGCTGAATTGGACCCCTGGGCCCCACAAAAAAAACAAAAACAAAAAAGGACCCCTTACCAAAGATTTCCTCCGGAATCGCCGGAGGTGGCCATCATTACATGAATGACTATGCTCTAGTTTGAGAAAATGATAGTCTTCGTATTGGCGCCAAAATCTTCACCGAAGAATCCCTAAAGACTCCTTGAAGATTCTTTCTTCAGCTGAACTGGACCACCGGGCCCTACAAAAAACAAAAAAAAACAAAAAAGGACCGCTTACCAAAGATTTCCTCCGGAATCGCCGGAGGTGGCCATCATTACATGAATGACTATGCTCTAGTTTGAGAAAATGATAGTCTTCGTATTGGCTCCAAAATCTTCACCGAAGAATCCCTGAAGACTGCTTGAAGATTCTTTCTTCAGCTGAATTGGACCCCTGGGCCCCACAAAAAAAAAAAAAAAAAAAAAAAAGGACCCCTTACCAAAGATTTCCTCCGGAATCGCCGGAGGTGGCCATCATTACATGAATGACTATGCTCTAGTTTGAGAAAATGATAGTCTTCGTATTGGCGCAAAATCTTCACCGAAGAATCCCTGAAGACTCCTTGAAGATTCTTTCTTCAGCTTAATTGGACCCCTGGGCCCCACAAAAAAAAAACAAAAAAGGACCCCTTACCAAAGATTTCCTCCGGAATCGCCGGAGGTGGCCATCATTACATGAATGACTATGCTCTAGTTTGAGAAAATGATAGTCTTCGTATTGGCTCCAAAATCTTCACCGAAGAATCCCTGAAGACTGCTTGAAGATTCTTTCTTCAGCTGAATTGGACCCCTGGGCCCCACAAAAAAAAAAAAAAAAAAAAAGGACCCCTTACCAAAGATTTCCTCCGGAATCGCCGGAGGTGGCCATCATTACATGAATTACTATGCTCTAGTTTGAGAAAATGATAGTCTTCGTATTGGCTCCAAAATCTTCACCGAAGAATCCCTGAAGACTGCTTGAAGATTCTTTCTTCAGCTGAATTGGACCCCTGGGCCCCACAAAAAAAAAAAAAAAAAAAAAAAAAGGACCCCTTACCAAAGATTTCCTCCGGAAACGCCGCAGGTGGCCATCATTACATGAATGACTAAGCTCTAGTTTGAGGAAATGATAGTCTTCGTATTGGCGCCAAAATCTTCACTGAAGAATCCCTGAAGACTCCTTGAAGATTCTTTCTTCAGCTGAATTGGACCCCTGGGTCCCACAAAAAAAAAACAAAAAAGTACCCCTAACCAAAGATTTCCTCCGGAATCGCCGGAGGTGGCCATCATTACATGAATGACTATGCTCTAGTTTGAGAAAATGATAGTCTTCGTATTGGCGCCAAAATCTTCACCGAAGAATCCCTGAAGACTCCTTGAAGATTCTTTCTTCAGCTGAACTGGACCCCTGGGCCCACAAAAAAAAAAAAAACAAAAAAGGACCCCTTACCAAAGATTTCCTCCGGAATCGCCGGAGGTGGCCATCATTACATGAATGACTATGCTCTAGTTTGAGAAAATGATAGTCTTAGTATTGGCTCCAAAATCTTCACCGAAGAATCCCTGAAGACTCCTTGAAGATTCTTTCTTCAGTTGAATTGGACCCCTGGGCCCCACAAAAAAAAAAAAAAACAAAAAAGGACCCCTTACCAAAGATTTCCTCCGGAATCGCCGGAGGTGGCCATCATTACATGAATGACTATGCTCTAGTTTGAGAGAATGATAGTCTTCGTATTGGCTCAAAATCTTCACCGAAGAATCCCTGAAGACTCCTTGAAGATTCTTTCTTCAGCTGAATTTTACCCTTGGGCCCCACAAAAAAAAAAAAAAAACAAAAAAAGGACCCCTTACCAAAGATTTCATCCGGAATCGCCGGAGGTGGCCATCATTACATGAATGACTATGCTCTAGTTTGAGAAAATGATAGTCTTCGTATTGGTGCAAAATCTTCACTGAAGAATCCCTGAAGACTCCTTGAAGATTCTTTCTTCAGCTGAACTGGACCCTTGGGCCCCACAAATAAAAAAAAAAAAAGGACCCCTTACCAAATATTTCCTCCGGAATCACCGGAGGTGGCCATCATTACTTGAATGACTATGCTCTAGTTTGAGAAAATGATAGTCTTCGTATTGGCTCCAAAATCTTCACCGAAGAATCCCTGAAGACTCTTTGAAGATTCTTTCTTCAGCTGAATTGGACCCCTGGGCCCCACAAAAAAAAAAAAAAAAAAAAAAGGACCCCTTACCAAAGATTTCCTCCGGAATCGACGGAGGTGTCCATCATTACATGAATGACTATGCTCTAGTTTTAGAAAATGATAGTCTTCGTATTGGCTCCAAAATCCTCACCCAAGATTCCCTGAAGACTCCTTGAAGACTCTTTCTTCAGCAGTATAACAGGTGTCATTTTTCAATTTCAAGGGTAATTTCTACCATTTATATAGCTGGTAGCCTTTATGACTATGCTCTAGTTTGAGAAAATGATAGTCTTAGTATTGGCGCAAAATCTTCACCGAAGAATCCCTGAAGACTCCTTGAAGATTCTTTCTTCAGCTTAATTGGACCCCTGGGCCCCACAAAAAAAAAAAACACAAAAAAGGACCCCTTACCAAAGATTTCCTCCGGAATCGCCGGAGGTGGCCATCATTACATGAATGACTATGATCTAGTTTGAGAAAATGATAGTCTTCGTATTGGCGCCAAAATCTTCACCGAAGAATCCCTGAAGACTCCTTGAAGATTCTTTCTTCAGCTGAACTGGACCCCTGGGCCCCACGAAAAAAAAAAGACCCCCTACCAAACATTTCCTCCGGAATCGCCGGAGGTGGCCATCATTACATGAATGACTATGCTCTAGTTTGAGAAAATGATAGTCTTCGTATTGGCTCCAAAATCTTCACCGAAGAATCCCTGAAGACTCCTTGAAGATTCTTTCTTCAGCTGAATTGGACCCCTGGGCCCCACAAAAAAAAACAAAAAAGGACCCCTTACCATAGATTTCCTCCGGAATCGCCGGAGGTGGCCATCATTACATGAATGACTATGCTCTAGTTTGAGGAAATGATAGTCTTCGTATTGGTGCCAAAATCTTCACTGAAGAATCCCTGAAGACTCCTTGAAGATTCTTTCTTCAGCTGAACTGGACCCCTGGGCCCCACAAAAAAAAAAAAAAGGGACCCCTTACCAAAGATTTCCTCCGGAATCGCCGTAGGTACCCATCATTACATGAATGACTATGCTCTAGTTTGAGAAAATGATAGTCTTCGTATTGGCTCCAAAATCTTCACTGAAGAATCCCTGAAGACACTTTGAAGATTCTTTCTTCAGCTGAATTGGACCCCTGGGCCCAACAAAAAAAAACAAAAAAGGACCCCTTACCAAACATTTCCTCCGGAATCGCCGGAGGTGGCCATCATTACATGAATGACTATGCTCTAGTTTGAGAAAATGATAGTCTTCGTATTGGTGCCAAAATCTTCACCGAAGAATCCCTGAAGACTCTTTGAAGATTCTTTCTTCAGCTGAACTGGACCCCTGGGCCCCACGAAAAAAAAAAAAAAAAAAAAAGGACCCCTTACCAAAGATTTCCTCCAGAATCGCCGGAGGTTGCCATCATTACATGAATGACTATGCTCTAGTTTGAGAAAATGATAGTCTTCGTATTGGCTCCAAAATATTCACCGAAGAATCCCTGAAGACTCCTTGAAGATTCTTTCTTCAGCTGAATTGGAACCCGGGCCCCCCCCCCCAAAAAAAAGGACCCCTTACCAAAGATTTCCTCCGGAATCGCCGGAGGTGGCCATCATTACATGAATGACTATGCTCTAGTTTGAGAAAATGATAGTCTTCGTATTGGCGACAAAATCTTCACCGAGGAATCCCTGAAGACTCCTTGAAGATTCTTTCTTCAGCTGAACTGGACCCCTGGGCCCCACAAAAAAAAAAAAAAGGACCCCTTACCAAAGATTTCCTCCGGAATCGCAGGAGGTAGCCATCATTACATGAATGACTATGCTCTAGTTTGAGAAAATGATAGTCTTCGTATTGGTGCCAAAATCTTCACTGAAGAATCCCTGAAGACTCCTTGAAGATTCTTTCTTCAGCTGAACTGGACCCCTGGGCCCCACAAAGAAAAAAAAAAAAGGACCCCTTACCAAAGATTTCCTCCGGAATCGCCGGAGGTGGCCATCATTACATGAATGACTATGCTCTAGTTTGAGAAAATGATAGTCTTCGTATTGGCTCCAAAATCTTCACCGAAGAATCCCTGAAGACTCTTTGAAGATTCTTTCTTCAGCTGAATTGGACCCCTGGCCCCCCCCAAAAAAAAAAAAAAAGGACCCCTTACCAAAGATTTCCTCCGGAATCGCCGGAGGTGGCCATCATTACATGAATGACTATGCTCTAGTTTGAGAAAATGATAGTCTTCGTATTGGTGCCAAAATCTTCACCGAAGAATCCCTGAAGACTCTTTGAAGATTCTTTCTTCAGCTGAATTGGACCCCTGGGCCCCACAAAAAAAAAAAAAAAAAAAAAAGGACCCCTTACCAAAGATTTCCTCCAGAATCGCCGGAGGTTGCCATCATTACATGAATGACTATGCTCTAGTTTTAGAAAATGATAGTCTTCGTATTGGCTCCAAAATATTCACCGAAGAATCCCTGAAGACTCCTTGAAGATTCTTTCTTCAGCTGAATTGGAACCCGGGCCCCCCCCCCAAAAAAAGGACCCCTTACCAAAGCTTTCCTCCGGAATCGCCGGAGGTGGCCATCATTACATGAATGACTATGCTCTAGTTTGAGAAAATGATAGTCTTCGTATTGGCGACAAAATCTTCACCGAGGAATCCCTGAAGACTCCTTGAAGATTCTTTCTTCAGCTGACCTGGACCCCTGGGCCCCACAAAAAAAAAAAAAAAGGACCCCTTACCAATGATTTCCTCCGGAATCGCAGGAGGTAGCCATCATTACATGAATGACTATGCTCTAGTTTGAGAAAATGATAGTCTTCGTATTGGTGCCAAAATCTTCACTGAAGAATCCCTGAAGACTCCTTGAAGATTCTTTCTTCAGCTGAACTGGACCCTGGGCCCCACAAAGAAAAAAAAAAAAAGGACCCCTTACCAAAGATTTCCTCCGGAATCGCCGGAGGTGGCCATCATTACATGAATGACTATGCTCTAGTTTGAGAAAATGATAGTCTTCGTATTGGCTCCAAAATCTTCACCGAAGAATCCCTGAAGACTCTTTGAAGATTCTTTCTTCAGCTGAATTGGACCCCTGGCCCCCCCAAAAAAAAAACAAAAAAAGACCCCTTACCAAAGATTTCCTCCAGAATCGCCGGAGGTGGCCATCATTACATGAATGACTATGCTCTAGTTTGAGAAAATGATAGTCTTCGTATTGGCGCAAAATCTTCACCTAAGAATCCCTGAAGACTCCTTGAAGATTCTTTCTTCAGCTGAACTGGACCCCTGGGCCCAACAAAAAAAAGAAAAAGAAAAAAGGACCCCTTACCAAAGATTTCCTCCGGAATCGCCGGAGGTGACCATCATTATATGAATGACTATGCTCTAGTTTGAGAAAATGATAGTCTTCGTATTGGCTCCAAAATCTTCACCGAAGAATCCCTGAAGACTCTTTGAAGATTCTTTCTTCAGCTGAATTGGACCCCGGGGCCCCCCCAAAAAAAACAAAAAAGGACCCCTTACCAAAGATTTCCTCTGTAATCGCCGGAGGTGGCCATCATTACATGAATGACTATGCTCTAGTTTTAGAAAATGATAGTCTTCATATTGGCTCCAGAATCCTCACCCAAGATTCCCTGAAGACTCCTTGAAGACTCTTTCTTCAGCAGTATAACAGGTGTCATTTTTCAATTTCAAGGGTAATTTCTACCATTTATATAGCTGGTAGCCTTTATGACTATGCTCTAGTTTGAGAAAATGATAGTCTTTGTATTGGCGCCAAAATCTTCACCGAAGAATCCCTGAAGACTCCTTGAAGATTCTTTCTTCAGCTGAATAGGACCCCTGGGCCCCACAAACAAAAAAAAACAAAAAAGGACCCCTTATCAAAGATTTCCTCCGGAATCGCCGGAGGTGGCCATCATTACATGAATGACTATGCTCTAGTTTGAGAAAATGATAGTCTTCGTATTGGCGCCAAAATCTTCACCGAAGAATCCCTGAAGACTCCTCGAAGATTCTTTCTTCAGCTGAACTGGACCCCTGGACCCCACAAAAAAAACAAAAGAATAAAGGACCCCTTACCAAAGATTTCCTCCGGAATCGCCGGAGGTGGCCATCATTACATGAATGACTATGCTCTAGTTTGAGAAAATTATAGTCTTCGTATTGGCGCAAAATCTTCAACGAAGAATCCCTGAAGACTCCTTGAATATTCTTTCTTCAGCTGAATTGGACTCCTGGGCCCCACAAAAAAAAACAAAAACATACCCCTAACCAAAGATTTCCTCCTTAATCGCCGGAGGTGGCCATCATTACATGAATGACTATGCTCTAGTTTGAGAAAATTATAGTCTTCGTATTGGCGCCAAAATCTTCACCGAAGAATCCCTGAAGACTCCTTGAAGATTCTTTCTTCAGCTGAACTGGACCCCTGGGCCCCACAAAAAAAAACAAAACTAAAAAGGACCCCTTACAAAAGATTTCCTCCTGAATCACTGGAGGTGGCCATCATTACATGAATGACTAAACTCTAGTTTGAGAAAATGATAGTCTTCGTATTGGCGCCAAAATCTTCACCGAAGAATCCCTGAAGACTCCTTGAATATTCTTTTTTCAGCTGAATTGGACTCCTGGGCCCCACAAAAAAAACAATAAACTACCCCTTACCAAAGATTTCCTCCGGAATCGCCGGAGGTAGCCATCATTACATGAATGACTATGCTCTAGTTTGAGAAAATGATAGTCTTCGTATTGGCGCCAAAATCTTCACCGAAGAATCCCTGAAGACTCCTTGAAGATTCTTTCTTCAGCTGAACTGGACCCCTGGGCCCCACAAAAAAAACAAAACTAAAAAGGACCCCTTACCAAAGATTTCCTCCGGAATCACTGGAGGTGGCCATCATTACATGAATGACTAAGCTCTAGTTTGAGAAAATGATAGTCTTCGTATTGGCGCCAAAATCTTCACCGAAGAATCCCTGAAGACTCCTTGAATATTCTTTTTTCAGCTGAATTGGACTCCTGGGCCCCACAAAAAAAAAACAATAAACTACCACTTAACAAAGATTTCCTCCGGAATCGCCGGAGGTAGCCATCATTACATGAATGACTATGCTCTAGTTTGAGAAAATGATAGTCTTCGTATTGGCGCCAAAATCTTCACCGAAGAATCCCTGAAGACTCCTTGAAGATTCTTTCTTCAGCTGAACTGGACCCCTGGGCCCCACAAAAAAAAAAAAAAAAAAAGGACCCCTTACCAAAGATTTCCTCCGGAATCGCCGGAGGTGGCCATCATTACATGAATGACTATGCTCTAGTTTGAGAAAATGATAGTCTTCGTATTGGCGCCAAAATCTTCACCGAGGAATCCCTGAAGACTCCTTGAAGATTCTTTCTTCAGCTGAACTGGACCCCTGGGCCCCACAAAAAAAAAAAAAAAAAAAATAGGACCCCTTACCAAATATTTCATCCGGAATCGCAGGAGGTAGCCATCATTACATGAATGACTATGCTCTAGTTTGAGAAAATGATAGTCTTCGTATTGGCGCCAAAATCTTCACTGAAGAATCCCTGAAGACTCCTTGAAGATTCTTTCTTCAGTTGAACTGGACCCCTGGGCCCCACAAAAAAAAAAAAAAAAAAAAGGACCCCTTACCAAAGATTTCCTCCGTAATCGCCGGAGGTGGCCATCATTACATGAATGACTATGCTCTAGTTTGAGAAAATGATAGTCTTCGTATTGGTGCAAAATCTTCACTGAAGAATCCCTGAAGACTCCTTGAAGATTCTTTCTTCAGCTGAACTGGACCCCTGGGCCCCACAAATAAAAAAAAAAAAAGGACCCCTTACCAAATATTTCCTCCGGAATCACCGGAGGTGGCCATCATTACATGAATGACTATGCTCTAGTTTGAGAAAATGATAGTCTTCGTATTGGCTCCAAAATCTTCACCGAAGAATCCCTGAAGACTCTTTGAAGATTCTTTCTTCAGCTGAATTGGACCCCTGGGCCCCACAAAAAAAAAAAAAAAAAAAGGACCCCTTACCAAAGATTTCCTCCCGAATCGCCGGAGGTGTCCATCATTACATGAATGACTATGCTCTAGTTTTAGAAAATGATAGTCTTCGTATTGGCTCCAAAATCCTCACACAAGATTCCCTGAAGACTCCTTGAAGACTCTTTCTTCAGCAGTATAACAGGTGTCATTTTTCAATTTCAAGGGTAATTTCTACCATTTATATAGCTGGTAGCCTTTATGACTATGCTCTAGTTTGAGAAAATGATAGTCTTAGTATTGGCGCAAAATCTTCACCGAAGAATCCCTGAAGACTCCTTGAAGATTCTTTCTTCAGCTTAATTGGACCCCTGGGCCCCACAAAAAAAAAAAAAACACAAAAAAGGACCCCTTACCAAAGATTTCCTCCGGAATCGCCGGAGGTGGCCATCATTACATGAATGACTATGATCTAGTTTGAGAAAATGATAGTCTTCGTATTGGCGCCAAAATCTTCACCGAAGAATCCCTGAAGACTCCTTGAAGATTCTTTCTTCAGCTGAACTGGACCCCTGGGCCCCACGAAAAAAAAAAGACCCCCTACCAAAGATTTCCTCCAGAATCGCCGGAGGTGGCCATCATTACATGAATGACTATGCTCTAGTTTGAGAAAATGATAGTCTTCGTATTGGCTCCAAAATCTTCACCGAAGAATCCCTGAAGACTCCTTGAAGATTCTTTCTTCAGCTGAATTGGACCCCTGGGCCCCACAAAAAAAAACAAAAAAGGACCCCTTACCATAGATTTCCTCCGGAATCGCCGGAGGTGGCCATCATTACATGAATGACTATGCTCTAGTTTGAGAAAATGATAGTCTTCGTATTGGCGCCAAAATCTTCACCAAAGAATCCCTGAAGACTCCTTGAAGATATTTTCTTCAACTGAATTGGACCCCTGGGCCCCACAAAAAAAAAAAAAAAAAAAAAGGACCCCTTACCAAAGATTTCCTCCGGAATTGCAGGAGGTAGCCATCATTACATGAATGACTATGCTCTAGTTTGAGAAAATGATAGTCTTCGTATTGGCTCCAAAATATTCACCGAAGAATCCCTGAAGACTCCTTGAAGATTCTTTCTTCAGCTGAATTGGAACCCTGGGCCCCCACCCCAAAAAAAAGGACCCCTTACCAAAGATTTCATCCGGAATCGCCGGAGGTGGCCATCATTACATGAATGACTATGCTCTAGTTTGAGAAAATGATAGTCTTCGTATTGGCGACAAAATCTTCACCGAGGAATCCCTGAAGACTCCTTGAAGATTCTTTCTTCAGCTGAACTGGACCCCTGGGCCCCACAAAAAAAAAAAAAAAGGACCCCTTACCAAAGATTTCCTCCGGAATCGCAGGAGGTAGCCATCATTACATGAATGACTATGCTCTAGTTTGAGAAAATGATAGTCTTCGTATTGGTGCCAAAATCTTCACTGAAGAATCCCTGAAGACTCCTTGAAGATTCTTTCTTCAGCTGAACTGGACCCCTGGGCCCCACAAAGAAAAAAAAAAAAGGACCCCTTACCAAAGATTTCCTCCGGAATCGCCGGAGGTGGCCATCATTACATGAATGACTATGCTCTAGTTTGAGAAAATGATAGTCTTCGTATTGGCTCCAAAATCTTCACCGAAGAATCCCTGAAGACTCTTTGAAGATTCTTTCTTCAGCTGAATTGGACCCCTGGGCCCCCCCCCCAAAAAAAACAAAAAAGGACCCCTTACCAAAGATTTCCTCCGGAATCGCCGGAGGTGGCCATCATAACATGAATGACTATGCTCTAGTTTGAGAAAATGATAGTCTTTGTATTGGCGCAAAATCTTCACCTGAGAATCCCTGAAGACTCCTTGAAGATTCTTTCTTCAGCTGAACTGGACCCCTGGGCCCAACAAAAAAAAAAAAAAGAAAAAAGGACCCCTTACCAAAGATTTCCTCCGGAATCGCCGGAGGTGACCATCATTACATGAATGACTATGCTCTAGTTTGAGAAAATGATAGTCTTCGTATTGGCTCCAAAATCTTCACCGAAGAATCCCTGAAGACTCTTTGAAGATTCTTTCTTCAGCTGAATTGGACCCCCGGGCCCCCCCAAAAAAAACCAAAAAGGACCCCTTACCAAAGATTTCCTCCGTAATCGCCGGAGGTGGCCATCATTACATGAATGACTATGCTCTAGTTTTAGAAAATGATAGTCTTCATATTGGCTCCAGAATCCTCAACCAAGATTCCCTGAAGACTCCTTGAAGACTCTTTCTTCAGCAGTATAACAGGTGTCATTTTTCAATTTCAAGGGTAATTTCTACCATTTATATAGCTGGTAGCCTTTATGACTATGCTCTAGTTTGAGAAAATGATAGTCTTCGTATTGGCGCCAAAATCTTCACCGAAGAATCGATGAAGACTCCTTGAAGATATTTTCTTCAACTGAATTGGACCCCTGGGCCCCACAAAAAAAAAACAAAAAAGGACCCCTTACCAAAGATTTCCTCCGGAATTGCAGGAGGTAGCCATCATTACATGAATGACTATGCTCTAGTTTGAGAAAATGATAGTCTTCGTATTGGTGCCAAAATCTTCACTGAAGAATCCCTGAAGACTCCTTGAAGATTCTTTCTTCAGCTGAACTGGACCCCTGGGCCCCACAAAAAAAAAAAAGGACCCCTTACCAAAGATTTCCTCCGGAATCGCCGTAGGTACCCATCATTACATGAATGACTATGCTCTAGTTTGAGAAAATGATAGTCTTCGTATTGGCTCCAAAATCTTCACTGAAGAATCCCTGAAGACACTTTGAAGATTCTTTCTTCAGCTGAATTGGACCCCTGGGCCCCACAAAAAAAAACAAAAAAGGACCCCTTACCAAACATTTCCTCCGGAATCGCCGGAGGTGGCCATCATTACATGAATGACTATGCTCAAGTTTGAGAAAATGATAGTCTTCGTATTGGTGCCAAAATCTTCACCGAAGAATCCCTGAAGACTCTTTGAAGATTCTTTCTTCAGCTGAACTGGACCCCTGGGCCCCACGAAAAAAAAAAAAAAAAAAAAAAGGACCCCTTACCAAAGATTTCCTCCAGAATCGCCGGAGGTTGCCATCATTACTTGAATGACTATGCTCTAGTTTGAGAAAATGATAGTCTTCGTATTGGCTCCAAAATATTCACCGAAGAATCCCTGAACACTCCTTGAAGATTCTTTCTTCAGCTGAATTGGAACCCGGGCCCCCCCCCCCCCAAAAAAAGGACCCCTTACCAAAGATTTCCTCCGGAATCGCCGGAGGTGGCCATCATTACATGAATGACTATGCTCTAGTTTGAGAAAATGATAGTCTTCGTATTGGCGACAAAATCTTCACCGAGGAATCCCTGAAGACTCCTTGAAGATTCTTTCTTCAGCTGAACTGGACCCCTGGGCCCCACAAAAAAAAAAAAAAAAGGACCCCTTACCAAAGATTTCCTCCGGAATCGCAGGAGGTAGCCATCATTACATGAATGACTATGCTCTAGTTTGAGAAAATGATAGTCTTCGTATTGGTGCCAAAATCTTCACTGAAGAATCCCTGAAGACTCCTTGAAGATTCTTTCTTCAGCTGAACTGGACCCCTGGGCCCCACAAAGAAAAAAAAAAAAAGGACCCCTTACCAAAGATTTCCTCCGGAATCGCCGGAGGTGGCCATCATTACATGAATGAATATGCTCTAGTTTGAGAAAATGATAGTCTTCGTATTGGCTCCAAAATCTTCACCGAAGAATCCCTGAAGACTCTTTGAAGATTCTTTCTTCAGCTGAATTGGACCCCTGGCCCCCCCCTCAAAAAAACAAAAAAAGGACCCCTTACCAAAGATTTCCTCCGGAATCGCCGGAGGTGGCCATCATTACATGAATGACTATGCTCTAGTTTGAGAAAATGATAGTCTTCGTATTGGCGCAAAATCTTCACCTAAGAATCCCTGAAGACTCCTTGAAGATTCTTTCTTTAGCTGAACTGGACCCCTGGGCCCAACAAAAAAAAGAAAAAGAAAAAAGGACCCCTTACCAAAGATTTCCTCCGGAATCGCCGGAGGTGACCATCATTACATGAATGACTATGCTCTAGTTTGAGAAAATGATAGTCTTCGTATTGGCTCCAAAATCTTCACCGAAGAATCCCTGAAGACTCTTTGAAGATTCTTTCTTCAGCTGAATTGGACCCCGGGGCCCCCCCCAAAAAAACAAAAAAGGACCCCTTACCAAAGATTTCCTCCGTAATCGCCGGAGGTGGCCATCATTACATGAATGACTATGCTCTAGTTTTAGAAAATGATAGTCTTCATATTGGCTCCAGAATCCTCACCCAAGATTCCCTGAAGACTCCTTGAAGACTCTTTCTTCAGCAGTATAACAGGTGTCATTTTTCAATTTCAAGGGTAATTTCTACCATTTATATAGCTGGTAGCCTTTATGACTATGCTCTAGTTTGAGAAAATGATAGTCTTTGTATTGGCGCCAAAATCTTCACCGAAGAATCCCTGAAG
Source organism: Macrobrachium rosenbergii (assembly GCA_039081455.1). Classification (NCBI taxonomy): domain Eukaryota; kingdom Metazoa; phylum Arthropoda; class Malacostraca; order Decapoda; family Palaemonidae; genus Macrobrachium; species Macrobrachium rosenbergii. The sequence continues at coordinate 1,148,343 of JANJGK010000180.1, read as the reverse complement.
ACTCCTTGAAGATTCTTTCTTCAGCTGAATAGGACCCCTGGGCCCCACAAACAAAAAAAAACAAAAAAGGACCCCTTATCAAAGATTTCCTCCGGAATCGCCGGAGGTGGCCATCATTACATGAATGACTATGCTCTAGTTTGAGAAAATGATAGTCTTCGTATTGGCGCCAAAATCTTCACGGAAGAATCCCTGAAGACTCCTCGAAGATTCTTTCTTCAGCTGAACTGGACCCCTGGACCCCACAAAAAAAACAAAAGAAAAAAGGACCCCTTACCAAAGATTTCCTCCGGAATCGCCGGAGGTGGCCATCATTACATGAATGACTATGCTCTAGTTTGAGAAAATTATAGTCTTCGTATTGGCGCAAAATCTTCAACGAAGAATTCCTGAAGACTCCTTGAATATTCTTTCTTCAGCTGAATTGGACTCCTGGGCCCCACAAAAAAAAACAAAAACATACCCCTAACCAAAGATTTCCTCCGGAATCGCCGGAGGTGGCCATCATTACATGAATGACTATGCTCTAGTTTGAGAAAATTATAGTCTTCGTATTGGCGCCAAAATCTTCACCGAAGAATCCCTGAAGACTCCTTGAAGATTCTTTCTTCAGCTGAACTGGACCCCTGGGCCCCACAAAAAAAACAAAACTAAAAAGGACCCCTTACCAAAGATTTCCTCCGGAATCACTGGAGGTGGCCATCATTACATGAATGACTAAGCTCTAGTTTGAGAAAATGATAGTCTTCGTATTGGCGCCAAAATCTTCACCGAAGAATCCCTGAAGACTCCTTGAATATTCTTTTTTCAGCTGAATTGGACTCCTGGGCCCCACAAAAAAAACAATAAACTACCCCTTACCAAAGATTTCCTCCGGAATCGCCGGAGGTAGCCATCATTACATGAATGACTATGCTCTAGTTTGAGAAAATGATAGTCTTCGTATTGGCGCCAAAATCTTCACCGAAGAATCCCTGAAGACTCCTTGAAGATTCTTTCTTCAGCTGAATAGGACCCCTGGGCCCCACAAACAAAAAAAAACAAAAAAGGACCCCTTATCAAAGATTTCCTCCGGAATCGCCGGAGGTGGCCATCATTACATGAATGACTATGCTCTAGTTTTAGAAAATGATAGTCTTCATATTGGCTCCAGAATCCTCACCCAAGATTCCCTGAAGACTCCTTGAAGACTCTTTCTTCAGCAGTATAACAGGTGTCATTTTTCAATTTCAAGGGTAATTTCTACCATTTATATAGCTGGTAGCCTTTATGACTATGCTCTAGTTTGAGAAAATGATAGTCTTTGTATTGGCGCCAAAATCTTCACCGAAGAATCCCTGAAGACTCCTTGAAGATTCTTTCTTCAGCTAAATAGGACCCCTGGGCCCCACAAACAAAAAAAAACAAAAAAGGACCCCTTATCAAAGATTTCCTCCGGAATCGCCGGAGGTGGCCATCATTACATGAATGACTATGCTCTAGTTTGAGAAAATGATAGTCTTCGTATTGGCGCCAAAATCTTCACCGAAGAATCCCTGAAGACTCCTCGAAGATTCTTTCTTCAGCTGAACTGGACCCCTGGACCCCACAAAAAAAACAAAAGAAAAAAGGACCCCTTACCAAAGATTTCCTCCGGAATCGCCGGAGGTGGCCATCATTACATGAATGACTATGCTCTAGTTTGAGAAAATTATAGTCTTCGTATTGGCGCAAAATCTTCAACGAAGAATCCCTGAAGACTCCTTGAATATTCTTTCTTCAGCTGAATTGGACTCCTGGGCCCCACAAAAAAAAACAAAAACATACCCCTAACCAAAGATTTCCTCCGGAATCGCCGGAGGTGGCCATCATTACATGAATGACTATGCTCTAGTTTGAGAAAATTATAGTCTTCGTATTGGCGCCAAAATCTTCACCGAAGAATCCCTGAAGACTCCTTGAAGATTCTTTCTTCAGCTGAACTGGACCCCTGGGCCCCACAAAAAAAAACAAAACTAAAAAGGACCCCTTACAAAAGATTTCCTCCTGAATCACTGGAGGTGGCCATCATTACATGAATGACTAAGCTCTAGTTTGAGAAAATGATAGTCTTCGTATTGGCGCCAAAATCTTCACCGAAGAATCCCTGAAGACTCCTTGAATATTCTTTTTTCAGCTGAATTGGACTCCTGGGCCCCACAAAAAAAACAATAAACTACCCCTTACCAAAGATTTCCTCCGGAATCGCCGGAGGTAGCCATCATTACATGAATGACTATGCTCTAGTTTGAGAAAATGATAGTCTTCGTATTGGCGCCAAAATCTTCACCGAAGAATCCCTGAAGACTCCTTGAAGATTCTTTCTTCAGCTGAACTGGACCCCTGGGCCCCACAAAAAAAACAAAACTAAAAAGGACCCCTTACCAAAGATTTCCTCCGGAAACACTGGAGGTGGCCATCATTACATGAATGACTAAGCTCTAGTTTGAGAAAATGATAGTCTTCGTATTGGCGCCAAAATCTTCACCGAAGAATCCCTGAAGACTCCTTGAATATTCTTTTTTCAGCTGAATTGGACTCCTGGGCCCCACAAAAAAAAACAATAAACTACCCCTTACCAAAGATTTCCTCCGGAATCGCCGGAGGTAGCCATCATTACATGAATGACTATGCTCTAGTTTGAGAAAATGATAGTCTTCGTATTGGCGCCAAAATCTTCACCGAAGAATCCCTGAAGACTCCTTGAAGATTCTTTCTTCAGCTGAACTGGACCCCTGGGCCCCACAAAAAAAAAAAAAAAAAGGACCCCTTACCAAAGATTTCCTCCGGAATCGCCGGAGGTGGCCATCATTACATGAATGACTATGCTCTAGTTTGAGAAAATGATAGTCTTCGTATTGGCGCCAAAATCTTCACCGAGGAATCCCTGAAGACTCCTTGAAGATTCTTTCTTCAGCTGAACTGGACCCCTGGGCCCCACAAAAAAAAAAAAAAAAAAATAGGACCCCTTACCAAATATTTCATCCGGAATCGCAGGAGGTAGCCATCATTACATGAATGACTATGCTCTAGTTTGAGAAAATGATAGTCTTCGTATTGGCGCCAAAATCTTCACTGAAGAATCCCTGAAGACTCCTTGAAGATTCTTTCTTCAGTTGAACTGGACCCCTGGGCCCCACAAAAAAAAAAAAAAAAAAAGGACCCCTTACCAAAGATTTCCTCCGTAATCGCCGGAGGTGGCCATCATTACATGAATGACTATGCTCTAGTTTGAGAAAATGATAGTCTTCGTATTGGTGCAAAATCTTCACTGAAGAATCCCTGAAGACTCCTTGAAGATTCTTTCTTCAGCTGAACTGGACCCCTGGGCCCCACAAATAAAAAAAAAAAAGGACCCCTTACCAAATATTTCCTCCGGAATCACCGGAGGTGGTCATCATTACATGAATGACTATGCTCTAGTTTGAGAAAATGATAGTCTTCGTATTGGCTCCAAAATCTTCACCGAAGAATCCCTGAAGACTCTTTGAAGATTCTTTCTTCAGCTGAATTGGACCCCTGGGCCCCACAAAAAAAAAAAAACAAAAAAGGACCCCTTACCAAAGATTTCCTCCCGAATCGCCGGAGGTGTCCATCATTACATCAATGACTATGCTCTAGTTTTAGAAAATGATAGTCTTCGTATTGGCTCCAAAATCCTCACACAAGATTCCCTGAAGACTCCTTGAAGACTCTTTCTTCAGCAGTATAACAGGTGTCATTTTTCAATTTCAAGGGTAATTTCTACCATTTATATAGCTGGTAGCCTTTATGACTATGCTCTAGTTTGAGAAAATGATAGTCTTAGTATTGGCCCCAAAATCTTCACCGAAGAATCCCTGAAGACTCCTTGAAGATTCTTTCTTCAGCTGAATTGGACCCCTGGGCCCCGCAAAAAAAAAAAAAAAAAAAAAGGACCCCTTATGAAAGATTTCCTCCGGAATCGCCGGAGGTGGCCATCATTACATGAATGACTATGCTCTAGTTTGAGAAAATGATAGTCTTCGTATTGGCGCCAAAATCTTCACCGAAGAATCCCTGAAGACTCCTCGAAGATTCTTTCTTCAGCTGAACTGGACCCCTGGACCCCACAAAAAAAACAAAAGAAAAAAGGACCCCTTACCAAAGATTTCCTCCGGAATCGCCGGAGGTGGCCATCATTACATGAATGACTATGCTGTAGTTTGAGAAAATTATAGTCTTCGTATTGGCGCAAAATCTTCACCGAAGAATCCCTGAAGACTCCTTGAATATTCTTTCTTCAGCTGAATTGGACTCTTGGGCCCCACAAAAAAAAACAAAAACATACCCCTAACCAAAGATTTCCTCTGGAATCGCCGGAGGTAGCCATCATTACACGAATGACTATGCTCTAGTTTGAGAAAATTATAGTCTTCGTATTGGCGCCAAAATCTTCACCGAAGAATCCCTGAAGACTCCTTGAAGATTCTTTCTTCAGCTGAACTGGACCCCTGGGCCCCACAAAAAAAACAAAACTAAAAAGGACCCCTTACCAAAGATTTCCTCCGGAATCGCTGGAGGTGGCCATCATTACATGAATGACTAAGCTCTAGTTTGAGAAAATGATAGTCTTCGTATTGGCGCCAAAATCTTCACCGAAGAATCCCTGAAGACTCCTTGAATATTCTTTCTTCAGCTGAATTGGACTCCTGGGCCCCACAAAAAAAAAACAATAAACTACCCCTTACCAAAGATTTCCTCCGGAATCGCCGGAGGTAGCCATCATTACATGAATGACTATGCTCTAGTTTGAGAAAATGATAGTCTTCGTATTGGCGCCAAAATCTTCACCGAAGAATCCCTGAAGACTCCTTGAAGATTCTTTCTTCAGCTGAACTGGACCCCTGGGCCCCACAAAAAAAAAAAAAAAAAAACCCTTACCAAAGATTTCCTCCGGAATCGCCGGAGGTGGCCATCATTACATGAATGACTATGCTCTAGTTTGAGAAAATGATAGTCTTCGTATTGGCGCCAAAATCTTCACCGAGGAATCCCTGAAGACTCCTTGAAGATTCTTTCTTCAGCTGAACTGGACCCCTGGGCCCCACAAAAAAAAAAAAAAAAAAAAAGGACCTCTTACCAAAGATTTCATCTGGAATCGCAGGAGGTAGCCATCATTACATGAATGACTATGCTCTAGTTTGAGAAAATGATAGTCTTCGTATTCGCTCCAAAATCTTCACCGAAGAATCCCTGAAGACTCTTTGAAGATTCTTTCTTCAGCTGAATTGGACCCCTGGGGCCCCCCCCCAAAAAAAAGGACCCCTTACCAAAGATTTCCTCCGGAATCGCCGGAGGTGGCCATCATTACATGAATGACTATGCTCTAGTTTGAGAAAATGATAGTCTTCGTATTGGCTCCAAAATCCTCACCCAAGATTCCCTGAAGACTCCTTGAAGTCTCTTTCTTCAGCAGTATAACTGGTGTCATTTTTCAATTTCAAGGGTAATTTCTACCATTTATATAGCTGGTAGCCTTTATGACTATGCTCTAGTTTGAGAAAATGATAGTCTTAGTATTGTCGCCAAAATCTTCACCGAAGAATCCCTGAAGACTCTTTGAAGATACTTTCTTCAGCTGAATTGGACCCCTGTGCCCCCCCCCAAAAAAAAAAGAAAAAAGGACCCCTTACCAAAGATTTCCTCCGGAATCGCCGGAGGTGTCCATCATTACATGAATGACTATGCTCTAGTTTGAGAAAATGATAGTCTTCGTATTGGCGCCAAAATCTTCACCGAAGAATCCCTGAAGACTCCTTGAAGATTCTTTCTTCAGCTGAACTGGACCCCTGGGCCCCACAAAAAAAAACAAAACAAAAAAGGACCACTTACCAAAGATTTCCTCCGGAATCGCCGGAGGTGGCCATCATTACATGAATGACTATGCTCTAGTTTGAGAAAATGATAGTCTTCGTATTGGCTCCAAAATATTCACTGAAGAATCCCTGAAGACTCCTTGAAGATTCTTTCTTCAGCTGAATTGGACCACTGGGCCCCACAAAAAAAACAAAAAAAGACCCCTTACCAAAGATTTCCTCCGGAATCGCCGGAGGTGGCCATCATTACATGAATGACTATGCTCTAGTTTGAGAAAATGATAGTCTTCGTATTGGCGCCAAAATCTTCACCGAAGAATCCCTGAAGACTCCTTGAATATTCTTTCTTCAGCTGAATTGGACTCCTGGGCCCCACAAAAAAAAAAAAAAAAAACTACCCCTTACCAAAGATTTCCTCCGGAATCGCCGGAGGTGTCCATCATTACATGAATGACTACGCTCTTGTTTGAGAAAATGATAGTCTTCGTATTGGCGCCAAAATCTTCACCGAAGAATCCCTGAAGACTCCTTGAAGATTCTTTCTTCAGCTGAATTGGACTCCTGGGCCCCACAAAAAAAAAAAAAAAAAAAAAAAACACTACCAAAGATTTCCTCCGGAATCGCCGGAGGTGGCCATCATTACATGAATGACTATGCTCTAGTTTGAGAAAATGATAGTCTTCGTATTGGCTCCAAAATATTCACCGAAGAATCCCTGAAGACTCTTTGAAGATTCTTTCTTCAGCTGAATTGGACCACTGGGCCCCCCCCAAAAAAAACAAAAAAGGACCCCTTACCAAAGATTTCCTCCGGAATCGCCGGAGGTAGCCATCATTACATGAATGACTATGCTCTAGTTTGAAAAAATGATAGTCTTCGTATTGGCGCCAAAATCTTCACCGAAGAATCCCTGAAGACTCCTTGAAGATTCTTTCTTCAGCTGAACTGGACCCCTGGGCCCCACAAAAAAAAAAAAATAAATAAAATAAACACTACCAAAGATTTCCTCCGGAATCGCCGGAGGTGGCCATCATTACATGAATGACTATGCTCTAGTTTGAGAAAATGATAGTCTTCGTATTGGCTCCAAAATATTCACCGAAGAATCCCTGAACACTCCTTGAAGATTCTTTCTTCAGCTGAATTGGACCACTGGGCCCCACAAAAAAAACAAAAAAGGACCCCTTACCAAAGATTTCCTCCGGAATCGCCGGAGGTGGCCATCATTACATGAATGACTACGCTCTAGTTTGAGAAAATGATAGTCTTCGTATTGGCGCCAAAATCTTCACCGAGGAATCCCTGAAGACTCCTTGAAGATTCTTTCTTCAGCTGAACTGGAATTCTGGGCCCCACAAAAAAAAACAAATAAATAAAGGACCCCTTACCAAAGATTTCCTCCGGAATCGCCGGAGGTGGCCATCATTACATGAATGACTATGCTCTAGTTTGAGAAAATGATAGTCTTCGTGTTGGCGCAAAATCTTCACCGAAGAATCCCTGAAGACTCCTTGAAGATTCTTTCTTCAGCTGAACTGGACCCCTGGGCCCCACAAAAAAAAAAAAAAAAAAAAAGGACCCCTTACCAAAGATTTCCTCCGGAATCGCCGGAGGTGGCCATCATTACATGAATGACTATGCTCTAGTTTGAGAAAATGATAGTCTTCGTATTGGCTCCAAAATCTTCACCGAAGAATCCCTGAAGACTCTTTGAAGATTCTTTCTTCAGCTGAATTGGACCCCTGGGCCCCACAAAAAAAAAAAAAAAAAGGACCCCTTACCAAAGATTTCCTCCGGAATCGCCGGAGGTGGCCATCATTACATGAATGACTATGCTCTACTTTTAGAAAATGATAGTCTTCATATTGGCTCCAGAATCCTCACCCAAGATTCCCTGAAGACTCCTTGTAGACTCTTTCTTCAGCAGTATAACAGGTGTCATTTTTCAATTTCAAGGGTAATTTCTACCATTTATATAGCTGGTAGCCTTTATGACTATGCTCTACTTTGAGAAAATGATAGTCTTAGTATTGGCGCCAAAATCTTCACCGAAGAATCCCTGAAGACTCCTTGAAGATTCTTTCTTCAGCTGAATTGGACCCCTGGACCCCACAAAAAAACAAAACAAAGAAGCACCCCTTCCCAAAGATTTCCTGCGGAATCGCCGGAGGTGGCCACCATTACATGAATGACTATGCTCTAGTTTGAGAAAATGATAGTCTTCGTATTGGCGCCAAAATCTTCACCGAAGAATCCCTGAAGACTCCTTGAAGATTCTTTCTTCAGCTGAATTGGACCACTAGGCCCCAAAAAAAAAAAAAAGAAAAGGACCCCTTACCAAAGATTTCCTCCGGAATCGCCGGAGGTGGCCATCATTACATGAATGACTACGCTCTTGTTTGAGAAAATGATAGTCTTCGTATTGGCGCCAAAATCTTCACCGAAGAATCCCTGAAGACTCCTTGAAGATTCTTTCTTCAGCTGAATTGGACTCCTGGGCCCCACAAAAAAAAAAAAAAAACTACCCCTTACCAAAGATTTCCTCCGGAATCGCCTGAGGTGGCCATCATTACATGAATGACTATGCTCTAGTTTGAAAAAATGATAGTCTACGTATTGGCGCCAAAATCTTCACCGAAGAATCCCTGAAGACTCCTTGAAGATTCTTTCTTCAGCTGAATTGGACCCCTGGGCCCCACAAAAAAAAAAAAAAAAAACACTACCAAAGATTTCCTCCGGAATCGCCGGAGGTGGCCATCATTACATGAATGACTATGCTCTAGTTTGAGAAAATGATAGTCTTCGAATTGGCTCCAAAATATTCACCGAAGAATCCCTGAAGACTCCTTGAAGACTCTTTCTTCAGCTGAATTGGACCACTGGGCCCCACAAAAAAAAACAAAAAAGGACCCCTTACCAAAGATTTCCTCCGGAATCGCCGAAGGTGGCCATCATTACATGAATGACTATGCTCTAGTTTGAGAAAATGATAGTCTTCGTATTGGCGCCAAAATCTTCACCGAGGAATCCCTGAAGACTCCTTGAAGATTCTTTCTTCAGCTGAACTGGACCCCTGGGCCCCACAAAAAAAAAAAAAAAAAAAAGGACCCCTTACCAAAGATTTCCTCCGGAATCGCCGGAGGTGGCCATCATTACATGAATGGCTATGCTCTAGTTTGAGAAAATGATAGTCTTCGTGTTGGCGCAAAATCTTCACCGAAGAATCCCTGAAGACTCCTTGAAGATTCTTTCTTCAGCTGAACTGGACCCCTGGGCCCCACAAAAAAAAAAAAAAAAAGGACCCCTTACCAATGATTTCCTCCGGAATCGCCGGAGGTGGCCATCATTTAAAATGATAGTCTTCGTATTGGCTCCAAAATCTTCACGGAAGAATCCCTGAAGACTCTTTGAAGATTCTTTCTTCAGCTGAATTGGACCCCTGGGCCCCACAAAAAAAAAAAGGACCCCTTACCAAAGATTTCCTCCGGAATCGCCGGAGGTGGCCATCATTACATGAATGACAATGCTCTAGTTTTAGAAAATGATAGTCTTCATATTGGCTCCAGAATCCTCACCCAAGATTTCCTGAAGACTCCTTGAAGACTCTTTCTTCAGCAGTATAGCAGGTGTCATTTTTCAATTTCAAGGGTAATTTCTACCATTTATATAGCTGGTAGCCTTTATGACTATACTCTAGTTTGAGAAAATGATAGTCTTAGTATTGGCGCCAAAATCTTCACCGAAGAATCCCTGAAGACTCCTTGAAGATTCTTTCTTCAGCTGAATTGGACCCCTGGACCCCACAAGAAAACAAAACAAAAAAGCACCCCTTCCCAAAGATTTCCTCCGGAATCGCCGGAGGTGGCCATCATTACATGAATGACTATGCTCTAGTTTGAGAAAATGATAGTCTTCGAATTGGCTCCAAAATCTTCACCGAAGAATCCCTGAACACTCCTTGAAGATTCTTTCTTCAGCTGAATTGGACCACTGGGCCCCACAAAAAAAAACAAAAAAGGACCCCTTACCAAAGATTTCCTCCGGAATCGCCGAAGGTGGCCATCATTACATGAATGACTATGCTCTAGTTTGAGAAAATGATAGTCTTCGTATTGGCGCCTATATCTTCACCGAGGAATCCCTGAAGACTCCTTGAAGATTCTTTCTTCAGCTGAACTGGACCCCTGGGCCCCACAAAAAAAAAAAAAGGACCCCTTACCAAAGATTTCCTCCGGAATCGCCGGAGGTGGCCATCATTACATGAATGACTATGCTCTAGTTTGAGAAAATGATAGTCTTTGTGTTGGCGCAAAATCTTCACCGAAGAATCCCTGAAGACTCCTTGAAGATTCTTTCTTCAGCTGAACTGGACCCCTGGGCCCCACAAAAAAAAAAAAAAAAAGGGACCCCTTACCAATGATTTCCTCCGGAATCGCCGAAGGTGGCCATCATTACATGAATGACTATGCTCTAGTTTGAGAAAATGATAGTCTTCGTATTGGCTCCAAAATCTTCACCGAAAAATCCCTGAAGACTCTTTGAAGATTCTTTCTTCAGCTGAATTGGACCCCTGGGCCCCACAAAAAAAAAAAGGACCCCTTACCAAAGATTTCCTCCGAAATCGCCGGAGGTGGCCATCATTACATGAATGACTAAGCACTAGTTTGAGAAAATGATAGTCTTCGCATTCGCGCCAAAATCTTCACCGAAGAATCCCTGAAGACTCCTTGAAGATTCTTTCTTCAGCTGAATTGGACCCCTGGGCCCCACAAAAAAAAAACAAAAAAGTACCCCTTACCAAAGATTTCCTCCGGAATCGCCGGAGGTGGCCATCATTACATGAATGACTATGCTCTAGTTTGAGAAAATGATAGTCTTCGTATTGGCGCCAAAATCTTCACCGAAAAATCCCTGAAGACTCCTTGAAGATTCTTTCTTCAGCTGAACTGGACCCCTGAGCCCCACAAAAAAAAACAAAAACAAAAAAGGAACCCTTACCAAAGATTTCCTCCGGAATCGCCGGAGGTGGCCATCATTACATGAATGACTATGCTCTAGTTTGAGAAAATGATAGTCTTCGTATTGGCTCAAAATCTTCACCAAAGAATCCCTGAAGACTCCTTGAAGATTCTTTCTGCAGCTGAATTGGACCCTTGGGCCCCACAAAAAAAAAAAACAAAAAAGGACCCCTTACCAAAGATTTCCTCCGGAATCGCCGGAGGTGGCCATCATTACATGAATGACAATGCTCTAGTTTGAGAAAATGATAGTCTTCGTATTGGTGCAAAATCTTCACTGAAGAATCCCTGAAGACTCCTTGAAGATTCTTTCTTCAGCTGAACTGGACCCCTGGGCCCCACAAATAAAAAAAAAAAAGGACCCCTTACCAAATATTTCCTCCGGAATCACCGGAGGTGGCCATCATTACATGAATGACTATGCTCTAGTTTGAGAAAATGATAATCTTCGTATTGGCTCCAAAATCTTCACCGAAGAATCCCTGAAGACTCTTTGAAGATTCTTTCTTCAGCTGAATTGGACCCCTGGGCCCCACAAAAAAAAAAAAAAAAAAAAAAGGACCCCTTACCAAAGATTTCCTCCGGAATCGCCGGAGGTGTCCATCATTACATGAATGACTATGCTCTAGTTTTAGAAAATGATAGTCTTCGTATTGGCTCCAAAATCCTCACCCAAGATTCCCTGAAGACTCCTTGAAGACTCTTTCTTCAGCAGTATAACAGGTGTCATTTTTCAATTTCAAGGGTAATTTCTACCATTTATATAGCTGGTAGCCTTTATGACTATGCTCTAGTTTGAGAAAATGATAGTCTTAGTATTGGCGCAAAATCTTCACCGAAGAATCCCTGAAGACTCCTTGAAGATTCTTTCTTCAGCTTAATTGGACCCCTGGGCCCCACAAAAAAAAAAAAACACAAAAAAGGACCCCTTACCAAAGATTTCCTCCGGAATCGCCGGAGGTGGCCATCATTACATGAATGACTATGCTCTAGTTTGAGAAAATGATAGTCTTCGTATTGGCGCCAAAATCTTCACCGAAGAATCCCTGAAGACTCCTTGAAGATTCTTTCTTCAGCTGAACTGGACCCCTGGGCCCCACGAAAAAAAAAAAAGACCCCCTACCAAAGATTTCCTCCGGAATCGCTGGAGGTTGCCATCATTACATTAATGACTATGCTCTAGTTTGAGAAAATGATAGTCTTCGTATTGGCTCCAAAATCTTCACCGAAGAATCCCTGAAGACTCCTTGAAGATTCTTTCTTCAGCTGAATTGGACCCCTGGGCCCCACAAAAAAAAAAACAAAAAAGGACCCCTTACCATAGATTTCCTCTGGAATCGCCGGAGGTGGCCATCATTACATGAATGACTATGCTCTAGTTTGAGAAAATGATAGTCTTCGTATTGGCTCCAAAATCTTCACCGAAGAATCCCTGAAGACTCCTTGAAGATTCTTTCTTCAGCTGAATTGGACCCCTGGGCCCCACAAAAAAAAAAACAAAAAAGGACCCCTTACCAAAGAGTTCCTCCGGAATCGCCGGAGGTGGCCATCATTACATGAATGACTATACTCTAGTTTGAGAAAATGATAGTCTTCGTATTGGCTCCAAAATCTTCACCGAAGAATCCCTGAAGACTCTTTGAAGATTCTTTCTTCAGCAGAATTGGACCCCTGGGCCCCACAAAAAAAAAAAAAAGGACCCCTTACCAAAGATTTCCTCCGGAATCGCCGGAGGTGTCCATCATTACATGAATGACTATGCTCAAGTTTTAGAAATTAATAGTCTTCGTATTGGCTCCAAAATCCTCACCCAAGATTCCCTGAAGACTCCTTGAAGACTCTTTCTTCAGCAGTATAACAGGTGTCATTTTTCGATTTCAAGGGTAATTTCTTCCATTTATATAGCTGGTAGCATTTATGACTATGCTCTAGTTTGAGAAAATGATAGTCTTAGTATTGGCGCCAAAATCTTCACCGAAGAATCCCTGAAGACTCCTTCAAGATTCTTTCTTTAGCTGAACTGAACCCCTGGACCCACAAAAAAAAAAAAAAAAAGGACCCCTTACCAAAGAGTTCCTCCGGAATCGCCGGAGGTGGCCATCATTACATGAATGACTATGCTCTAGTTTGAGAAAATGATAGTCTTCGTATTGGCTCCAAAATCTTCACCGAAGAATCCCTGAAGACTCTTTGAAGATTCTTTCTTCAGCAGAATTGGACCCCTGGGCCCCACAAAAAAAAAAAAGGACCCCTTACCAAAGATTTCCTCCGGAATCGCCGGAGGTGTCCATCATTACATGAATGACTATGCTCAAGTTTTAGAAATTAATAGTCTTCGTATTGGCACCAAAATCCTCACCCAAGATTCCCTAAAGACTCCTTGAAGACTCTTTCTTCAGCAGTATAACAGGTGTCATTTTTCGATTTCAAGGGTAATTTCTTCCATTTATATAGCTGGTAGCATTTATGACTATGCTCTAGTTTGAGAAAATGATAGTCTTAGTATTGGCGCCAAAATCTTCACCGAAGAATCCCTGAAGACTCCTTCAAGATTCTTTCTTTAGCTGAACTGAACCCCTGGACCCACAAAAAAAAAAAAAAAAAGGACCCCTTACCAAAGATTTCCTCCGGAATCGCCGGAGGTGGCCATCATTACATGAATGACTATGCTCTAGTTTGAGAAAATGATAGTCTTCCTATTGGCGCAATATCTTCACCGAAGAATCCCTGAAGACTCCTTGAAGATTCTTTCTTCAGCTGAATTGGACCCCTGGGCCCCACAAAAAAAAAAAAAGGACCCCTTACCAAAGATTTCCTCCGGAATCGCCGGAGGTGGCCATCATTTCATGAATGAATATGCTCTAGTTTGAGAAAATGATAGTCTTCGTATTGGCTCCAAAATCTTCACTGAAGAATCCCTGAAGACTCCTTGAAGATTCTTTCTTCAGCTGAATTGGACCCCTGGGCCCCACAAAAAAAAAACAAAAAAGGACCCCTTACCAAAGATTTCAACCGGAATCACCGGAGGTGGCCATCATTACATGAATGACTATGCTCTAGTTTGAGAAAATGATAGTCTTCGTATTGGCGCCAAAATCTTCACCGAAGAATCCCTGAAGACTCCTTGAAGATTCTTTCTTCAGCTGAACTGGACCCCTGGGATCCACGAAAAAAAAAAAAGACCCCACACCAAAGATTTCCTCCGGAATCGCCGGAGGTGGCCATCATTACATGAATGACTATGCTCTAGTTTGAGAAAATGATAGTCTTCGTATTGGCGCCAAAATCTTCACCGAAGAATCCCTGAAGACTCCTTGAAGATTCTTTCTTCAGCTGAACTGGACCCCTGAGCCCCACAAAAAAAAAAAAAAAAAAAAAAAAGGACCCCTTACCAAAGATTTCCTACGGAATCGCCGGAGGTGGCCACCATTACATGAATGAATATGCTCTAGTTTGAGAAAAAGATAGTCTTCGTATTGGCTCCAAAATCTTCACCGAAGAATCCCTGAAGACTCCTTGAAGATTCTTTCTTCAGCTGAATTGGACCCCTGGGCCCCACAAAAAAAACAAACAAAAAAGGACCACTTACCAAAGATTTCCTCCGGAATCGCCGGAGGTGGCCATCATTACATGAATGACTATGCTCTAGTTTGAGAAAATGATAGTCTTCGTATTGGCGCCAAAATCTTCACCAAAGAATCCCTAAAGACTCCTTGAAGATTCTTTCTTCAGCTGAACTGGACCACTGGGCCCTACAAAAAAAAAAAAAAAAAAAAGGACCCCTTACCAAAGATTTCCTCCGGAATCGCCGGAGGTGGCCATCATTTTATGAATGACTATGCTCTAGTTTGAGAAAATGATAGTCTTCGTATTGGCTCCAAAATCTTCACCGAAGAATCCCTGAAGACTGCTTGAAGATTCTTTCTTCAGCTGAATTGGACCCCTGGGCCCCACAAAAAAAAAAAAAAAAAAAAGGACCCCTTACCAAAGATTTCCTCCGGAATCGCCGGAGGTGGCCATCATTACATGAATGACTATGCTCTAGTTTGAGAAAATGATAGTCTTCGTATTGGCGCAAAATCTTCACCGAAGAATCCCTGAAGACTCCTTGAAGATTCTTTCTTCAGCTGAATTGGACCCCTGGGCCCCACAAAAAAAAAAAAGAAAAAAGGACCCCTTACCAAAGATTTCCTCCGGAATCGCCGGAGGTGGCCATCATTACATGAATGACTATGCTCTAGTTTGAGAAAATGATAGTCTTCCTATTGGCGCAATATCTTCACCGAAGAATCCCTGAAGACTCCTTGAAGATTCTTTCTTCAGCTGAATTGGACCCCTGGGCCCCAAAAAAAAACAAAAAAGGACCCCTTACCAAAGATTTCCTCCGGAATCGCCGCAGGTGGCCATCATTACATGAATGAATATGCTCTAGTTTGAGAAAATGATAGTCTTCGTATTGGCTCCAAAATCTTCACTGAAGAATCCCTGAAGACTCCTTGAAGATTCTTTCTTCAGCTGAATTGGACCCCTGGGCCCCACAAAAAAAACAAAACTAAAAAGGACCCCTTACCAAAGATTTCCTCCGGAATCACCGGAGGTGGCCATCATTACATGAATGACTATGCTCTAGTTTGAGAAAATGATAGTCTTCGTATTGGCGCCAAAATCTTCACCGAAGAATCCCTGAAGACTCCTTGAAGATTCTTTCTTCAGCTGAACTGGACCCCTGGGATCCACGAAAAAAAAAAAGACCCCCTACCAAAGATTTCCTCCGGAATCGCCGGAGGTGGCCATCATTACATGAATGACTATGCTCTAGTTTGAGAAAATGATAGTCTTCGTATTGGCGCCAAAATCTTCACCGAAGAATCCCTGAAGACTCCTTGAAGATTCTTTCTTCAGCTGAACTAGACCCCTGAGCCCCACAAAAAAAAAAAAAAAAAAAAAGGACCCCTTACCAAAGATTTCCTACGGAATCGCCGGAGGTGGCCATCATTACATGAATGAATATGCTCTAGTTTGAGAAAAAGATAGTCTTCGTATTGGCTCCAAAATCTTCACCGAAGAATCCCTGAAGACTCCTTGAAGATTCTTTCTTCAGCTGAATTGGACCCCTGGGCCCCACAAAAAAAAAAACAAAAAAGGACCACTTACCAAAGATTTCCTCCGGAATCGCCGGAGGTGGCCATCATTACATGAATGACTATGCTCTAGTTTGAGAAAATGATAGTCTTCGTATTGGCGCCAAAATCTTCACCGAAGAATCCCTGAAGACTCCTTGAAGATTCTTTCTTCAGCTGAACTGGACCACTGGGCCCTACAAAAAAAAAAAAAAAAAAAAAGGACCCCTTACCAAAGATTTCCTCCAGAATCGCCGGAGGTGGCCATCATTACATGAATGACTATGCTCTAGTTTGAG
Organism: Macrobrachium rosenbergii; assembly: GCA_039081455.1. Classification (NCBI taxonomy): domain Eukaryota; kingdom Metazoa; phylum Arthropoda; class Malacostraca; order Decapoda; family Palaemonidae; genus Macrobrachium; species Macrobrachium rosenbergii. Next base: position 1,132,051 of record JANJGK010000180.1, on the reverse strand, counting down.
AAAATGATAGTCTTCGTATTGGCTCCAAAATCTTCACCGAAGAATCCCTGAAGACTGCTTGAAGATTCTTTCTTCAGCTGAATTGGACCCCTGGGCCCCACAAAAAAAAAAAAAAAAAAAAGGACCCCTTACCAAAGATTTCCTCCGGAATCGCCGGAGGTGGCCATCATTACATGAATGACTATGCTCTAGTTTGAGAAAATGATAGTCTTCGTATTGGCGCAAAATCTTCACCGCAGAATCCCTGAAGACTCCTTGAAGATTCTTTCTTCAGCTGAATTGGACCCCTGGGCCCCACAAAAAAAAAACAAAAAAGGACCCCTTACCAAAGATTTCCTCCGGAATCGCCGGAGGTGGCCATCATTACATGAATGACTATGCTCTAGTTTGAGAAAATGATAGTCTTCGTATTGGCTCCAAAATCTTCACCGAAGAATCCCTGAAGACTCCTTGAAGATTCTTTCTTCAGCTGAATTGGACCCCTGGGCCCCACAAAAAAAAAAAAAAAAAAAAAGGACCCCTTACCAAAGATTTCCTCCGGAATCGCCGGAGGTGGCCATCATTACATGAATGACTATGCTCTAGTTTGAGAAAATGATAGTCTTCGTATTGGCTCCAAAATCTTCACCGAAGAATCCCTGAAGACTCCTTGAATATTCTTTCTTCAGCTGAATTGGACCCCTGGGCCCCACAAAAAAAAAAAAAAAAAAAAAAAAAAAGGACCCCTTACCAAAGATTTCCTCCGGAATCGCCGCAGGTGGCCATCATTACATGAATGACTAAGCTCTAGTTTGAGGAAATGATAGTCTTCGTATTGGCGCCAAAATCTTCACCGAAGAATCCCTGAAGACTCCTTGAAGATTCTTTCTTCAGCTGAATTGGACCCCTGGGTCCCACAAAAAAAAAAAAACAAAAAAGTACCCCTTACCAAAGATTTCCTTCGGAATCGCCGGAGGTGGCCATCATTACTTGAATGACTATGCTCTACTTTTAGAAAATGATAGTCTTCATATTGGCTCCAGAATCCTCACCCAAGATTCCCTGAAGACTCCTTGTAGACTCTTTCTTCAGCAGTATAACAGGTGTCATTTTTCAATTTCAAGGGTAATTTCTACCATTTATATAGCTGGTAGCCTTTATGACTATGCTCTACTTTGAGAAAATGATAGTCTTAGTATTGGCGCCAAAATCTTCACCGAAGAATCCCTGAAGACTCCTTGAAGATTCTTTCTTCAGCTGAATTGGACCCCTGGACCCCACAAAAAAACAAAACAAAGAAGCACCCCTTCCCAAAGATTTCCTGCGGAATCGCCGGAGGTGGCCACCATTACATGAATGACTATGCTCTAGTTTGAGAAAATGATAGTCTTCGTATTGGCGCCAAAATCTTCACCGAAGAATCCCTGAAGACTCCTTGAAGATTCTTTCTTCAGCTGAATTGGACCACTAGGCCCCCCCCCAAAAAAACAAAAAGGGACCCCTTACCAAAGATTTCCTCCGGAATCGCCGGAGGTGGCCATCATTACATGAATGACTACGCTCTTGTTTGAGAAAATGATAGCCTTCGTATTGGCGCCAAAATCTTCACCGAAGAATCCCTGAAGACTCCTTGAAGATTCTTTCTTCAGCTGAATTGGACTCCTGGGCCCCACAAAAAAAAAAAAAAAAAAACTACCCCTTACCAAAGATTTCCTCCGGAATCGCCTGAGGTGGCCATCATTACATGAATGACTATGCTCTAGTTTGAAAAAATGATAGTCTTCGTATTGGCGCCAAAATCTTCACCGAAGAATCCCTGAAGACTCCTTGAAGATTCTTTCTTCAGCTGAATTGGACCCCTGGGCCCCACAAAAAAAAAAAAAAAAAAAACACTACCAAAGATTTCCTCCGGAATCGCCGGAGGTGGCCATCATTACATGAATGACTATGCTCTAGTTTGAGAAAATGATAGTCTGCGAATTGGCTCCAAAATATTCACCGAAGAATCCCTGAACACTCCTTGAAGATTCTTTCTTCAGCTGAATTGGACCACTGGGCCCCACAAAAAAAACAAAAAAGGACCCCTTACCAAAGATTTCCTCCGGAATCGCCGAAGGTGGCCATCATTACATGAATGACTATGCTCTAGTTTGAGAAAATGATAGTCTTCGTATTGGCGCCAAAATCTTCACCGAGGAATCCCTGAAGACTCCTTGAAGATTCTTTCTTCAGCTGAACTGGACCCCTGGGCCCCACAAAAAAAAAAAAAAAAGGACCCCTTACCAATGATTTCCTCCGGAATCGCCGGAGGTGGCCATCATTACATGAATGACTATGCTCTAGTTTGAAAAAATGATAGTCTTCGTATTGGCTCCAAAATCTTCACCGAAGAATCCCTGAAGACTCTTTGAAGATTCTTTCTTCAGCTGAATTGGACCCCTGGGCCCCACAAAAAAAAAAAGGACCCCTTACCAAAGATTTCCTCCGGAATCGCCGGAGGTGGCCATCATTACATGAATGACAATGCTCTAGTTTTAGAAAATGATAGTCTTCATATTGGCTCCAGAATCCTCACCCAAGATTCCCTGAAGACTCCTTGAAGACTCTTTCTTCAGCAGTATAGCAGGTGTCATTTTTCAATTTCAAGGGTAATTTCTACCATTTATATAGCTGGTAGCCTTTATGACTATGCTCTAGTTTGAGAAAATGATAGTCTTAGTATTGGCGCCAAAATCTTCACCGAAGAATCCCTGAAGACTCCTTGAAGATTCTTTCTTCAGCTGAATTGGACCCCTGGACCCCACAAGAAAACAAAACAAAAAAGCACCCCTTCCCAAAGATTTCCTCCGGAATCGCCGGAGGTGGCCATCATTACATGAATGACTATGCTCTAGTTTGAGAAAATGATAGTCTTCGAATTGGCTCCAAAATCTTCACCGAAGAATCCCTGAACACTCCTTGAAGATTCTTTCTTCAGCTGAATTGGACCACTGGGCCCCACAAAAAAAAACAAAAAAGGACCCCTTACCAAAGATTTCCTCCGGAATCGCCGAAGGTGGCCATCATTACATGAATGACTATGCTCTAGTTTGAGAAAATGATAGTCTTCGTATTGGCGCCAATATCTTCACCGAGGAATCCCTGAAGACTCCTTGAAGATTCTTTCTTCAGCTGAACTGGACCCCTGGGCCCCACAAAAAAAAAAAAGGACCCCTTACCAAAGATTTCCTCCGGAATCGCCGGAGGTGGCCATCATTACATGAATGACTATGCTCTAGTTTGAGAAAATGATAGTCTTTGTGTTGGCGCAAAATCTTCACCGAAGAATCCCTGAAGACTCCTTGAAGATTCTTTCTTCAGCTGAACTGGACCCCTGGGCCCCACAAAAAAAAAAAAGGACCCCTTACCAATGATTTCCTCCGGAATCGCCGGAGGTGGCCATCATTACATGAATGACTATGCTCTAGTTTGAGAAAATGATAGTCTTCGTATTGGCTCCAAAATCTTCACCGAAGAATCCCTGAAGACTCTTTGAAGATTCTTTCTTCAGCTGAATTGGACCCCTGGGCCCCACAAAAAAAAAAAAGGACCCCTTACCAAAGATTTCCTCCGGAATCGCCGGAGGTGGCCATCATTACATGAATGACTAAGCACTAGTTTGAGAAAATGATAGTCTTCGCATTCGCGCCAAAATCTTCACCGAAGAATCCCTGAAGACTCCTTGAAGATTCTTTCTTCAGCTGAATTGGACCCCTGGGCCCCACAAAAAAAAAAACAAAAAAGTACCCCTTACCAAAGATTTCCTCCGGAATCGCCGGAGGTGGCCATCATTACATGAATGACTATGCTCTAGTTTGAGAAAATGATAGTCTTCGTATTGGCGCCAAAATCTTCACCGAAAAATCCCTGAAGACTCCTTGAAGATTCTTTCTTCAGCTGAACTGGACCCCTGAGCCCCACAAAAAAAACAAAAACAAAAAAGGAACCCTTACCAAAGATTTCCTTCGGAATCGCCGGAGGTGGCCATCATTACATGAATGACTATGCACTAGTTTGAGAAAATGATAGTCTTCGTATTGGCTCAAAATCTTCACCGAAGAATCCCTGAAGACTCCTTGAAGATTCTTTCTGCAGCTGAATTGGACCCTTAGGCCCCACAAAAAAAAAAACAAAAAAGGACCCCTTACCAAAGATTTCCTCCGGAATCGCCGGAGGTGGCCATCATTACATGAATGACTATGCTCTAGTTTGAGAAAATGATAGTCTTCGTATTGGTGCAAAATCTTCACTGAAGAATCCCTGAAGACTCCTTGAAGATTCTTTCTTCAGCTGAACTGGACCCCTGGGCCCCACAAATAAAAAAAAAAAAGGACCCCTTACCAAATATTTCCTCCGGAATCACCGGAGGTGGCCATCATTACATGAATGACTATGCTCTAGTTTGAGAAAATGATAGTCTTCGTATTGGCTCCAAAATCTTCACCGAAGAATCCCTGAAGACTCTTTGAAGATTCTTTCTTCAGCTGAATTGGACCCCTGGGCCCCACAAAAAAAAAAAAAAACAAAAAAGGACCCCTTACCAAAGATTTCCTCCGGAATCGCCGGAGTTGGCCATCATTACATGAATGACTATGCTCTAGTTTTAGAAAATGATAGTCTTCGTATTGGCTCCAAAATCCTCACCCAAGATTCCCTGAAGACTCCTTGAAGACTCTTTCTTCAGCAGTATAACAGGTGTCATTTTTCAATTTCAAGGGTAATTTCTACCATTTATATAGCTGGTAGCCTTTATGACTATGCTCTAGTTTGAGAAAATGATAGTCTTAGTATTGGCGCAAAATCTTCACCGAAGAATCCCTGAAGACTCCTTGAAGATTCTTTCTTCAGCTTAATTGGACCCCTGGGCCCCACAAAAAAAAAAAAACACAAAAAAGGACCTCTTACCAAAGATTTCCTCCGGAATCGCCGGAGGTGGCCATCATTCCATGAATGACTATGCTCTAGTTTGAGAAAATGATAGTCTTCGTATTAGCGCCAAAATCTTCACCGAAGAATCCCTGAAGACTCCTTGAAGATTCTTTCTTCAGCTGAACTGGACCCCTGGGCCCCACGAAAAAAAAAAAAAAAGACCCCCTACCAAAGATTTCCTCCGGAATCGCTGGAGGTTGCCATCATTACATGAATGACTATGCTCTAGTTTGAGAAAATGATAGTCTTCGTATTGGCTCCAAAATCTTCACCGAAGAATCCCTGAAGACTCCTTGAAGATTCTTTCTTCAGCTGAATTGGACCCCTGGGCCCCACAAAAAAAAAAAAAAAAAAAGGACCCCTTACCATAGATTTCCTCTGGAATCGCCGGAGGTGGCCATCATTACATGAATGACTATGCTCTAGTTTGAGAAAATGATAGTCTTCGTATTGGCTCCAAAATCTTCACCGAAGAATCCCTGAAGACTCCTTGAAGATTCTTTCTTCAGCTGAATTGGACCCCTGGGCCCCACAAAAAAAAAAAAAACAAAAAAGGACCCCTTACGAAAGAGTTCCTCCGGAATCGCCGGAGGTGGCCATCATTACATGAATGACTATGCTCTAGTTTGAGAAAATAATAGTCTTCGTATTGGCTCCAAAATCTTCACCGAAGAATCCCTGAAGACTCTTTGAAGATTCTTTCTTCAGCAGAATTGGACCCCTGGGCCCCACAAAAAAAAAAAGGACCCCTTACCAAAGATTTCCTCCGGAATCGCCGGAGGTGTCCATCATTACATGAATGACTATGCTCAAGTTTTAGAAATTAATAGTCTTCGTATTGGCTCCAAAATCCTCACCCAAGATTCCCTGAAGACTCCTTGAAGACTCTTTCTTCAGCAGTATAACAGGTGTCATTTTTCGATTTCAAGGGTAATTTCTTCCATTTATATAGCTGGTAGCATTTATGACTATGCTCTAGTTTGAGAAAATGATAGTCTTAGTATTGGCGCCAAAATCTTCACCGAAGAATCCCTGAAGACTCCTTCAAGATTCTTTCTTCAGCTGAACTGAACCCCTGGACCCACAAAAAAAAAAAAAAAAAGGAACCCTTACCAAAGATTTCCTCCGGAATCGCCGGAGGTGGCCATCATTACATGAATGACTATGCTCTAGTTTGAGAAAATGATAGTCTTCGTATTAGCGCCAAAATCTTCACCGAAGAATCCCTGAAGACTCCTTGAAGATTCTTTCTTCAGCTGAATTGGACCCCTGGGCCCCACAAAAAAAAAAAAAAACAAAAACGAACCCCTTACGAAAGATTTCCTCCGGAATCGCCGGAGGTGGAGATCATTACATGAATGACTAAGCTCTAGTTTGAGAAAATGATAGTCTTCGTATTGACTCCAAAATCTTCACCGAAGAATCCCTGAAGACTCCTTGAAGATTCTTTCTTCAGCTGAATTGGACCCCTGGGCCCCACAAAAAAAAAAGAAAAAAGGACCCCTTACCAAAGATTTCCTCCGGAATCGCCGGAGGTGGCCATCATTACATGAATGACTATGCTCTAGTTTGAGAAAATGATAGTCTTCCTATTGGCGCAATATCTTCACCGAAGAATCCCTGAAGACTCCTTGAAGATTCTTTCTTCAGCTGAATTGGACCCCTGGGCCCCACAAAAAAAAAAAAAGGACCCCTTACCAAAGATTTCCTCCGGAATCGCCGGAGGTGGCCATCATTACATGAATGAATATGCTCTAGTTTGAGAAAATGATAGTCTTCGTATTGGCTCCAAAATCTTCACTGAAGAATCCCTGAAGACTCCTTGAAGATTCTTTCTCCAGCTGAATTGGACCCCTGGGCCCCACAAAAAAAAACAAAAAAGGACCCCTTACCAAAGATTTCCTCCGGAATCACCGGAGGTGGCCATCATTACATGAATGACTATGCTCTAGTTTGAGAAAATGATAGTCTTCGTATTGGCGCCAAAATCTTCACCGAAGAATCCCTGAAGACTCCTTGAAGATTCTTTCTTCAGCTGAACTGGACCCCTGGGATCCACGAAAAAAAAAAAGACCCCCTACCAAAGATTTCCTCCGGAATCGCCGGAGGTGGCCATCATTACATGAATGACTATGCTCTAGTTTGAGAAAATGATAGTCTTCGTATTGGCGCCAAAATCTTCACCGAAGAATCCCTGAAGACTCCTTGAAGATTCTTTCTTCACCTGAACTGGACCCCTGAGCCCCCCCAAAAAAAAAAAAAAAAAAGGACCCCTTACCAAAGATTTCCTACGGAATCGCCGGAGGTGGCCATCATTACATGAATGAATATGCTCTAGTTTGAGAAAAAGATAGTCTTCGTATTGGCTCCAAAATCTTCACCGAAGAATCCCTGAAGACTCCTTGAAGATTCTTTCTTCAGCTGAATTGGACCCCTGGGCCCCACAAAAAAAAAAAAACAAAAAAGGACCACTTACCAAAGATTTCCTCCGGAATCGCCGGAGGTGGCCATCATTACATGAATGACTATGCTCTAGTTTGAGAAAATGATAGTCTTCGTATTGGCGCCAAAATCTTCACCAAAGAATCCCTAAAGACTCCTTGAAGATTCTTTCTTCAGCTGAACTGGACCACTGGGCCCTACAAAAAAAAAAAAAAAAAAAGGACCCCTTACCAAAGATTTCCTCCGGAATCGCCGGAGGTGGCCATCATTTTATGAATGACTATGCTCTAGTTTGAGAAAATGATAGTCTTCGTATTGGCTCCAAAATCTTCACCGAAGAATCCCTGAAGACTGCTTGAAGATTCTTTCTTCAGCTGAATTGGACCCCTGGGCCCCACAAAAAAAAAAAAAAAAAAAAAGGACCCCTTACCAAAGATTTCCTCCGGAATCGCCGGAGGTGGCCATCATTACATGAATGACTATGCTCTAGTTTGAGAAAATGATAGTCTTCGTATTGGCGCAAAATCTTCACCGAAGAATCCCTGAAGACTCCTTGAAGATTCTTTCTTCAGCTGAATTGGACCCCTGGGCCCCACAAAAAAAAAAGAAAAAAGGACCCCTTACCAAAGATTTCCTCCGGAATCGCCGGAGGTGGCCATCATTACATGAATGACTATGCTCTGGTTTGAGAAAATGATAGTCTTCCTATTGGCGCAATATCTTCACCGAAGAATCCCTGAAGACTCCTTGAAGATTCTTTCTTCAGCTGAATTGGACCCCTGGGCCCCACAAAAAAAAAAAAAAAGGACCCCTTACCAAAGATTTCCTCCGGAATCGCCGGAGGTGGCCATCATTACATGAATGAATATGCTCTAGTTTGAGAAAATGATAGTCTTCGTATTGGCTCCAAAATCTTCACTGAAGAATCCCTGAAGACTCCTTGAAGATTCTTTCTTCAGCTGAATTGGACCCCTGGGCCCCACAAAAAAAAAAGAAAAAAGGACCCCTTACCAAAGATTTCCTCAGGAATCGCCGGAGGTGGCCATCATTACATGAATGACTATGCTCTAGTTTGAGAAAATGATAGTCTTCCTATTGGCGCAATATCTTCACCGAAGAATCCCTGAAGACTCCTTGAAGATTCTTTCTTCAGCTGAATTGGACCCCTGGGCCCCACAAAAAAAAAAAAAAAAAAAAGGACCCCTTACCAAAGATTTCCTCCGGAATCGCCGGAGGTGGCCATCATTACATGAATGACTATGCTCTAGTTTGAGAAAATGATAGTCTTCGTATTGGCGCAAAATCTTCACCGAAGAATCCCTGAAGACTCCTTGAAGATTCTTTATCAGCTGAATTGGACCCCTGGGCCCCACAAAAAAAAAACAAAAACGGACCCCTTACCAAAGATTTCCTCCGGAATCGTCGGAGGTGGCCATCATTACATGAATGACTATGCTCTAGTTTGAGAAAATGATAGTCTTCGTATTGGCTCCAAAATCTTCACCGAAGAATCCCTGAAGACTGCTTGAAGATTCTTTCTTCAGCTGAATTGGACCCCTGGGCCCCACAAAAAAAAAAAAAAAAAAAAGGACCCCTTACCAAAGATTTCCTCCGGAATCGCCGGAGGTGGCCATCATTACATGAATGACTATGCTCTAGTTTGAGAAAATGATAGTCTTCGTATTGGCTCCAAAATCTTCACCGAAGAATCCCTGAAGACTGCTTGAAGATTCTTTCTTCAGCTGAATTGGACCCCTGGGCCCCACAAAAAAAAAAAAAAAAAAAAAAAAGGACCCCTTACCAAAGATTTCCTCCGGAATCGCCGCAGGTGGCCATCATTACATGAATGACTAAGCTCTAGTTTGAGGAAATGATAGTCTTCGTATTGGCGCCAAAATCTTCACCGAAGAATCCCTGAAGACTCCTTGAAGATTCTTTCTTCAGCTGAATTGGACCCCTGGGTCCCACAAAAAAAAAACAAAAAAGTACCCCTTACCAAAGATTTCCTCCGGAATCGCCGGAGGTGGCCATCATTACATGAATGACTATGCTCTAGTTTGAGAAAATGATAGTCTTCGTATTGGCGCCAAAATCTTCACCGAAGAATCCCTGAAGACTCCTTGAAGATTCTTTCTTCAGCTGAATTGGACCCCTGGGCCCCACAAAAAAAAAAACAAAAAAGGACCCCTTACCATAGATTTCCTCCGGAATCGCCGGAGGTGGCCATCATTACATGAATGACTATGCTCTAGTTTGAGAAAATGATAGTCTTCGTATTGGCGCCAAAATCTTCACCGAAGAATCCCTGAAGACTCCTTGAAGATTCTTTCTTCAGCTGAACTGGACCCCTGAGCCCCACAAAAAAAAAAAAAAAAAAAAAAAGGACCCCTTACCAAAGATTTCCTCCGGAATCGCCGGAGGTGGCCATCATTACATGAATGACTATGCTCTAGTTTGAGAAAATGATAGTCTTCGTATTGGCTCCAAAATCTTCACCGAAGAATCCCTGAAGACTCCTTGAAGATTCTTTCTTCAGCTGAATTGGACCCCTGGGCCCCACAAAAAAAAAAACAAAAAAGGACCCCTTACGAAAGATTTCCTCCGGAATTGCCGGAGGTGGCCATCATTACATGAATGACTATGCTCTAGTTTGAGAAAATGATAGTCTTCGCATTGGCGCCAAAATCTTCACCGAAGAATCCCTGAAGACTCCTTGAAGATTCTTTCTTCAGCTGAACTGGACCACTGGGCCCCACAAAAAAACAAAACAAAAAAGGACCCCTTACCAAAGATTTCCTCCGGAATCGCCGGAGGTGGCCATCATTACATGAATGACTATGCTCTAGTTTGAGAAAATGATAGTCTTCGTATTGGCTCCAAAATCTTCACCGAAGAATCCCTGAAGACTCCTTGAAGATTCTTTCTTCAGCTGAATTGGACCCCTGGGCCCCACAAAAAAAAAAAAAAAAAAAGGACCCCTTACCAAAGATTTCCTCCGGAATCGCCGGAGGTGGCCATCATTACATGAATGACTAAGCTCTAGTTTGAGGAAATGATAGTCTTCGTATTGGCGCCAAAATCTTCACCGAAGAATCCCTGAAGACTCCTTGAAGATTCTTTCTTCAGCTGAATTGGACCCCTGGGCCCCACAAAAAAAAACAAAAAAGTACCCCTTACCAAAGATTTCCTCCGGAATCGCCGCAGGTGGCCATCATTACATGAATGACTAAGCTCTAGTTTGAGGAAATGATAGTCTTCGTATTGGCGCCAAAATCTTCACCGAAGAATCCCTGAAGACTCCTTGAAGATTCTTTCTTCACCTGAATTGGACCCCTGGGTCCCACAAAAAAAAACAAAAAAGTACCCCTTACCAAAGATTTCCTCCGGAATCGCCGGAGGTGGCCATCATTACATGAATGACTATGTTCTAGTTTGAGAAAATGATAGTCTTCGTATTGGCGCCAAAATCTTCACCGAAGAATCCCTGAAGACTCCTTGAAGATTCTTTCTTCAGCTGAATTGGACCCCTGGGCCCCACAAAAAAAAAAACAAAAAAGGACCCCTTACCATAGATTTCCTCCGGAATCGCCGGAGGTGGCCATCATTACATGAATGACTATGCTCTAGTTTGAGAAAATGATAGTCTTCGTATTGGCGCCAAAATCTTCACCGAAGAATCCCTGAAGACTCCTTGAAGATTCTTTCTTCAGCTGAACTGGACCCCTGGGCCCCACAAAAAAAAAAAAAAAAAAGGACTCCTTACCAAAGATTTCCTCCGGAATCGCCGGAGGTGGCCATCATTACATGAATGACTATGCTCTAGTTTGAGAAAATGATAGTCTTCGTATTGGCTCCAAAATCTTCACCGAAGAATCCCTGAAGACTCCTTGAAGATTCTTTCTTCAGCTGAATTGGACCCCAAGGCCCCACAAAAAAAAAAAAAAAAAAAAAGGACCCCTTACCAAAGATTTCCTCCGGAATCGCCGGAGGTGGCCATCATTACATGAATGACTATGCTCTAGTTTGAGAAAATGATAGTCTTCGCATTGGCGCCAAAATCTTCACCGAAGAATCCCTGAAGACTCCTTGAAGATTCTTTCTTCAGCTGAACTGGACCACTGGGCCCCACAAAAAAACAAAACAAAAAAGGACCCCTTACCAAAGATTTCCTCCGGAATCGCCGGAGGTGGCCATCATTACATGAATGACTATGCTCTAGTTTGAGAAAATGATAGTCTTCGTATTGGCTCCAAAATCTTCACCGAAGAATCCCTGAAGACTGCTTGAAGATTCTTTCTTCAGCTGAATTGGACCCCTGGGCCCCACAAAAAAAAAAAAAAAAAAGGACCCCTTACCAAAGATTTCCTCCGGAATCGCCGGAGGTGGCCATCATTACATGAATGACTAAGCTCTAGTTTGAGGAAATGATAGTCTTCGTATTGGCGCCAAAATCTTCACCGAAGAATCCCTGAAGACTCCTTGAAGATTCTTTCTTCAGCTGAATTGGACCCCTGGGCCCCACAAAAAAAAACAAAAAAGTACCCCTTACCAAAGATTTCCTCCGGAATCGCCGGAGGTGGCCATCATTACATGAATGACTATGCTCTAGTTTGAGAAAATGATAGTCTTCGTATTGGCGCCAAAATCTTCACCGAAGAATCCCTGAAGACTCCTTGAAGATTCTTTCTTCAGCTGAACTGGACCCCTGGGCCCCACAAAAAAAAAAAAAAAAAAAAAAAGGACCCCTAACCAAAGATTTCCTCCGGAATCGCCGGAGGTGGCCATCATTACATGAATGACTATGCTCTAGTTTGAGAAAATGATAGTCTTCGTATTGGCTCCAAAATCTTCACCGAAGAATCCCTGAAGACTGCTTGAAGATTCTTTCTTCAGCTGAATTGGACCCCTAGGCCCCACAAAAAAAAAAAATGACCCCTTACCAAAGATTTCCTCCGGAATCGCCAGAGGTGGCCATCATTACATGAATGACTATGCTCTAGTTTGAGAAAATGATAGTCTTCGTATTGGTGCAAAATCTTCACCGAAGAATCCCTGAAGACTCCTTGAAGATTCTTTCTTCAGCTGAACTGGACCCCTGGGCCCCACAAATAAAAAAAAAAAAAGACCCCTTACCAAATATTTCCTCCGGAATCGCCGGAGGTGGCCATCATTACATGAATGACTATGCTCTAGTTTGAGAAAATGATAGTCTTCGTATTGGCTCCAAAATCTTCACCGAAGAATCCCTGAAGACTCTTTGAAGATTCTTTCTTCAGCTGAATTGGACCCCTGGGCCCCACAAAAAAAACAAAAAAGGACCCCTTACCAAAGATTTCCTTCGGAATCGCCGGAGTTGGCCATCATTACATGAATGACTATGCTCTAGTTTTAGAAAATGATAGTCTTCATATTGGCTCCAAAATCCTCACCCAAGATTCCCTGAAGACTCCTTGAAGACTCTTTCTTCAGCAGTATAACAGGTGTCATTTTTCAATTTCAAGGGTAATTTCTACCATTTATATAGCTGGTAGCCTTTATGACTATGCTCTAGTTTGAGAAAATGATAGTCTTAGTATTGGCGCAAAATCTTCACCGAAGAATCCCTGAAGACTCCTTGATTATTCTTTCTTCAGCTTAATTGGACCCCTGGGCCCCACAAAAAAAAACAAAACAAAAAAGGACCCCTTACCAAAGATTTCCTCCGGAATCTCCGGAGGTGGCAATCATTACATGAATGACTATGCTCTAGTTTGAGAAAATGATAGTCTTCGTATTGGCGCAATATCTTCACCGAAGAATCCCTGAAGACTCCTTGAAGATTCTTTCTTCAGCTGAACTGGACCCCTGGGCCCCACGAAAAAAAAAAAAGACCCCCTACCAAAGATTTCCTCCGGAATCGCTGGAGGTTGCCATCATTACATGAATGACTATGCTCTAGTTTGAGAAAATGATAGTCTTCGTATTGGCTCCAAAATCTTCACCGAAGAATCCCTGAAGACTCCTTGAAGATTCTTTCTTCAGCTGAATTGGACCCCTAGGCCCCACAAAAAAAAAACAAAATAGGACCCCTTACCATAGATTTCCTCTGGAATCGCCGGAGGTGGCCATCATTACATGAATGACTATGCTCTAGTTTGAGAAAATGATAGTCTTCGTATTGGCTCCAAAATCTTCACCGAAGAATCCCTGAAGACTCCTTGAAGATTCTTTCTTCAGCTGAACTGGACCCCTGAGCCCCACAAAAAAAACAAAAACAAACAAGGACCCCTTACCAAAGATTTCCTCCGGAATCGCCGGAGGTGGCCATCATTACATGACTGACTATGCTCTAGTTTGAGAAAATGATAGTCTTCGTATTGGCGCCAAAATCTTCACCGAAGAATCCCTGAAGACTCCTTGAAGATTCTTTCTTCAGCTGAACTGGACCCCTGGGCCCCATGAAAAAAAAAAGGACCCCCTACCAAAGATTTCCTCCGGAATCGCCGGAGGTGGCCATCATTACATGAATGACTATGCTCTAGTTTGAGAAAATGATAGTCTTCGTATTGGCTCCAAAATCTTCACCGAAGAATCCCTGAAGACTCCTTAAAGATTCTTTCTTCAGCTGAATTGGACCCCTGGGCCCCACAAAAAAAAAAAAAAAAACGAACCCCTTACGAAAGATTTCCTCCGGAATCGCCGGAGGTGGAGATCATTACATGAATGACTAAGCTCTAGTTTGAGAAAATGATAGTCTTCGTATTGACTCCAAAATCTTCACCGAAGAATCCCTGAAGACTCCTTGAAGATTCTTTCTTCAGCTGAATTGGACCCCTGGGCCCCACAAAAAAAAAGAAAAAAGGACCCCTTACCAAAGATTTCCTCCAGAATCGCCGGAGGTGGCCATCATTACATGAATGACTATGCTCTAGTTTGAGAAAATGATAGTCTTCGTATTGGCGCAATATCTTCACCGAAGAATCCCTGAAGACTCCTTGAAGATTCTTTCTTCAGCTGAACTGGACCCCTGGGCCCCACAAAAAAAAAAAAAAGGACCCCTTACCAAAGATTTCCTCCGGAATCGCCGGAGGTGGCCATCATTACATGAATGACTATGCTCTAGTTTGAGAAAATGATAGTCTTTGTATTGGCTCCAAAATCTTCACTGAAGAATCCCTGAAGACTCCTTGAAGATTCTTTCTTCAGCTGAACTGGACCCCTGGGATCCACGAAAAAAAAAAAGACCCCTACCAAAGATTTCCTCCGGAATCGCCGGAGGTGTCCATCATTACATGAATGACTATGCTCTAGTTTGAGAAAATGATAGTCTTTGTATTGCCTCCAAAATCTTCACCGAAGAATCCCTGAAGGCTCCTTGAAGATTCTTTCTTCAGCTGAACTGGACCCCTGGGCCCCACAAAAAAACAAAAAATGACCCCTTACCATAGATTTCCTCCGGAATCGCCGGAGGTGGCCATCATTACATGAATGACTATGCTCTAGTTTGAGAAAATGATAGTCTTCGTATTGGCGCCAAAATCTTCACCGAAGAATCCCTGAAGACTCCTTGAAGATTCTTTCTTCAGCTGAACTGGACCCCTGAGCCCCATTAAAAAAAAAAAAAAAAAAAAAAAGGACCCCTTACCAAAGATTTCCTCCGGAATCGCCGGAGGTGGCCATCATTACATGAATGAATATGCTCTAGTTTGAGAAAAAGATAGTCTTCGTATTGGCTCCAAAATCTTCACCGAAGAATCCCTGAAGACTCCTTGAAGATTCTTTCTTCAGCTGAATTGGACCCCTGGGCCCCACAAAAAAAAAAAAAAAAAAAGGACCCCTTACCAAATATTTCCTCCGGAATCGCAGGAGGTGGCCATCATTACATGAATGACTATGCTCTAATTTGAGAAAATTATAGTCTTCGTATTGGCGCCAAAATCTTCACCGAAGAATCCCTAAAGACTCCTTGAAGATTCTTTCTTCAGCTGAACTGGACCACTGGGCCCCACAAAAAAAAAAAAAAAAAAAGGACCCCTTACCAAAGATTTCCTCCGGAATCGCCGGAGGTGGCCATCATTACATGAATGACTATGCTCTAGTTTGAGAAAATGATAGGCTTTGTATTGGCTCCAAAATCTTCACCGAAGAATCCCTGAAGACTGCTTGAAGATTCTTTCTTTAGCTGAATTGGACCCCTGGGCACCACAAAAAAAAAAAACAAAAAAGGACCCCTTACCAAAGATTTCCTCCGGAATCGCCGGAGGTGGCCATCATTACATGAATGACTATGCTCTAGTTTGAGAAAATGATAGTCTTCGTATTGGCGCAAAATCTTCACCGAAGAATCCCTGAAGACTCCTTGAAGATTCTTTCTTCAGCTGAATTGGACCCCTGGGCCCCCCCCCCCAAAAAAAAAAAAAAAAAAAAAAGGACCCCTTACCAAAGATTTCCTCCGGAATTTGCCGCAGGTGGCCACCATTACATGAATGACTAAGCTCTGGTTTGAGGAAATGATAGTCTTCGTATT
Source organism: Macrobrachium rosenbergii (assembly GCA_039081455.1). Lineage (NCBI taxonomy): Eukaryota > Metazoa > Arthropoda > Malacostraca > Decapoda > Palaemonidae > Macrobrachium > Macrobrachium rosenbergii. Next base: position 1,116,156 of record JANJGK010000180.1, on the reverse strand, counting down.
GGCGCCAAAATATTCACCGAAGAATCCCTGAAGACTCCTTGAAGATTCTTTCTTCAGCTGAATTGGACCCCTGGGCCCCACAAAAAAAAAAACAAAAAAGTACCCCTTACCAAAGATTTCCTCCGGAATCGCCGGAGGTGGCCATCATTACATGAATGACTATGCTCTAGTTTGAGAAAATGATAGTCTTCGTATTGGCGCCAAAATCTTCACCGAAGAATCCCTGAATACTCCTTGAAGATTCTTTCTTCAGCTGAACTGGACCCCTGGGCCCCACAAAAAAAAAAAGACCCCCTACCAAAGATTTCCTCCGGAATCGCTGGAGGTTGCCATCATTACATGAATGACTATGCTCTAGTTTGAGAAAATGATAGTCTTCGTATTGGCTCCAAAATCTTCACCGAAGAATCCCTGAAGACTCCTTGAAGATTCTTTCTTCAGCTGAATTGGACCCCTGGGCCCCACAAAAAAAAAAACAAAAAAGGACCCCTTACCATAGATTTCCTCTGGAATCGCCGGAGGTGGCCATCATTACATGAATGACTATGCTCTAGTTTGAGAAAATGATAGTCTTCGTATTGGCTCCAAAATCTTCACCGAAGAATCCCTGAAGACTCCTTGAAGATTCTTTCTTCAGCTGAATTGGACCCCTGGGCCCCACAAAAAAAAAACAAAAAAGGACCCCTTACCAAAGAGTTCCTCCGGAATCGCCGGAGGTGGCCATCATTACATGGATGACTATGCTCTAGTTTGAGAAAATGATAGTCTTCGTATTGGCTCCAAAATCTTCACCGAAGAATCCCTGAAGACTCTTTGAAGATTCTTTCTTCAGCAGAATTGGACCCCTGGGCCGCACAAAAAAAAAAAAAAAAAGGACCCCTTACCAAAGATTTCCTCCGGAATCGCCGGAGGTGTCCATCATTACATGAATGACTATGCTCTAGTTTTAGAAATTGATAGTCTTCGTATTGGCTCCAAAATCCTCACCCAAGATTCCCTGAAGACTCCTTGAAGACTCTTTCTTCAGCAGTATAACAGGTGTCATTTTTCGATTTCAAGGGTAATTTCTTCCATTTATATAGCTGGTAGCCTTTATGACTATGCTCTAGTTTGAGAAAATGATAGTCTTAGTATTGGCCGGAAAATCTTCACCGAAGAATCCCTGAAGACTCCTTCAAGATTCTTTCTTCAGCTGAACTGAACCCCTGGGCCCCACAAAAAAAAAAAAAAAAAAAAAGGAACCCTTACCAAAGATTTCCTCCGGAATCGCCGGAGGTGGCCATCATTACATGAATGACTCTGCTCTAGTTTGAGAAAATGATAGTCTTCGTATTGGCGCCAAAATCTTCACCGAAGAATCCCTGAAGACTCCTTGAAGATTCTTTCTTCAGCTGAACTGGACCCCTGGGCCCCACGAAAAAAAAAAGGACCCCCTACCAAAGATTTCCTCCGGAATTGCCGGAGGTGGCCATCATTACATGAATGACTATGCTCTAGTTTGAGAAAATGATAGTCTTCGTATTGGCTCCAAAATCTTCACTGAAGAATCCCTGAAGACTCCTTGAAGATTCTTTCTTCAGCTGAATTGGACCCCTGGGCCCCACAAAAAAAAAAAAAAAAAAAAACGAACCCCTTACGAAAGATTTCCTCCGGAATCGCCAGAGGTGGAGATCATTACATGAATGACTAAGCTCTAGTTTGAGAAAATGATAGTCTTCGTATTGACTCCAAAATCTTCACCGAAGAATCCCTGAAGACTCCTTGAAGATTCTTTCTTCAGCTGAATTGGACCCCTGGGCCCAACAAAAAAAAAAAAGAAAAAGGACCCCTTACCAAAGATTTCCTCCGGAATCGCCGGAGGTGGCCATCATTACATGAATGACTATGCTCTAGTTTGAGAAAATGATAGTCTTCGTATTGGCGCAATATCTTCACTGAAGAATCCCTGAAGACTCCTTGAAGATTCTTTCTTCAGCTGAATTGGACCCCTAGGCCCCACAAAAAAAAACAAAAAAGGACCCCTTACCAAAGATTTCCTCCGGAATCACCGGAGGTGGCCATCATTACATGAATGACTATGCTCTAGTTTGAGAAAATGATAGTCTTCGTATTGGCGCCAAAATCTTCACCGAAGAATCCCTGAAGACTCCTTGAAGATTCTTTCTTCAGCTGAACTGGACCCCTGGGATCCACGAAAAAAAAAAAGACCCCTACCAAAGATTTCCTCCGGAATCGCCGGAGGTGGCCATCATTACATGAATGACTATGCTCTAGTTTGAGGAAATGATAGTCTTCGTATTGGCGCCAAAATCTTCACCGAAGAATCCCTGAAGACTCCTTGAAGATTCTTTCTTCAGCTGAACTGGACCCCTGAGCCCCACAAAAAAAAAAAAAAAAAAAAAAGGACCCCTTACCAAAGATTTCCTCCGGAATCGCCGGAGGTGGCCATCATTACATGAATGAATATGCTCTAGTTTGAGAAAAAGATAGTCTTCGTATTGGCTCCAAAATCTTCACCGAAGAATCCCTGAAGACTCCTTGAAGATTCTATCTTCAGCTGAATTGGACCCCTGGGCCCCACAAGAAAAAAAACAACAAAAAAGGACCCCTTACCAAAGATTTCCTCCGGAATCGCCGGAGGTGGCCATCATTACATGAATGACTATGCTCTAGTTTGAGAAAATGATAGTCTTCGTATTGGCGCCAAAATCTTCACCGAAGAATCCCTGAAGACTCCTTGAAGATTCTTTCTTCAGCTGAATTGGACCCCTGGGCCCCACAAAACAAAAACAAAAAAGGACCCCTTACCATAGATTTCCTCCGGAATCGCCGGAGGTGGCCATCATTACATGAATGACTATGCTCTAGTTTGAGAAAATGATAGTCTTCGTATTGGCGCCAAAATCTTCACCGAAGAATCCCTGAAGACTCCTTGAAGATTCTTTCTTCAGCTGAACTGGACCCCTGAGCCCCACAAAAAAAAAAAAAAAAAAAAAGGACCCCTTACCAAAGATTTCCTCCGGAATCGCCGGAGGTGGCCATCATTACATGAATGACTATGCTCTAGTTTGAGAAAATGATAGTCTTCGTATTGGCTCCAAAATCTTCACCGAAGAATCCCTGAAGACTCCTTGAAGATTCTTACTTCAGCTGAATTGGACCCCTAGGCCCCACAAAAAAAAAAACAAAAAAGGACCCCTTACCAAAGATTTCCTCCGGAATCGCCGGAGGTGGCCATCATTACATGAATGACTATGCTCTAGTTTGAGAAAATGATAGTCTTCGCATTGGCGCCAAAATCTTCACCGAAGAATCCCTGAAGACACCTTGAAGATTCTTTCTTCAGCTGAACTGGACCACTGGGCCCCACAAAAAAACAAAACAAAAAAGGACCCCTTACCAAAGATTTCCTCCGGAATCGCCGGAGGTGGCCATCATTACATGAATGACTATGCTCTAGTTTGAGAAAATGATAGTCTTCGTATTGGCTCCAAAATCTTCACCGAAGAATCCCTGAAGACTGCTTGAAGATTCTTTCTTCAGCTGAATTGGACCCCTGGGCCCCACAAAAAAAAAAAAAAAAAAAAGGACCCCTTACCAAAGATTTCCTCCGGAATCGCCGGAGGTGGCCATCATTTCATGAATGACTAAGCTCTAGTTTGAGGAAATGATAGTCTTCGTATTGGCGCCAAAATCTTCACCGAAGAATCCTTGAAGACTCCTTGAAGATTCTTTCTTCAGCTGAATTGGACCCCTGGGCCCCACAAAAAAAAACAAAAAAGTACCCCTTACCAAAGATTTCCTCCGGAATCGCCGGAGGTGGCCATCATTACATGAATGACTATGCTCTAGTTTGAGAAAATGATAGTCTTCGTATTGGCTCCAAAATCTTCACCGAAGAATCCCTGAAGACTCCTTGAAGATTCTTTCTTCAGCTGAACTGGACCCCTGGGCCCCACAAAAAAAAAAAAAACAAAAAAGGACCCCTAACCAAAGATTTCCTCCGGAATCGCCGGAGGTGGCCATCATTACATGAATGACTATGCTCTAGTTTGAGAAAATGATAGTGTTCGTATTGGCTCCAAAATCTTCACCGAAGAATCCCTGAAGACTGCTTGAAGATTCTTTCTTCAGCTGAATTGGACCCCTAGGCCCCACAAAAAAAAAAAAAGGACCCCTTACCAAAGATTTCCTCCGGAATCGCCAGAGGTGGCCATCATTACATGAATGACTATGCTCTAGTTTGAGAAAATGATAGTCTTCGTATTGGTGCAAAATCTTCACCGAAGAATCCCTGAAGACTCCTTGAAGATTCTTTCTTCAGCTGAACTGGACCCCTGGGCCCCACAAATAAAAAAAAAAAAGACCCCTTACCAAATATTTCCTCCGGAATCGCCGGAGGTGGCCATCATTACATGAATGACTATGCTCTAGTTTGAGAAAATGATAGTCTTCGTATTGGCTCCAAAATCTTCACCGAAGAATCCCTGAAGACTCTTTGAAGATTCTTTCTTCAGCTGAATTGGACCCCTGGGCCCCACAAAAAAAAACAAAAAAGGACCCCTTACCAAAGATTTCCTTCGGAATCGCCGGAGTTGGCCATCATTACATGAATGACTATGCTCTAGTTTTAGAAAATGATAGTCTTCATATTGGCTCCAAAATCCTCACCCAAGATTCCCTGAAGACTCCTTGAAGACTCTTTCTTCAGCAGTATAACAGGTGTCATTTTTCAATTTCAAGGGTAATTTCTACCATTTATATAGCTGGTAGCCTTTATGACTATGCTCTAGTTTGAGAAAATGATAGTCTTAGTATTGGCGCAAAATCTTCACCGAAGAATCCCTGAAGACTCCTTGATTATTCTTTCTTCAGCTTAATTGGACCCCTGGGCCCCACAAAAAAAAAAAAAAAAAAAAAAAGGACCCCTTACCAAAGATTTCCTCCGGAATCTCCGGAGGTGGCCATCATTACATGAATGACTATGCTCTAGTTTGAGAAAATGATAGTCTTCGTATTGGCGCAATATCTTCACCGAAGAATCCCTGAAGACTCCTTGAAGATTCTTTCTTCAGCTGAACTGGACCCCTGGGCCCCACGAAAAAAAAAAACAGACCCCCTACCAAAGATTTCCTCCGGAATCGCTGGAGGTTGCCATCATTACATGAATGACTATGCTCTAGTTTGAGAAAATGATAGTCTTCGTATTGGCTCCAAAATCTTCACCGAAGAATCCCTGAAGACTCCTTGAAGATTCTTTCTTCAGCTGAATTGGACCCCTGGGCCCCACAAAAAAAAAACAAAAAAGGACCCCTTACCATAGATTTCCTCTGGAATCGCCGGAGGTGGCCATCATTACATGAATGACTATGCTTTAGTTTGAGAAAATGATAGTCTTCGTATTGGCTCCAAAATCTTCACCGAAGAATCCCTGAAGACTCCTTGAAGATTCTTTCTTCAGCTGAACTGGACCCCTGAGCCCCACAAAAAAAAACAAAAACAAACAAGGACCCCTTACCAAAGATTTCCTCCGGAATCGCCGGAGGTGGCCATCATTACATGACTGACTAAGCTCTAGTTTGAGAAAATGATAGTCTTCGTATTGGCTCCAAAATCTTCACCGAAGAATCCCTGAAGACTCCTTGAAGATTCTTTCTTCAGCTGAATTGGACCCCTGGGCCCCACAAAAAAAAAAAACAAAAAAAGGACCCATTACCAAAGAGTTCCTCCGGAATCGCCGGAGGTGGCCATCATTACATGAATGACTATGCTCTAGTTTGAGAAAATGATAGTCTTCGTATTGGCTCCAAAATCTTCACCGAAGTATCCCTGAAGACTCTTTGAAGATTCTTTCTTCAGCAGAATTGGACCCCTGGGCCCCACAAAAAAAAAAAAAAAGGACCCCTTACCAAAGATTTCCTCCGGAATCGCCGGAGGTGTCCATCATTACATGAATGACTATGCTCTAGTTTTAGAAAATGATAGTCTTCGTATTGGCTCCAAAATCCTCACCCAAGATTCCCTGAAGACTCCTTGAAGACTCTTTCTTCAGCAGTATAACAAGTGTCATTTTTCGATTTCAAGGGTAATTTCTTCCATTTATATAGCTGGTAGCCTTTATGACTATGCTCTAGTTTGAGAAAATGAGAGTCTTAATATTGGCGCCAAAATCTTCACCGAAGAATCCCTGAAGACTCCTTGAAGATTCTTTCTTCAGCTGAACTGAACCCCTGGGCCCCACAAAAAAAAAAAAAAAAAAAAAAAAAAAGGATCCCTTACCAAAGATTTCCTCCGGAATCGCCGGAGGTGGCCATCATTACATGAATGACTATGCTCTAGTTTGAGAAAATGATAGTCTTCGTATTGGCGCCAAAATCTTCACCGAAGAATCCCTGAAGACTCCTTGAAGATTCTTTCTTCAGCTGAACTGGACCCCTGGGCCCCACGAAAAAAAAAAAGGACCCCCTACAAAAGATTTCCTCCTTAATCGCCGGAGGTGGCCATCATTACATGAATGACTATGCTCTAGTTTGAGAAAATGATAGTCTTCGTATTGGCTCCAAAATCTTCACCGAAGAATCCCTGAAGACTCCTTGAAGATTCTTTCTTCAGCTGAACTGGACCCCTGGGCCCCACGAAAAAAAAAAAGGACCCCCTACCAAAGATTTCCTCCGGAATTGCCGGAGGTGGCCATCATTACATGAATGACTATGCTCTAGTTTGAGAAAATGATAGTCTTCGTATTGGCTCCAAAATCTTCACTGAAGAATCCCTGAAGACTCCTTGAAGATTCTTTCTTCAGCTGAATTGGACCCCTGGGCCCCACAAAAAAAAAAAAAAAAAAAACGAACCCCTTACGAAAGATTTCCTCCGGAATCGCCAGAGGTGGAGATCATTACATGAATGACTAAGCTCTAGTTTGAGAAAATGATAGTCTTCGTATTGACTCCAAAATCTTCACCGAAGAATCCCTGAAGACTCCTTGAAGATTCTTTCTTCAGCTGAATTGGACCCCTGGGCCCAACAAAAAAAAAAAGAAAAAAGGACCCCTTACCAAAGATTTCCTCCGGAATCGCCGGAGGTGGCCATCATTACATGAATGACTATGCTCTAGTTTGAGAAAATGATAGTCTTCGTATTGGCGCAATATCTTCACTGAAGAATCCCTGAAGACTCCTTGAAGATTCTTTCTTCAGCTGAATTGGACCCCTAGGCCCCACAAAAAAAAACAAAAAAGGACCCCTTACCAAAGATTTCCTCCGGAATCACCGGAGGTGGCCATCATTACATGAATGACTATGCTCTAGTTTGAGAAAATGATAGTCTTCGTATTGGCGCCAAAATCTTCACCGAAGAATCCCTGAAGACTCCTTGAAGATTCTTTCTTCAGCTGAACTGGACCCCTGGGATCCACGAAAAAAAAAAAGACCCCCTACCAAAGATTTCCTCCGGAATCGCCGGAGGTGGCCATCATTACATGAATGACTATGCTCTAGTTTGAGGAAATGATAGTCTTCGTATTGGCGCCAAAATCTTCACCGAAGAATCCCTGAAGACTCCTTGAAGATTCTTTCTTCAGCTGAACTGGACCCCTGAGCCCCACAAAAAAAAAAAAAAAAAAAAAAGGACCCCTTACCAAAGATTTCCTCCGGAATCGCCGGAGGTGGCCATCATTACATGAATGAATATGCTCTAGTTTGAGAAAAAGATAGTCTTCGTATTGGCTCCAAAATCTTCACCGAAGAATCCCTGAAGACTCCTTGAAGATTCTTTCTTCAGCTGAATTGGACCCCTGGGCCCCACAAGAAAAAAAAAACAAAAAAGGACCCCTTACCAAAGATTTCCTCCGGAATCGCCGGAGGTGGCCATCATTACATGAATGACTATGCTCTAGTTTGAGAAAATGATAGTCTTCGTATTGGCGCCAAAATCTTCACCGAAGAATCCCTGAAGACTCCTTGAAGATTCTTTCTTCAGCTGAATTGGACCCCTGGGCCCCACAAAAAAAAAACAAAAAAGGACCCCTTACCATAGATTTCCTCCGGAATCGCCGGAGGTGGCCATCATTACATGAATGACTATGCTCTAGTTTGAGAAAATGATAGTCTTCGTATTGGCGCCAAAATCTTCACCGAAGAATCCCTGAAGACTCCTTGAAGATTCTTTCTTCAGCTGAACTGGACCCCTGAGCCCCACAAAAAAAAAAAAAAAAAAAAAAATACCCCTTACCAAAGATTTCCTCTGGAATCGCCGGAGGTGGCCATCATTACATGAATGACTATGCTCTAGTTTGAGAAAATGATAGTCTTCGTATTGGCTCCAAAATCTTCACCGAAGAATCCCTGAAGACTCCTTGAAGATTCTTTCTTCAGCTGAATTGGACCCCTAGGCCCCACAAAAAAAAAAAACAAAAAAGGACCCCTTACCAAAGATTTCCTCCGGAATCGCCGGAGGTGGCCATCATTACATGAATGACTTTGCTCTAGTTTGAGAAAATGATAGTCTTCGCATTGGCGCCAAAATCTTCACCGAAGAATCCCTGAAGACTCCTTGAAGATTCTTTCTTCAGCTGAACTGGACCACTGGGCCCCACAAAAAAACAAAACAAAAAAGGACCCCTTACCAAAGAATTCCTCCGGAATCGCCGGAGGTGGCCATCATTACATGAATGACTATGCTCTAGTTTGAGAAAATGATAGTCTTCGTATTGGCTCCAAAATCTTCACCGAAGAATCCCTGAAGACTGCTTGAAGATTCTTTCTTCAGCTGAATTGGACCCCTGGGCCCCACAAAAAAAAAAAAAAAAAAAGGACCCCTTACCAAAGATTTCCTCCGGAATCGCCGGAGGTGGCCATCATTACATGAATGACTAAGCTCTAGTTTGAGGAAATGATAGTCTTCGTATTGGCGCCAAAATCTTCACCGAAGAATCCTTGAAGACTCCTTGAAGATTCTTTCTTCAGCTGAATTGGACCCCTGGGCCCCACAAAAAAAAACAAAAAAGTACCCCTTACCAAAGATTTCCTCCGGAATCGCCGGAGGTGGCCATCATTACATGAATGACTATGCTCTAGTTTGAGAAAATGATAGTCTTCGTATTGGCTCCAAAATCTTCACCGAAGAATCCCTGAAGACTCCTTGAAGATTCTTTCTTCAGCTGAACTGGACCCCTGGGCCCCACAAAAAAAAAAAAAAACAAAAAAGGACCCCTAACCAAAGATTTCCTCCGGAATCGCCGGAGGTGGCCATCATTACATGAATGACTATGCTCTAGTTTGAGAAAATGATAGTCTTCGTATTGGCTCCAAAATCTTCACCGAAGAATCCCTGAAGACTGCTTGAAGATTCTTTCTTCAGCTGAATTGGACCCCTAGGCCCCACAAAAAAAAAAAAAAAAAAAGGACCCCTTACCAAAGATTTCCTCCGGAATCGCCAGAGGTGGCCATCATTACATGAATGACTATGCTCTAGTTTGAGAAAATGATAGTCTTCGTATTGGTGCAAAATCTTCACCGAAGAATCCCTGAAGACTCCTTGAAGATTCTTTCTTCAGCTGAACTGGACCCCTGGGCCCCACAAATAAAAAAAAAAAAGACCCCTTACCAAATATTTCCTCCGGAATCGCCGGAGGTGGCCATCATTACATGAATGACTATGCTCTAGTTTGAGAAAATGATAGTCTTCGTATTGGCTCCAAAATCTTCACCGAAGAATCCCTGAAGACTCTTTGAAGATTCTTTCTTCAGCTGAATTGGACCCCTGGGCCCCACAAAAAAAAACAAAAAAGGACCCCTTACCAAAGATTTCCTTCGGAATCGCCGGAGTTGGCCATCATTACATGAATGACTATGCTCTAGTTTTAGAAAATGATAGTCTTCATATTGGCTCCAAAATCCTCACCCAAGATTCCCTGAAGACTCCTTGAAGACTCTTTCTTCAGCAGTATAACAGGTGTCATTTTTCAATTTCAAGGGTAATTTCTACCATTTATATAGCTGGTAGCCTTTATGACTATGCTCTAGTTTGAGAAAATGATAGTCTTAGTATTGGCGCAAAATCTTCACCGAAGAATCCCTGAAGACTCCTTGATTATTCTTTCTTCAGCTTAATTGGACCCCTGGGCCCCACAAAAAAAAAAAAAAAAAAAAAAGGACCCCTTACCAAAGATTTCCTCCGGAATCTCCGGAGGTGGCCATCATTACATGAATGACTATGCTCTAGTTTGAGAAAATGATAGTCTTCGTATTGGCGCAATATCTTCACCGAAGAATCCCTGAAGACTCCTTGAAGAATCTTTCTTCAGCTGAACTGGACCCCTGGGCCCCACGAAAAAAAAAAAGACCCCCTACCAAAGATTTCCTCCGGAATCGCTGGAGGTTGCCATCATTACATGAATGACTATGCTCTAGTTTGAGAAAGTGATAGTCTTCGTATTGGCTCCAAAATCTTCACCGAAGAATCCCTGAAGACTCCTTGAAGATTCTTTCTTCAGCTGAATTGGACCCCTGGGCCCCACAAAAAAAAAACAAAAAAGGACCCCTTACCATAGATTTCCTCTGGAATCGCCGGAGGTGGCCATCATTACATGAATGACTATGCTCTAGTTTGAGAAAATGATAGTCTTCGTATTGGCTCCAAAATCTTCACCGAAGAATCCCTGAAGACTCCTTGAAGATTCTTTCTTCAGCTGAACTGGACCCCTGAGCCCCACAAAAAAAAAACAAAAACAAACAAGGACCCCTTACCAAAGATTTCCTCCGGAATCGCCGGAGGTGGCCATCATTACATGACTGACTAAGCTCTAGTTTGAGAAAATGATAGTCTTCGTATTGGCTCCAAAATCTTCACCGAAGAATCCCTGAAGACTGCTTGAAGATTCTTTCTTCAGCTGAATTGGACCCCTGGGCCCCACAAAAAAAAAAACAAAAAAAGGACCCCTTACCAAAGAGTTCCTCCGGAATCGCCGGAGGTGGCCATCATTACATGAATGACTATGCTCTAGTTTGAGAAAATGATAGTCTTCGTATTGGCTCCAAAATCTTCACCGAAGTATCCCTGAAGACTCTTTGAAGATTCTTTCTTCAGCAGAATTGGACCCCTGGGCCCCACAAAAAAAAAAAAAAAAAGGACCCCTTACCAAAGATTTCCTCCGGAATCGCCGGAGGTGTCCATCATTACATGAATGACTATGTTCTAGTTTTAGAAAATGATAGTCTTCGTATTGGCTCCAAAATCCTCACCCAAGATTCCCTGAAGACTACTTGAAGACTCTTTCTTCAGCAGTATAACAGGTGTCATTTTTCGATTTCAAGGGTAATTTCTTCCATTTATATAGCTGGTAGCCTTTATGACTATGCTCTAGTTTGAGAAAATGAGAGTCTTAATATTGGCGCCAAAATCTTCACCGAAGAATCCCTGAAGACTCCTTGAAGATTCTTTCTTCAGCTGAACTGAACCCCTGGGCCCCACAAAAAAAAAAAAAAAAAAAAAAAAGGAACCCTTACCAAAGATTTCCTCCGGAATCGCCGGAGGTGGCCATCATTACATGAATGACTATGCTCTAGTTTGAGAAAATGATAGTTTTCGTATTGGCGCCAAAATCTTCACCGAAGAATCCCTGAAGACTCCTTGAAGATTCTTTCTTCAGCTGAACTGGACCCCTGGGCCCCACGAAAAAAAAAGGACCCCCTACAAAAGATTTCCTCCTTAATCGCCGGAGGTGGCCATCATTACATGAATGACTATGCTCTAGTTTGAGAAAATGATAGTCTTCGTATTGGCTCCAAAATCTTCACCGAAGAATCCCTGAAGACTCCTTGAAGATTCTTTCTTCAGCTGAATTGGACCCCTGGGCCCCACAAAAAAAAAAAAAAAAAAAACGAACCCCTTACGAAAGATTTCCTCCGGAATCGCCGGAGGTGGAGATCATTACATGAATGACTAAGCTCTAGTTTGAGAAAATGATAGTCTTCGTATTGACTCCAAAATCTTCACCGAAGAATCCCTGAAGACTCCTTGAAGATTCTTTCTTCAGCTGAATTGGACCCCTGGGCCCCACAAAAAAAAAAGAAAAAAGGACCCCTTACCAAAGATTTCCTCCGGAATCGCCGGAGGTGGCCATCATTACATGAATGACTATGCTCTAGTTTGAGAAAATGATAGTCTTCGTATTGGCGCAATATCTTCACCGAAGAATCCCTGAAGACTCCTTGAAGATTCTTTCTTCAGCTGAACTGGACCCCTGGGCCCCACAAAAAAAAAAAAAAAGGACCCCTTACCAAAGATTTCCTCCGGAATCGCCGGAGGTGGCCATCATTACATGAATGACTATGCTCTAGTTTGAGAAAATGAGAGTCTTTGTATTGGCTCCAAAATCTTCACTGAAGAATCCCTGAAGACTCCTTGAAGATTCTTTCTTCAGCTGAATTGGACCCCTGGGCCCCACAAAAAAAAAACAAAAAAGGACCCCTTACCAAAGATTTCCTCCAGAATCACCGGAGGTGGCCATCATTACATGAATGACTATGCTCTAGTTTGAGAAAATGATAGTCTTCGTATTGGCGCCAAAATCTTCACCGAAGAATCCCTGAAGACTCCTTGAAGATTCTTTCTTCAGCTGAACTGGACCCCTGGGATCCACGAAAAAAAAAAAGACCCCCTACCAAAGATTTCCTCCGGAATCGCCGGAGGTGTCCATCATTACATGAATGACTATGCTCTAGTTTGAGAAAATGATAGTCTTTGTATTGACTCCAAAATCTTCACCGAAGAATCCCTGAAGGCTCCTTGAAGATTCTTTCTTCAGCTGAACTGGACCCCTGGGCCCCACAAAAAAACAAAAAAGGACCCCTTACCATAGATTTCCTCCGGAATCGCCGGAGGTGGCCATCATTACATGAATGACTATGCTCTAGTTTGAGAAAATGATAGTCTTTGTATTGGCGCCAAAATCTTCACCGAAGAATTCCTGAAGACTCCTTGAAGATTCTTTCTTCAGCTGAACTGGACCCCTGAGCCCCATAAAAAAAAAAAAAAAAAAAAAGGACCCCTTACCAAAGATTTCCTCCGGAATCGCCGGAGGTGGCCATCATTACATGAATGAATATGCTCTAGTTTGAGAAAAAGATAGTCTTCGTATTGGCTCCAAAATCTTCACCGAAGAATCCCTGAAGACTCCTTGAAGATTCTTTCTTCAGCTGAATTGGACCCCTGGGCCCCACAAAAAAAAAAAAACAAAAAAGGACCCCTTACCAAAGATTTCCTCCGGAATCGCCGGAGGTGGCCATCATTACATGAATGACTATGCTCTAGTTTGAGAAAATTATAGTCTTCGTATTGGCGCCAAAATCTTCACCGAAGAATCCCTAAAGACTCCTTGAAGATTCTTTCTTCAGCTGAACTCGACCACTGGGCCCCACAAAAAAAAAAAAAAAAAAAAGGACCCCTTACCAAAGATTTCCTCCGGAATCGCCGGAGGTGGCCATCATTACATGAATGACTATGCTCTAGTTTGAGAAAATGATAGTCTTTGTATTGGCTCCAAAATCTTCACCGAAGAATCCCTGAAGACTGCTTGAAGATTCTTTCTTCAGCTGAATTGGACCCCTGGGCACCACAAAAAAAAAAAAACAAAAAAGGACCCCTTACCAAAGATTTCCTCCGGAATCGCCGGAGGTGGCCATCATTACATGAATGACTATGCTCTAGTTTGAGAAAATGATAGTCTTCGTATTGGCGCAAAATCTTCACCGAAGAATCCCTGAAGACTCCTTGAAGATTCTTTCTTTAGCTGAATTGGACCCCTGGGCCCCCCCCAAAAAAAAAAAAAAAAAAAAAAGGACCCTTTACCAAAGATTTCCTCCGGAATTTGCCGCAGGTGGCCACCATTACATGAATGACTAAGCTCTGGTTTGAGGAAATGATAGTCTTCGTATTGGCGCCAAAATCTTCACCGAAGAATCCCTGAAGACTCCTTGAAGATTCTTTCTTCAGCTGAATTGGACCCCTGGGCCCCACAAAAAAAAAACAAAAAAGGACCCCTTACCATAGATTTCCTCCGGAATCGCCGGAGGTGGCCATCATTACATGAATGACTATGCTCTAGTTTGAGAAAATGATAGTCTTCGTATTGGCGCCAAAATCTTCACCGAAGAATCCCTGAAGACTCCTTGAAGATTCTTTCTTCAGCTGAACTGGACCCCTGAGCCCCACAAAAAAAAAAAAAAAAAAAAAAGGACCCCTTACCAAAGATTTCCTCTGGAATCGCCGGAGGTGGCCATCATTACATGAATGACTATGCTCTAGTTTGAGAAAATGATAGTCTTCGTATTGGCTCCAAAATCTTCACCGAAGAATCCCTGAAGACTCCTTGAAGATTCTTTCTTCAGCTGAATTGGACCCCTAGGCCCCACAAAAAAAAAAAACAAAAAAGGACCCCTTACCAAAGATTTCCTCCGGAATCGCCGGAGGTGGCCATCATTACATGAATGACTTTGCTCTAGTTTGAGAAAATGATAGTCTTCGCATTGGCGCCAAAATCTTCACCGAAGAATCCCTGAAGACTCCTTGAAGATTCTTTCTTCAGCTGAACTGGACCACTGGGCCCCACAAAAAAACAAAACAAAAAAGGACCCCTTACCAAAGATTTCCTCCGGAATCGCCGGAGGTGGCCATCATTACATGAATGACTAAGCTCTAGTTTGAGGAAATGATAGTCTTCGTATTGGCGCCAAAATCTTCACCGAAGAATCCTTGAAGACTCCTTGAAGATTCTTTCTTCAGCTGAATTGGACCCCTGGGCCCCACAAAAAAAAACAAAAAAGTACCCCTTACCAAAGATTTCCTCCGGAATCGCCGGAGGTGGCCATCATTACATGAATGACTATGCTCTAGTTTGAGAAAATGATAGTCTTCGTATTGGCTCCAAAATCTTCACCGAAGAATCCCTGAAGACTCCTTGAAGATTCTTTCTTCAGCTGAACTGGACCCCTGGGCCCCACAAAAAAAAAAAAAAAACAAAAAAGGACCCCTAACCAAAGATTTCCTCCGGAAACGCCGGAGGTGGCCATCATTACATGAATGACTATGCTCTAGTTTGAGAAAATGATAGTCTTCGTATTGGCTCCAAAATCTTCACCGAAGAATCCCTGAAGACTGCTTGAAGATTCTTTCTTCAGCTGAATTGGACCCCTAGGCCCCACAAAAAAAAAAAAAAAAAGGACCCCTTACCAAAGATTTCCTCCGGAATCGCCAGAGGTGGCCATCATTACATGAATGACTATGCTCTAGTTTGAGAAAATGATAGTCTTCGTATTGGTGCAAAATCTTCACCGAAGAATCCCTGAAGACTCCTTGAAGATTCTTTCTTCAGCTGAACTGGACCCCTGGGCCCCACAAATAAAAAAAAAAAAAGACCCCTTACCAAATATTTCCTCCGGAATCGCCGGAGGTGGCCATCATTACATGAATGACTATGCTCTAGTTTGAGAAAATGATAGTCTTCGTATTGGCTCCAAAATCTTCACCGAAGAATCCCTGAAGACTCTTTGAAGATTCTTTCTTCAGCTGAATTGGACCCCTGGGCCCCACAAAAAAAAACAAAAAAGGACCCCTTACCAAAGATTTCCTTCGGAATCGCCGGAGTTGGCCATCATTACATGAATGACTATGCTCTAGTTTTAGAAAATGATAGTCTTCATATTGGCTCCAAAATCCTCACCCAAGATTCCCTGAAGACTCCTTGAAGACTCTTTCTTCAGCAGTATAACAGGTGTCATTTTTCAATTTCAAGGGTAATTTCTACCATTTATATAGCTGGTAGCCTTTATGACTATGCTCTAGTTTGAGAAAATGATAGTCTTAGTATTGGCGCAAAATCTTCACCGAAGAATCCCTGAAGACTCCTTGATTATTCTTTCTTCAGCTTAATTGGACCCCTGGGCCCCACAAAAAAAAAAAAAAAAAAAAAGGACCCCTTACCAAAGATTTCCTCCGGAATCTCCGGAGGTGGCCATCATTACATGAATGACTATGCTCTAGTTTGAGAAAATGATAGTCTTCGTATTGGCGCAATATCTTCACCGAAGAATCCCTGAAGACTCCTTGAAGATTCTTTCTTCAGCTGAACTGGACCCCTGGGCCCCACGAAAAAAAAAAAGACCCCCTACCAAAGATTTCCTCCGGAATCGCTGGAGGTTGCCATCATTACATGAATGACTATGCTCTAGTTTGAGAAAGTGATAGTCTTCGTATTGGCTCCAAAATCTTCACCGAAGAATCCCTGAAGACTCCTTGAAGATTCTTTCTTCAGCTGAATTGGACCCCTGGGCCCCACAAAAAAAAAACAAAAAAGGACCCCTTACCATAGATTTCCTCTGGAATCGCCGGAGGTGGCCATCATTACATGAATGACTATGCTCTAGTTTGAGAAAATGATAGTCTTCGTATTGGCTCCAAAATCTTCACCGAAGAATCCCTGAAGACTCCTTGAAGATTCTTTCTTCAGCTGAACTGGACCCCTGAGCCCCACAAAAAAAAACAAAAACAAACAAGGACCCCTAACCAAAGATTTCCTCCGGAATCGCCGGAGGTGGCCATCATTACATGACTGACTAAGCTCTAGTTTGAGAAAATGATAGTCTTCGTATTGGCTCCAAAATCTTCACCGAAGAATCCCTGAAGACTCCTTGAAGATTCTTTCTTCAGCTGAATTGGACCCCTGGGCCCCACAAAAAAAAAAACAAAAAAAGGACCCCTTACCAAAGAGTTCCTCCGGAATCGCCGGAGGTGGCCATCATTACATGAATGACTATGCTCTAGTTTGAGAAAATGATAGTCTTCGTATTGGCTCCAAAATCTTCACCGAAGTATCCCTGAAGACTCTTTGAAGATTCTTTCTTCAGCAGAATTGGACCCCTGGGCCCCACAAAAAAAAAAAAAAAAAAGGACCCCTTACCAAAGATTTCCTCCGGAATCGCCGGAGGTGTCCATCATTACATGAATGACTATGTTCTAGTTTTAGAAAATGATAGTCTTCGTATTGGCTCCAAAATCCTCACCCAAGATTCCCTGAAGACTCCTTGAAGACTCTTTCTTCAGCAGTATAACAGGTGTCATTTTTCGATTTCAAGGGTAATTTCTTCCATTTATATAGCTGGTAGCCTTTATGACTATGCTCTAGTTTGAGAAAATGAGAGTCTTAATATTGGCGCCAAAATCTTCACCGAAGAATCCCTGAAGACTCCTTGAAGATTCTTTCTTCAGCTGAACTGAACCCCTGGGCCCCACAAAAAAAAAAAAAAAAAAAAAAAAAGGAACCCTTACCAAAGATTTCCTCCGGAATCGCCGGAGGTGGCCATCATTACATGAATGACTATGCTCTAGTTTGAGAAAATGATAGTTTTCGTATTGGCGCCAAAATCTTCACCGAAGAATCCCTGAAGACTCCTTGAAGATTCTTTCTTCAGCTGAACTGGACCCCTGGGCCCCACGAAAAAAAAAAGGACCCCCTACAAAAGATTTCCTCCTTAATCGCCGGAGGTGGCCATCATTACATGAATGACTATGCTCTAGTTTGAGAAAATGATAGTCTTCGTATTGGCTCCAAAATCTTCACCGAAGAATCCCTGAAGACTCCTTGAAGATTCTTTCTTCAGCTGAATTGGACCCCTGGGCCCCACAAAAAAAAAAAAAAAAAAAAAAACGAACCCCTTACGAAAGATTTCCTCCGGAATCGCCGGAGGTGGAGATCATTACATGAATGACTAAGTTCTAGTTTGAGAAAATGATAGTCTTCGTATTGACTCCAAAATCTTCACCGAAGAATCCCTGAAGACTCCTTGAAGATTCTTTCTTCAGCTGAATTGGACCCCTGGGCCCCACAAAAAAAAAAGAAAAAAGGACCCCTTACCAAAGATTTCCTCCGGAATCGCCGGAGGTGGCCATCATTACATGAATGACTATGCTCTAGTTTGAGAAAATGATAGTCTTCGTATTGGCGCCAAAATCTTCACCGAAGAATCCCTGAAGACTCCTTGAAGATTCTTTCTTCAGCTGAACTGGACCCCTGGGATCCACGAAAAAAAAAAAGACCCCCTACCAAAGATTTCCTCCGGAATCGCCGGAGGTGTCCATCATTACATGAATGACTATGCTCTAGTTTGAGAAAATGATAGTCTTTGTATTGACTCCAAAATCTTCACCGAAGAATCCCTGAAGGCTCCTTGAAGATTCTTTCTTCAGCTGAACTGGACCCCTGGGCCCCACAAAAAAACAAAAAAGGACCCCTTACCATAGATTTCCTCCGGAATCGCCGGAGGTGGCCATCATTACATGAATGACTATGCTCTAGTTTGAGAAAATGATAGTCTTCGTATTGGCGCCAAAATCTTCACCGAAGAATTCCTGAAGACTCCTTGAAGATTCTTTCTTCAGCTGAACTGGACCCCTGAGCCCCATAAAAAAAAAAAAAAAAAAAAAAGGACCCCTTACCAAAGATTTCCTCCGGAATCGCCGGAGGTGGCCATCATTACATGAATGAATATGCTCTAGTTTGAGAAAAAGATAGTCTTCGTATTGGCTCCAAAATCTTCACCGAAGAATCCCTGAAGACTCCTTGAAGATTCTTTCTTCAGCTGAATTGGACCCCTGGGCCCCACAAAAAAAAAAAAAAACAAAAAAGGACCCCTTACCAAAGATTTCCTCCGGAATCGCCGGAGGTGGCCATCATTACATGAATGACTATGCTCTAGTTTGAGAAAATTATAGTCTTCGTATTGGCGCCAAAATCTTCACCGAAGAATCCCTAAAGACTCCTTGAAGATTCTTTCTTCAGCTGAACTCGACCACTGGGCCCCACAAAAAAAAAAAAAAACAAAAAAGGACCCCTTACCAAAGATTTCCTCCGGAATCGCCGGAGGTGGCCATCATTACATGAATGACTATGCTCTAGTTTGAGAAAATGATAGTCTTTGTATTGGCTCCAAAATCTTCACCGAAGAATCCCTGAAGACTGCTTGAAGATTCTTTCTTCAGCTGAATTGGACCCCTGGGCACCACAAAAAAAAAAAAAAAAAAAAAGGACCCCTTACCAAAGATTTCCTCCGGAATCGCCGGAGGTGGCCATCATTACATGAATGACTATGCTCTAGTTTGAGAAAATGATAGTCTTCGTATTGGCGCAAAATCTTCACCGAAGAATCCCTGAAGACTCCTTGAAGATTCTTTCTTTAGCTGAATTGGACCCCTGGGCCCCCCCCCCAAAAAAAAAAAAAAAAAAAAGGACCCTTTACCAAAGATTTCCTCCGGAATTTGCCGCAGGTGGCCACCATTACATGAATGACTAAGCTCTGGTTTGAGGAAATGATAGTCTTCGTATTGGCGCCAAAATCTTCACCGAAGAATCCCTGAAGACTCCTTGAAGATTCTTTCTTCAGCTGAATTGGACCCCTGGGCCCCCACAAAAAAAAAACAAAAAAGTACCCCTTACCAAAGATTTCCTCCGGAATCGCCGGAGGTGGCCATCATTACATGAATGACTATGCTCTAGTTTGAGAAAATGATAGTCTTCGTATTGGCGCCAAAATCTTCACCGAAGAATCCCTGAAGACTCCTTGAAGATTCTTTCTTCAGCTGAACTGGACCCCTGGGCCCCACAAAAAAAAAAAAAAAGACCCCCTACCAAAGATTTCCTCCGGAATCGCTGGAGGTTGCCATCATTACATGAATGACTATGCTCTAGTTTGAGAAAATGATAGTCTTCGTATTGGCTCCAAAATCTTCACCGAAGAATCCCTGAAGACTCCTTGAAGATTCTTTCTTCAGCTGAATTGGACCCCTGGGCCCCACAAAAAAAAAAACAAAAAAGGACCCCTTACCATAGATTTCCTCTGGAATCGCCGGAGGTGGCCATCATTACATGAATGACTATGCTCTAGTTTGAGAAAATGATAGTCTTCGCATTGGCGCCAAAATCTTCACCGAAGAATCCCTGAAGACTCCTTGAAGATTCTTTCTTCAGCTGAATTGGACCCCTGGGCCCCACAAAAAAAAAAACAAAAAAGGACCCCTTACCATAGATTTCCTCTGGAATCGCCGGAGGTGGCCATCATTACATGAATGACTATGCTCTAGTTTGAGAAAATGATAGTCTTCGTATTGGCTCCAAAATCTTCACCGAAGAATCCCTGAAGACTCCTTGAAGATTCTTTCTTCAGCTGAATTGGACCCCTGGGCCCCACAAAAAAAAAACAAAAAAGGACCCCTTACCAAAGAGTTCCTCTGGAATCGCCAGAGGTGGCCATCATTACATGGATGACTATGCTCTAGTTTGAGAAAATGATAGTCTTCGTATTGGCTCCAAAATCTTCACCGAAGAATCCCTGAAAACTCTTTGAAGATTCTTTCTTCAGCAGAATTGGACCCCTGGGCCCCACAAAAAAAAAAAAAAAGGACCCCTTACCAAAGATTTCCTCCGGAATCGCCGGAGGTGTCCATCATTACATGAATGACTATGCTCTAGTTTTAGAAATTGATAGTCTTCGTATTGGCTCCAAAATCCTCACCCAAGATTCCCTGAAAACTCCTTGAAGACTCTTTCTTCAGCAGTATAACAGGTGTCATTTTTCGATTTCAAGGGTAATTTCTTCCATTTATATAGCTGGTAGCCTTTATGACTATGCTCTAGTTTGAGAAAATGATAGTCTTAGTATTGGCCGGAAAATCTTCACCGAAGAATCCCTGAAGACTCCTTCAAGATTCTTTCTTCAGCTGAACTGAACCCCTGGGCCCCACAAAAAAAAAAAAAAAAAAAAGGAACCCTTACCAAAGATTTCCTCCGGAATCGCCGGAGGTGGCCATCATTACATGAATGACTATGCTCTTGTTTGAGAAAATGATAGTCTTCGTATTGGCGCCAAAATCTTCACCGAAGAATCCCTGAAGACTCCTTGAAGATTCTTTCTTCAGCTGAACTGGACCCCTGGGCCCCACGAAAAAAAAAAGGACCCCCTACCAAAGATTTCCTCCGGAATCGCCGGAGGTGGCCATCATTACATGAATGACTATGCTCTAGTTTGAGAAAATGATAGTCTTCGTATTGGCGCAATATCTTCACTGAAGAATCCCTGAAGACTCCTTGAAGATTCTTTCTTCAGCTGAATTGGACCCCTAGGCCCCACAAAAAAAAACAAAAAAGGACCCCTTACCAAAGATTTCCTCCGGAATCACCGGAGGTGGCCATCATTACATGAATGACTATGCTCTAGTTTGAGAAAATGATAGTCTTCGTATTGGCGCCAAAATCTTCACCGAAGAATCCCTGAAGACTCCTTGAAGATTCTTTCTTCAGCTGAACTGGACCCCTGGGATCCACGAAAAAAAAAAAGACCCCCTACCAAAGATTTCCTCCGGAATCGCCGGAGGTGGCCATCATTACATGAATGACTATGCTCTAGTTTGAGAAAATGATAGTCTTCGTATTGGCGCCAAAATCTTCACCGAAGAATCCCTGAAAACTCCTTGAAGATTCTTTCTTCAGCTGAACTGGACCCCTGAGCCCCACAAAAAAAAGAAAAAAAAAAAAAAGGACCCCTTACCATAGATTTCCTCCGGAATCGCCGCAGGTGGCCATCATTACATGAATGACTAAGCTCTAGTTTGAGGAAATGATAGTCTTCGTATTGGCGCAATATCTTCACTGAAGAATCCCTGAAGACTCCTTGAAGATTCTTTCTTCAGCTGAATTGGACCCCTAGGCCCCACAAAAAAAAACAAAAAAGGACCCCTTACCAAAGATTTCCTCCGGAATCACCGGAGGTGGCCATCATTACATGAATGACTATGCTCTAGTTTGAGAAAATGATAGTCTTCGTATTGGCGCCAAAATCTTCACCGAAGAATCCCTGAAGACTCCTTGAAGATTCTTTCTTCAGCTGAACTGGACCCCTGGGATCCACGAAAAAAAAAAAAGACCCCCTACCAAAGATTTCCTCCGGAATCGCCGGAGGTGGCCATCATTACATGAATGACTATGCTCTAGTTTGAGAAAATGATAGTCTTCGTATTGGCTCCAAAATCCTCACCGAAGATTCCCTGAAGACTCCTTGAAGATTCTTTCTTCAGCTGAACTGGACCCCTGAGCCCCACAAAAAAAAGAAAAAAAAAAAAAAGGACCCCTTACCATAGATTTCCTCCGGAATCGCCGCAGGTGGCCATCATTACATGAATGACTAAGCTCTAGTTTGAGGAAATGATAGTCTTCGTATTGGCGCCAAAATCTTCACCGAAGAATCCCTGAAGACTCCTTGAAGATTCTTTCTTCAGCTGAATTGGACCCCTGGGTCCCACAAAAAAAAACAAAAAAGTACCCCTTACCAAAGATTTCCTCCGGAATCGCCGGAGGTGGCCATCATTACATGAATGACTATGCTCTAGTTTGAGAAAATTATAGTCTTCGTATTGGCGCCAAAATCTTCACCGAAGAATCCCTGAAGACTCCTTGAAGATTCTTTCTTCAGCTGAACTGGACCCCTGGGCCCCACAAAAAAAAAAAAAACAAAAAAGGACCCCTTACCAAAGATTTCCTCCGGAATCGCCGGAGGTGGCCATCATTACATGAATGACTATGCTCTAGTTTGAGAAAATGATAGTCTTCGTATTGGCTCCAAAATCTTCACCGAAGAATCCCTGAAGACTCCTTGAAGATTCTTTCTTCAGTTGAATTGGACCCCTGGGCCCCACAAAAAAAAAACAAAAAAGGACCCCTTACCAAAGATTTCCTCCGGAATCGCCGGAGGTGGCCATCATTACTTGAATGACTATGCTCTAGTTTGAGAAAATGATAGTCTTCGTATTGGCTCAAAATCTTCACCGAAGAATCCCTGAAGACTCCTTGAAGATTCTTTCTTCAGCTGAATTTTACCCTTGGGCCCCAGAAAAAAAAAAAACAAAAAAGGACCCCTTACCAAAGATTTCCTCCGGAATCGCCGGAGGTGGCCATCATTACATGAATGACAATGCTCTAGTTTGAGAAAATGATAGTCTTCGTATTGGTGCAAAATCTTCACTGAAGAATCCCTGAAGACTCCTTGAAGATTCTTTCTTCAGCTGAACTGGACCCCTGGGCCCCACAAATAAAAAAAAAAAAGGACCCCTTACCAAATATTTCCTCCGGAATCACCGGAGGTGGCCATCATTACATGAATGACTATGCTCTAGTTTTAGAAAATAATAGTCTTCGTATTGGCTCCAAAATCTTCACCGAAGAATCCCTGAAGACTCTTTGAAGATTCTTTCTTCAGCTGAATTGGACCCCTGGGCCCCACAAAAAAAAAAAAAAAAAAGGACCCCTTACCAAAGATTTCCTCCGGAATCGCCGGAGGTGTCCATCATTACATGAATGACTATGCTCTAGTTTTAGAAAATGATAGTCTTCGTATTGGCTCCAAAATCCTCACCGAAGATTCCCTGAAGACTCCTTGAAGACTCTTTCTTCAGCAGTATAACAGGTGTCATTTTTCAATTAAAAGAGTAATTTCTACCATTTATATAGCTGGTAGCCTTTATGACTATGCTCTAGTTTGAGAAAATGATAGTCTTAGTATTGGCGCAAAATCTTCACCAAAGAATCCCTGAAGACTCCTTGAAGATTCTTTCTTCAGCTTAATTGGACCCCTGGGCCCCACAAAAAAAAAAAAAAACACAAAAAAGGACTCCTTACCAAAGATTTCCTCCGGAATCGCCGGAGGTGGCTATCATTACATGAATGACTATGATCTAGTTTGAGAAAATGATAGTCTTCGTATTGGCGCCAAAATCTTCACCGAAGAATCCCTGAAGACTCCTTGAAGATTCTTTCTTCAGCTGAACTGGACCCCTGGGCCCCACGAAAAAAAAAAGACCCCCTACCAAAGATTTCCTCCGGAATCGCCGGAGGTGGCCATCATTACATGAATGACTATGCTCTAGTTTGAGAAAATGATAGTCTTTGTATTGGCTCCAAAATCTTCACCGAAGAATCCCTGAAGACTCCTTGAAGATTCTTTCTTCAGCTGAATTGGACCCCTGGGCCCCACAAAAAAAAACAAAAAAGGACCCCTTACCATAGATTTCCTCCGGAATCGCCGGAGGTGGCCATCATTACATGAATGACTATGCTCTAGTTTGAGAAAATGATAGTCTTCGTATTAGCGCCAAAATCTTCACCGAAGAATCCCTGAAGACTCCTTGAAGATATTTTCTTCAACTGAATTGGACCCCTGGGCCCCACAAAAAAAAAACAAAAAAGGACTCCTTACCAAAGATTTCCTCCGGAATTGCAGGAGGTAGCCATCATTACATGAATGACTATGCTCTAGTTTGAGAAAATGATAGTCTTCGTATTGGTGCCAAAATCTTCACTGAAGAATCCCTGAAGACTCCTTGAAGATTCTTTCTTCAGCTGAACTGGACCCCTGGGCCCCACAAAAAAAAAAAAGGACCCCTTACCAAAGATTTCCTCCGGAATCGCCGGAGGTACCCATCATTACATGAATGACTATGCTCTAGTTTGAGAAAATGATAGTCTTCGTATTGGCTCCAAAATCTTCACCGAAGAATCCCTGAAGACTCTTTGAAGATTCTTTCTTCAGCTGAATTGGACCCCTGGGCCCCACAAAAAAAAACAAAAAAGGACCCCTTACCAAACATTTCCTCCGGAATCGCCTGAGGTGGCCATCATTACATGAATGACTATGCTCTAGTTTGAGAAAATGATAGTCTTCGTATTGGTGCCAAAATCTTCACCGAAGAATCCCTGAAGACTCCTTGAAGATTCTTTCTTCAGTTGAATTGGACCCCTGGGCCCCACAAAAAAAAAACAAAAAAGGACCCCTTACCAAAGATTTCCTCCGGAATCGCCGGAGGTGGCCATCATTACTTGAATGACTATGCTCTAGTTTGAGAAAATGATAGTCTTCGTATTGGCGCAAAATCTTCACCGAAGAATCCCTGAAGACTCCTTGAAGATTCTTTCTTTAGCTGAATTGGACCCCTGGCCCCCCCCCCCCCAAAAAAAAAAAAAAAGGACCCTTTACCAAAGATTTCCTCCGGAATTTGCCGCAGGTGGCCACCATTACATGAATGACTAAGCTCTGGTTTGAGGAAATGATAGTCTTCGTATTGGCGCCAAAATCTTCACCGAAGAATCCCTGAAGACTCCTTGAAGATTCTTTCTTCAGCTGAATTGGACCCCTGGGCCCCACAAAAAAAAACAAAAAAGTACCCCTTACCAAAGATTTCCTCCGGAATCGCCGGAGGTGGCCATCATTACATGAATGACTATGCTCTAGTTTGAGAAAATGATAGTCTTCGTATTGGCGCCAAAATCTTCACCGAAGAATCCCTGAAGACTCCTTGAAGATTCTTTCTTCAGCTGAACTGGACCCCTGGGCCCCACAAAAAAAAAAAAAGACCCCCTACCAAAGATTTCCTCCGGAATCGCTGGAGGTTGCCATCATTACATGAATGACTATGCTCTAGTTTGAGAAAATGATAGTCTTCGTATTGGCTCCAAAATCTTCACCGAAGAATCCCTGAAGACTCCTTGAAGATTCTTTCTTCAGCTGAATTGGACCCCTGGGCCCCACAAAAAAAAAACAAAAAAGGACCCCTTACCATAGATTTCCTCTGGAATCGCCGGAGGTGGCCATCATTACATGAATGACTATGCTCTAGTTTGAGAAAATGATAGTCTTCGTATTGGCTCCAAAATCTTCACCGAAGAATCCCTGAAGACTCCTTGAAGATTCTTTTTTCAGCTGAATTGGACCCCTGGGCCCCACAAAAAAAAAACAAAAAAGGACCCCTTACCAAAGAGTTCCTCTGGAATCGCCAGAGGTGGCCATCATTACATGGATGACTATGCTCTAGTTTGAGAAAATGATAGTCTTCGTATTGGCTCCAAAATCTTCACCGAAGAATCCCTGAAAACTCTTTGAAGATTCTTTCTTCAGCAAAATTGGACCCCTGGGCCCCACAAAAAAAAAAAAAAGGACCCCTTACCAAAGATTTCCTCCGGAATCGCCGGAGGTGTCCATCATTACATGAATGACTATGCTCTAGTTTTAGAAATTGATAGTCTTCGTATTGGCTCCAAAATCCTCACCCAAGATTCCCTGAAAACTCCTTGAAGACTCTTTCTTCAGCAGTATAACAGGTGTCATTTTTCGATTTCAAGGGTAATTTCTTCCATTTATATAGCTGGTAGCCTTTATGACTATGCTCTAGTTTGAGAAAATGATAGTCTTAGTATTGGCCGGAAAATCTTCACCGAAGAATCCCTGAAGACTCCTTCAAGATTCTTTCTTCAGCTGAACTGAACCCCTGGGCCCCACAAAAAAAAAAAAAAAAAAAAGGAACCCTTACCAAAGATTTCCTCCGGAATCGCCGGAGGTGGCCATCATTACATGAATGACTATGCTCTAGTTTGAGAAAATGATAGTCTTCGTATTGGCGCCAAAATCTTCACCGAAGAATCCCTGAAGACTCCTTGAAGATTCTTTCTTCAGCTGAACTGGACCCCTGGGCCCCACGAAAAAAAAAAGGACCCCCTACCAAAGATTTCCTCCGGAATCGCCGGAGGTGGCCATCATTACATGAATGACTATGCTCTAGTTTGAGAAAATGATAGTCTTCGTATTGGCGCAATATCTTCACTGAAGAATCCCTGAAGACTCCTTGAAGATTCTTTCTTCAGCTGAATTGGACCCCTAGGCCCCACAAAAAAAAACAAAAAAGGACCCCTTACCAAAGATTTCCTCCGGAATCACCGGAGGTGGCCATCATTACATGAATGACTATGCTCTAGTTTGAGAAAATGATAGTCTTCGTATTGGCGCCAAAATCTTCACCGAAGAATCCCTGAAGACTCCTTGAAGATTCTTTCTTCAGCTGAACTGGACCCCTGGGATCCACGAAAAAAAAAAAGACCCCCTACCAAAGATTTCCTCCGGAATCGCCGGAGGTGGCCATCATTACATGAATGACTATGCTCTAGTTTGAGAAAATGATAGTCTTCGTATTGGCGCCAAAATCTTCACCGAAGAATCCCTGAAAACTCCTTGAAGATTCTTTCTTCAGCTGAACTGGACCCCTGAGCCCCACAAAAAAAAGAAAAAAAAAAAAAGGACCCCTTACCATAGATTTCCTCCGGAATCGCCGCAGGTGGCCATCATTACATGAATGACTAAGCTCTAGTTTGAGGAAATGATAGTCTTCGTATTGGCGCAATATCTTCACTGAAGAATCCCTGAAGACTCCTTGAAGATTCTTTCTTCAGCTGAATTGGACCCCTAGGCCCCACAAAAAAAAACAAAAAAGGACCCCTTACCAAAGATTTCCTCCGGAATCACCGGAGGTGGCCATCATTACATGAATGACTATGCTCTAGTTTGAGAAAATGATAGTCTTCGTATTGGCGCCAAAATCTTCACCGAAGAATCCCTGAAGACTCCTTGAAGATTCTTTCTTCAGCTGAACTGGACCCCTGGGATCCACGAAAAAAAAAAAGACCCCCTACCAAAGATTTCCTCCGGAATCGCCGGAGGTGGCCATCATTACATGAATGACTATGCTCTAGTTTGAGAAAATGATAGTCTTCGTATTGGCTCCAAAATCCTCACCGAAGATTCCCTGAAGACTCCTTGAAGATTCTTTCTTCAGCTGAATTGGACCCCTGGGCCCCACAAAAAAAAAACAAAAAAGGACCCCTTACCAAAGAGTTCCTCTGGAATCGCCAGAGGTGGCCATCATTACATGGATGACTATGCTCTAGTTTGAGAAAATGATAGTCTTCGTATTGGCTCCAAAATCTTCACCGAAGAATCCCTGAAAACTCTTTGAAGATTCTTTCTTCAGCAGAATTGGACCCCTGGGCCCCACAAAAAAAAAAAAAAAAGGACCCCTTACCAAAGATTTCCTCCGGAATCGCCGGAGGTGTCCATCATTACATGAATGACTATGCTCTAGTTTTAGAAATTGATAGTCTTCGTATTGGCTCCAAAATCCTCACCCAAGATTCCCTGAAAACTCCTTGAAGACTCTTTCTTCAGCAGTATAACAGGTGTCATTTTTCGATTTCAAGGGTAATTTCTTCCATTTATATAGCTGGTAGCCTTTATGACTATGCTCTAGTTTGAGAAAATGATAGTCTTAGTATTGGCGCAAAATCTTCACCGAAGAATCCCTGAAGACTCCTTGAAGATTCTTTCTTCAGCTTAATTGGACCCCTGGGCCCCACAAAAAAAAAAAAAAACACAAAAAAGGACTCCTTACCAAAGATTTCCTCCGGAATCGCCGGAGGTGGCTATCATTACATGAATGACTATGATCTAGTTTGAGAAAATGATAGTCTTCGTATTGGCGCCAAAATCTTCACCGAAGAATCCCTGAAGACTCCTTGAAGATTCTTTCTTCAGCTGAACTGGACCCCTGGGCCCCACGAAAAAAAAAAGACCCCCTACCAAAGATTTCCTCCGGAATCGCCGGAGGTGGCCATCATTACATGAATGACTATGCTCTAGTTTGAGAAAATGATAGTCTTTGTATTGGCTCCAAAATCTTCACTGAAGAATCCCTGAAGACTCCTTGAAGATTCTTTCTTCAGCTGAATTGGACCCCTGGGCCCCACAAAAAAAAAAACAAAAAAGGACCCCTTACCATAGATTTCCTCTGGAATCGCCGGAGGTGGCCATCATTACATGAATGACTATGCTCTAGTTTGAGAAAATGATAGTCTTCGTATTGGCTCCAAAATCTTCACCGAAGAATCCCTGAAGACTCCTTGAAGATTCTTTCTTCAGCTGAATTGGACCCCTGGGCCCCACAAAAAAAAAACAAAAAAGGACCCCTTACCAAAGAGTTCCTCTGGAATCGCCAGAGGTGGCCATCATTACATGGATGACTATGCTCTAGTTTGAGAAAATGATAGTCTTCGTATTGGCTCCAAAATCTTCACCGAAGAATCCCTGAAAACTCTTTGAAGATTCTTTCTTCAGCAGAATTGGACCCCTGGGCCCCACAAAAAAAAAAAAAAAAGGACCCCTTACCAAAGATTTCCTCCGGAATCGCCGGAGGTGTCCATCATTACATGAATGACTATGCTCTAGTTTTAGAAATTGATAGTCTTCGTATTGGCTCCAAAATCCTCACCCAAGATTCCCTGAAAACTCCTTGAAGACTCTTTCTTCAGCAGTATAACAGGTGTCATTTTTCGATTTCAAGGGTAATTTCTTCCATTTATATAGCTGGTAGCCTTTATGACTATGCTCTAGTTTGAGAAAATGATAGTCTTAGTATTGGCCGGAAAATCTTCACCGAAGAATCCCTGAAGACTCCTTCAAGATTCTTTCTTCAGCTGAACTGAACCCCTGGGCCCCACAAAAAAAAAAAAAAAAAAAAGGAACCCTTACCAAAGATTTCCTCCGGAATCGCCGGAGGTGGCCATCATTACATGAATGACTATGCTCTTGTTTGAGAAAATGATAGTCTTCGTATTGGCGCCAAAATCTTCACCGAAGAATCCCTGAAGACTCCTTGAAGATTCTTTCTTCAGCTGAACTGGACCCCTGGGCCCCACGAAAAAAAAAAGGACCCCCTACCAAAGATTTCCTCCGGAATCGCCGGAGGTGGCCATCATTACATGAATGACTATGCTCTAGTTTGAGAAAATGATAGTCTTCGTATTGGCGCAATATCTTCACTGAAGAATCCCTGAAGACTCCTTGAAGATTCTTTCTTCAGCTGAATTGGACCCCTAGGCCCCACAAAAAAAAACAAAAAAGGACCCCTTACCAAAGATTTCCTCCGGAATCACCGGAGGTGGCCATCATTACATGAATGACTATGCTCTAGTTTGAGAAAATGATAGTCTTCGTATTGGCGCCAAAATCTTCACCGAAGAATCCCTGAAGACTCCTTGAAGATTCTTTCTTCAGCTGAACTGGACCCCTGGGATCCACGAAAAAAAAAAAGACCCCCTACCAAAGATTTCCTCCGGAATCGCCGGAGGTGGCCATCATTACATGAATGACTATGCTCTAGTTTGAGAAAATGATAGTCTTCGTATTGGCGCCAAAATCTTCACCGAAGAATCCCTGAAAACTCCTTGAAGATTCTTTCTTCAGCTGAACTGGACCCCTGAGCCCCACAAAAAAAAGAAAAAAAAAAAAAAGGACCCCTTACCATAGATTTCCTCCGGAATCGCCGCAGGTGGCCATCATTACATGAATGACTAAGCTCTAGTTTGAGGAAATGATAGTCTTCGTATTGGCGCAATATCTTCACTGAAGAATCCCTGAAGACTCCTTGAAGATTCTTTCTTCAGCTGAATTGGACCCCTAGGCCCCACAAAAAAAAACAAAAAAGGACCCCTTACCAAAGATTTCCTCCGGAATCACCGGAGGTGGCCATCATTACATGAATGACTATGCTCTAGTTTGAGAAAATGATAGTCTTCGTATTGGCGCCAAAATCTTCACCGAAGAATCCCTGAAGACTCCTTGAAGATTCTTTCTTCAGCTGAACTGGACCCCTGGGATCCACGAAAAAAAAAAAAGACCCCCTACCAAAGATTTCCTCCGGAATCGCCGGAGGTGGCCATCATTACATGAATGACTATGCTCTAGTTTGAGAAAATGATAGTCTTCGTATTGGCTCCAAAATCCTCACCGAAGATTCCCTGAAGACTCCTTGAAGATTCTTTCTTCAGCTGAACTGGACCCCTGAGCCCCACAAAAAAAAGAAAAAAAAAAAAAAGGACCCCTTACCATAGATTTCCTCCGGAATCGCCGCAGGTGGCCATCATTACATGAATGACTAAGCTCTAGTTTGAGGAAATGATAGTCTTCGTATTGGCGCCAAAATCTTCACCGAAGAATCCCTGAAGACTCCTTGAAGATTCTTTCTTCAGCTGAATTGGACCCCTGGGTCCCACAAAAAAAAACAAAAAAGTACCCCTTACCAAAGATTTCCTCCGGAATCGCCGGAGGTGGCCATCATTACATGAATGACTATGCTCTAGTTTGAGAAAATTATAGTCTTCGTATTGGCGCCAAAATCTTCACCGAAGAATCCCTGAAGACTCCTTGAAGATTCTTTCTTCAGCTGAACTGGACCCCTGGGCCCCACAAAAAAAAAAAAACAAAAAAGGACCCCTTACCAAAGATTTCCTCCGGAATCGCCGGAGGTGGCCATCATTACATGAATGACTATGCTCTAGTTTGAGAAAATGATAGTCTTCGTATTGGCTCCAAAATCTTCACCGAAGAATCCCTGAAGACTCCTTGAAGATTCTTTCTTCAGTTGAATTGGACCCCTGGGCCCCACAAAAAAAAAACAAAAAAGGACCCCTTACCAAAGATTTCCTCCGGAATCGCCGGAGGTGGCCATCATTACTTGAATGACTATGCTCTAGTTTGAGAAAATGATAGTCTTCGTATTGGCTCAAAATCTTCACCGAAGAATCCCTGAAGACTCCTTGAAGATTCTTTTTTCAGCTGAATTTTACCCTTGGGCCCCAGAAAAAAAAAAAAACAAAAAAGGACCCCTTACCAAAGATTTCCTCCGGAATCGCCGGAGGTGGCCATCATTACATGAATGACAATGCTCTAGTTTGAGAAAATGATAGTCTTCGTATTGGTGCAAAATCTTCACTGAAGAATCCCTGAAGACTCCTTGAAGATTCTTTCTTCAGCTGAACTGGACCCCTGGGCCCCACAAATAAAAAAAAAAAGGACCCCTTACCAAATATTTCCTCCGGAATCACCGGAGGTGGCCATCATTACATGAATGACTATGCTCTAGTTTTAGAAAATAATAGTCTTCGTATTGGCTCCAAAATCTTCACCGAAGAATCCCTGAAGACTCTTTGAAGATTCTTTCTTCAGCTGAATTGGACCCCTGGGCCCCACAAAAAAAAAAAAAAAAAAAGGACCCCTTACCAAAGATTTCCTCCGGAATCGCCGGAGGTGTCCATCATTACATGAATGACTATGCTCTAGTTTTAGAAAATGATAGTCTTCGTATTGGCTCCAAAATCCTCACCGAAGATTCCCTGAAGACTCCTTGAAGACTCTTTCTTCAGCAGTATAACAGGTGTCATTTTTCAATTAAAAGAGTAATTTCTACCATTTATATAGCTGGTAGCCTTTATGACTATGCTCTAGTTTGAGAAAATGATAGTCTTAGTATTGGCGCAAAATCTTCACCGAAGAATCCCTGAAGACTCCTTGAAGATTCTTTCTTCAGCTTAATTGGACCCCTGGGCCCCACAAAAAAAAAAAAAAACACAAAAAAGGACTCCTTACCAAAGATTTCCTCCGGAATCGCCGGAGGTGGCTATCATTACATGAATGACTATGATCTAGTTTCAGAAAATGATAGTCTTCGTATTGGCGCCAAAATCTTCACCGAAGAATCCCTGAAGACTCCTTGAAGATTCTTTCTTCAGCTGAACTGGACCCCTGGGCCCCACGAAAAAAAAAAGACCCCCTACCAAAGATTTCCTCCGGAATCGCCGGAGGTGGCCATCATTACATGAATGACTATGCTCTAGTTTGAGAAAATGATAGTCTTTGTATTGGCTCCAAAATCTTCACCGAAGAATCCCTGAAGACTCCTTGAAGATTCTTTCTTCAGCTGAATTGGACCCCTGGGCCCCACAAAAAAAAACAAAAAAGGACCCCTTACCATAGATTTCCTCCGGAATCGCCGGAGGTGGCCATCATTACATGAATGACTATGCTCTAGTTTGAGAAAATGATAGTCTTCGTATTAGCGCCAAAATCTTCACCGAAGAATCCCTGAAGACTCCTTGAAGATATTTTCTTCAACTGAATTGGACCCCTGGGCCCCACAAAAAAAAAACAAAAAAGGACTCCTTACCAAAGATTTCCTCCGGAATTGCAGGAGGTAGCCATCATTACATGAATGACTATGCTCTAGTTTGAGAAAATGATAGTCTTCGTATTGGTGCCAAAATCTTCACTGAAGAATCCCTGAAGACTCCTTGAAGATTCTTTCTTCAGCTGAACTGGACCCCTGGGCCCCACAAAAAAAAAAAAGGACCCCTTACCAAAGATTTCCTCCGGAATCGCCGGAGGTACCCATCATTACATGAATGACTATGCTCTAGTTTGAGAAAATGATAGTCTTCGTATTGGCTCCAAAATCTTCACCGAAGAATCCCTGAAGACTCTTTGAAGATTCTTTCTTCAGCTGAATTGGACCCCTGGGCCCCACAAAAAAAAACAAAAAAGGACCCCTTACCAAACATTTCCTCCGGAATCGCCTGAGGTGGCCATCATTACATGAATGACTATGCTCTAGTTTGAGAAAATGATAGTCTTCGTATTGGTGCCAAAATCTTCACCGAAGAATCCCTGAAGACTCCTTGAAGATTCTTTCTTCAGTTGAATTGGACCCCTGGGCCCCACAAAAAAAAAACAAAAAAGGACCCCTTACCAAAGATTTCCTCCGGAATCGCCGGAGGTGGCCATCATTACTTGAATGACTATGCTCTAGTTTGAGAAAATGATAGTCTTCGTATTGGCGCAAAATCTTCACCGAAGAATCCCTGAAGACTCCTTGAAGATTCTTTCTTTAGCTGAATTGGACCCCTGGGCCCCCCCCCCCCCCCCAAAAAAAAAAAAAAAGGACCCTTTACCAAAGATTTCCTCCGGAATTTGCCGCAGGTGGCCACCATTACATGAATGACTAAGCTCTGGTTTGAGGAAATGATAGTCTTCGTATTGGCGCCAAAATCTTCACCGAAGAATCCCTGAAGACTCCTTGAAGATTCTTTCTTCAGCTGAATTGGACCCCTGGGCCCCACAAAAAAAAAACAAAAAAGTACCCCTTACCAAAGATTTCCTCCGGAATCGCCGGAGGTGGCCAACATTACATGAATGACTATGCTCTAGTTTGAGAAAATGATAGTCTTCGTATTGGCGCCAAAATCTTCACCGAAGAATCCCTGAAGACTCCTTGAAGATTCTTTCTTCAGCTGAACTGGACCCCTGGGCCCCACAAAAAAAAAAAAAGACCCCCTACCAAAGATTTCCTCCGGAATCGCTGGAGGTTGCCATCATTACATGAATGACTATGCTCTAGTTTGAGAAAATGATAGTCTTCGTATTGGCTCCAAAATCTTCACCGAAGAATCCCTGAAGACTCCTTGAAGATTCTTTCTTCAGCTGAATTGGACCCCTGGGCCCCACAAAAAAAAAACAAAAAAGGACCCCTTACCATAGATTTCCTCTGGAATCGCCGGAGGTGGCCATCATTACATGAATGACTATGCTCTAGTTTGAGAAAATGATAGTCTTCGTATTGGCTCCAAAATCTTCACCGAAGAATCCCTGAAGACTCCTTGAAGATTCTTTTTTCAGCTGAATTGGACCCCTGGGCCCCACAAAAAAAAAACAAAAAAGGACCCCTTACCAAAGAGTTCCTCTGGAATCGCCAGAGGTGGCCATCATTACATGGATGACTATGCTCTAGTTTGAGAAAATGATAGTCTTCGTATTGGCTCCAAAATCTTCACCGAAGAATCCCTGAAAACTCTTTGAAGATTCTTTCTTCAGCAAAATTGGACCCCTGGGCCCCACAAAAAAAAAAAAAAAGGACCCCTTACCAAAGATTTCCTCCGGAATCGCCGGAGGTGTCCATCATTACATGAATGACTATGCTCTAGTTTTAGAAATTGATAGTCTTCGTATTGGCTCCAAAATCCTCACCCAAGATTCCCTGAAAACTCCTTGAAGACTCTTTCTTCAGCAGTATAACAGGTGTCATTTTTCGATTTCAAGGGTAATTTCTTCCATTTATATAGCTGGTAGCCTTTATGACTATGCTCTAGTTTGAGAAAATGATAGTCTTAGTATTGGCCGGAAAATCTTCACCGAAGAATCCCTGAAGACTCCTTCAAGATTCTTTCTTCAGCTGAACTGAACCCCTGGGCCCCACAAAAAAAAAAAAAAAAAAAGGAACCCTTACCAAAGATTTCCTCCGGAATCGCCGGAGGTGGCCATCATTACATGAATGACTATGCTCTAGTTTGAGAAAATGATAGTCTTCGTATTGGCGCCAAAATCTTCACCGAAGAATCCCTGAAGACTCCTTGAAGATTCTTTCTTCAGCTGAACTGGACCCCTGGGCCCCACGAAAAAAAAAAGGACCCCCTACCAAAGATTTCCTCCGGAATCGCCGGAGGTGGCCATCATTACATGAATGACTATGCTCTAGTTTGAGAAAATGATAGTCTTCGTATTGGCGCAATATCTTCACTGAAGAATCCCTGAAGACTCCTTGAAGATTCTTTCTTCAGCTGAATTGGACCCCTAGGCCCCACAAAAAAAAACAAAAAAGGACCCCTTACCAAAGATTTCCTCCGGAATCACCGGAGGTGGCCATCATTACATGAATGACTATGCTCTAGTTTGAGAAAATGATAGTCTTCGTATTGGCGCCAAAATCTTCACCGAAGAATCCCTGAAGACTCCTTGAAGATTCTTTCTTCAGCTGAACTGGACCCCTGGGATCCACGAAAAAAAAAAAGACCCCCTACCAAAGATTTCCTCCGGAATCGCCGGAGGTGGCCATCATTACATGAATGACTATGCTCTAGTTTGAGAAAATGATAGTCTTCGTATTGGCGCCAAAATCTTCACCGAAGAATCCCTGAAAACTCCTTGAAGATTCTTTCTTCAGCTGAACTGGACCCCTGAGCCCCACAAAAAAAAGAAAAAAAAAAAAAGGACCCCTTACCATAGATTTCCTCCGGAATCGCCGCAGGTGGCCATCATTACATGAATGACTAAGCTCTAGTTTGAGGAAATGATAGTCTTCGTATTGGCGCAATATCTTCACTGAAGAATCCCTGAAGACTCCTTGAAGATTCTTTCTTCAGCTGAATTGGACCCCTAGGCCCCACAAAAAAAAACAAAAAAGGACCCCTTACCAAAGATTTCCTCCGGAATCACCGGAGGTGGCCATCATTACATGAATGACTATGCTCTAGTTTGAGAAAATGATAGTCTTCGTATTGGCGCCAAAATCTTCACCGAAGAATCCCTGAAGACTCCTTGAAGATTCTTTCTTCAGCTGAACTGGACCCCTGGGATCCACGAAAAAAAAAAAGACCCCCTACCAAAGATTTCCTCCGGAATCGCCGGAGGTGGCCATCATTACATGAATGACTATGCTCTAGTTTGAGAAAATGATAGTCTTCGTATTGGCTCCAAAATCCTCACCGAAGATTCCCTGAAGACTCCTTGAAGATTCTTTCTTCAGCTGAATTGGACCCCTGGGCCCCACAAAAAAAAAACAAAAAAGGACCCCTTACCAAAGAGTTCCTCTGGAATCGCCAGAGGTGGCCATCATTACATGGATGACTATGCTCTAGTTTGAGAAAATGATAGTCTTCGTATTGGCTCCAAAATCTTCACCGAAGAATCCCTGAAAACTCTTTGAAGATTCTTTCTTCAGCAGAATTGGACCCCTGGGCCCCACAAAAAAAAAAAAAAAAGGACCCCTTACCAAAGATTTCCTCCGGAATCGCCGGAGGTGTCCATCATTACATGAATGACTATGCTCTAGTTTTAGAAATTGATAGTCTTCGTATTGGCTCCAAAATCCTCACCCAAGATTCCCTGAAAACTCCTTGAAGACTCTTTCTTCAGCAGTATAACAGGTGTCATTTTTCGATTTCAAGGGTAATTTCTTCCATTTATATAGCTGGTAGCCTTTATGACTATGCTCTAGTTTGAGAAAATGATAGTCTTAGTATTGGCGCAAAATCTTCACCGAAGAATCTCTGAAGACTCCTTGAAGATTCTTTCTTCAGCTTAATTGGACCCCTGGGCCCCACAAAAAAAAAAAAAAACACAAAAAAGGACTCCTTACCAAAGATTTCCTCCGGAATCGCCGGAGGTGGCTATCATTACATGAATGACTATGATCTAGTTTGAGAAAATGATAGTCTTCGTATTGGCGCCAAAATCTTCACCGAAGAATCCCTGAAGACTCCTTGAAGATTCTTTCTTCAGCTGAACTGGACCCCTGGGCCCCACGAAAAAAAAAAGACCCCCTACCAAAGATTTCCTCCGGAATCGCCGGAGGTGGCCATCATTACATGAATGACTATGCTCTAGTTTGAGAAAATGATAGTCTTTGTATTGGCTCCAAAATCTTCACTGAAGAATCCCTGAAGACTCCTTGAAGATTCTTTCTTCAGCTGAATTGGACCCCTGGGCCCCAGAAAAAAAAACAAAAAAGGACCCCTTACCATAGATTTCCTCCGGAATCGCCGGAGGTGGCCATCATTACATGAATGACTATGCTCTAGTTTGAGAAAATGATAGTCTTCGTATTGGCGCCAAAATCTTCACCGAAGAATCCCTGAAGACTCCTTGAAGATATTTTCTTCAACTGAATTGGACCCCTGGGCCCCACAAAAAAAAAACAAAAAAGGACTCCTTACCAAAGATTTCCTCGGGAATTGCAGGAGGTAGCCATCATTACATGAATGACTATGCTCTAGTTTGAGAAAATGATAGTCTTCGTATTGGTGCCAAAATGTTCACTGAAGAATCCCTGAAGACTCCTTGAAGATTCTTTCTTCAGCTGAACTGGACCCCTGGGCCCCACAAAAAAAAAAAAAAGGACCCCTTACCAAAGATTTCCTCCGGAATCGCCGGAGGTGGCCATCATTACATGAATGACTATGCTCTAGTTTGAGAAAATGATAGTCTTCGTATTGGCGCCAAAATCTTCACCGAAGAATCCCTGAAGACTCCTTGAAGATATTTTCTTCAACTGAATTGGACCCCTGGGCCCCACAAAAAAAAAACAAAAAAGGACTCCTTACCAAAGATTTCCTCGGGAATTGCAGGAGGTAGCCATCATTACATGAATGACTATGCTCTAGTTTGAGAAAATGATAGTCTTCGTATTGGTGCCAAAATGTTCACTGAAGAATCCCTGAAGACTCCTTGAAGATTCTTTCTTCAGCTGAACTGGACCCCTGGGCCCCACAAAAAAAAAAAAAGGACCCCTTACCAAAGATTTCCTCCGGAATCTCCGGAGGTACCCATCATTACATGAATGACTATGCTCTAGTTTGAGAAAATGATAGTCTTCGTATTGGCTCCAAAATCTTCACCGAAGAATCCCTGAAGACTCTTTGAAGATTCTTTCTTCAGCTGAATTGGACCCCTGGGCCCCACAAAAAAAAACAAAAAAGGACCCCTTACCAAACATTTCCTCCGGAATCGCCTGAGGTGGCCATCATTACATGAATGACTATGCTCTAGTTTGAGAAAATGATAGTCTTCGTATTGGTGCCAAAATCTTCACCGAAGAATCCCTGAAGACTCCTTGAAGATTCTTTCTTCAGTTGAATTGGACCCCTGGGCCCCACAAAAAAAAAACAAAAAAGGACCCCTTACCAAAGATTTCCTCCGGAATCGCCGGAGGTGGCCATCATTACTTGAATGACTATGCTCTAGTTTGAGAAAATGATAGTCTTCGTATTGGCTCAAAATCTTCACCGAAGAATCCCTGAAGACTCCTTGAAGATTCTTTCTTCAGCTGAATTTTACCCTTGGGCCCCAGAAAAAAAAAAAAAAAAAAAGGATTCCTTACCAAAGATTTCCTCCGGAATCGCCGGAGGTGGCCATCATTACATGAATGACTATGCTCTAGTTTGAGAAAATGATAGTCTTCGTATTGGTGCAAAATCTTCACTGAAGAATCCCTGAAGACTCCTTGAAGATTCTTTCTTTAGCTGAATTGGACCCCTGGGCCCCCCCCCCAAAAAAAAAAAAAAAAAAGGACCCTTTACCAAAGATTTCCTCCGGAATTTGCCGCAGGTGGCCACCATTACATGAATGACTAAGCTCTGGTTTGAGGAAATGATAGTCTTCGTATTGGCGCCAAAATCTTCACCGAAGAATCCCTGAAGACTCCTTGAAGATTCTTTCTTCAGCTGAATTGGACCCCTGGGCCCCACAAAAAAAAAACAAAAAAGTACCCCTTACCAAAGATTTCCTCCGGAATCGCCGGAGGTGGCCATCATTACATGAATGACTATGCTCTAGTTTGAGAAAATGATAGTCTTCGTATTGGCGCCAAAATCTTCACCGAAGAATCCCTGAAGACTCCTTGAAGATTCTTTCTTCAGCTGAACTGGACCCCTGGGCCCCACAAAAAAAAAAAAAGACCCCCTACCAAAGATTTCCTCCGGAATCGCTGGAGGTTGCCATCATTACATGAATGACTATGCTCTAGTTTGAGAAAATGATAGTCTTCGTATTGGCTCCAAAATCTTCACCGAAGAATCCCTGAAGACTCCTTGAAGATTCTTTCTTCAGCTGAATTGGACCCCTGGGCCCCACAAAAAAAAAACAAAAAAGGACCCATTACCATAGATTTCCTCTGGAATCGCCGGAGGTGGCCATCATTACATGAATGACTATGCTCTAGTTTGAGAAAATGATAGTCTTCGTATTGGCTCCAAAATCTTCACCGAAGAATCCCTGAAGACTCCTTGAAGATTCTTTCTTCAGCTGAATTGGACCCCTGGGCCCCACAAAAAAAAAAACAAAAAAGGACCCCTTACCAAAGAGTTCCTCTGGAATCGCCAGAGGTGGCCATCATTACATGGATGACTATGCTCTAGTTTGAGAAAATGATAGTCTTCGTATTGGCTCCAAAATCTTCACCGAAGAATCCCTGAAAACTCTTTGAAGATTCTTTCTTCAGCAGAATTGGACCCCTGGGCCCCACAAAAAAAAAAAAAAGGACCCCTTACCAAAGATTTCCTCCGGAATCGCCGGAGGTGTCCATCATTACATGAATGACTATGCTCTAGTTTTAGAAATTGATAGTCTTCGTATTGGCTCCAAAATCCTCACCCAAGATTCCCTGAAAACTCCTTGAAGACTCTTTCTTCAGCAGTATAACAGGTGTCATTTTTCGATTTCAAGGGTAATTTCTTCCATTTATATAGCTGGTAGCCTTTATGACTATGCTCTAGTTTGAGAAAATGATAGTCTTAGTATTGGCCGGAAAATCTTCACCGAAGAATCCCTGAAGACTCCTTCAAGATTCTTTCTTCAGCTGAACTGAACCCCTGGGCCCCACAAAAAAAAAAAAAAAAAAGGAACCCTTACCAAAGATTTCCTCCGGAATCGCCGGAGGTGGCCATCATTACATGAATGACTATGCTCTAGTTTGAGAAAATGATAGTCTTCGTATTGGCGCCAAAATCTTCACCGAAGAATCCCTGAAGACTCCTTGAAGATTCTTTCTTCAGCTGAACTGGACCCCTGGGCCCCACGAAAAAAAAAAGGACCCCCTACCAAAGATTTCCTCCGGAATCGCCGGAGGTGGCCATCATTACATGAATGACTATGCTCTAGTTTGAGAAAATGATAGTCTTCGTATTGGCGCAATATCTTCACTGAAGAATCCCTGAAGACTCCTTGAAGATTCTTTCTTCAGCTGAATTGGACCCCTAGGCCCCACAAAAAAAAACAAAAAAGGACCCCTTACCAAAGATTTCCTCCGGAATCACCGGAGGTGGCCATCATTACATGAATGACTATGCTCTAGTTTGAGAAAATGATAGTCTTCGTATTGGCGCCAAAATCTTCACCGAAGAATCCCTGAAGACTCCTTGAAGATTCTTTCTTCAGCTGAACTGGACCCCTGGGATCCACGAAAAAAAAAAGACCCCCTACCAAAGATTTCCTCCGGAATCGCCGGAGGTGGCCATCATTACATGAATGACTATGCTCTAGTTTGAGAAAATGATAGTCTTCGTATTGGCGCCAAAATCTTCACCGAAGAATCCCTGAAAACTCCTTGAAGATTCTTTCTTCAGCTGAACTGGACCCCTGAGCCCCACAAAAAAAAGAAAAAAAAAAAAAAGGACCCCTTACCATAGATTTCCTCCGGAATCGCCGCAGGTGGCCATCATTACATGAATGACTAAGCTCTAGTTTGAGGAAATGATAGTCTTCGTATTGGCGCAATATCTTCACTGAAGAATCCCTGAAGACTCCTTGAAGATTCTTTCTTCAGCTGAATTGGACCCCTAGGCCCCACAAAAAAAAAACAAAAAAGGACCCCTTACCAAAGATTTCCTCCGGAATCACCGGAGGT
Organism: Macrobrachium rosenbergii; assembly: GCA_039081455.1. Classification (NCBI taxonomy): domain Eukaryota; kingdom Metazoa; phylum Arthropoda; class Malacostraca; order Decapoda; family Palaemonidae; genus Macrobrachium; species Macrobrachium rosenbergii. Next base: position 1,074,957 of record JANJGK010000180.1, on the reverse strand, counting down.
GGCCATCATTACATGAATGACTATGCTCTAGTTTGAGAAAATGATAGTCTTCGTTTTGGCGCCAAAATCTTCACCGAAGAATCCCTGAAGACTCCTTGAAGATTCTTTCTTCAGCTGAACTGGACCCCTGGGATCCACGAAAAAAAAAAAAGACCCCCTACCAAAGATTTCCTCCGGAATCGCCGGAGGTGGCCATCATTACATGAATGACTATGCTCTAGTTTGAGAAAATGATAGTCTTCGTATTGGCTCCAAAATCCTCACCGAAGATTCCCTGAAGACTCCTTGAAGATTCTTTCTTCAGCTGAACTGGACCCCTGAGCCCCACAAAAAAAAGAAAAAAAAAAAAGGACCCCTTACCATAGATTTCCTCCGGAATCGCCGCAGGTGGCCATCATTACATGAATGACTAAGCTCTAGTTTGAGGAAATGATAGTCTTCGTATTGGCGCCAAAATCTTCACCGAAGAATCCCTGAAGACTCCTTGAAGATTCTTTCTTCAGCTGAATTGGACCCCTGGGTCCCACAAAAAAAAACAAAAAAGTACCCCTTACCAAAGATTTCCTCCGGAATCGCCGGAGGTGGCCATCATTACATGAATGACTATGCTCTAGTTTGAGAAAATGATAGTCTTCGTATTGGCGCCAAAATCTTCACCGAAGAATCCCTGAAGACTCCTTGAAGATTCTTTCTTCAGCTGAACTGGACCCCTGGGCCCCACAAAAAAAAAAAAAAAAAAAGGACCCCTTACCAAAGATTTCCTCCGGAATCGCCGGAGGTGGCCATCATTACATGAATGACTATGCTCTAGTTTGAGAAAATGATAGTCTTCGTATTGGCTCCAAAATCTTCACCGAAGAATCCCTGAAGACTCCTTGAAGATTCTTTCTTCAGTTGAATTGGACCCCTGGGCCCCACAAAAAAAAAACAAAAAAGGACCCCTTACCAAAGATTTCCTCCGGAATCGCCGGAGGTGGCCATCATTACTTGAATGACTATGCTCTAGTTTGAGAAAATGATAGTCTTCGTATTGGCTCAAAATCTTCACCGAAGAATCCCTGAAGACTCCTTGAAGATTCTTTCTTCAGCTGAATTTTACCCTTGGGCCCCAGAAAAAAAAAAAAAAACAAAAAAGGACCCCTTACCAAAGATTTCCTCCGGAATCGCCGGAGGTGGCCATCATTACATGAATGACTATGCTCTAGTTTGAGAAAATGATAGTCTTCGTATTGGTGCAAAATCTTCACTGAAGAATCCCTGAAGACTCCTTGAAGATTCTTTCTTTAGCTGAATTGGACCCCTGGGCCCCCCCCCCCCCAAAAAAAAAAAAAAAAGGACCCTTTACCAAAGATTTCCTCCGGAATTTGCCGCAGGTGGCCACCATTACATGAATGACTAAGCTCTGGTTTGAGGAAATGATAGTCTTCGTATTGGCGCCAAAATCTTCACCGAAGAATCCCTGAAGACTCCTTGAAGATTCTTTCTTCAGCTGAATTGGACCCCTGGGCCCCACAAAAAAAAAACAAAAAAGTACCCCTTACCAAAGATTTCCTCCGGAATCGCCGGAGGTGGCCATCATTACATGAATGACTATGCTCTAGTTTGAGAAAATGATAGTCTTCGTATTGGCGCCAAAATCTTCACCGAAGAATCCCTGAAGACTCCTTGAAGATTCTTTCTTCAGCTGAACTGGACCCCTGGGCCCCACAAAAAAAAAAAAAGACCCCCTACCAAAGATTTCCTCCGGAATCGCTGGAGGTTGCCATCATTACATGAATGACTATGCTCTAGTTTGAGAAAATGATAGTCTTCGTATTGGCTCCAAAATCTTCACCGAAGAATCCCTGAAGACTCCTTGAAGATTCTTTCTTCAGCTGAATTGGACCCCTGGGCCCCACAAAAAAAAAACAAAAAAGGACCCATTACCATAGATTTCCTCTGGAATCGCCGGAGGTGGCCATCATTACATGAATGACTATGCTCTAGTTTGAGAAAATGATAGTCTTCGTATTGGCTCCAAAATCTTCACCGAAGAATCCCTGAAGACTCCTTGAAGATTCTTTCTTCAGCTGAATTGGACCCCTGGGCCCCACAAAAAAAAAACAAAAAAGGACCCCTTACCAAAGAGTTCCTCTGGAATCGCCAGAGGTGGCCATCATTACATGGATGACTATGCTCTAGTTTGAGAAAATGATAGTCTTCGTATTGGCTCCAAAATCTTCACCGAAGAATCCCTGAAAACTCTTTGAAGATTCTTTCTTCAGCAGAATTGGACCCCTGGGCCCCACAAAAAAAAAAAAAAAGGACCCCTTACCAAAGATTTCCTCCGGAATCGCCGGAGGTGTCCATCATTACATGAATGACTATGCTCTAGTTTTAGAAATTGATAGTCTTCGTATTGGCTCCAAAATCCTCACCCAAGATTCCCTGAAAACTCCTTGAAGACTCTTTCTTCAGCAGTATAACAGGTGTCATTTTTCGATTTCAAGGGTAATTTCTTCCATTTATATAGCTGGTAGCCTTTATGACTATGCTCTAGTTTGAGAAAATGATAGTCTTAGTATTGGCCGGAAAATCTTCACCGAAGAATCCCTGAAGACTCCTTCAAGATTCTTTCTTCAGCTGAACTGAACCCCTGGGCCCCAAAAAAAAAAAAAAAAAAAAAAGGAACCCTTACCAAAGATTTCCTCCGGAATCGCCGGAGGTGGCCATCATTACATGAATGACTATGCTCTAGTTTGAGAAAATGATAGTCTTCGTATTGGCGCCAAAATCTTCACCGAAGAATCCCTGAAGACTCCTTGAAGATTCTTTCTTCAGCTGAACTGGACCCCTGGGCCCCACGAAAAAAAAAAGGACCCCCTACCAAAGATTTCCTCCGGAATCGCCGGAGGTGGCCATCATTACATGAATGACTATGCTCTAGTTTGAGAAAATGATAGTCTTCGTATTGGCGCAATATCTTCACTGAAGAATCCCTGAAGACTCCTTGAAGATTCTTTCTTCAGCTGAATTGGACCCCTAGGCCCCACAAAAAAAAACAAAAAAGGACCCCTTACCAAAGATTTCCTCCGGAATCACCGGAGGTGGCCATCATTACATGAATGACTATGCTCTAGTTTGAGAAAATGATAGTCTTCGTATTGGCGCCAAAATCTTCACCGAAGAATCCCTGAAGACTCCTTGAAGATTCTTTCTTCAGCTGAACTGGACCCCTGGGATCCACGAAAAAAAAAAGACCCCCTACCAAAGATTTCCTCCGGAATCGCCGGAGGTGGCCATCATTACATGAATGACTATGCTCTAGTTTGAGAAAATGATAGTCTTCGTATTGGCGCCAAAATCTTCACCGAAGAATCCCTGAAAACTCCTTGAAGATTCTTTCTTCAGCTGAACTGGACCCCTGAGCCCCACAAAAAAAAGAAAAAAAAAAAAAAGGACCCCTTACCATAGATTTCCTCCGGAATCGCCGCAGGTGGCCATCATTACATGAATGACTAAGCTCTAGTTTGAGGAAATGATAGTCTTCGTATTGGCGCAATATCTTCACTGAAGAATCCCTGAAGACTCCTTGAAGATTCTTTCTTCAGCTGAATTGGACCCCTAGGCCCCACAAAAAAAAAACAAAAAAGGACCCCTTACCAAAGATTTCCTCCGGAATCACCGGAGGTGGCCATCATTACATGAATGACTATGCTCTAGTTTGAGAAAATGATAGTCTTCGTTTTGGCGCCAAAATCTTCACCGAAGAATCCCTGAAGACTCCTTGAAGATTCTTTCTTCAGCTGAACTGGACCCCTGGGATCCACGAAAAAAAAAAAAGACCCCCTACCAAAGATTTCCTCCGGAATCGCCGGAGGTGGCCATCATTACATGAATGACTATGCTCTAGTTTGAGAAAATGATAGTCTTCGTATTGGCTCCAAAATCCTCACCGAAGATTCCCTGAAGACTCCTTGAAGATTCTTTCTTCAGCTGAACTGGACCCCTGAGCCCCACAAAAAAAAGAAAAAAAAAAAAAAGGACCCCTTACCATAGATTTCCTCCGGAATCGCCGCAGGTGGCCATCATTACATGAATGACTAAGCTCTAGTTTGAGGAAATGATAGTCTTCGTATTGGCGCCAAAATCTTCACCGAAGAATCCCTGAAGACTCCTTGAAGATTCTTTCTTCAGCTGAATTGGACCCCTGGGTCCCACAAAAAAAAACAAAAAAGTACCCCTTACCAAAGATTTCCTCCGGAATCGCCGGAGGTGGCCATCATTACATGAATGACTATGCTCTAGTTTGAGAAAATGATAGTCTTCGTATTGGCGCCAAAATCTTCACCGAAGAATCCCTGAAGACTCCTTGAAGATTCTTTCTTCAGCTGAACTGGACCCCTGGGCCCCACAAAAAAAAAAAAAAAAAAAGGACCCCTTACCAAAGATTTCCTCCGGAATCGCCGGAGGTGGCCATCATTACATGAATGACTATGCTCTAGTTTGAGAAAATGATAGTCTTCGTATTGGCTCCAAAATCTTCACCGAAGAATCCCTGAAGACTCCTTGAAGATTCTTTCTTCAGTTGAATTGGACCCCTGGGCCCCACAAAAAAAAAACAAAAAAGGACCCCTTACCAAAGATTTCCTCCGGAATCGCCGGAGGTGGCCATCATTACTTGAATGACTATGCTCTAGTTTGAGAAAATGATAGTCTTCGTATTGGCTCAAAATCTTCACCGAAGAATCCCTGAAGACTCCTTGAAGATTCTTTCTTCAGCTGAATTTTACCCTTGGGCCCCAGAAAAAAAAAAAAACAAAAAAGGACCCCTTACCAAAGATTTCCTCCGGAATCGCCGGAGGTGGCCATCATTACATGAATGACAATGCTCTAGTTTGAGAAAATGATAGTCTTCGTATTGGTGCAAAATCTTCACTGAAGAATCCCTGAAGACTCCTTGAAGATTCTTTCTTCAGCTGAACTGGACCCCTGGGCCCCACAAATAAAAAAAAAAAAGGACCCCTTACCAAATATTTCCTCCGGAATCACCGGAGGTGGCCATCATTACATGAATGACTATGCTCTAGTTTTAGAAAATAATAGTCTTCGTATTGGCTCCAAAATCTTCACCGAAGAATCCCTGAAGACTCTTTGAAGATTCTTTCTTCAGCTGAATTGGACCCCTGGGCCCCACAAAAAAAAAAAAAAAAAAGGACCCCTTACCAAAGATTTCCTCCGGAATCGCCGGAGGTGTCCATCATTACATGAATGACTATGCTCTAGTTTTAGAAAATGATAGTCTTCGTATTGGCTCCAAAATCCTCACCGAAGATTCCCTGAAGACTCCTTGAAGACTCTTTCTTCAGCAGTATAACATGTGTCATTTTTCAATTAAAAGAGTAATTTCTACCATTTATATAGCTGGTAGCCTTTATGACTATGCTCTAGTTTGAGAAAATGATAGTCTTAGTATTGGCGCAAAATCTTCACCGAAGAATCCCTGAAGACTCCTTGAAGATTCTTTCTTCAGCTTAATTGGACCCCTGGGCCCCACAAAAAAAAAAAAAACACAAAAAAGGACTCCTTACCAAAGATTTCCTCCGGAATCGCCGGAGGTGGCTATCATTACATGAATGACTATGATCTAGTTTGAGAAAATGATAGTCTTCGTATTGGCGCCAAAATCTTCACCGAAGAATCCCTGAAGACTCCTTGAAGATTCTTTCTTCAGCTGAACTGGACCCCTGGGCCCCACGAAAAAAAAAAGACCCCCTACCAAAGATTTCCTCCGGAATCGCCGGAGGTGGCCATCATTACATGAATGACTATGCTCTAGTTTGAGAAAATGATAGTCTTTGTATTGGCTCCAAAATCTTCACTGAAGAATCCCTGAAGACTCCTTGAAGATTCTTTCTTCAGCTGAATTGGACCCCTGGGCCCCACAAAAAAAAACAAAAAAGGACCCCTTACCATAGATTTCCTCCGGAATCGCCGGAGGTGGCCATCATTACATGAATGACTATGCTCTAGTTTGAGAAAATGATAGTCTTCGTATTGGCGCCAAAATCTTCACCGAAGAATCCCTGAAGACTCCTTGAAGATATTTTCTTCAACTGAATTGGACCCCTGGGCCCCACAAAAAAAAAACAAAAAAGGACTCCTTACCAAAGATTTCCTCCGGAATTGCAGGAGGTAGCCATCATTACATGAATGACTATGCTCTAGTTTGAGAAAATGATAGTCTTCGTATTGGTGCCAAAATCTTCACTGAAGAATCCCTGAAGACTCCTTGAAGATTCTTTCTTCAGCTGAACTGGACCCCTGGGCCCCACAAAAAAAAAAAAAAAGGACCCCTTACCAAAGATTTCCTCCGGAATCGCCGGAGGTACCCATCATTACATGAATGACTATGCTCTAGTTTGAGAAAATGATAGTCTTCGTATTGGCTCCAAAATCTTCACCGAAGAATCCCTGAAGACTCTTTGAAGATTCTTTCTTCAGCTGAATTGGACCCCTGGGCCCCACAAAAAAAAAACAAAAAAGGACCCCTTACCAAACATTTCCTCCGGAATCGCCTGAGGTGGCCATCATTACATGAATGACTATGCTCTAGTTTGAGAAAATGATAGTCTTCGTATTGGTGCCAAAATCTTCACCGAAGAATCCCTGAAGACTCCTTGAAGATTCTTTCTTCAGTTGAATTGGACCCCTGGGCCCCACAAAAAAAAACAAAAAAGGACCCCTTACCAAAGATTTCCTCCGGAATCGCCGGAGGTGGCCATCATTACTTGAATGACTATGCTCTAGTTTGAGAAAATGATAGTCTTCGTATTGGCTCAAAATCTTCACCGAAGAATCCCTGAAGACTCCTTGAAGATTCTTTCTTCAGCTGAATTTTACCCTTGGGCCCCAGAAAAAAAAAAAAAACAAAAAAGGACGCCTTACCAAAGATTTCCTCCGGAATCGCCGGAGGTGGCCATCATTACATGAATGACTATGCTCTAGTTTGAGAAAATGATAGTCTTCGTATTGGTGCAAAATCTTCACTGAAGAATCCCTGAAGACTCCTTGAAGATTCTTTCTTCAGCTGAACTGGACCCCTGGGCCCCACAAATAAAAAAAAAAAAGGACCCCTTACCAAATATTTCCTCCGGAATCACCGGAGGTGGCCATCATTACATGAATGACTATGCTCTAGTTTTAGAAAATAATAGTCTTCGTATTGGCTCCAAAATCTTCACCGAAGAATCCCTTAAGACTCTTTGAAGATTCTTTCTTCAGCTGAATTGGACCCCTGGGCCCCACAAAAAAAAAAAAAAAAAAAAGGACCCCTTACCAAAGATTTCCTCCGGAATCGCCGGAGGTCTCCATCATTACATGAATGACTATGCTCTAGTTTTAGAAAATGATAGTCTTCGTATTGGCTCCAAAATCCTCACCCAAGATTCCCTGAAGACTCCTTGAAGACTCTTTCTTCAGCAGTATAACAGGTGTCATTTTTCAATTAAAAGAGTAATTTCTACCATTTATATAGCTGGTAGCCTTTATGACTATGCTCTAGTTTGAGAAAATGATAGTCTTAGTATTGGCGCAAAATCTTCACCGAAGAATCCCTGAAGACTCCTTGAAGATTCTTTCTTCAGCTTAATTGGACCCCTGGGCCCCACAAAAAAAAAAAACACAAAAAAGGACTCCTTACCAAAGATTTCCTCCGGAATCGCCGGAGGTGGCTATCATTACATGAATGACTATGATCTAGTTTGAGAAAATGATAGTCTTTGTATTGGCGCCAAAATCTTCACCGAAGAATCCCTGAAGACTCCTTGAAGATTCTTTCTTCAGCTGAACTGGACCCCTGGGCCCCACGAAAAAAAAAAAAGACCCCCTACCAAAGATTTCCTCCGGAATCGCCGGAGGTGGCCATCATTACATGAATGACTATGCTCTAGTTTGAGAAAATGATAGTCTTCGTATTGGCTCCAAAATCTTCTCCGAAGAATCCCTGAAGACTCCTTGAAGATTCTTTCTTCAGCTGAATTGGACCCCTGGGCCCCACAAAAAAAAACAAAAAAGGACCCCTTACCATAGATTTCCTCCGGAATCGCCGGAGGTGGCCATCATTACATGAATGACTATGCTCTAGTTTGAGAAAATGATAGTCTTCGTATTGGCGCCAAAATCTTCACCGAAGAATCCCTGAAGACTCCTTGAAGATATTTTCTTCAACTGAATTGACCCCTGGGCCCCACAAAAAAAAAAACAAAAAAGGACTCCTTACCAAAGATTTCCTCCGGAATTGCAGGAGGTAGCCATCATTACATGAATGACTATGCTCTAGTTTGAGAAAATGATAGTCTTCGTATTGGTGCCAAAATCTTCACTGAAGAATCCCTGAAGACTCCTTGAAGATTCTTTCTTCAGCTGAACTGGACCCCTGGGCCCCACAAAAAAAAAAAAAGGACCCCTTACCAAAGATTTCCTCCGGAATCGCCGGAGGTACCCATCATTACATGAATGACTATGCTCTAGTTTGAGAAAATGATAGTCTTCGTATTGGCTCCAAAATCTTCACCGAAGAATCCCTGAAGACTCTTTGAAGATTCTTTCTTCAGCTGAATTGGACCCCTGGGCCCCACAAAAAAAAAACAAAAAAGGACGCCTTACCAAACATTTCCTCCGGAATCGCCTGAGGTGGCCATCATTACATGAATGACTATGCTCTAGTTTGAGAAAATGATAGTCTTCGTATTGGCTCCAAAATCTTCACCGAAGAATCCCTGAAGACTCTTTGAAGATTCTTTCTTCAGCTGAATTGGACCCCTGGGCCCCCCCCCCCAAAAAAAAAACAAAAAAGGACCCCTTACCAAAGATTTCCTCCGGAATCGCCGGAGGTGGCCATCATTACATGAATGACTATGCTCTAGTTTGAGAAAATGATAGTCTTCGTATTGGCGCAAAATCTTCACCTAAGAATCCCTGAAGACTCCTTGAAGATTCTTTCTTCAGCTGAACTGGACCCCTGGGCCCAACAAAAAAAAAAAAAAGAAAAAAGGACCCCTTACAAAAGATTTCCTCCGGAATCGCCGGAGGTGACCATCATTGCATGAATGACTATGCTCTAGTTTGAGAAAATGATAGTCTTCGTATTGGCTCCAAAATCTTCACCGAAGAATCCCTGAAGACTCCTTGAAGATTCTTTCTTCAGCTGAATTGGACCCCTGGGCCCCCCCCCCCAAAAAAAAAACAAAAAAAGACCCCCTACCAAACATTTCCTCCGGAATCGCCTGAGGTGGCCATCATTACATGAATGACTATGCTCTAGTTTGAGAAAATGATAGTCTTCGTATTGGTGCCAAAATCTTCACCGAAGAATCCCTGAAGACTCCTTGAAGATTCTTTCTTCAGCTGAACTGGACCCCTGGGCCCCACGAAAAAAAAAAAAAAAAGGACCCCTTACCAAAGATTTCCTCCGGAATCGCCGGAGATTGCCATCATTACATGAATGACTATGCTCTAGTTTGAGAAAATGATAGTCTTCGTATTGGCTCCAAAATATTCACTGAAGAATCCCTGAAGACTCCTTGAAGATTCTTTCTTCAGCTGAATTGGAACCCTGGGCCCCCCCCAAAAAAAACAATACCCCATACCAAAGATTTCCTCCGGAATCGCCGGAGGTGGCCATCATTACATGAATGACTATGCTCTAGTTTGAGAAAATGATAGTCTTCGTATTGGCGACAAAATCTTCACCGAGGAATCCCTGAAGACTCCTTGAAGATTCTTTCTTCAGCTGAACTGGACCCCTGGGCCCCACAAAAAAAAAAAAAAGGACCCCTTACCAAAGATTTCCTCCCGAATCGCAGGAGGTAGCCATCATTACATGAATGACTATGCTCTAGTTTGAGAAAATGATAGTCTTCGTATTGGCTCCAAAATCTTCACCGAAGAATCCCTGAAGACTCTTTGAAGATTCTTTCTTCAGCTGAACTGGACCCCTGGGCCCCACAAAGAAAAAAAAAAAAAAGACCCCTTACCAAAGATTTCCTCCGGAATCGACGGAGGTGGCCATCATTACATGAAAGACTATGCTCTAGTTTGAGAAAATGATAGTCTTCATATTGGCTCCAAAATCTTCACCGAAGAATCCCTGAAGACTCTTTGAAGATTCTTTCTTCAGCTGAATTGGACCCCTGGGCCCCCCCCAAAAAAAAACAAAAAAGGACCCCTTACCAAAGATTTCCTCCGGAATCGCCGGAGGTGGCCATCATTACATGAATGACTATGCTCTAGTTTGAGAAAATGATAGTCTTCGTATTGGCGCAAAATCTTCACCTAAGAATCCCTGAAGACTCCTTGAAGATTCTTTCTTCAGCTGAACTGGACCCCTGGGCCCAACAAAAAAAAAAAAAAGAAAAAAGGACCCCTTACAAAAGATTTCCTCCGGAATCGCCGGAGGTGACCATCATTGCATGAATGACTATGCTCTAGTTTGAGAAAATGATAGTCTTCGTATTGGCTCCAAAATCTTCACCGAAGAATCCCTGAAGACTCTTTGAAGATTCTTTCTTCAGCTGAATTGGACCCCTGGGCCCCCCCAAAAAAAACAAAAAAGGACCCCTTACCAAAGATTTCCTCCGTAATCGCCGGAGGTGGCCATCATTACATTAATGACTATGCTCTAGTTTTAGAAAATGATATTCTTCATATTGGCTCCAGAATCCTCACCCAAGATTCCCTGAAGACTCCTTGAAGAATCTTTCTTCAGCAGTATAACAGGTGTCATTTTTCAATTTCAAGGGTAATTTCTACCATTTATATAGCTGGTAGCCTTTATGACTATGCTCTAGTTTGAGAAAATGATAGTCTTAGTATTGGCGCCAAAATCTTCACCGAAGAATCCCTGAAGACTCCTTGAAGATTCTTTCTTCAGCTGAATTGGACCCCTGGGCCCCACAAAAAAAAAAAAACAAAAAAGGACCCATTACCAAAGATTTCCTCCGGAATCGCCGGAGGTGGCCATCATTACATGAATGACTATGCTCTAGTTTGAGAAAATGATAGTCTTCGCATTGGCGCCAAAATCTTCACCGAAGAATCCCTGAAGACTCCTTGAAGATTCTTTCTTCAGCTGAACTGGACCACTGGGCCCCACAAAAAAACAAAACAAAAAAGGACCCCTTACCAAAGATTTCCTCCGGAATCGCCGGAGGTGGCCATCATTTATATGAATGACTATGCTCTAGTTTGAGAAAATGATAGTCTTCGTATTGGCTCCAATATCTTCACCGAAGAATCCCTGAAGACTCCTTGAAGATTCTTTCTTCAGCTGAACTGGACCCCTGGGCCCCACGAAAAAAAAAAAAAAAAAAAAGGACCCCTTACCAAAGATTTCCTCCGGAATCGCCGGAGATTGCCATCATTACATGAATGACTATGCTCTAGTTTGAGAAAATGATAGTCTTCGTATTGGCTCCAAAATATTCACCGAAGAATCCCTGAAGACTCCTTGAAGATTCTTTCTTCAGCTGAATTGGAACCCTGGGCCCCCCCCCAAAAAAACAATACCCCTTACCAAAGATTTCCTCCGGAATCGCCGGAGGTAACCATCATTACATGAATGACTATGCTCTAGTTTGAGAAAATGATAGTCTTCGTATTGGCGACAAAATCTTCACCGAGGAATCCCTGAAGACTCCTTGAAGATTCTTTCTTCAGCTGAACTGGACCCCTGGGCCCCACAAAAAAAAAAAAAGGACCCCTTACTAAAGATTTCCTCCCGAATCGCAGGAGGTAGCCATCATTACATGAATGACTATGCTCTAGTTTGAGAAAATGATAGTCTTCGTATTGGCTCCAAAATCTTCACCGAAGAATCCCTGAAGACTCTTTGAAGATTCTTTCTTCAGCTGAACTGGACCCCTGGGCCCCACAAAGAAAAAAAAAAAAAAGACCCCTTACCAAAGATTTCCTCCGGAATCGCCGGAGGTGGCCATCATTACATGAATGACTATGCTCTAGTTTGAGAAAATTATAGTCTTCATATTGGCTCCAAAATCTTCACCGAAGAATCCCTGAAGACTCTTTGAAGATTCTTTCTTCAGCTGAATTGGACCCCTGGGCCCCCCCCCCAAAAAAAAAAACAAAAAAGGACCCCTTACCAAAGATTTCCTCCGGAATCGCCAGAGGTGGCCATCATTACATGAATGACTATGCTCTAGTTTGAGAAAATGATAGTCTTCGTATTGGCGCAAAATCTTCACCTAAGAATCCCTGAAGACTCCTTGAAGATTCTTTCTTCAGCTGAACTGGACCCCTGGGCCCAACAAAAAAAAAAAAAGAAAAAAGGACCCCTTACCAAAGATTTCCTCCGGAATCGCCGGAGGTGACCATCATTACATGAATGACTATGCTCTAGTTTGAGAAAATGATAGTCTTCGTATTGGCTCCAAAATCTTCACCGAAGAATCCCTGAAGACTCTTTGAAGATTCTTTCTTCAGCTGAATTGGACCCCTGGGCCCCCCCAAAAAAAACAAAAAAGGACCCCTTACCAAAGATTTCCTCCGTAATCGCCGGAGGTGGCCATCATTACATTAATGACTGTGCTCTAGTTTTAGAAAATGATATTCTTCATATTGGCTCCAGAATCCTCACCCAAGATTCCCTGAAGACTCCTTGAAGACTCTTTCTTCAGCAGTATAACAGGTGTCATTTTTCAATTTCAAGGGTAATTTCTACCATTTATATAGCTGGTAGCCTTTATGACTGCTCTAGTTTGAGAAAATGATAGTCTTAGTATTGGCGCCAAAATCTTCACCGAAGAATCCCTGAAGACTCCTTGAAGATTCTTTCTTCAGCTGAATTGGACCCCTGGGCCCCACAAAAAAAAAAAAAAAAAAGGACCCATTACCAAAGATTTCCTCCGGAATCGCCGGAGGTGGCCATCATTACATGAATGACTATGCTCTAGTTTGAGAAAATGATAGTCTTCGCATTGGCGCCAAAATCTTCACCGAAGAATCCCTGAAGACTCCTTGAAGATTCTTTCTTCAGCTGAACTGGACAACTGGGCCCCACAAAAAAACAAAACAAAAAAGGACCCCTTACCAAAGATTTCCTCCGGAATCGCCGGAGGTGGCCATCATTACATGAATGACTATGCTCTAGTTTGAGAAAATGATAGTCTTCGTATTGGCTCCAATATCTTCACCGAAGAATCCCTGAAGACTCCTTGAAGATTCTTTCTTCAGCTGAACTGGACCCCTGGGCCCCACGAAAAAAAAAAAAGACCCCCTACCAAAGATTTCCTCCGGAATCGCTGGAGGTTGCCATCATTACATGAATGACTATGCTCTAGTTTGAGAAAATGATAGTCTTCGTATTGGCTCCAAAATCTTCACCGAAGAATCCCTGAAGACTGCTTGAAGATTCTTTCTTCAGCTGAATTGGACCCCTAGGCCCTACAAAAAAAAAAAAAAGGACCCCTTACCAAAGATTTCCTCCGGAATCGCCGGAGGTGGCCATCATTACATGAATGACTATGCTCTAGTTTGAGAAAATGATAGTCTTCGTATTGGTGCAAAATCTTCACCGAAGAATCCCTGAAGACTCCTTGAAGATTCTTTCTTCAGCTGAACTGGACCCCTGGGCCCCACAAATAAAAAAAAAAAAGACCCCTTTCCAAATATTTCCTCCGGAATCGCCGGAGGTGGCCATCATTACATGAATGACTATGCTCTAGTTTGAGAAAATGATAGTCTTCGTATTGGCTCCAAAATCTTCACCGAAGAATCCCTGAAGACTCTTTGAAGATTCTTTCTTCAGCTGAATTGGACCCCTGGGCCCCACAAAAAAAACAAAAAAGGACCCCTTACCAAAGATTTCCTTCGGAATCGCCGGAGTTGGCCATCATTACATGAATGACTATGCTCTAGTTTTAGAAAATGATAGTGTTCATATTGGCTCCAAAATCCTCACCCAAGATTCCCTGAAGACTCCTTGAAGACTCTTTCTTCAGCAGTATAACAGGTGTCATTTTTCAATTTCAAGGGTAATTTCTACCATTTATATAGCTGGTAGCCTTTATGACTATGCTCTAGTTTGAGAAAATGATAGTCTTAGTATTGGCGCAAAATCTTCACCGAAGAATCCCTGAAGACTCCTTGATTATTCTTTCTTCAGCTTAATTGGACCCCTGGGCCCCACAAAAAAAAAAAAAAAAAAAAAAGGACCCCTTACCAAAGATTTCCTCCGGAATCTCCGGAGGTGGCCATCATTACATGAATGACTATGCTCTAGTTTGAGAAAATGATATTCTTCGTATTGGCGCAATATCTTCACCGAAGAATCCCTGAAGACTCCTTGAAGATTCTTTCTTCAGCTGAACTGGACCCCTGGGCCCCACGAAAAAAAAAAAGACCCCCTACCAAAGATTTCCTCCAATCGCTGGAGGTTGCCATCATTACATGAATGACTATGCTCTAGTTTGAGAAAATGATAGTCTTCGTATTGGCTCCAAAATCTTCACCGAAGAATCCCTGAAGACTCCTTGAAGATTCTTTCTTCAGCTGAATTGGACCCCTGGGCCCCACAAAAAAAAAACAAAAAAGGACCCCTTACCATAGATTTCCTCTGGAATCGCCGGAGGTGGCCATCATTACATGAATGACTATGCTCTAGTTTGAGAAAATGATAGTCTTCGTATTGGCTCCAAAATCTTCACCGAAGAATCCCTGAAGACTCCTTGAAGATTCTTTCTTCAGCTGAACTGGACCCCTGAGCCCCACAAAAAAAAACAAAAACAAACAAGGACCCCTTACCAAAGATTTCCTCCGGAATCGCCGGAGGTGGCCATCATTACATGACTGACTATGCTCTAGTTTGAGAAAATGATAGTCTTCGTATTGGCTCCAAAATCTTCACCGAAGAATCCCTGAAGACTCCTTGAAGATTCTTTCTTCATCTGAACTGGACCCCTGAGCCCCACAAAAAAAAACAAAAACAAACAAGGACCCCTTACCAAAGATTTCCTCCGGAATCGCCGGAGGTGGCCATCATTACATGACTGACTATGCTCTAGTTTGAGAAAATGATAGTCTTCGTATTGGCTCCAAAATCTTCACCGAAGAATCCCTGAAGACTCCTTGAAGATTCTTTCTTCAGCTGAATTGGACCCCTGGGCCCCACAAAAAAAAAAAAACAAAAAAGGACCCCTTACCAAAGATTTCCTCCGGAATCGCCGGAGGTGGCCATCATTACATGAATGACTATGCTCTAGTTTGAGAAAATGATAGTCTTCGTATTGGCTCCAAAATCTTCACCGAAGAATCCCTGAAGATTCTTTGAAGATTCTTTCTTCAGCAGAATTGGACCCCTGGGCCCCACAAAAATAAAACAAAAAAGGACCCCTTACCAAAGATTTCCTCCGGAATCGCCGGAGGTGTCCATCATTACATGAATGACTATGCTCTAGTTTTAGAAAATGATAGTCTTCGTATTGGCTCCAAAATCCTCACCCAAGATTCCCTGAAGACTCCTTGAAGACTCTTTCTTCAGCAGTATAACAGGTGTCATTTTTCGATTTCAAGGGTAATTTCTTCCATTTATATAGCTGGTAGCCTTTATGACTATGCTCTAGTTTGAGAAAATGAGAGTCTTAATATTGGCGCCAAAATCTTCACCGAAGAATCCCTGAAGACTCCTTGAAGATTCTTTCTTCAGCTGAACTGAACCCCTGGGCCCCACAAAAAAAAAAAAAAAAAAAAAAGGAACCCTTACCAATGATTTCCTCCGGAATCGCCGGAGGTGGCCATCATTACATGAATGACTATGCTCTAGTTTGAGAAAATGATAGTCTTCGTATTGGCGCCAAAATCTTCACCGAAGAATCCCTGAAGACTCCTTGAAGATTCTTTCTTCAGCTGTACTGGACCCCTGGGCCCCACGAAAAAAAAAAAGGACCCCCTACCAAAGATTTCCTCCGGAATCGCCGGAGGTGGCCATCATTACATGAATGACTATGCTCTAGTTTGAGAAAATGATAGTCTTTGTATTGGCTCCAAAATCTTCACCGAAGAATCCCTGAAGACTCCTTGAAGATTCTTTCTTCAGCTGAATTGGACCCCTGGGCCCCACAAAAAAAAAAAAAAAACAAAAACGAACCCCTTACGAAACATTTCCTCCGGAATCGCCGGAGGTGGAGATCATTACATGAATGACTAAGCTCTAGTTTGAGAAAATGATAGTCTTCGTATTGACTCCAAAATCTTCACCGAAGAATCCCTGAAGACTCCTTGAAGATTCTTTCTTCAGCTGAATTGGACCCCTGGGCCCCACAAAAAAAAAAAGAAAAAAGGACCCCTTACCAAAGATTTCCTCCGGAATCGCCGGAGGAGGCCATCACTACATGAATGACTATGCTCTAGTTTGAGAAAATGATAGTCTTCGTATTGGCGCAA
Organism: Macrobrachium rosenbergii; assembly: GCA_039081455.1. Lineage (NCBI taxonomy): Eukaryota > Metazoa > Arthropoda > Malacostraca > Decapoda > Palaemonidae > Macrobrachium > Macrobrachium rosenbergii. The sequence goes on along the minus strand of JANJGK010000180.1, from coordinate 1,058,520 downwards.
TATCTTCACCGAAGAATCCCTGAAGACTCCTTGAAGATTCTTTCTTCAGCTGAACTGGACCCCTGGGCCCCACAAAAAAAAAAAAAGGACCCCTTACCAAAGATTTCCTCCGGAATCGCCGGAGGTGGCCATCATTACATGAATGACTATGCTCTAGTTTGAGAAAATGATAGTCTTTGTATTGGCTCCAAAATCTTCACTGAAGAATCCCTGAAGACTCCTTGAAGATTCTTTCTTCAGCTGAATTGGACCCCTGGGCCCCACAAAAAAAAAAAACAAAAAAGGACCCCTTACCAAAGATTTCCTCCGGAATCACCGGAGGTGGCCATCATTACATGAATGACTATGCTCTAGTTTGAGAAAATGATAGTCTTCGTATTGGCGCCAAAATCTTCACCGAAGAATCCCTGAAGACTCCTTGAAGATTCTTTCTTCAGCTGAACTGGACCCCTGGGATCCACGAAAAAAAAAAAAGACCCCCTACCAAAGATTTCCTCCGGAATCGCCGGAGGTGGCCATCATTACATGAATGACTATGCTCTAGTTTGAGAAAATGATAGTCTTTGTATTGCCTCCAAAATCTTCACCAAAGAATCCCTGAAGGCTCCTTGAAGATTCTTTCTTCAGCTGAACTGGACCCCTGGGCCCCACAAAAAAACAAAAAAGGACCCCTTACCATAGATTTCCTCCGGAATCGCCGGAGGTGGCCATCATTACATGAATGACTATGCTCTAGTTTGAGAAAATGATAGTCTTTGTATTGGCGCCAAAATCTTCACCGAAGAATCCCTGAAGACTCCTTGAAGATTCTTTCTTCAGCTGAACTGGACCCCTGAGCCCCATAAAAAAAAAAAAAAAAAAAAAAGGACCCCTTACCAATGATTTCCTCCGGAATCGCCGGAGGTGGCCATCATTACATGAATGAATATGCTCTAGTTTGAGAAAAAGATAGTCTTCGTATTGGCTCCAAAATCTTCACCGAAGAATCCCTGAAGACTCCTTGAAGATTCTTTCTTCAGCTGAATTGGACCCCTGGGCCCCACAAAAAAAAAAAAAAACAAAAAAGGACCCCTTACCAAAGATTTCCTCCGGAATCGCCGGAGGTGGCCATCATTACATGAATGACTATGCTCTAGTTTGAGAAAATTATAGTCTTCGTATTGGCACCAAAATCTTCACCGAAGAATCCCTAAAGACTCCTTGAAGATTCTTTCTTCAGCTGAACTGGACCACTGGGCCCCACAAAAAAAAAAAAAAAAAAAAGGACCCCTTACCAATGATTTCCTCCGGAATCGCCGGAGGTGGCCATCATTACATGAATGACTATGCTCTAGTTTGAGAAAATGATAGTCTTTGTATTGGCTCCAAAATCTTCACCGAAGAATCCCTGAAGACTGCTTGAAGATTCTTTCTTCAGATGAATTGGACCCCTGGGCACCACAAAAAAAAAAAAAAAAAAAAGGACCCCTTACCAAAGATTTCCTCCGGAATCGCCGGAGGTGGCCATCATTACATGAATGACTATGCTCTAGTTTGAGAAAATGATAGTCTTCGTATTGGCGCAAAATCTTCACCGAAGAATCCCTGAAGACTCCTTGAAGATTCTTTCTTCAGCTGAATTGGACCCCTGGGCCCCACAAAAAAAAAAAAATAAAAAAAAGGACCCCTTACCAAAGATTTCCTCCGGAATTTGCCGCAGGTGGCCATCATTACATGAATGACTAAGCTCTAGTTTGAGGAAATGATAGTCTTCGTATTGGCGCCAAAATCTTCACCAAAGAATCCCTGAAGACTCCTTGAAGATTCTTTCTTCAGCTGAATTGGACCCCTGGACCCACAAAAAAAAAACAAAAAAGTACCCCTTACCAAAGATTTCCTCCGGAATCGCCGGAGGTGGCCATCATTACATGAATGACTATGCTCTAGTTTGAGAAAATGATAGTCTTCGTATTGGCGCCAAAATCTTCACCGAAGAATCCCTGAAGACTCCTTGAAGATTCTTTCTTCAGCTGAACTGGACCCCTGGGGCCCACGAAAAAAAAAAAAGACCCCCTACCAAAGATTTCCTCCGGAATCGCTGGAGGTTGCCATCATTACATGAATGACTATGCTCTAGTTTGCTAAAATGATAGTCTTCGTATTGGCTCCAAAATCTTCACCGAAGAATCCCTGAAGACTCCTTGAAGATTCTTTCTTCAGCTGAATTGGACCCCTGGGCCCCACAAAAAAAAAAACAAAAAAGGACCCCTTACCATAGATTTCCTCTGGAATCGCCGGAGGTGGCCATCATTACATGAATGACTATGCTCTAGTTTGAGAAAATGATAGTCTTCGTATTGGCTCCAAAATCTTCACCGAAGAATCCCTGAAGACTCCTTGAAGATTCTTTCTTCAGCTGAATTGGACCCCTGGGCCCCACAAAAAAAAAACAAAAAAGGACCCCTTACCAAAGAGTTCCTCCGGAATCGCCGGAGGTGGCCATCATTACATGGATGACTATGCTCTAGTTTGAGAAAATGATAGTCTTCGTATTGGCTCCAAAATCTTCACCGAAGAAACCCTGAAGACTCTTTGAAGATTCTTTCTTCAGCAGAATTGGACCCCTGGGCCCCACAAAAAAAAAAAAAAAAAAGGACCCCTTACCAAAGATTTCCTCCGGAATCGCCGGAGGTGTCCATCATTACATGAAATGACTATGCTCTAGTTTTAGAAATTGATAGTCTTCGTATTGGCTCCAAAATCATCACCCATAATTCCCTGAAGACTCCTTGAAGACTCTTTCTTCAGCAGTATAACAGGTGTCATTTTTCGATTTCAAGGGTAATTTCTTCCATTTATATAGCTGGTAGCCTTTATGACTATGCTCTAGTTTGAGAAAATGATAGTCTTAGTATTGGCCGGAAAATCTTCACCGAAGAATCCCTGAAGACTCCTTCAAGATTCTTTCTTCAGCTGAACTGAACCCCTGGGCCCCACAAAAAAAAAAAAAAAAAAAAAGGAACCCTTACCAAAGATTTCCTCCGGAATCGCCGGAGGTGGCCATCATTACATGAATGACTATGCTCTAGTTTGAGAAAATGATAGTCTTCGTATTGGCGCCAAAATCTTCACCGAAGAATCCCTGAAGACTCCTTGAAGATTCTTTCTTCAGCTGAACTGGACCCCTGGGCCCCACGAAAAAAAAAAAGGACCCCCAACCAAAGATTTCCTCCGGAATCGCCGGAGGTGGCCATCATTACATGAATGACTATGCTCTAGTTTGAGATAATGATAGTCTTCGTATTGGCTCCAAAATCTTCACCGAAGAATCCCTGAAGACTCCTTGAAGATTCTTTCTTCAGCTGAATTGGACCCCTGGGCCCCACAAAAAAAAAAAAAAAAAAAAAAAGAACCCCTTACGAAAGATTTCCTCCGGAATCGCCGGAGGTGGAGATCATTACATGAATGACTAAGCTCTAGTTTGAGAAAATGATAGTCTTCGTATTGACTCCAAAATCTTCACCGAAGAATCCCTGAAGACTCCTTGAAGATTCTTTCTTCAGCTGAATTGGACCCCTGGGCCCCACAAAAAAAAAAAGAAAAAAGGACCCCTTACCAAAGATTTCCTCCGGAATCGCCGGAGGTGGCCATCATTACATGAATGACTATGCTCTAGTTTGAGAAAATGATAGTCTTCGTATTGGCGCAATATCTTCACTGAAGAATCCCTGAAGACTCCTTGAAGATTCTTTCTTCAGCTGAATTGGACCCCTAGGCCCCACAAAAAAAAAACAAAAAAGGACCCCTTACCAAAGATTTCCTCCGGAATCACCGGAGGTGGCCATCATTACATGAATGACTATGCTCTAGTTTGAGAAAATGATAGTCTTCGTATTGGCGCCAAAATCTTCACCGAAGAATCCCTGAAGACTCCTTGAAGATTCTTTCTTCAGCTGAACTGGACCCCTGGGATCCACGAAAAAAAAAAAGACCCCCTACCAAAGATTTCCTCCGGAATCGCCGGAGGTGGCCATCATTACATGAATGACTATGCTCTAGTTTGAGAAAATGATAGTCTTCGTATTGGCGCCAAAATCTTCACCGAAGAATCCCTAAAGACTCCTTGAAGATTCTTTCTTCAGCTGAACTGGACCACTGGGCCCAACAAAAAAAAAAAAAACAAAAAAGGACCCCTTACCAAAGATTTCCTCCGGAATCGCCGGAGGTGGCCATCATTACATGAATGACTATGCTCTAGTTTGAGAAAATGATAGTCTTCGTATTGGCTCCAAAATCTTCACCGAAGAATCCCTGAAGACTGCTTGAAGATTCTTTCTTCAGCTGAATTGGACCCCTGGGCCCCACAAAAAAAAAAAAAAAAAAAAAAAGGACCCCTTACCAAAGATTTCCTCCGGAATCGCCGGAGGTGGCCATCATTACATGAATGACTATGCTCTAGTTTGAGAAAATGATAGTCTTCGTATTGGCGCAAAATCTTCACCGAAGAATCCCTGAAGACTCCTTGAAGATTCTTTTTTCAGCTGAATTGGACCCCTGGGCCCACAAAAAAAAAAAAAAAAGTACCCCTTACCAAAGATTTCCTCCGGAATCGCCGGAGTTGGCCATCATTACATGAATGACTATGCTCTAGTTTGAGAAAATGATAGTCTTCGTATTGGCTCCAAAATCTTCACCGAAGAATCCCTGAAGACTGCTTGAAGATTCTTTCTTCAGCTGAATTGGACCCCTGGGCCCCACAAAAAAAAAAAAAAAAAAAAAGGACCCCTTACCAAAGATTTCCTCCGGAATCGCAGGAGGTGGCCATCATTACATGAATGACTATGCTCTAGTTTGAGAAAATGATAGTCTTCGTATTGGCTCCAAAATCTTCACCGAAGAATCCCTGAAGACTGCTTGAAGATTCTTTCTTCAGCTGAATTGGACCCCTGGGCCCCACAAAAAAAAAAAAAAAAAAAAAGGACCCCTTACCGAAGATTTCCTCCGGAATCGCCGCAGGTGGCCATCATTACATGAATGACTAAGCTCTAGTTTGAGGAAATGATAGTCTTCGTATTGGCGCCAAAATCTTCACCGAAGAATCCCTGAAGACTCCTTGAAGATTCTTTCTTCAGCTGAATTGGACCCCTGGGTCCCACAAAAAAAACAAAAAAGTACCCCTTTCCAAAGATTTCCTCCGGAATCGCCGGAGGTGGCCATCATTACATAAATGACTATGCTCTAGTTTGAGAAAATGATAGTCTTCGTATTGGCGCCAAAATCTTCACCGAAGAATCCCTGAAGACTCCTTGAAGATTCTTTCTTCAGCTGAACTGGACCCCTGGGCCCCACAAAAAAAAAAAAACAAAAAAGGACCCCTTACCAAAGATTTCCTCCGGAATCGCCGGAGGTGGCCATCATTACATGAATGACTATGCTCTAGTTTGAGAAAATGATAGTCTTCGTATTGGCTCCAAAATCTTCACCGAAGAATCCCTGAAGACTCCTTGAAGATTCTTTCTTCAGTTGAATTGGACCCCTGGGCCCCACAAAAAAAACAAAAACAAAAAAGGACCCCTTACCAAAGATTTCCTCCGGAATCGCCGGAGGTGGCCATCATTACATGAATGACTATGCTCTAGTTTGAGAAAATGATAGTCTTCGTATTGGCTCAAAATCTTCACCGAAGAATCCCTGAAGACTCCTTGAAGATTCTTTCTTCAGCTGAATTTTACCCTTGGGCCCCACAAAAAAAAAAAAAAAAAAAAAGGACCCCTTACCAAAGATTTCCTCCGGAATCGCCGGAGGTGGCCATCATTACATGAATGACTATGCTCTAGTTTGAGAAAATGATAGTCTTCGTATTGGTGCAAAATCTTCACTGAAGAATCCCTGAAGACTCCTTGAAGATTCTTTCTTCAGCTGAACTGGACCCCTGGGCCCCACAAATAAAAAAAAAAAAAGGACCCCTTACCAAATATTTCCTCCGGAATCACCTGAGGTGGCCATCATTACATGAATGACTATGCTCTAGTTTGAGAAAATGATAGTCTTCGTATTGGCTCCAAAATCTTCACCGAAGAATCCCTGAAGACTCTTTGAAGATTCTTTCTTCAGCTGAATTGGACCCCTGGGCCCCACAAAAAAAAAAAAAAAAAAAGGACCCCTTACCAAAGATTTCCTCCGGAATCGCCGGAGGTGTCCATCATTACATGAATGACTATGCTCTAGTTTTAGAAAATGATAGTCTTCGTATTGGTTCGAAAATCCTCACCCAAGATTCCCTGAAGACTCCTTGAAGACTCTTTCTTCAGCAGTATAACAGGTGTCATTTTTCAATTTCAAGGGTAATTTCTACCATTTATATAGCTGATAGCCTTTATGACTATGCTCTAGTTTGAGAAAATGATAGTCTTAGTATTGGCGCAAAATCTTCACCGAAGAATCCCTGAAGACTCCTTGAAGATTCTTTCTTCAGCTTAATTGGACCCCTGGGCCCCACAAAAAAAAAAAAAAACACAAAAAAGGACTCCTTACCAAAGATTTCCTCCGGAATCGCCGGAGGTGGCTATCATTACATGAATGACTATGATCTAGTTTGAGAAAATGATAGTCTTCGTATTGGCGCCAAAATCTTCACCGAAGAATCCCTGAAGACTCCTTGAAGATTCTTTCTTCAGCTGAACTGGACTCCTGGGCCCCACGAAAAAAAAAAAAGACCCCCTACCAAAGATTTCCTCCGGAATCGCCGGAGGTGGCCATCATTACATGAATGACTATGCTCTAGTTTGAGAAAATGATAGTCTTCGTATTGGCTCCAAAATCTTCACCGAAGAATCCCTGAAGACTCCTTGAAGATTCTTTCTTCAGCTGAATTGGACCCCTGGGCCCCACAAAAAAAAAACAAATAAGGACCCCTTACCATAGATTTCCTCCGGAATCGCCGGAGGTGGCCATCATTACATGAATGACTATGCTCTAGTTTGAGAAAATGATAGTCTTCGTATTGGCGCCAAAATCTTCACCGAAGAATCCCTGAAGACTCCTTGAAGATATTTTCTTCAACTGAATTGGACCCCTGGGCCCCACAAAAAAAAAAAACCAAAAAGGACCCCTTACCAAAGATTTCCTCCGGAATTGCAGGAGGTAGCCATCATTACATGAATGACTATGCTCTAGTTTGAGAAAATGATAGTCTTCGTATTGGTGCCAAAATCTTCACTGAAGAATCCCTGAAGACTCCTTGAAGATTCTTTCTTCAGCTGAACTGGACCCCTGGGCCCCACAAAAAAAAAAAAGGACCCCTTACCAAAGATTTCCTCCGGAATCGCCGGAGGTACCCATCATTACATGAATGACTATGCTCTAGTTTGAGAAAATGATAGTCTTCGTATTGGCTCCAAAATCTTCACCGAAGAATCCCTGAAGACTCTTTGAAGATTCTTTCTTCAGCTGAATTGGACCCCTGGGCCCCACAAAAAAAAACAAAAAAGGACCCCTTACCAAACATTTCCTCCGGAATCGCCGGAGGTGGCCATCATTACATGAATGACTATGCTCTAGTTTGAGAAAATGATAGTCTTCGTATTGGTGCCAAAATCTTCACCGAAGAATCCCTGAAGACTGCTTGAAGATTCTTTCTTCAGCTGAACTGGACCCCTGGGCCCCACGAAAAAAAAAAAAAAAAAAAGGACCCCTTACCAAAGATTTCCTACGGAATTGCCGGAGGTTGCCATCATTACATGAATGACTATGCTCTAGTTTGAGAAAATGATAGTCTTCGTATTGGCTCCAAAATATTCACCGAAGAATCCCTGAAGACTCCTTGAAGATTCTTTCTTCAGCTGAATTGGAACCCTGGGCCCCCCCCCAAAAAAAACAATACCCCTTACCAAAGATTTCCTCCGGAATCGCCGGAGGTGGCTATCATTACATGAATGACTATGCTCTAGTTTGAGAAAATGATAGTCTTCGTATTGGCGACAAAATCTTCACCGAGGAATCCCTGAAGACTCCTTGAAGATTCTTTCTTCAGCTGAACTGGACCCCTGGGCCCCACAAAAAAAAAAGGACCCCTTACCAAAGATTTCCTCCGGAATCGCAGGAGGTAGCCATCATTACATGAATGACTATGCTCTAGTTTGAGAAAATGATAGTCTTCGTATTGGTGCCAAAATCTTCACTGAAGAATCCCTGAAGACTCCTTGAAGATTCTTTCTTCAGCTGAACTGGACCCTTGGGCCCCACAAAGAAAAAAAAAAAAAAAGGACCCCTTACCAAAGATTTCCTCCGGAATCGCCGGAGGTGGCCATCATTACATGAATGACTATGCTCTAGTTTGAGAAAATGATAGTCTTCATATTGGCTCCAAAATCTTCACCGAAGAATCCCTGAAGACTCTTTGAAGATTCTTTCTTCAGCTGAATTGGACCCCTGGGCCCCCCCCCAAAAAAACAAAAAAGGACCCCTTACCAAAGATTTCCTCCGGAATCGCCGGAGGTGGCCATCATTACATGAATGACTATGCTCTAGTTTGAGAAAATGATAGTCTTCGTATTGGCGCAAAATCTTCACCTAAGAATCCCTGAAGACTCCTTGAAGATTCTTTCTTCAGCTGAACTGGACCGCTGGGCCCAACAAAAAAAAAAAAAAAGAAAAAAAAACCACTTACCAAAGATTTCCTCCGGAATCGCCGGAGGTGACCATCATTACATGAATGACTATGCTCTAGTTTGAGAAAATGATAGTCTTCGTATTGGTGCAAAATCTTCACTGAAGAATCCCTGAAGACTCCTTGAAGATTCTTTCTTCAGCTGAACTGGACCCCTGGGCCCCACAAATAAAAAAAAAAAAGGACCCCTTACCAAATATTTCCTCCGGAATCACCGGAGGTGGCCATCATTACATGAATGACTATGCTCTAGTTTGAGAAAATGATAGTCTTCGTATTGGCTCCAAAATCTTCACCGAAGAATCCCTGAAGACTCTTTGAAGATTCTTTCTTCAGCTGAATTGGACCCCTGGGCCCCACAAAAAAAAAAAAAAAAAAGGACCCCTTACCAAAGATTTCCTCCGGAATCGCCGGAGGTGTCCATCATTACATTAATGACTATGCTCTAGTTTTAGAAAATGATAGTCTTCGTATTGGCTCGAAAATCCTCACCCAAGATTCCCTGAAGACTCCTTGAAGACTCTTTCTTCAGCAGTATAACAGGTGTCATTTTTCAATTTCAAGGGTAATTTCTACCATTTATATAGCTGGTAGCCTTTATGACTATGCTCTAGTTTGAGAAAATGATAGTCTTAGTATTGGCGCAAAATCTTCACCGAAGAATCCCTGAAGACTCCTTGAAGATTCTTTCTTCAGCTTAATTGGACCCCTGGGCCCCACAAAAAAAAAAAAACACAAAAAAGGACTCCATACCAAAGATTTCCTCCGGAATCGCCGGAGGTGGCTATCATTACATGAATGACTATGATCTAGTTTGAGAAAATGATAGTCTTCGTATTGGCGCCAAAATCTTCACCGAAGAATCCCTGAAGACTCCTTGAAGATTCTTTCTTCAGCTGAACTGGACCCCTGGGCCCCACGAAAAAAAAAAAGACCCCCTACCAAAGATTTCCTCCGGAATCGCCGGAGGTGGCCATCATTACATGAATGACTATGCTCTAGTTTGAGAAAATGATAGTCTTCGTATTGGCTCCAAAATCTTCACCGAAGAATCCCTGAAGACTCCTTGAAGATTCTTTCTTCAGCTGAATTGGACCCCTGGGCCCCACAAAAAAAAACAAAAAAGGACCCCTTACCATAGATTTCCTCCGGAATCGCCGGAGGTGGCCATCATTACATGAATGACTATGCTCTAGTTTGAGAAAATGATAGTCTTCGTATTGGCGCCAAAATCTTCACCGAAGAATCCCTGAAGACTCATTGAAGATATTTTCTTCAACTGAATTGGACCCCTGGGCCCCACAAAAAAAAAAACAAAAAAGGACCCCTTACCAAAGATTTCCTCCGGAATTGCAGGAGGTAGCCATCATTACATGAATGACTATGCTCTAGTTTGAGAAAATGATAGTCTTCGTATTGGTGCCAAAATCTTCACTGAAGAATCCCTGAAGACTCCTTGAAGATTCTTTCTTCAGCTGAACTGGACCCCTGGGCCCCACAAAAAAAAAAAAAAAGGACCCCTTACCAAAGATTTCCTCCGGAATCGCCGGAGGTACCCATCATTACATGAATGACTATGCTCTAGTTTGAGAAAATGATAGTCTTCGTATTGGCTCCAAAATCTTCACCGAAGAATCCCTGAAGACTCTTTGAAGATTCTTTCTTCAGCTGAATTGGACCCCTGGGCCCCACAAAAAAAAAAAAAAAGGACCCCTTACCAAACATTTCCTCCGGAATCGCCGGAGGTGGCCATCATTACATGAATGACTATGCTCTAGTTTGAGAAAATGATAGTCTTCGTATTGGTGCCAAAATCTTCACCGAAGAATCCCTGAAGACTGCTTGAAGATTCTTTCTTCAGCTGAACTGGACCCCTGGGCCCCACGAAAAAAAAAAAAAAAAAAAGGACCCCTTACCAAAGATTTCCTCCGGAATTGCCGGAGGTTGCCACCATTACATGAATGACGATGCTCTAGTTTGAGAAAATGATAGTCTTCGTATTGGCTCCAAAATATTCACCGAAGAATCCCTGAAGACTCCTTGAAGATTCTTTCTTCAGCTGAATTGGAACCCTGGGCCCCCCCCAAAAAAAACAATACCCCTTACCAAAGATTTCCTCCGGAATCGCCTGAGGTGGCCATCATTACATGAATGACTATGCTCTAGTTTGAGAAAATGATAGTCTTCGTATTGGCGACAAAATCTTCACCGAGGAATCCCTGAAGACTCCTTGAAGATTCTTTCTTCAGCTGAACTGGACCCCTGGGCCCCACAAAAAAAAAAAAGGACCCCTTACCAAAGATTTCCTCCGGAATCGCAGGAGGTAGCCAACATTACATGAATGACTATGCTCTAGTTTGAGAAAATGATAGTCTTCGTATTGGTGCCAAAATCTTCACTGAAGAATCCCTGAAGACTCCTTGAAGATTCTTTCTTCAGCTGAACTGGACCCCTGGGCCCCACAAAGAAAAAAAAAAAAAAGGACCCCTTACCAAAGATTTCCTCCGGAATCGCCGGAGGTGGCCATCATTACATGAATGACTATGCTCTAGTTTGAGAAAATGATAGTCTTCATATTGGCTCCAAAATCTTCACCGAAGAATCCCTGAAGACTCATTGAAGATTCTTTCTTCAGCTGAATTGGACCCCTGGGCCCCCCCCCCAAAAAAACAAAAAAGGACCCCTTACCAAAGATTTCCTCCGGTATCGCCGGAGGTGGCCATCATTACATGAATGACTATGCTCTAGTTTGAGAAAATGATAGACTTCGTATTGGCGCAAAATCTTCACCTAAGAATCCCTGAAGACTCCTTGAAGATTCTTTCTTCAGCTGAACTGGACCCCTGGGCCCAACAAAAAAAAAAAAAAAAAAAAAAGGACCCCTTACCAAAGATTTCCTCCGGAATCGCCGGAGGTGACCATCATTACATGAATGACTATGCTCTAGTTTGAGAAAATGATAGTCTTCGTATTGGCTCCAAAATCTTCACCGAAGAATCCCTGAAGACTCTTTGAAGATTCTTTCTTCAGCTGAATTGGACCCCTGGGCCCCCCCAAAAAAAACAAAAAAGGACCCCTTACCAAAGATTTCCTCCGTAATCGCCGGAGGTGGCCATCATTACATGAATGACTATGCTCTAGTTTTAGAAAATGATATTCTTCATATTGGCTCCAGAATCCTCACCCAAGATTCCCTGAAGACTCCTTGAAGAATCTTTCTTCAGCAGTATAACAGGTGTCATTTTTCAATTTCAAGGGTAATTTCTACCATTTATATAGCTGGTAGCCTTTATGACTATGCTCTAGTTTGAGAAAATGATAGTCTTAGTATTGGCGCCAAAATCTTCACCGAAGAATCCCTGAAGACTCCTTGAAGATTCTTTCTTCAGCTGAATTGGACCCCTGGGCCCCACAAAAAAAAAAAAAAAAGGACCCCTTACCAAATATTTCCTCCGGAATCACCGGAGGTGGCCATCATTACATGAATGACTATGCTCTAGTTTGAGAAAATGATAGTCTTCGTATTGGCTCCAAAATCTTCACCGAAGAATCCCTGAAGACTCTTTGAAGATTCTTTCTTCAGCTGAATTGGACCCCTGGGCCCCACAAAAAAAAAAAAAAAAAAAGGACCCCTTACCAAAGATTTCCTCCGGAATCGCCGGAGGTGTCCATCATTACATTAATGACTATGCTCTAGTTTTAGAAAATGATAGTCTTCGTATTGGCTCGAAAATCCTCACCCAAGATTCCCTGAAGACTCCTTGAAGACTCTTTCTTCAGCAGTATAACAGGTGTCATTTTTCAATTTCAAGGGTAATTTCTACCATTTATATAGCTGGTAGCCTTTATGACTATGCTCTAGTTTGAGAAAATGATAGTCTTAGTATTGGCGCAAAATCTTCACCGAAGAATCCCTGAAGACTCCTTGAAGATTCTTTCTTCAGCTTAATTGGACCCCTGGGCCCCACAAAAAAAAAAAAAACACAAAAAAGGACTCCTTACCAAAGATTTCCTCCGGAATCGCCGGAGGTGGCTATCATTACATGAATGACTATGATCTAGTTTGAGAAAATGATAGTCTTCGTATTGGCGCCAAAATCTTCACCGAAGAATCCCTGAAGACTCCTTGAAGATTCTTTCTTCAGCTGAACTGGACCCCTGGGCCCCACGAAAAAAAAAAAGACCCCCTACCAAAGATTTCCTCCGGAATCGCCGGAGGTGGCCATCATTACATGAATGACTATGCTCTAGTTTGAGAAAATGATAGTCTTCGTATTGGCTCCAAAATCTTCACCGAAGAATCCCTGAAGACTCCTTGAAGAATCTTTCTTCAGCTGAATTGGACCCCTGGGCCCCACAAAAAAAAAAACAAAAAAGGACCCCTTACCATAGATTTCCTCCGGAATCGCCGGAGGTGGCCATCATTACATGAATGACTATGCTCTAGTTTGAGAAAATGATAGTCTTCGTATTGGCGCCAAAATCTTCACCGAAGAATCCCTGAAGACTCATTGAAGATATTTTCTTCAACTGAATTGGACCCCTGGGCCCCACAAAAAAAAAACAAAAAAGGACCCCTTACCAAAGATTTCCTCCGGAATTGCAGGAGGTAGCCATCATTACATGAATGACTATGCTCTAGTTTGAGAAAATGATAGTCTTCGTATTGGTGCCAAAATCTTCACTGAAGAATCCCTGAAGACTCCTTGAAGATTCTTTCTTCAGCTGAACTGGACCCCTGGGCCCCACAAAAAAAAAAAAAGGGACCCCTTACCAAAGATTTCCTCCGGAATCGTCGGAGGTACCCATCATTACATGAATGACTATGCTCTAGTTTGAGAAAATGATAGTCTTCGTATTGGCTCCAAAATCTTCACCGAAGAATCCCTGAAGACTCTTTGAAGATTCTTTCTTCAGCTGAATTGGACCCCTGGGCCCCACAAAAAAAAACAAAAAAGGACCCCTTACCAAACATTTCCTCCGGAATCGCCGGAGGTGGCCATCATTACATGAATGACTATGCTCTAGTTTGAGAAAATGATAGTCTTCGTATTGGTGCCAAAATCTTCACCGAAGAATCCCTGAAGACTGCTTGAAGATTCTTTCTTCAGCTGAACTGGACCCCTGGGCCCCACGAAAAAAAAAAAAAAAAAAGGACCCCTTACCAAAGATTTCCTCCGGAATTGCCGGAGGTTGCCATCATTACATGAATGACTATGCTCTAGTTTGAGAAAATGATAGTCTTCGTATTGGCTCCAAAATATTCACCGAAGAATCCCTGAAGACTCCTTGAAGATTCTTTCTTCAGCTGAATTGGAACCCTGGGCCCCCCCCCCAAAAAAAACAATACCCCTTACCAAAGATTTCCTCCGGAATCGCCTGAGGTGGCCATCATTACATGAATGACTATGCTCTAGTTTGAGAAAATGATAGTCTTCGTATTGGCGACAAAATCTTCACCGAGGAATCCCTGAAGACTCCTTGAAGATTCTTTCTTCAGCTGAACTGGACCCCTGGGCCCCACAAAAAAAAAAAGGACCCCTTACCAAAGATTTCCTCCGGAATCGCAGGAGGTAGCCATCATTACATGAATGACTATGCTCTAGTTTGAGAAAATGATAGTCTTCGTATTGGTGCCAAAATCTTCACTGAAGAATCCCTGAAGACTCCTTGAAGATTCTTTCTTCAGCTGAACTGGACCCCTGGGCCCCACAAAGAAAAAAAAAAAAAAAGGACCCCTTACCAAAGATTTCCTCCGGAATCGCCGGAGGTGGCCATCATTACATGAATGACTATGATCTAGTTTGAGAAAATGATAGTCTTCATATTGGCTCCAAAATCTTCACCGAAGAATCCCTGAAGACTCATTGAAGATTCTTTCTTCAGCTGAATTGGACCCCTGGGCCCCCCCCAAAAAAACAAAAACGGACCCCTTACCAAAGATTTCCTCCGGAATCGCCGGAGGTGGCCATCATTACATGAATGACTATGCTCTAGTTTGAGAAAATGATAGTCTTCGTATTGGCGCAAAATCTTCACCTAAGAATCCCTGAAGACTCCTTGAAGATTCTTTCTTCAGCTGAACTGGACCCCTGGGCCCAACAAAAAAAAAAAAAAAGAAAAAAGGACCCCTTACCAAAGATTTCCTCCGGAATCGCCGGAGGTGACCATCATTACATGAATGACTATGCTCTAGTTTGAGAAAATGATAGTCTTCGTATTGTCTCCAAAATCTTCACCGAAGAATCCCTGAAGACTCTTTGAAGATTCTTTCTTCAGCTGAATTGGACCCCTGGGCCCCCCCCAAAAAAACAAAAAAGGACCCCTTACCAAAGATTTCCTCCGTAATCGCCGGAGGTGGCCATCATTACATGAATGACTATGCTCTAGTTTTAGAAAATGATATTCTTCATATTGGCTCCAGAATCCTCACCCAAGATTCCCTGAAGACTCCTTGAAGAATCTTTCTTCAGCAGTATAACAGGTGTCATTTTTCAATTTCAAGGGTAATTTCTACCATTTATATAGCTGGTAGCCTTTATGACTATGCTCTAGTTTGAGAAAATGATAGTCTTAGTATTGGCGCCAAAATCTTCACCGAAGAATCCCTGAAGACTCCTTGAAGATTCTTTCTTCAGCTGAATTGGACCCCTGGGCCCCACAAAAAAAAAAAAAAAAAAAGGACCCCTTATTAAAGATTTCCTCCGGAATCACCGGAGGTGGCCATCATTACATGAATGACTATGCTCTAGTTTGAGAAAATGATAGTCTTCGTATTGGCGCCAAAATCTTCACCGAAGAATCCCTGAAGACTCCTCGAAGATTCTTTCTTCAGCTGAACTGGACCCCTGGACCCCACAAAAAAAACAAAAGAAAAAAGGACCCCTTACCAAAGATTTCCTCCGGAATCGCCGGAGGTGGCCATCATTACATGAATGACTATGCTGTAGTTTGAGAAAATTATAGTCTTCGTATTGGCGCAAAATCTTCACCGAAGAATCCCTGAAGACTCCTTGAATATTCTTTCTTCAGCTGAATTGGACTCCTGGGCCCCACAAAAAAAAACAAAAACATACCCCTAACCAAAGATTTCCTCCGGAATCGCCGGAGGTAGCCATCATTACATGAATGACTATGCTCTAGTTTGAGAAAATTATAGTCTTCGTATTGGCGCCAAAATCTTCACCGAAGAATCCCTGAAGACTCCTTGAAGATTCTTTCTTCAGCTGAACTGGACCCCTGGGCCCCACAAAAAAAACAAAACTAAAAAGGACCCCTTACCAAAGATTTCCTCCGGAATCGCTGGAGGTGGCCATCATTACATGAATGACTAAGCTCTAGTTTGAGAAAATGATAGTCTTCGTATTGGCGCCAAAATCTTCACCGAAGAATCCCTGAAGACTCCTTGAATATTCTTTCTTCAGCTGAATTGGACTCCTGGGCCCCACAAAAAAAAAACAATATACTACCCCTTACCAAAGATTTCCTCCGGAATCGCCGGAGGTAGCCATCATTACATGAATGGCTATGCTCTAGTTTGAGAAAATGATAGTCTTCGTATTGGCGCCAAAATCTTCACCGAAGAATCCCTGAAGACTCCTTGAAGATTCTTTCTTCAGCTGAACTGGACCCCTGGGCCCCACAAAAAAAAAAACAAAAAAAAAAAAAGGACCCCTTACCAAAGATTTCCTCCGGAATCGCAGGAGGTGGCCATCATTACATGAATGACTATGCTCTAGTTTGAGAAAATGATAGTCTTCGTATTGGTGCCAAAATCTTCACCGAGGAATCCCTGAAGACTCCTTGAAGATTCTTTCTTCAGCTGAACTGGACCCCTGGGCCCCACAAAAAAAAAAAAAAAAAAAAAGGACCCCTTACCAAAGATTTCATCCGGAATCGCAGGAGGTAGCCATCATTACATGAATGACTATGCTCTAGTTTGAGAAAATGATAGTCTTCGTATTTGTGCCAAAATCTTCACTGAAGAATCCCTGAAGACTCCTTGAAGATTCTTTCTTCAGCTGAACTGGACCCCTGGGCCCCACAAAAAAAAAAAAAAAAAGGACCCCTTACCAAAGATTTCCTCCGTAATCGCCGGAGGTGGCCATCATTACATGAATGACTATGCTCTAGTTTGAGAAAATGATAGTCTTCGTATTGGCTCCAAAATCTTCACCGAAGAATCCCTGAAGACTCTTTGAAGATTCTTTCTTCAGCTGAATTGGACCCCTGGGCCCCCCAAAAAAAAAACAAAAAAGGACCCCTTACCAAAGATTTCCTCCGGAATCGCCGGAGGTGGCCATCATTACATGAATGACTATGCTCTAGTTTTAGAAAATGATAGTCTTCGTATTGGCTCCAAAATCTTCACCCAAGATTCCCTGAAGACTCCTTGAAGTCTCTTTCTTCAGCAGTATAACTGGTGTCATTTTTCAATTTCAAGGGTAATTTCTACCATTTATATAGCTGGTAGCCTTTATGACTATGCTCTAGTTTGAGAAAATGATAGTCTTAGTATTGGCGCCAAAATCTTCACCGAAGAATCCCTGAAGACTCCTTGAAGATTCTTTCTTCAGCTGAATTGGACCCCTGGACCCCACAAAAAAACAAAACAAAAAACGACCCCTTCCCAAAGATTTCCTCCGGAATCGCCGGAGGTGGCCATCATTACATGAATGACTATGCTCTAGTTTGAAAAAATGATAGTCTTCGTATTGGCGCCAAAATCTTCACCGAAGAATCCCTGAAGACTCCTTGAAGATTCTTTCTTCAGCTGAACTGGACCCCTGGGCCCCGCAAAAAAAAAAAAAAAAAAAAAAACACTACCAAAGATTTCCTCCGGAATCGCCGGAGGTGGCCATCATTACATGAATGACTATGCTCTAGTTTGAGAAAATGATAGTCTTTGTATTGGCGCCAAAATCTTCACCGAAGAATCCCTGAAGACTCCTTGAAGATTCTTTCTTCAGCTGAACTGGACCCCTTGGCCCCACAAAAAAAAAAAAAAAAGGACCCCTTACCAAAGATTTCCTCCGGAATCGCCGGAGGTGGCCATCATTACATGAATGACTATGCTCTAGTTTGAGAAAATCATAGTCTTCGTGTTGGCGCAAAATCTTCACCGAAGAATGCCTGAAGACTCCTTGAAGATTCTTTCTTCAGCTGAACTGGACCTCTGGGCCCCACAAAAAAAAAAAAAAAAAGGACCCCTTACCAATGATTTCCTCCGGAATCGCCGGAGGTGGCCATCATTACATGAATGACTATGATCTAGTTTGAGAAAATGATAGTCTTCGTATTGGCTCCAAAATCTTCACCGAAGAATCCCTGAAGACTCTTTGAAGATTCTTTCTTCAGCTGAATTGGACCCCTGGGCCCCACAAAAAAAAAAAAGGACCCCTTACCAAAGATTTCCTCCGGAATCGCCGGAGGTGGCCACCATTACATGAATGACAATGCTCTAGTTTTAGAAAATGATAGTCTTCATATTGGCTCCAGAATCCTCACCCAAGATTCCCTGAAGACTCCTTGAAGACTCTTTCTTCAGCAGTATAGCAGGTGTCATTTTTCAATTTCAAGGGTAATTTCTACCATTTATATAGCTGGTAGCCTTTATGACTATGCTCTAGTTTGAGAAAATGATAGTCCTAGTATTGGCGCCAAAATCTTCACCGAAGAATCCCTGAAGACTCCTTGAAGATTCCTTCTTCAGCTGAATTGGACCCCTGGACCCCACAAAAAAACAAAACAAAAAAGCACCCCTTCCCAAAGATTTCCTCCGGAATCGCCGGAGGTGGCCATCATTACATGAATGACTATGCTCTAGTTTGAGAAAATGATAGTCTTCGTATTGGCGCCAAAATCTTCACCGAAGAATCCCTGAAGACTCCTTGAAGATTCTTTCTTCAGCTGAATTGGACCCCTGGGCCCCACAAAAAAAAAACAAAAAAGGACCCCTTACCAAAGATTTCCTCCGGAATCGCCGGAGGTGGCCATCATTACATGAATGACTACGCTCTAGTTTGAGAAAATGATAGTCTTCGTATTGGCGCCAAAATCTTCACCGAAGAATCCCTGAACACTCCTTGAAGATTCTTTCTTCAGCTGAATTGGACCCCTGGGCCCCACAAAAAAAAAAAAAAAAAACACTACCAAAGATTTCCTCCGGAATCGCCGGAGGTGGCCATCATTACATGAATGACTATGCTCTAGTTTGAGAAAATGATAGTCTTCGAATTGGCTCCAAAATCTTCACCGAAGAATCCCTGAACACTCCTTGAAGATTCTTTCTTCAGCTGAATTGGACCACTGGGCCCCACAAAAAAAAACAAAAAAGGACCCCTTACCAAAGATTTCCTCCGGAATCGCCGAAGGTGGCCATCATTACATGAATGACTATGCTCTAGTTTGAGAAAATGATAGTCTTCGTATTGGCGCCAAAATCTTCACCGAGGAATCCCTGAAGACTCCTTGAAGATATTTTCTTTAGCTGAACTGGACCCCTGGGCCCCACAAAAAAAAAAAAAGGACCCCTTACCAAAGATTTCCTCCGGAATCGCCGGAGGTGGCCATCATTACATGAATGACTATGGTCTAGTTTGAGAAAATGATAGTCTTTGTGTTGGCGCAAAATCTTCACCGAAGAATCCCTGAAGACTCCTTGAAGATTCTTTCTTCAGCTGAACTGGACCCCTGGGCCCCACAAAAAAAAAAAAAAAAAAGGGACCCCTTACCAATGATTTCCTCCGGAATCGCCGGAGGTGGCCATCATTTCATGAATGACTATGCTCTAGTTTGAGAAAATGATAGTCTTCGTATTGGCTCCAAAATCTTCACCGAAGAATCCCTGAAGACTCTTTGAAGATTCTTTCTTCAGCTGAATTGGACCCCTGGGCCCCACAAAAAAAAAAAAAAGGACCCCTTACCAAAGATTTCCTCCGAAATCGCCGGAGGTGGCCATCATTACATGAATGACAATGCTCTAGTTTTAGAAAATGATAGTCTTCATATTGGCTCCAGAATCCTCACCCAAGATTCCCTGAAGACTCCTTGAAGACTCTTTCTTCAGCAGTATAGCAGGTGTCATTTTTCAATTTCAAGGGTAATTTCTACCATTTATATAGCTGGTAGCCTTTATGACTATGCTCTAGTTTGAGAAAATGATAGTCTTAGTTTTGGCGCCAAAATCTTCACCGAAGAATCCCTGAAGACTCCTTGAAGATTCTTTCTTCAGCTGAATTGGACCCCTGGACCCCACAAAAAAACAAAACAAAAAACGACCCCTTCCCAAAGATTTCCTCCGGAATCGCCGGAGGTGGCCATCATTACATGAATGACTATGCTCTAGTTTGAAAAAATGATAGTCTTCGTATTGGCGCCAAAATCTTCACCGAAGAATCCCTGAAGACTCCTTGAAGATTTTTTCTTCAGCTGAACTGGACCCCTGGGCCCCACAAAAAAAAAAAAAAAAAAAAAAAACACTACCAAAGATTTCCTCCGGAATCGCCGGAGGTGGCCATCATTACATGAATGACTATGCTCTAGTTTGAGAAAATGATAGTCTTTGTATTGGCGCCAAAATCTTCACCGAAGAATCCCTGAAGACTCCTTGATGATTCTTTCTTCAGCTGAACTGGACCCCTGGGCCCCACGAAAAAAAAAAAAAAAAAAAGGACCCCTTACCAAAGATTTCCTCCGGAATCGCCGGAGGTGGCCATCATTACATGAATGACTATGCTCTAGTTTGAGAAAATGATAGTCTTCGTATTGGCTCCAAAATATTCAACGAAGAATCACTGAAGACTCCTTGAAGATTCTTTCTTCAGCTGAATTGGACCACTGGGCCACACAAAAAAAAAACAAAATAGGACCCCTTACCAAAGATTTCCTCTGGAATCGCCGGAGGTGGCCATCATTACATGAATGACTATGCGCTAGTTTGAGAAAATGATAGTCTTCGTATTGGCGCCAAAATCTTCACCGAAGAATCCCTGAAGACTCCTTGAAGATTCTTTCTTCAGCTGAACTGGACCCCTGGGTCCCACAAAAAAAAAAAAAAGGACCCCTTACCAAAGATTTCCTCCGGAATCGCCAGAGGTGGCCATCATTACATGAATGACTAAGCTCTAGTTTGAGAAGATGATAGTCTTCGTATTGGCGCCAAAATCTTCACCGAAGAATCCCTGAAGACTCCTTGAAGATTCTTTCTTCAGCTGAATTGGACTCCTGGGCCCTCAAAAAAAAACAAAAAACTACCCCTTACCAAAGATTTCCTCCGGAATCGCCGGAGGTAGCCATCATTACATGAATGACTATGCTCTAGTTTGAGAAAATGATAGTCTTCATATTGGCGCCAAAATCTTCACCGAAAAATCCCTGAAGACTCCTTGAAGATTCTTTCTTCAGCTGAACTGGACCCCTGGGCCCCACAAAAAAAAAAAAAAAAAAAAAAAGGACCCCTTACCAAAGATTTCCTCCGGAATCGCCGGAGGTGGCCATCATTACATGAATGACTATGCTCTAGTTTGAGAAAATGATAGTCTTCGTATTGGCTCCAAAATCTTCACCGAAGAATCCCTGAAGACTCCTTGAAGATTCTTTCTTCAGCTGAATTGGACCACTGGGCCACACAAAAAAAAAACAAAATAGGACCCCTTACCAAAGATTTCCTCCGGAATCGCCGGAGGTGGCCATCATTACATGAATGACTATGCTCTAGTTTGAGAAAATGATAGTCTTCGTATTGGCGCCAAAATCTTCACCGAAGAATCCCTGAAGACTCCTTGAAGATTCTTTATTCAGCTGAACTGGACCCCTGGGCCCCACGAAAAAAAAAAAAAAAAAGGACCCCTTACCAAAGATTTCCTCCGGAATCGCCGGAGGTGGCCATCATTACATGAATGACTATGCTCTAGTTTGAGAAAATGATAGTCTTCGTGTTGGCGCAAAATCTTCACCGAAGAATCCCTGAAGACTCCTTGAAGATTCTTTCTTCAGCTGAACTGGACCTCTGGGCCCCACAAAAAAAAAAAAAAAAAGGACCCCTTACCAATGATTTCCTCCGGAATCGCCGGAGGTGGCCATCATTACATGAATGACTATGCTCTAGTTTGAGAAAATGATAGTCTTCGAATTGGCTCCAAAATCTTCACCGAAGAATCCCTGAACACTCCTTGAAGATTCTTTCTTCAGCTGAATTGGACCACTGGGCCCCACAAAAAAAAAACAAAAAAGGACCCCTTACCAAAGATTTCCTCCGGAATCGCCGGAGGTGGCCATCATTACATGAATGACTATGCTCTAGTTTGAGAAAATGATAGTCTTTGTGTTGGCGCAAAATCTTCACCGAAGAATCCCTGAAGACTCCTTGAAGATTCTTTCTTCAGCTGAACTGGACCCCTGGGCCCCACAAAAAAAAAAAAAAAAAAAGGGACCCCTTACCAATGATTTCCTCCGGAATCGCCGGAGGTGGCCATCATTACATGAATGACTATGCTCTAGTTTGAGAAAATGATAGTCTTCGTATTGGCTCCAAAATCTTCACCGAAGAATCCCTGAAGACTCTTTGAAGATTCTTTCTTCAGCTGAATTGGACCCCTGGGCCCCACAAAAAAAAAAAAAAAGGACCCCTTACCAAAGATTTCCTCCGGAATCGCCGGAGGTGGCCATCATTACATGAATGACAATGCTCTAGTTTTAGAAAATGATAGTCTTCATATTGGCTCCAGAATCCTCACCCAAGATTCCCTGAAGACTCCTTGAAGACTCTTTCTTCAGCAGTATAGCAGGTGTCATTTTTCAATTTCAAGGGTAATTTCTACCATTTATATAGCTGGTAGCCTTTATGACTATGCTCTAGTTTGAGAAAATGATAGTCTTAGTTTTGGCGCCAAAATCTTCACCGAAGAATCCCTGAAGACTCCTTGAAGATTCTTTCTTCAGCTGAATTGGACCCCTGGACCCCACAAAAAAACAAAACAAAAAACGACCCCTTCCCAAAGATTTCCTCCGGAATCGCCGGAGGTGGCCATCATTACATGAATGACTATGCTCTAGTTTGAAAAAATGATAGTCTTCGTATTGGCGCCAAAATCTTCACCGAAGAATCCCTGAAGACTCCTTGAAGATTCTTTCTTCAGCTGAACTGGACCCCTGGGCCCCAAAAAAAAAAAAAAAAAAAAAAAAAACACTACCAAAGATTTCTTCCGGAATCGCCGGAGGTGGCCATCATTACATGAATGACTATGCTCTAGTTTGAGAAAATGATAGTCTTTGTATTGGCGCCAAAATCTTCACCGAAGAATCCCTGAAGACTCCTTGATGATTCATTCTTCAGCTGAACTGGACCCCTGGGCCCCACGAAAAAAAAAAAAAAAAAAGGACCCCTTACCAAAGATTTCCTCCGGAATCGCCGGAGGTGGCCATCATTACATGAATGACTATGCTCTAGTTTGAGAAAATGATAGTCTTCGTATTGGCTCCAAAATATTCAACGAAGAATCACTGAAGACTCCTTGAAGATTCTTTCTTCAGCTGAATTGGACCACTGGGCCACACAAAAAAAAAACAAAATAGGACCCCTTACCAAAGATTTCCTCTGGAATCGCCGGAGGTGGCCATCATTACATGAATGACTATGCGCTAGTTTGAGAAAATGATAGTCTTCGTATTGGCGCCAAAATCTTCACCGAAGAATCCCTGAAGACTCCTTGAAGATTCTTTCTTCAGCTGAACTGGACCCCTGGGTCCCACAAAAAAAAAAAAGGACCCCTTACCAAAGATTTCCTCCGGAATCGCCAGAGGTGGCCATCATTACATGAATGACTAAGCTCTAGTTTGAGAAGATGATAGTCTTCGTATTGGCGCCAAAATCTTCACCGAAGAATCCCTGAAGACTCCTTGAAGATTCTTTCTTCAGCTGAATTGGACTCCTGGGCCCTCAAAAAAAAAACAAAAAACTACCCCTTACCAAAGATTTCCTCCGGAATCGCCGGAGGTAGCCATCATTACATGAATGACTATGCTCTAGTTTGAGAAAATGATAGTCTTCATATTGGCGCCAAAATCTTCACCGAAAAATCCCTGAAGACTCCTTGAAGATTCTTTCTTCAGCTGAATTGGACCCCTGGGCCCCACAAAAAAAAAAAAAAAAAAAAAAAAGGACCCCTTACCAAAGATTTCCTCCGGAATCGCCGGAGGTGGCCATCATTACATGAATGACTATGCTCTAGTTTGAGAAAATGATAGTCTTCGTATTGGCTCCAAAATCTTCACCGAAGAATCCCTGAAGACTCCTTGAAGATTCTTTCTTCAGTTGAATTGGACCACTGGGCCACACAAAAAAAAAAACAAAATAGGACCCCTTACCAAAGATTTCCTCCGGAATCGCCGGAGGTGGCCATCATTACATGAATGACTATGCTCTAGTTTGAGAAAATGATAGTCTTCGTATTGGCGCCAAAATCTTCACCGAAGAATCCCTGAAGACTCCTTGAAGATTCTTTCTTCAGCTGAACTGGACCCCTGGGCCCCACGAAAAAAAAAAAAAAAAAAGGACCCCTTACCAAAGATTTCCTCCGGAATCGCCGGAGGTGGCCATCATTACATGAATGACTATGCTCTAGTTTGAGAAAATGATAGTCTTCGTGTTGGCGCAAAATCTTCACCGAAGAATCCCTGAAGACTCCTTGAAGATTCTTTCTTCAGCTGAACTGGACCTCTGGGCCCCACAAAAAAAAAAAAAAAAGGACCCCTTACCAATGATTTCCTCCGGAATCGCCGGAGGTGGCCATCATTACATGAATGACTATGATCTAGTTTGAGAAAATGATAGTCTTCGTATTGGCTCCAAAATCTTCACCGAAGAATCCCTGAAGACTCTTTGAAGATTCTTTCTTCAGCTGAATTGGACCCCTGGGCCCCACAAAAAAAAAAAAAAGGACCCCTTACCAAAGTTTTCCTCCGGAATCGCCGGAGGTGGCCATCATTACATGAATGACAATGCTCTAGTTTTATAAAATGATAGTCTTCATATTGGCTCCAGAATCCTCACCCAAGATTCCCTGAAGACTCCTTGAAGACTCTTTCTTCAGCAGTATAGCAGGTGTCATTTCTCAATTTCAAGGGTAATTTCTACCATTTATATAGCTGGTAGCCTTTATGACTATGCTCTAGTTTGAGAAAATGATAGTCTTCGTATTGGCGCCAAAATCTTCACCGAAGAATCCCTGAAGACTCCTTGAAGATTCTTTCTTCAGCTGAATTGGACCCCTGGGCCCCACAAAAAAAAAACAAAAAAGGACCCCTTACCAAAGATTTCCTCCGGAATCGCCGGAGGTGGCCATCATTACATGAATGACTACGCTCTAGTTTGAGAAAATGATAGTCTTCGTATTGGCGCCAAAATCTTCACCGAAGAATCCCTGGACACTCCTTGAAGATTCTTTCTTCAGCTGAATTGGACCCCTGGGCCCCACAAAAAAAAAAAAAAAAAAAAACACTACCAAAGATTTCCTCCGGAATCGCCGGAGGTGGCCATCATTACATGAATGACTATGCTCTAGTTTGAGAAAATGATAGTCTTCGAATTGGCTCCAAAATCTTCACTGAAGAATCCCTGAACACTCCTTGAAGATTCTTTCTTCAGCTGAATTGGACCACTGGGCCCCACAAAAAAAAAACAAAAAAGGACCCCTTACCAAAGATTTCCTCCGGAATCGCCGAAGGTGGCCATCATTACATGAATGACAATGCTCTAGTTTGAGAAAATGATAGTCTTCGTATTGGCGCCAAAATCTTCACCGAGGAATCCCTGAAGACTCCTTGAAGATATTTTCTTCAGCTGAACTGGACCCCTGGGCCCCACAAAAAAAAAAAAAAAAGGACCCCTTACCAAAGATTTCCTCCGGAATCGCCGGAGGTGGCCATCATTACATGAATGACTATGCTCTAGTTTGAGAAAATGATAGTCTTTGTGTTGGCGCAAAATCTTCACCGAAGAATCCCTGAAGACTCCTTGAAGATTCTTTCTTCAGCTGAACTGGACCCCTGGGCCCCACAAAAAAAAAAAAAAAGGGACCCCTTACCAATGATTTCCTCCGGAATCGCCGGAGGTGGCCATCATTACATGAATGACTATGCTCTAGTTTGAGAAAATGATAGTCTTCGTATTGGCTCCAAAATCTTCACCGAAGAATCCCTGAAGACTCTTTGAAGATTCTTTCTTCAGCTGAATTGGACCCCTGGGCCCCACAAAAAAAAAAAAGGACCCCTTACCAAAGATTTCCTCCGGAATCGCCGGAGGTGGCCATCATTACATGAATGACTATGCTCTAGTTTGAGAAAATGATAGTCTTCGTATTGGCGCCAAAATCTTCACCGAGGAATCCCTGAAGACTCCTTGAAGATTCTTTCTTCAGCTGAACTGGACCCCTGGGCCCCACAAAAAAAAAAAAAAAAAAAACACTACCAAAGATTTCCTCCGGAATCGCCGGAGGTGGCCATCATTACATGAATGACTATGCTCTAGTTTGAGAAAATGATAGTCTTTGTATTGGCGCCAAAATCTTCACCGAAGAATCCCTGAAGACTCCTTGATGATTCTTTCTTCAGCTGAACTGGACCCCTGGGCCCCACAAAAAAAAAAAAAAAAAAAAGGACCCCTTACCAAAGATTTCCTCCGGAATCGCCGGAGGTGGCCATCATTACATGAATGACTATGCTCTAGTTTGAGAAAATGATAGTCTTCGTATTGGCTCCAAAATATTCACCGAAGAATCACTGAAGACTCCTTGAAGATTCTTTCTTCAGCTGAATTGGACCACTGGGCCACACAAAAAAAAACAAAATAGGACCCCTTACCAAAGATTTCCTCCGGAATCGCCGGAGGTGGCCATCATTACATGAATGACTATGCGCTAGTTTGAGAAAATGATAGTCTTCGTATTGGCGCCAAAATCTTCACCGAAGAATCCCTGAAGACTCCTTGAAGATTCTTTCTTCAGCTGAACTGGACCCCTGGGCCCCACAAAAAAAAAAAAAGGACCCCTTACCAAAGATTTCCTCCGGAATCGCCAGAGGTGGCCATCATTACATGAATGACTAAGCTCTAGTTTGAGAAGATGATAGTCTTCGTATTGGCGCCAAAATCTTCACCGAAGAATCCCTGAAGACTCCTTGAAGATTCTTTCTTCAGCTGAATTGGACTCCTGGGCCCTCAAAAAAAAACAAAAAACTACCCCTTACCAAAGATTTCCTCCGGAATCGCCGGAGGTAGCCATCATTACATGAATGACTATGCTCTAGTTTGAGAAAATGATAGTCTTCATATTGGCGCCAAAATCTTCACCGAAAAATCCCTGAAGACTCCTTGAAGATTCTTTCTTCAGCTGAACTGGACCCCTGGGCCCCACAAAGAAAAAAAAAAAAGGACCCCTTACCAAAGATTTCCTCCGGAATCGCCGGAGGTGGCCATCATTACATGAATGACTATGCTCTAGTTTGAGAAAATGATAGTCTTTGTGTTGGCGCAAAATCTTCACCGAAGAATCCCTGAAGACTCCTTGAAGATTCTTTCTTCAGCTGAACTGGACCCCTGGGCCCCACAAAAAAAAAAAAAAGGGACCCCTTACCAATGATTTCCTCCGGAATCGCCGGAGGTGGCCATCATTACATGAATGACTATGCTCTAGTTTGAGAAAATGATAGTCTTCGTATTGGCTCCAAAATCTTCACCGAAGAATCCCTGAAGACTCTTTGAAGATTCTTTCTTCAGCTGAATTGGACCCCTGGGCCCCACAAAAAAAAAAAAAGGACCCCTTACCAAAGATTTCCTCCGGAATCGCCGGAGGTGGCCATCATTACATGAATGACTATGCTCTAGTTTGAGAAAATGATAGTCTTCGTATTGGCGCCAAAATCCTCACCGAGGAATCCCTGAAGACTCCTTGAAGATTCTTTCTTCAGCTGAACTGGACCCCTGGGCCCCACAAAAAAAAAAAAAAAAAAAAAAACACTACCAAAGATTTCCTCCGGAATCGCCGGAGGTGGCCATCATTACATGAATGACTATGCTCTAGTTTGAGAAAATGATAGTCTTTGTATTGGCGCCAAAATCTTCACCGAAGAATCCCTGAAGACTCCTTGATGATTCTTTCTTCAGCTGAACTGGACCCCTGGGCCCCACAAAAAAAAAAAAAAAAAAAAAGGACCCCTTACCAAAGATTTCCTCCGGAATCGCCGGAGGTGGCCATCATTACATGAATGACTATGCTCTAGTTTGAGAAAATGATAGTCTTCGTATTGGCTCCAAAATATTCACCGAAGAATCACTGAAGACTCCTTGAAGATTCTTTCTTCAGCTGAATTGGACCACTGGGCCACACAAAAAAAAGCAAAATAGGACCCCTTACCAAAGATTTCCTCCGGAATCGCCGGAGGTGGCCATCATTACATGAATGACTATGCGCTAGTTTGAGAAAATGATAGTCTTCGTATTGGCGCCAAAATCTTCACCGAAGAATCCCTGAAGACTCCTTGAAGATTCTTTCTTCAGCTGAACTGGACCCCTGGGCCCCACAAAAAAAAAAAAAGGACCCCTTACCAAAGATTTCCTCCGGAATCGCCAGAGGTGGCCATCATTACATGAATGACTAAGCTCTAGTTTGAGAAGATGATAGTCTTCGTATTGGCGCCAAAATCTTCACCGAAGAATCCCTGAAGACTCCTTGAAGATTCTTTCTTCAGCTGAATTGGACTCCTGGGCCCTCAAAAAAAAACAAAAAACTACCCCTTACCAAAGATTTCCTCCGGAATCGCCGGAGGTAGCCATCATTACATGAATGACTATGCTCTAGTTTGAGAAAATGATAGTCTTCATATTGGCGCCAAAATCTTCACCGAAAAATCCCTGAAGACTCCTTGAAGATTCTTTCTTCAGCTGAACTGGACCCCTGGGCCCCACAAAAAAAAAAAAAAAAAAAAAAGGACCCCTTACCAAAGATTTCCTCCGGAATCGCCGGAGGTGGCCATCATTACATGAATGACTATGCTCTAGTTTGAGAAAATGATAGTCTTCGTATTGGCTCCAAAATCTTCACCGAAGAATCCCTGAACACTCCTTGAAGATTCTTTCTTCAGCTGAATTGGACCACTGGGCCACACAAAAAAAAAACAAAACAGGACCCCTTACCAAAGATTTCCTCCGGAATCGCCGGAGGTGGCCATCATTACATGAATGACTATGCTCTAGTTTGAGAAAATGATAGTCTTCGTATTGGCGCCAAAATCTTCACCGAAGAATCCCTGAAGACTCCTTGAAGATTCTTTCTTCAGCTGAACTGGACCCCTGGGCCCCACGAAAAAAAAAAGGACCCCCTACCAAAGATTTCCTCCGGAATCGCCGGAGGTGGCCATCATTACATGAATGACTATGCTCTAGTTTGAGAAAATGATAGTCTTCGTATTGGCTCCAAAATCTTCACCGAAGAATCCCTGAAGACTCCTTGAAGATTCTTTCTTCAGCTGAATTGGACCCCTGGGCCCCACAAAAAAAAAAAAAAAAGGACCCCTTACCAAAGATTTCCTCCGGAATCGCCGGAGGTGGCCATCATTACATGAATGACTAAGCTCTAGTTTGCGAAAATGTTAGTCTTCGTATTGGCGCCATAATCTTCACCGAAGAATCCCTGAAGACTCCTTGAAGATTCTTTCTTCAGCTGAATTGGACCCCTGGGCCCCACAAAAAAAAAAACAAAAAAGGACCCCTTACCAAAGATTTCCTCCGGAATCGCCGGAGGTGGCCATCATTACATGAATGACTATGCTCTAGTTTTAGAAAATGATAGTCTTCATTTTGGCACCAAAATCCTCACCCAAGATTCCCTGAAGACTCCTTGGAGACTCTTTCTTCAGCAGTATAACAGGTGTCATTTTTCAATTTCAAGGGTAATTTCTACCATTTTTATAGCTGGTAGCCTTTATGACTATGCTCTAGTTTGAGAAAATGATAGTCTTAGTATTGGCGCCAAAATCTTCACCGAAGAATCCCTGAAGACTCCTTGAAGATTCTTTTTTCAGCTGAAATGGACCCCTGGGCCCCCCCCCAAAAAAAGGACAACTTACCAAAGATTTCCTCCGGAATCGCCGGAGGTGGCCATCATTACAATAATGACTATGCTCTAGTTTGAGAAAATGATAGTCTTTGTATTGGCGCCAAAATCTTCACCGAAGAATCCCTGAAGACTCTTTGAAGATTCTTTCTTCAGCTGAATTGGACCCCTGGGCCCCACAAAAAAAAAAAAGGACCCCTTACCAAAGATTTCCTCCGGAATCGCCGGAGGTGGCCATCATTACATGAATGACGATGCTCTAGTTTTAGAAAATGATAGTCTTCATATTGGCTCCAAAATCATCACCCAAGATTCCCTGAAGACTCCTTGAAGACTCTTTCTTCAGCAGTATAACAGGTGTCATTTTTCAATTTCAAGGGTAATTTCTACCATTTATATAGTTGGTAGCCTTTATGACTATGCTCTAGTTTGAGAATATGATAGTGTTAGTATTGGCGCCAAAATCTTCATCGAAGAATCCCTGAAGACTCCTTGAAGATTCTTTCTTCAGCTAAATTGGACCCCTGGGCCCCACAAAAAAAACAAAAAAACAAAAAAGGACCCCTTACCAAAGATTTCCTCCGGTATCGCCAGAGGTGGCCATCATTACATGAATGACTATGCTCTAGTTTGAGAAAATGATAGTCTTCGTATTGGCTCCAAAATCTTCACCGAAGAATTCCTGAAGACTCCTTGAAGATTCTTTCTTCAGCTGAACTGGACCCCTGCGCCCCACGAAAAAAAAAAAAGGACCCCCTACCAAAGATTTCCTCCGGAATCACCGGAGGTGGCCATCATTACATGAATGACTATGCTCTAGTTTGAGAAAATGATAGTCCTCATATTGGCTCCAAAATCCTCACCCAAGATTCCCTGAAGACTCCTTGAAGACTCTTTCTTCAGCAGTATAACAGGTGTCATTTTTCAATTTCAAGGGTAATTTCTACCATTTATATAGCTGGTAGCCTTTATGACTATGCTCTAGTTTGAGAAAATGATAGTCTTAGTATTTGCGCCAAAATCTTCACCCAAGAATCCCTGAAGACTCCTTGAAGATTTTTTCTTCAGCTGAATTGGACCCCTGGGCCCCACGAAAAAAAAAAAAAAAAAAAAAAAGGACCCCTTACCAAAGATTTCCTCCGGAATCGCCGGAGGTGGCCATCTTTACATGAATGACTATGCTCTAGTTTGAGAAAATGATAGTGTTCGTATTGGCTCCAAAATATTCACCGAAGAATCCCTGAAGACTCCTTGAAGATTCTTTCTTCAGCTGAATTGGACCACTGGGCCCCACAAAAAAAAACAAAAAAGGACCCCTTACCAAAGATTTCCTCCGGAATCGCCGGAGGTGGCCATTATTACATGAATGACTATGCTCTAGTTTTAGAAAATGATATTCTTCGTATTGGCGCCAAAATCTTCACCGAGGAATCCCTGAAGACTCCTTGAAGATTCTTTCTTCAGCTGAACTGGACCCCTGGGCCCCACAAAAAAAAAAAAAGGACCCCTTACCAAAGATTTCCTCCGGAATCGCCAGAGGTGGCCATCATTACATGAATGACTATGCTCTAGTTTGAGAAAATGATAGTCTTAGTATTGGCGCCAAAATCTTCACCGAAGAATCTCTGAAGACTCCTTGAAGATTCTTTCTTCAGCTGAATTGGACCCCTGGGCCCCACAAAAAAAAAAAAAAAAGGGACCCCTTACCAGCGATTTCCTCCGGAATCGCCGGAGGTGGCCATCATTACATGAATGACTATGCTCTAGTTTGAAAAAATGATAATCTTCGTATTGGCTCCAAAATCTTCACCGAAGAATCCCTGAAGACTCTTTCAAGATTCTTTCTTCAGCTGAATTCGACCCCTGGGCCCCACAAAAAAAAAAACAAAAAAGGACCCCTTACCAGAGATTTCCTCCGGAATCGCCGGAGGTGGCCATCATTACATGAATGACTACGCTCTAGTTTTAGAAAATGATAGTCCTCATATTGGCTCCAAAATCCTCACCCAAGATTCACTGAAGACTCCTTGAAGACTCTTTCTTCAGCAGTATAACAGGTGTCATTTTTCAATTTCAAGGGTAATTTCTACCATTTATATAGCTGGTAGCCTTTATGACTATGCTCTAGTTTGAGAAAATGATAGTCTTAGTATTGGCGCCAAAATCTTCACCGAAGAATCGCTGAAGACTCCTTGAAGATTCTTTCTTCAGCTGAATTGGACCCCTGGGAGCCACAAAAAAAAAAAAAAAAAAAGGACCCCATACCAAAGATTTCCTCCGGGATCGCCAGAGGTGGCCATCATTACATGAATGACTATGCTCTAGCTTGAGAAAATGATAGTCTTCGTATTGGCGCTAAAATCTTCACCGAAGAATCCCTGAAGACTCCTTGAAGATTCTTTCTTCAGCTGAACTGGACCCCTGGGCCCCACAAAAAAAAAAAGGACCCCCTAATAAAAGGTTTCCTCCGGAATCAAAGGAGGTGGCCATCATTACATGAATGACTATGCTCTAGTTTGAGAAAATGATATCTTCGTATTCGCGCCAAAATCTTCACCAAAAAATCCCTGAAGACTCCTTGAAGATTCTTTCTTCAGCTGAACTGGACCCCTGGGCCCCACAAAAAAAAAGGACCCCCTACCAAAGATTTCCTCCAGAATCGCCGGAGGTGGCCATCATTACATGAATGACTAAGCTCTAGTTTGAGAAAATGATAGTCTTCGTATTGGCTCCAAAATCTTCACCGAAGAATCCCTGAAGACTCCTTGAAGATTCTTTCTTCAGCTGAATTGGACCCCTGGGCCCCACAAAAAAAAAAAAACAAAAAAGGACCCCTTACCAAAGATTTCCTCCGGAATCGCCGGAGGTAGCCATCATTACATGAATGACTATGCTCTAGTTTGAGAAAATGATAGTCTTCGTATTGGCGCCAAAATCTTCACCGAAGAATCCCTGAAGACTCCTTGAAGATTCTTTCTTCAGCTGAACTGGACCCTTGGGCCCCACAAAAAAAAAAAAAAAACAAAAAAGGACCCGTTACCAAAAATTTCCTCCGGAATCGCCGGAGGTGGCCATCATTACATGAATGACTATGCTCTAGTTTGAGAAAATGACAGTCTTCGTATTGGCTCCAAAATATTCACCGAAGAGTCCCTGAAGACTCCGTGAAGATTCTTTCTTCAGCTGAATTGGACCACTGGGCCCCACATAAAAAAAAACAAAAAAGGACCCCTTACCAAAGATTTCCTCCGGAATCGCCGGAGGTGGCCATCATTACATGAATGACTATGCTCTAGTCAGAGAAAATGATAGTCTTCGTATTGGCGCCAAAATCTTCACCGAGGAATCCCTGAAGACTCCTTGAAGATTCTTTCTTCAGTTGAACTGGACCCCTGGGCCCCACAAAAAAAAAAAAAAAAAAAGGACCCCTTACCAAAGATTTCCTCCGGAATCGCCGGAGGTAGCCATCATTACATGAATGACTATCCTCTAGTTTGAGAAAATGATAGACTTCGTATTGGTGCCAAAATCTTCACTGAAGATTCCCTGAAGACTCCTTGAAGATTCTTTCTTCATCTGAACTGGACCCCTGGGCCCCACGAAAAAAAAAAGGACCCCATACCAAAGATTTCCTCCGGAATCGCCGGAGGTGGCCATCATTACATGAATGACTATCCTCTAGTTTGAGAAAATGATAGACTTCGTATTGGTGCCAAAATCTTCACTGAAGAATCCCTGAAGACTCCTTGAAGATTCTTTCTTCAGCTGAATTGGACCCCTGGGCCCCACAAAAAAAAAAAAAAAAGGACCCCTCACCAAAGATTTCCTCCGGAATCGCCGGAGGTGGCCATAGTTACATGAATGACTAAGCTCTAGTTTGAGAAAATGATAGTCTTTGTATTGGTGCCAAAATCTTCACCGAAGAATCCCTGAAGACTCCTTGAAGATTCTTTCTTCAGCTGAACTGGACCCCTGGGCCCCACGAAAAAAAAAAAGGACCCCCTACCAAAGATTTCCTCCGGAATCGCCGGAGGTGGCCATCATTACATGAATGACTATGCTCTAGTTTGAGAAAATGATAGTCTTCGTATTGGCGCCAAAATCTTCACCGAAGAATCCCTGAAGACTCCTTGAAGATTCTTTCTTCAGCTGAATTGGACCCCTGGGCCCAACAAAAAAACAAAAAAGGACCCCTTACTAATGATTTCCTCCGGAATCGCCGGAGGTGGCCATTATTACATGAATGACTAAGCTCTAGTTTGAGAAAATGATAGTCTTCGTATTGGCGCCAAAATCTTCACCGAAGAATCCCTGAAGACTCCTTGAAGATTCTTTCTTCAGCTAAATTGGACCCCTGGGACCCACAAAAAAAAACAAAAAAGGACCCCTTAACAAAGATTTCCTCCGGAATCGCCGGAGGTGGCCATCATTACATGAATGACTATGCTCTAGTTTGAGAAAATGATTGTCTTCGTATTGGCGCCAAAATCTTCACCGAAGAATCCCTGAAGACTCCTTGAAGATTCTTTCTTCAGCTGAACTGGACCCCTGGGCCCCACAAATAAAAAAAAAAAGGACCCCTTACCAAAGAGTTCCTCCGGAATCGCCGGAGGTGGCCATCATTACATGAATGACTATGCTCTAGTTTGAGAAAATGATAGTCTTCGTATTGGCTCCAAAATCTTCACCGAAGAATCCCTGAAGACTCCTTGAAGATTCTTTCTTCAGCTGAATTGGACCCCTGGCCCCCCCCAAAAAAAACAAAAAAGGACCCCTTACCAAAGATTTCCTCCGGAATCGACGGAGGTGGCCATCATTACATGAATGACTATGCTCTATTTTGAGAAAATGATAGTCTTCGTATTGGCGCAAAATCTTCACCGAAGAATCCCTGAAGACTCCTTGAAGATTCTTTCTTCAGCTGAACTGGACCCCTGGGCCCCACAAAAAAAAAAAAAAAAAAAAGTACCCCTTTCCAAAGAGTTCCTCCGGAATCGCCGGAGGTGGCCATCATTACATGAATGACTATGCTCTAGTTTGAGAAAATGATAGTCTTCGTATTGGCTCCAAAATCTTCACCGAAGAATCCCTGAAGACTCTTTGAAGATTCTTTCTTCAGCTGAATTGGACCCCTGGGCCCCCCCCAAAAAAAAACAAAAACGACCCCTTACCAAAGATTTCCTCCGGAATCGCCGGAGGTGGCCAACATTACATGAATGACTATGCTCTAGTTTTAGAAAATGATAGTCTTCATATTGGCTCCAGAATCCTCACCCAAGATTCCCTGAAGACTCCTTGAAGACTCTTTCTTCAGCAGTATAGCAGGTGTCATTTTTCAATTTCAAGGGTAATTTCTACCATTTATATAGCTGGTAGCCTTTATGACTATGCTCTAGTTTGAGAAAATGATAGTCTTAGTATTGGCGCCAAAATCTTCACCGAAGAATCCCTGAAGACTCCTTGAAGATTCTTTCTTCAGATGAATTGGACCCCTGGGCCCCACAAAAAAAAAAAAAAAAAAAAAAAAAACACCTTACCAAAGATTTCCTCCGGAATCGCCGGAGGTGGCCATCATTACATGAATGACTATGCTCTCGTTTGAGAAAATGATAGTCTTCGTATTGGTGCCAAAATCTTCACCGAAGAATCCCTGAAGACTCCTTGAAGATTCTTTCTTCAGCTGAACTGGACCCCTGAGCCCCCCAAAAAAACAAAACAAAAAAGGACCCCTTACCAAAGATTTCCTCCGGAATCGCCGGAGGTGGCCATCATTACATGAATGACTATGCTCTAGTTTGAGAAAATGATAGTCTTCGTATTGGCTCCAAAATATTCACCGAAGAATCCCTGAAGACTCATTGAAGATTCTTTCTTCAGCTGAATTGGACCACTGGGCCCCAGAAAAAAAAACAAAAAAGGACCCCTTACCGAAGATTTCCTCCGGAATCGCCGGAGGTGGCCATCATTACATGAATGACTATGCTCTAGTTTGAGAAAATGATAGTCTTCGTATTGGCTCCAAAATCTACACCGAAGAATCCCTGAAGACTCCTTGAATATACTTTCTTCAGCTGAATTGGACTCTTGGGCCCCACAAAAAAAAACAAAAAACTACCCCTTACCAAAGATATCCTCCGGAATCGCCGGAGGTAGCCATCATTACATGAATGACTATGCTCTAGTTCGAGAAAATGAGAGTCTTCGTATTGGCGCCAAAATCTTCACCGAAGAATCCCTGAAGACTCCTTGAAGATTCTATCTTCAGCTGAACTGGACCCCTGGGCCCCACAAAAAAAAAAAAAAACCCTTACCAAAGATTTCCTCCGGAATCGCCGGAGGTGGCCATCATTACATGAATGACTATGCTCTAGTTTGAGAAAATGATAGTCTTCGTATTGGCTCCAAAATATTCACCGAAGAATCCCTGAACACTCCTTGAAGATTCTTTCTTCAGCTGAATTGGACCACTGGGCCCCACAAAAAAAAACAAAAAAGGACCCCTTACCAAAGATTTCCTCCGGAATCGCCGGAGGTGGCCATCATTACATGAATGACTATGCTCTAGTTTGAGAAAATGATAGTCTTCGTATTGGCGCCAAAATCTTCACCGAGGAATCCCTGAAGACTCCTTGAAGATTCTTTCTTCAGCTGAACTGGACCCCTGGGCCCCACAAAAAAAAACAAAACAAAAAAGGACCCCTCACCAAAGATTTCCTCCGTAATCGCAGGAGGTAGCCATCATTACATGAATGACTATGCTCTAATTTGAGAAAATGATAGTCTTCGTATTTGTGCCAAAATCTTCACTGAAGAATCCCTGAAGACTCCTTGAAGATTCTTTCTTCAGCTGAAATGGACCCCTGGGCCCCACAAAAAAAAACAAAAAAGGACCCCTCACCAAATATTTCATCCGGAATCGCCGGAGGTGGACATCATTACATGAATGACTAATCTCTAGTTTGAGAAAATGATAGTCTTCGTATTGGCGCCAAAATTTTCACCGAAGATTCCCTGAAGACTCCTTGAAGATTCTTTCTTCAGCTGAACTGGACCCCTGGGCCCCACAAAAAAAAAAAAAGGACCCCTTACCAAAGATTTCCTCCGGAATTGCCGGAGGTGGCCATCATTACATGAATGACTATGCTCTAGTTTGAGAAAATGATAGTCTTCGTATTGGCTCCAAAATCTTCACCGAAGAATCCCTGAAGACTCCTTGAAGATTCTTTCTTCAGCTGAATTGGACCCCTGGGCCCCACAAAAAAAAAAAACAAAAAAGGACCCCTTACCAAAGATTTCCTCCGGAATCGCCGGAGGTGGCCATCATTACATGAATGACTATGCTCTAGTTTGAGAAAATGATAGTCTTCGTATTGGCGCCAAAATCTTCACCGAAGATTCCCTGAAGACTCCTTGAAGATTCTTTCTTCAGCTGAACTGGCCCCTGGGCCCCACAAAAAAAAAAAAAAAGGACCCCTTACCAAAGATTTCCTCCGGAATCGCCGGAGGTGGCCATCATTACATGAATGACTATGCTCTAGTTTTAGAAAATGATAGTCTTCGTATTGGCTCCAAAATCTTCACCGAAGAATCCCTGAAGACTCTTTGAAGATTCTTTCTTCAGCTGAATTGGACCCCTGGGCCCCACAAAAAAAAAACAAAAAAGGACCCCTTACCAAAGATTTCCTCCAGAATTGCCAGAGGTGGCCATCATTACATGAATGACTATGCTCTAGTTTTAGAAAATGATAGTCTTCATATTGGCTCCAAAATCCTCACCCAAGATTCCCTGAATACTCCTTGAAGACTCTTTCTTCAGCAGTATAACAGGTGTCATTTTTCAATTTCAAGGGTAATTTCTACCATTTATATAGCTGGTAGCCTTTATGACTATGCTCTAGTTTGAGAAAATGATAGTCTTAGTATTGGCGCCAAAATCTTCACTGAATAATCCCTGAGGACTCCTTGAAGATTCTTTCTTCAGCTGAATTGGACTCCTGGGCCCCACAAAAAAAAAAAAAAAAACTACCCCTTACCAAAGATTTCCTCCGGAATCGCCGGAGGTGGACATCATTACATGAATGACTAATCTCTAGTTTGAGAAAATGATAGTCTTCGTATTGGCGCCAAAATTTTCACCGAAGATTCCCTGAAGACTCCTTGAAGATTCTTTCTTCAGCTGAACTGGACCCCTGGGCCCCACAAAAAAAAAAAAAAAAAAAGGACCCCTTACCAAAGATTTCCTCCGGAATCGCCGGAGGTGGCCATCATTACATGAATGACTATGCTCTAGTTTGAGAAAATGATAGTCTTCGTATTGGCGCCAAAATCTTCACCGAAGATTCCCTGAAGACTCCTTGAAGATTCTTTCTTCAGCTGAACTGGACCCCTGGGCCCCACAAAAAAAAAAAAAAAAAAAAAGGACCCCTTACCAAAGATTTCCTCCGGAATCGCCGGAGGTGGCCATCATTACATGAATGACTATGCTCTAGTTTTAGAAAATGATAGTCTTCGTATTGGCTCCAAAATCTTCACCGAAGAATCCCTGAAAACTCTTTGAAGATTCTTTTTTCAGCTGAATTGGACCCCTGGGCCCCACAAAAAAAAAACAAAAAACGACCCCTTACCAAAGATTTCCTCCCGAATCGCCGGAGGTGGCCATCATTACATGAATGACTATGCTCTAGTTTGAGAAAATGATAGTCTTCGTATTGGCGCAAAATCTTCACCGAAGAATCCCTGAAGACTCCTTGAAGATTCTTTCTTCAGCTGAATTGGACCCCTGGGCCCCACAAAAAAAAAACAAAAAAGGACCCCTTACCAAAGATTTCCTCCGGAATCGCCGGAGGTGGCCATCATTACATGAATGACTATGCTCTAGTTTGAGAAAATGATAGTCTTCGTATTGGCGCCAAAATCTTCACCGAAGAATCCCTGAAGACTCCTTGAAGATTCTTTCTTCAGCTGAACTGGACCCCTGGGCCCCACAAAAAAAAAAAAAACAAAAAAGGACCCCTTACCAAAGATTTCCTCCGGAATCGCCGGAGGTGGCCATCATTACATGAATGACTATGCTCTAGTTTGAGAAAATGATAGTCTTCGTATTGGCGCAAAATCTTCACCGAAGATTCCCTGAAGACTCCTTGAAGATTCTTTCTTCAGCTGAACTGGACCCCTGGGCCCCATAAAAAAAAAAAAAAAAAGGACCCCTTACCAAAGATTTCCTCCGGAATCGCCGGAGGTGGCCATCATTACATGAATGACTATGCTCTAGTTTGAGAAAATGATAGTCTTCGTATTGGCGCAAAATCTTCACCGAAGAATCCCTGAAGACTCCTTGAAGATTCTTTCTTCAGCTGAATTGGACCCCTGGGCCCCACAAAAAAAAAAAAAAAAAAAGGACCCCTTACCAAAGATTTCCTCCGGAATCGCCGGAGGTGGCCATCATTACATGAATGACTAATCTCTAGTTTGAGAAAATGATAGTCTTCGTATTGGCGCCAAAATCTTCACCGAAGAATCCCTGAAGACTCCTTGAAGATTCTTTCTTCAGCTGAACTGGACCCCTGGGCCCCACAAAAAAAAAAAAAAAAAAAAAGGACCCCTTACCAAAGATTTCCTCCGGAATCGCCGGAGGTGCCCATCATTACATGAATGACTATGCTCTAGTTTGAGAAAATGATAGTCTTCGTATTGGCTCCAAAATCTTCACCGAAGAATCCCTGAAGACTCCTTGAAGATTCTTTCTTCAGCTGAATTGGACCCCTGGGCCCCACAAAAAAAAAAAAAAAAAAGGACCCCTTACCAAAGATTTCCTCCGGAATCGCCGGAGGTGGCCATCATTACATGAATGACTATGCTCTAGGTTGAGAAAATGATAGTCTTCGTATTGGCGCAATATCTTCACCGAAGAATCCCTGAAGACTCCTTGAAGATTCTTTCTTCAGCTGAACTGGACCCCTGGGCCCCACAAAAAAAAAAAAAACAAAAAAGGACCCCTTACCAAAGATTTCCTCCGGAATCGCCGGAGGTGGCCATCATTACATGAATGACTATGCTCTAGTTTGAGAAAATGATAGTCTTCGTATTGGCTCCAAAATCTTCACTGAAGAATCCCTGAAGACTCCTTGAAGATTCTTTCTTCAGCTGAATTGGACCCCTGGTACCCACAAAAAAAAACAAAAAAGGACCCCTTACCAAAGATTTCCTCCGGAATCTCCGGAGGTGGCCATCGTTACATGAATGACTATGCTCTAGTTTGAGAAAATGATAGTCTTCGTATTGGCGCAAAATCTTCACTGAAGAATCCCTGAAGACTCCTTGAAGATTCTTTCTTCAGCTGAACTGGACCCCTGGGCCCCACAAAAAAAAAAAAAAAAAAAAGGACCCCTTACCAAAGATTTCCTCCGGAATCGCCGGAGGTGGCCATCATTACATGAATGACTATGCTCTAGTTTGAGAAAATGATAGTCTTCGTATTGGCTCCAAAATCTTCACCGAAGAATCCCTGAAGACTGCTTGAAGATTCTTTCTTCAGCTGAATTGGACCCCTGGGCCCCACAAAAAAAAAACAAAAAAGGACCCCTTACCAAAGATTTCGTCCGGAATCGCCGGAGGTGGCCATCATTACATGAATGACTATGCTCTAGTTTGAGAAAATGATAGTCTTCGTATTGGCGCAAAATCTTCACCGAAGTATCCCTGAAGACTCCTTGAAGATTCTTTCTTCAGCTGAATTGGACCCCTGGGCCCCACAAAAAAAACAAACAAAAAAGGACCCCTTACCAAAGATTTCCCCCGGAATCGCCAGAGGTGGCCATCATTACATGAATGATTAAGCTCTAGTTTGAGGAAATGATAGTCTTCGTATTGGCGCCAAAATCTTCACCGAAGAATCCCTGAAGACTCCTTGAAGATTCTTTCTTCAGCTGAACTGGACCCCTGGGCCCCACAAAAAAAAACAAAAAAGGACCCCTTACCAAAGATTTCCTCCGGAATCGCCGGAGGTGGCCATTGTTACATGAATGACTATGCTCTAGTTTGAGAAAATGATAGTCTTCGTATTGGCGCCAAAATCTTCACCGAAGAATCCCTGAAGACTCCTTGAAGATTCTTTCTTCAGCTGAACTGGACCCCTGGGCCCCACAAAAAAAAAAAAAGGACCCCTTACCAAAGATTTCCTCCGGAATCGCCGGAGGTGGCCATCATTACATGAATGACTATGCTCTAGTTTGAGAAAATGATAGTCTTCGTATTGGCGCAAAATCTTCACTGAAGAATCCCTGAAGACTCCTTGAAGATTCTTTCTTCAGCTGAACTGGACCCCTGGGCCCCACAAATAAAAAAAAAAAAGGACCCCTTACCAAATATTTCCTCCGGAATCGCCGGAGGTGGCCATCATTACATGAATGACTATGCTCTAGTTTGAGAAAATGATAGTCTTCGTATTGGCTCCAAAATCTTCACCGAAGAATCCCTGAAGACTCTTTGAAGATTCTTTCTTTAGCTGAATTGGACCCCTGGGCCCCACAGAAAAAACAAAAAAGGACCCCTTACCAAAGATTTCCTTCGGAATCACCGGAGTTGGCCATCATTACATGAATGACTATGCTCTAGTTTGAGAAAATGATAGTCTTAGTATTGGCGCAAAATCTTCACCGAAGAATCCACGAAGACTCCTTGAAGATTCTTTCTTCAGCTTAATTGGACCCCTGGGCCCCACAAAAAAAAAAAAAACAAAAAGGACCCCTTACCAAAGATTTCCTCCGGAATCGCCGGAGGTGGCCATCATTACATGAATGACTATGCTCTAGTTTGAGAAAATGATAGTCTTCGTATTGGCGCAAAATCTTCACCGAAGAATCCTTGAAGACTCCTTGAAGATTCTTTCTTCAGCTGAACTGGGCCCTTGGGCCCCACAAAAAAAAAAAGACCCCCTACCAAAGATTTCCTCCGGAATCGCCGGAGGTGGCCATCATTACATGAATGACTATGCTCTAGTTTGAGAAAAGGATAGTCTTCGTATTTGCTCCAAAATCTTCACCGAAGAATCCCTGAAGACTCCTTGAAGATTCTTTCTTCAGCTGAATTGGACCCCTGGGCCCCACAAAAAAAAACAAAAAAGGACCCCTTACCATAGATTTCCTCCGGAATCGCCGGAGGTAGCCATCATTACATGAATGACTATGCTCTAGTTTGAGAAAATGATAGTCTTCGTATTGGCGCCAAAATCTTCACCGAAGAATCCCTGAAGACTCCTTGAAGATTCTTTCTTCAGCTGAACTGGACCCCTGAGCCCCACAAAAAAAAAAAAAAAAAAAAAAGACCCCTTACCAAAGATTTCCTCCGGAATCGCCGGAGGTGGCCATCATTACATGAATGACTATGCTCTAGTTTGAGAAAATGATAGTCTTCGTATTGGCTCCAAAATCTTCACCGAAGAATCCCTGAAGACTCCTTGAAGATTCCTTCTTCAGCTGAACTGGACCCCTGGGCCCCACAAAAAAAAAAAACAAAAAAGGACCCCTTACCAAATAATTTCCTCCGGAATCGCCGGAGGTGGCCATCATTACATGAATGACTATGCTCTAGTTTGAGAAAATGATAGTCTTCGTATTGGCGCCAAAATCTTCACCGAAGATTCCCTGAAGACTCCTTGAAGATTCTTTCTTCAGCTGAACTGGACCCCTGGGCCCCACAAAAAAAAAAAAAAACAAAAAAGGACCCCTTACCAAAGATTTCCTCCGGAATCGCCGGAGGTGGCCATCATTACATGAATGACTATGCTCTAGTTTTAGAAAATGATAGTCTTCGTATTGGCTCCAAAATCTTCACCGAAGAATCCCTGAAGACTCTTTGAAGATTCTTTCTTCAGCTGAATTGGACCCCTGGGCCCCACAAAAAAAAAAACAAAAAACGACCCCTTACCAAAGATTTCCTCCCGAATCGCCGGAGGTGGCCATCATTACATGAATGACTATGCTCTAGTTTGAGAAAATGATAGTCTTCGTATTGGCGCAAAATCTTCACCGAAGAATCCCTGAAGACTCCTTGAAGATTCTTTCTTCAGCTGAACTGGACCCCTGGGCCCCACAAAAAAAAAAAACAAAAAAGGACCCCTTACCAAAGATTTCCTCCGGAATCGCCGGAGGTGGCCATCATTACATGAATGACTATGCTCTAGTTTGAGA
Organism: Macrobrachium rosenbergii; assembly: GCA_039081455.1. Classification (NCBI taxonomy): domain Eukaryota; kingdom Metazoa; phylum Arthropoda; class Malacostraca; order Decapoda; family Palaemonidae; genus Macrobrachium; species Macrobrachium rosenbergii. The sequence goes on along the minus strand of JANJGK010000180.1, from coordinate 1,015,579 downwards.
AAATGATAGTCTTCGTATTGGCGCAAAATCTTCACCGAAGATTCCCTGAAGACTCCTTGTAGATTCTTTCTTCAGCTGAACTGGACCCCTGGGCCCCACAAAAAAAAAAAAAAACAAAAAAGGACCCCTTACCAAAGATTTCCTCCGGAATCGCCGGAGGTGGCCATCATTACATGAATGACTATGCTCTAGTTTGAGAAAATGATAGTCTTCGTATTGGCGCAAAATCTTCACCGAAGAATCCCTGAAGACTCCTTGAAGATTCTTTCTTCAGCTGAATTGGACCCCTGGGCCCCACAAAAAAAAAAACAAAAAAGGACCCCTTACCAAAGATTTCCTCCGGAATCGCCGGAGGTGGCCATCATTACATGGATGACTATGCTCTAGTTTGAGAAAATGATAGTCTTCGTATTGGCGCAAAATCTTCACCGAAGAATCCCTGAAGACTCCTTGAAGATTCTTTCTTCAGCTGAACTGGACCCCTGGGCCCCACAAAAAAAAAAAAACAAAAAAGGACCCCTTACCAAAGATTTCCTCCGGAATCGCCGGAGGTGGCCATCATTACATGAATGACTATGCTCTAGTTTGAGAAAATGATAGTCTTCGTATTGGCTCCAAAATCTTCACCGAAGAATCCCTGAAGACTCCTTGAAGATTCTTTCTTCAGCTGAATTGGACCCCTGGGCCCCACAAAAAAAAAAAAAGAAAAAAGGACCCCTTACCAAAGATTTCCTCCGGAATCGCCGGAGGTGGCCATCATTACATGAATGACTATGCTCTAGTTTGAGAAAATGATAGTCTTCGTATTGGCGCAATATCTTCACCGAAGAATCCCTGAAGACTCCTTGAAGATTCTTTCTTCAGCTGAACTGGACCCCTGGGCCCCACAAAAAAAAAAAAAAAAAAAGGACCCCTTACCAAAGATTTCCTCCGGAATCGCCGGAGGTGGCCATCATTACATGAATGACTATGCTCTAGTTTGAGAAAATGATAGTCTTCGTATTGGCTCTAAAATCTTCACTGAAGAATCCCTGAAGACTCCTTGAAAATTCTTTCTTCAGCTGAATTGGACCCCTGGGCCCCACAAAAAAAAACAAAAAAGGACCCCTTACCAAAGATTTCCTCCGGAATCACCGGAGGTGGCCATCGTTACATGAATGACTATGCTCTAGTTTGAGAAAATGATAGTCTTCGTATTGGCGCAAAATCTTCACTGAAGAATCCCTGAAGACTCCTTGAAGATTCTTTCTTCAGCTGAATTGGACCCCTGGGCCCCACAAAAAAAAAAAAAAAAAAGGACCCCTTACCAAAGATTTCCTCCGGAATCGCCGGAGGTGGCCATCATTACATGAATGACTATGCTCTAGTTTGAGAAAATGATAGTCTTCGTATTGGCGCAAAATCTTCACCGAAGAATCCCAGAAGACTCCTTGAAGATTCTTTCTTCAGCTGAACTGGACCCCTGGGCCCCACAAAAAAAAAAAAAAAAAAGGACCCCTTACCAAAGATTTCCTCCGGAATCGCCGGAGGTGGCCATCATTACATGAATGACTATGCTCTAATTTGAGAAAATGATAGTCTTCGTATTGGCTCCAAAATCTTCACTGAAGAATCCCTGAAGACTCCTTGAAGATTCTTTCTTCAGCTGAATTAGACCCCTGGTACCCACAAAAAAAAACAAAAAAGGACCCCTTACCAAAGATTTCCTCCGGAATCGCCTTAGGTGGCCATCGTTACATGAATGACTATGCTCTAGTTTGAGAAAATGATAGTCTTCGTATTGGCTCCAAAATCTTCACCGAAGAATCCCTGAAGACTGCTTGAAGATTCTTTCTTCAGCTGAATTGGACCCCTGGGCCCCACAAAAAAAAAACAAAAAAGACCCCTTACCAAAGATTTCGTCCGGAATCGCCGGAGGTGGCCATCATTACATGAATGACTATGCTCTAGTTTGAGAAAATGATAGTCTTCGTATTGGCGCAAAATCTTCACCGAAGTATCCCTGGAGCCTCCTTGAAGATTCTTTCTTCAGCTGAATTGGACCCCTGGGCCCCACAAAAAAAAAAAAAAAAAAAAGGACCCCTTACCAAAGATTTCCCCCGGAATCGCCAGAGGTGGCCATCATTATATGAATGATTAAGCTCTAGTTTGAGGAAATGATAGTCTTCGTATTGGCGCCAAAATCTTCACCGAAGAATCCACGAAGACTCCTTGAAGATTCTTTCTTCAGCTGAACTGGACCCCTGGGCCCCACAAAAAAAAAACAAAAAAGGACCCCTTACCAAAGATTTCCTCAGGAATCGCCGGAGGTGGCCATTGTTACATGAATGACTATGCTCTAGTTTGAGAAAATGATAGTCTTCGTATTGGCGCCAAAATCTTCACCGAAGAATCCCTGAAGACTCCTTGAAGATTCTTTCTTCAGCTGAACTGGACCCCTGGGCCCCACAAAAAAAAAAAAGGACCCCTTACCAAAGATTTCCTCCGGAATCGCCGGAGGTGGCCATCATTACATGAATGACTATACTCTAGTTTGAGAAAATGATAGTCTTCGTATTGGCGCAAAATCTTCACTGAAGAATCCCTGAAGACTCCTTGAAGATTCTTTCTTCAGCTGAACTGGACCCCTGGGCCCCACAAATAAAAAAAAAAAAGGACCCCTTACCAAATATTTCCTCCGGAATCGCCGGAGGTGGCCATCATTACATGAATGACTATGCTCTAGTTTGAGAAAATGATAGTCTTCGTATTGGCTCCAAAATCTTCACCGAAGAATCCCTGAAGACTCTTTGAAGATTCTTTCTTTAGCTGAATTGGACCCCTGGGCCCCACAAAAAAAACAAAAAAGGACCCCTTACCAAAGATTTCCTTCGGAATCACCGGAGTTGGCCATCATTACATGAATGACTATGCTCTAGTTTTAGAAAATGATAGTCTTCATATTGGCTCCAAAATCCTCACCCAAGATTTCCTGAAGACTCCTTGAAGACTCTTTCTTCAGCAGTATAACAGGTGTCATTTTTCAATTTCAAGGGTAATTTCTACCATTTATATAGATGGTAGCCTTTATGACTATGTTCTAGTTTGAGAAAATGATAGTCTTAGTATTGGCGCAAAATCTTCACCGAAGAATCCCTGAAGACTCCTTGAAGATTCTTTCTTCAGCTTAATTGGACCCCTGGGCCCCACAAAAAAAAAACAAAAAGGACCCCTTACCAAAGATTTCCTCCGGAATCGCCGGAGGTGGCCATCATTACATGAATGACTATGCTCTAGTTTGAGAAAATGATAGTCTTCGTATTGACGCCAAAATCTTCACCGAAGAATCCTTGAAGACTCCTTGAAGATTCTTTCTTCAGCTGAACTGGACCCTTGGGCCCCACAAAAAAAAAAAAAAGACCCCCTACCAAAGATTTCCTCCGGAATCGCCGGAGGTGGCCATCATTACATGAATGACTATGCTCTAGTTTGAGAAAAGGATAGTCTTCGTATTTGCCCCAAAATCTTCACCGAAGAATCCCTGAAGAATCCTTGAAGATTCTTTCTTCAGCTGAATTGGACCCCTGGGCCCCACAAAAAAAAAAAAAGGACCCCTTACCATATATTTCCTCAGGAATCGCCGGAGGTGGCCATCATTACATGAATGACTATGCTCTAGTTTGAGAAAATGATAGTCTTCGTATTGGCGCCAAAATCTTCACCGAAGAATCCCTGAAGACTCCTTGAAGATTCTTTCTTCAGCTGAACTGGACCCCTGAGCCCCGCAAAAAAAAAAAAAAAAAAAAAAAGGACCCCTTACCAAAGATTTCCTCCGGAATCGCCGGAGGTGGCCATCATTACATGAATGACTATGCTCTAGTTTGAGAAAATGATAGTCTTCGTATTGGCTCCAAAATCTTCACCGAAGAATCCCTGAAGACTCCTTGAAGATTCTTTCTTCAGCTGAATTGGGCCCCTGGGCCCCACAAAAAAAAAAAAAAAAAAAAGGACCCCTTACCAAAGATTTCCTCCGGAATCGCCGGAGGTGGCCATCATTACATGAATGACTATGCTCTAGTTTGAGAAAATGATAGTCTTCGTATTGGCGCCAAAATCTTCACCGAAGAATCCCTGAAGAATCCTTGAAGATTCTTTCTTCAGCTGAACTGGACCCCTGGGCCCCACAAAAAAACAAAACAAAAAAAGACCCCTTACCAAAGATTTCCTCCGGAATCGCCGGAGGTGGCCATCATTACATGAATGACTATGCTCTAGTTTGAGAAAATGATAGTCTTCGTATTGGCTCCAAAATCTTCACCGAAGAATCCCTGAAGACTGCTTGAAGATTCTTTCTTCAGCTGAATTGGACCCCTGGGCCCCACAAAAAAAAAAAAAAAAAAAGGACCCCTTACCAAAGATTTCCTCCGGAATCGCCGGAGGTGGCCATCATTACATGAATGACTAAGCTTTAGTTTGAGGAAATGATAGTCTTCGTATTGGCGCCAAAATCTTCACCGAAGAATCCCTGAAGACTCCTTGAAGATTCTTTCTTCAGCTGAATTGGACCCCTGGGCCCCACAAAAAAAAACAAAAAAGGACCCCTTACCAAAGATTTCCTCCGGAATCGCCGGAGGTGGCCATCATTACATGAATGACTATGCTCTAGTTTGAGAAAATGATAGTCTTCGTATTGGCGCCAAAATCTTCACCGAAGAATCCCTGAAGACTCCTTGAAGATTCTTTCTTCAGCTGAATTGGACCCCTGGGCCGCACAAAAAAAAAAAAAAAAAAAAAAGGACCCCTTACCAAAGATTTCCTCCAGAATCGCCGGAGGTGGCCATCATTACATGAATGACTATGCTCTAGTTTGAGAAAATGATAGTCTTCGTATTGGCGCAAAATCTTCACCGAAGTATCCCTGAAGACTCCTTGAAGATTCTTTCTTCAGCTGAATTGGACCCCTGGGCCCCACAAAAAAAAAAACAAAAAAGGACCCCTTACCATAGATTTCCTCTGTAATCGCCGGAGGTGGTCATCATTACATGAATGACTATGCTCTAGTTTGAGAAAATGATAGTCTTCGTATTGGCTCCAAAATCTTCACCGAAGAATCCCTGAAGACTCCTTGAAGATTCTCTCTTCAGCTGAACTGGACCCCTGAGCCCCACAAAAAAAACAAAAACAAAAAAGGACCCCTTACCAAAGATTTCCTCCGGAATCGCCGGAGGTGGCCATCATTACATGACTGACTATGCTCTAGTTTGAGAAAATGATAGTCTTCGTATTGGCTCCAAAATCTTCACCGAAGAATCCCTGAAGACTCCTTGAAGATTCTTTCTTCAGCTGAATTGGACCCCTGGGCCCACAAAAAAAAAAAACAAAAAAGGACCCCTTACCAAAGAGTTCCTCCGGAATCGCCGGAGGTGGCCATCATTACATGAATGACTATGCTCTAGTTTGAGAAAATGATAGTCTTCGTATTGGCTCCAAAATCTTCACCGAAGAATCCCTGAAGACTCTTTGAAGATTCTTTATTCAGCAGAATTGGACCCCTGGGCCCCACAAAAAAAAAACAAAAAAGGACCCCTTACCAAAGATTTCCTCCGGAATCGCCGGAGGTGTCCATCATTACATGAATGACTATGCTCTAGTTTTAGAAAATGATAGTCTTCGTATTGGCTCCAAAATACTCACCCAAGATTCCCTGAAGACTCCTTGAAGACTCTTTCTTCAGCAGTATAACAGGTGTCATTTTTCGATTTCAGGGGTAATTTCTACCATTTATATAGCTGGTAGCCTTTATGACTATGCTCTAGTTTGAGAAAATGAGAGTCTTAATATTGGCGCCAAAATCTTCACCGAAGAATCCCTGAAGACTCCTTGAAGATTCTTTCTTCAGCTGAACTGAACCCCTGGGCCCCACAAAAAAAAAAAAAAAGGGAACCCTTACCAAAGATTTCCTCCGGAATCGCCGGAGGTGGCCATCATTACATGAATGACTATGCTCTAGTTTGAGAAAATGATAGTCTTCGTATTGGCGCCAAAATCTTCACCGAAGAATCCCTGAAGACTCCTTGAAGATTCTTTCTTCAGCTGAACTGTACCCCTGGGCCCCACAAAAAAAAAGGACCCCCTACCAAAGATTTCCTCCGGAATCGCCGGAGGTGGCCATCATTACATGAATGACTATGCTCTAGTTTGAGAAAATGATAGTCTTCGTATTGGCTCCAAAATCTTCACCGAAGAATCCCTGAAGACTCCTTGAAGATTCTTTCTTCAGCTGAATTGGACCCCTGGGCCCCACAAAAAAAAAAAAAAAAAACGAACACCTTACGAAAGATTTCCTCCGGAATCGCCGGAGGTGGAGATCATTACATGAATGACTAAGCTCTAGTTTGAGAAAATGATAGTCTTCGTATTGACTCCAAAATCTTCACCGAAGAATCCCTGAAGACTCCTTGAAGATTCTTTCTTCAGCGGAATTGGACCCCTGGGCCCCACAAAAAAAAAAAGAAAAAAGGACCCCTTACCAAAGATTTCCTCCGGAATCGCCGGAGGTGGCCATCATTACATGAATGACTATGCTCTAGTTTGAGAAAATGATAGTCTTCGTATTGGCGCAATATCTTCACCGAAGAATCCCTGAAGACTCCTTGAAGATTCTTTCTTCAGCTGAACTGGACCCCTGGGCCCCACAAAAAAAAAAAAAAGGACCCCTTACCAAAGATTTCCTCCGGAATCGCCGGAGGTGGCCATCATTACATGAATGACTATGCTCTAGTTTGAGAAAATGATAGTCTTCGTATTGGCTCCAAAATCTTCACTGAAGAATCCCTGAAGACTCCTTGAAGATTCTTTCTTCAGCTGAATTGGACCCCTGGGCCCCACAAAAAAAAAACAAAAAAGGACCCCTTACCAAAGATTTCCTCCGGAATCACCGGAGGTGGCCATCATTACATGAATGACTATGCTCTAGTTTGAGAAAATGATAGTCTTCGTATTGGCGCAAAATCTTCACCGAAGAATCCCTGAAGACTCCTTGAAGATTCTTTCTTCAGCTGAACTGGACCCCTGGGATCCACGAAAAAAAAAAAGACCCCCTACCAAAGATTTCCTCCGGAATCGCCGGAGGTGGCCATCATTACATGAATGACTATGCTCTAGTTTGAGAAAATGATAGTCTTCGTATTGGCGCCAAAATCTTCACCGAAGAATCCCTGAAGACTCCTTGAAGATTCTTTCTTCAGCTGAATTGGACCCCTGCGCCCCACAAAAAAAAACAAAAAAGTACCCCTTACCAAAGATTTCCTCCGGAATCGCCGGAGGTGGCCATCATTACATGAATGACTATGCTCTAGTTTGAGAAAATGATAGTCTTCGTATTGGCGCCAAAATCTTCACCGAAAAATCCCTGAAGACTCCTTGAAGATTCTTTCTTCAGCTGAACTGGACCCCTGGGCCCCACAAAAAAAAAAAACAAAAAAGGACCCCTTACCAAAGATTTCCTCGAATCGCCGGAGGTGGCCATCATTACATGAATGACTATGCTCTAGTTTGAGAAAATGATAGTCTTCGTATTGGCTCAAAATTTTCACCGAAGAATCCCTGAAGACTCCTTGAAGATTCTTTCTTCAGCTGAATTGGACCCTTGGGCCCCACAAAAAAAAAAAAAAAAAAAGGACCCCTTACCAAAGATTTCCTCCGGAATCGCCGGAGGTGTCCATCATTACATGAATGACTATGCTCTAGTTTGAGAAAATGATAGTCTTAGTATTGGCGCAAAATCTTCACCGAAGAATCCCTGAAGACTCCTTGAAGATTCTTTCTTCAGCTTAATTGGACCCCTGGGCCCCACAAAAAAAAAAAAAACACAAAAAAGGACCCCTTACCAAAGATTTCCTCCGAAATCGCCGGAGGTGGTCATCATTACATGAATGACTATGCTCTAGTTTGAGAAAATGATAGTCTTCGTATTGGCGCCAAAATCTTCACCGAAGAATCCCTGAAGACTCCTTGAAGATTCTTTCTTCAGCTGAACTGGACCCCTGGGCCCCACGAAAAAAAAAAAGACCCCCTACCAAAGATTTCCTCCGGAATCGCTGGAGGTTGCCATCATTACATGAATGACTATGCTCTAGTTTGAGAAAATGATAGTCTTCGTATTGGCTCAAAAATCTTCACCGAAGAATCCCTGAAGACTCCTTGAAGATTCTTTCTTCAGCTGAATTGGACCCCTGGGCCCCACAAAAAAAAAAAAAAGGACCCCTTACCAAATATTTTCTCCGGAATCGCCGGAGGTGTCCATCATTACATGAATGACTATGCTCTAGTTTTAGAAATTAATAGTCTTCGTATTGGCTCCAAAATCCTCACCCAAGATTCCCTGAAGACTCCTTGAAGACTCTTTCTTCAGCAGTATAACAGGTGTCATTTTTCGATTTCAAGGGTAATTTCTTCCATTTATATAGCTGGTAGCCTTTATGACTATGCTCTAGTTTGAGAAAATGATAGTCTTAGTATTGGCGCCAAAATCTTCACCGAAGAATCCCTGAAGACTCCTTCAAGATTCTTTCTTCAGCTGAACTGAACCCCTGGGCCCCACAAAAAAAAAAAAAAAGGAACCTTTACCAAAGATTTCCTCCGGAATCGCCGGAGGTGGCCATCATTACATGAATGACTATGCTCTAGTTTGAGAAAATGATAGTCTTCGTATTGGCGCCAAAATCTTCACCGAAGAATCCCTGAAGACTCCTTGAAGATTCTTTCTTCAGCTGAACTGGACCCCTGTGCCCCACGAAAAAAAAAAGGACCCCCTACCAAAGATTTCCTCCGGAATCGCCGGAGGTGGCCATCATTACATGAATGACTATGCTCTAGTTTGAGAAAATGATAGTCTTCGTATTGGCTCCAAAATCTTCACCAAAGAATCCCTAAAGACTCCTTGAAGATTCTTTCTTCAGCTGAATTGGACCCCTGGGCCCCACAAAAAAAAAAAACAAAAACGAACCCCTTACGAAAGATGTCCTCCGGAATCGCCGGAGGTGGAGATCATTACATGAATGACTAAACTCTAGTTTGAGAAAATGATAGTCTTCGTATTGACTCCAAAATCTTCACCGAAGAATCCCTGAAGACTCCTTGAAGATTCTTTCTTCAGCTGAATTGGATCCCTGGGCCCCACAAAAAAAAAAGAAAAAAGGACCCCTTACCAAAGATTTCCTCCGGAATCGCCGGAGGTGGCCATCATTACATGAATGACTATGCTCTAGTTTGAGAAAATGATAGTCTTCGTATTGGCGCAATATCTTCACCGAAGAATCCCTGAAGACTCCTTGAAGATTCTTTCTTCAGCTGAATTGGACCCCTGGGCCCCACAAAAAAAAAAAAAAAAAAGGACCCCTTACCAAAGATTTCCTCCGGAATCGCCGGAGGCGGCCATCATTACATGAATGACTATGCTCTAGTTTGAGAAAATGATAGTCTTCGTATTGGCTCCAAAATCTTCACTGAAGAATCCCTGAAGACTCCTTGAAGATTCTTTCTTCAGCTGAATTGGACCCCTGGGCCCCACAAAAAAAAACAAAAAAGGACCCCTTACCAAAGATTTCCTCCGGAATCACCGGAGGTGGCCATCATTACATGAATGACTATGCTCTAGTTTGAGAAAATGATAGTCTTCGTATTGGCGCCAAAATCTTCACCGAAGAATCCCTGAAGACTCCTTGAAGATTCTTTCTTCAGCTGAACTGGACCCCTGGGATCCACGAAAAAAAAAAAATGACCCCCTACCAAAGATTTCCTCCGGAATCGCCGGAGGTGGCCATCATTACATGAATGACTATGCTCTAGTTTGAAAAAATGATAGTCTTCGTATTGGCGCCAAAATCTTCACCGAAGAATCCCTGAAGACTCCTTGAAGATTCTTTCTTCAGCTGAACTGGACCCCTGAGCCCCACAAAAAAAAAAAAAAAAAAAAGGACCCCTTACCAAAGATTTCCTCCGGAATCGCCGGAGGTGGCCATCATTACATGAATGAATATGCTCTAGTTTGAGAAAAAGATAGTCTTCGTATTGGCTCCAAAATCTTCACCGAAGAATCCCTGAAGACTCCTTGAAGATTCTTTCTTCAGCTGAATTGGACCCCTGGGCCCCACAAAAAAAAAAAAAAAGGACCACTTACCAAAGATTTCCTCCGGAATCGCCGGAGGTGGCCATCATTACATGAATGACTATGCTCTAGTTTGAGAAAATGATAGTCTTCGTATTGGCGCCAAAATCTTCACCGAAGAATCCCTAAAGACTCCTTGAAGATTCTTTCTTCAGCTGAACTGGACCACTGGGCCCTACAAAAAAAAAAAAAAAAAAAAGGACCCCTTACCAAAGATTTCCTCCGGAATCGCCGGAGGTGGCCATCATTACATGAATGACTATGCTCTAGTTTGAGAAAATGATAGTCTTCGTATTGGCTCCAAAATCTTCACCGAAGAATCCCTGAAGACTGCTTGAAGATTCTTTCTTCAGCTGAACTGGACCCCTGGGCCCCACAAATAAAAAAAAAAAAGGACCCCTTACCAAATATTTCCTCCGGAATCGCCGGAGGTGGCCATCATTACATGAATGACTATGCTCTAGTTTGAGAAAATGATAGTCTTCGTATTGGCTCCAAAATCTTCACCGAAGAATCCCTGAAGACTCTTTGAAGATTCTTTCTTTAGCTGAATTGGACCCCTGGGCCCCACAAAAAAAACAAAAAAGGACCCCTTACCAAAGATTTCCTTCGGAATCACCGGAGTTGGCCATCATTACATGAATGACTATGCTCTAGTTTTAGAAAATGATAGTCTTCATATTGGCTCCAAAATCCTCACCCAAGATTTCCTGAAGACTCCTTGAAGACTCTTTCTTCAGCAGTATAACAGGTGTCATTTTTCAATTTCAAGGGTAATTTCTACCATTTATATAGATGGTAGCCTTTATGACTATGTTCTAGTTTGAGAAAATGATAGTCTTAGTATTGGCGCAAAATCTTCACCGAAGAATCCCTGAAGACTCCTTGAAGATTCTTTCTTCAGCTTAATTGGACCCCTGGGCCCCACAAAAAAAAAACAAAAAGGACCCCTTACCAAAGATTTCCTCCGGAATCGCCGGAGGTGGCCATCATTACATGAATGACTATGCTCTAGTTTGAGAAAATGATAGTCTTCGTATTGACGCCAAAATCTTCACCGAAGAATCCTTGAAGACTCCTTGAAGATTCTTTCTTCAGCTGAACTGGACCCTTGGGCCCCACAAAAAAAAAAAAAAGACCCCCTACCAAAGATTTCCTCCGGAATCGCCGGAGGTGGCCATCATTACATGAATGACTATGCTCTAGTTTGAGAAAAGGATAGTCTTCGTATTTGCCCCAAAATCTTCACCGAAGAATCCCTGAAGAATCCTTGAAGATTCTTTCTTCAGCTGAATTGGACCCCTGGGCCCCACAAAAAAAAAAAAAGGACCCCTTACCATATATTTCCTCAGGAATCGCCGGAGGTGGCCATCATTACATGAATGACTATGCTCTAGTTTGAGAAAATGATAGTCTTCGTATTGGCGCCAAAATCTTCACCGAAGAATCCCTGAAGACTCCTTGAAGATTCTTTCTTCAGCTGAACTGGACCCCTGAGCCCCGCAAAAAAAAAAAAAAAAAAAAAAAGGACCCCTTACCAAAGATTTCCTCCGGAATCGCCGGAGGTGGCCATCATTACATGAATGACTATGCTCTAGTTTGAGAAAATGATAGTCTTCGTATTGGCTCCAAAATCTTCACCGAAGAATCCCTGAAGACTCCTTGAAGATTCTTTCTTCAGCTGAATTGGGCCCCTGGGCCCCACAAAAAAAAAAAAAAAAAAAAGGACCCCTTACCAAAGATTTCCTCCGGAATCGCCGGAGGTGGCCATCATTACATGAATGACTATGCTCTAGTTTGAGAAAATGATAGTCTTCGTATTGGCGCCAAAATCTTCACCGAAGAATCCCTGAAGAATCCTTGAAGATTCTTTCTTCAGCTGAACTGGACCCCTGGGCCCCACAAAAAAACAAAACAAAAAAAGACCCCTTACCAAAGATTTCCTCCGGAATCGCCGGAGGTGGCCATCATTACATGAATGACTATGCTCTAGTTTGAGAAAATGATAGTCTTCGTATTGGCTCCAAAATCTTCACCGAAGAATCCCTGAAGACTGCTTGAAGATTCTTTCTTCAGCTGAATTGGACCCCTGGGCCCCACAAAAAAAAAAAAAAAAAAGGACCCCTTACCAAAGATTTCCTCCGGAATCGCCGGAGGTGGCCATCATTACATGAATGACTAAGCTTTAGTTTGAGGAAATGATAGTCTTCGTATTGGCGCCAAAATCTTCACCGAAGAATCCCTGAAGACTCCTTGAAGATTCTTTCTTCAGCTGAATTGGACCCCTGGGCCCCACAAAAAAAAACAAAAAAGGACCCCTTACCAAAGATTTCCTCCGGAATCGCCGGAGGTGGCCATCATTACATGAATGACTATGCTCTAGTTTGAGAAAATGATAGTCTTCGTATTGGCGCCAAAATCTTCACCGAAGAATCCCTGAAGACTCCTTGAAGATTCTTTCTTCAGCTGAATTGGACCCCTGGGCCGCACAAAAAAAAAAAAAAAAAAAAAGGACCCCTTACCAAAGATTTCCTCCGGAATCGCCGGAGGTGGCCATCATTACATGAATGACTATGCTCTAGTTTGAGAAAATGATAGTCTTCGTATTGGCGCAAAATCTTCACCGAAGTATCCCTGAAGACTCCTTGAAGATTCTTTCTTCAGCTGAATTGGACCCCTGGGCCCCACAAAAAAAAAAACAAAAAAGGACCCCTTACCATAGATTTCCTCTGTAATCGCCGGAGGTGGTCATCATTACATGAATGACTATGCTCTAGTTTGAGAAAATGATAGTCTTCGTATTGGCTCCAAAATCTTCACCGAAGAATCCCTGAAGACTCCTTGAAGATTCTCTCTTCAGCTGAACTGGACCCCTGAGCCCCACAAAAAAAACAAAAACAAAAAAGGACCCCTTACCAAAGATTTCCTCCGGAATCGCCGGAGGTGGCCATCATTACATGACTGACTATGCTCTAGTTTGAGAAAATGATAGTCTTCGTATTGGCTCCAAAATCTTCACCGAAGAATCCCTGAAGACTCCTTGAAGATTCTTTCTTCAGCTGAATTGGACCCCTGGGCCCACAAAAAAAAAAACAAAAAAGGACCCCTTACCAAAGAGTTCCTCCGGAATCGCCGGAGGTGGCCATCATTACATGAATGACTATGCTCTAGTTTGAGAAAATGATAGTCTTCGTATTGGCTCCAAAATCTTCACCGAAGAATCCCTGAAGACTCTTTGAAGATTCTTTATTCAGCAGAATTGGACCCCTGGGCCCCACAAAAAAAAAACAAAAAAGGACCCCTTACCAAAGATTTCCTCCGGAATCGCCGGAGGTGTCCATCATTACATGAATGACTATGCTCTAGTTTTAGAAAATGATAGTCTTCGTATTGGCTCCAAAATACTCACCCAAGATTCCCTGAAGACTCCTTGAAGACTCTTTCTTCAGCAGTATAACAGGTGTCATTTTTCGATTTCAGGGGTAATTTCTACCATTTATATAGCTGGTAGCCTTTATGACTATGCTCTAGTTTGAGAAAATGAGAGTCTTAATATTGGCGCCAAAATCTTCACCGAAGAATCCCTGAAGACTCCTTGAAGATTCTTTCTTCAGCTGAACTGAACCCCTGGGCCCCACAAAAAAAAAAAAAAAGGGAACCCTTACCAAAGATTTCCTCCGGAATCGCCGGAGGTGGCCATCATTACATGAATGACTATGCTCTAGTTTGAGAAAATGATAGTCTTCGTATTGGCGCCAAAATCTTCACCGAAGAATCCCTGAAGACTCCTTGAAGATTCTTTCTTCAGCTGAACTGTACCCCTGGGCCCCACAAAAAAAAAGGACCCCCTACCAAAGATTTCCTCCGGAATCGCCGGAGGTGGCCATCATTACATGAATGACTATGCTCTAGTTTGAGAAAATGATAGTCTTCGTATTGGCTCCAAAATCTTCACCGAAGAATCCCTGAAGACTCCTTGAAGATTCTTTCTTCAGCTGAATTGGACCCCTGGGCCCCACAAAAAAAAAAAAAAAAAAACGAACACCTTACGAAAGATTTCCTCCGGAATCGCCGGAGGTGGAGATCATTACATGAATGACTAAGCTCTAGTTTGAGAAAATGATAGTCTTCGTATTGACTCCAAAATCTTCACCGAAGAATCCCTGAAGACTCCTTGAAGATTCTTTCTTCAGCGGAATTGGACCCCTGGGCCCCACAAAAAAAAAAAGAAAAAAGGACCCCTTACCAAAGATTTCCTCCGGAATCGCCGGAGGTGGCCATCATTACATGAATGACTATGCTCTAGTTTGAGAAAATGATAGTCTTCGTATTGGCGCAATATCTTCACCGAAGAATCCCTGAAGACTCCTTGAAGATTCTTTCTTCAGCTGAACTGGACCCCTGGGCCCCACAAAAAAAAAAAAAAGGACCCCTTACCAAAGATTTCCTCCGGAATCGCCGGAGGTGGCCATCATTACATGAATGACTATGCTCTAGTTTGAGAAAATGATAGTCTTCGTATTGGCTCCAAAATCTTCACTGAAGAATCCCTGAAGACTCCTTGAAGATTCTTTCTTCAGCTGAATTGGACCCCTGGGCCCCACAAAAAAAAAACAAAAAAGGACCCCTTACCAAAGATTTCCTCCGGAATCACCGGAGGTGGCCATCATTACATGAATGACTATGCTCTAGTTTGAGAAAATGATAGTCTTCGTATTGGCGCAAAATCTTCACCGAAGAATCCCTGAAGACTCCTTGAAGATTCTTTCTTCAGCTGAACTGGACCCCTGGGATCCACGAAAAAAAAAAAGACCCCCTACCAAAGATTTCCTCCGGAATCGCCGGAGGTGGCCATCATTACATGAATGACTATGCTCTAGTTTGAGAAAATGATAGTCTTCGTATTGGCGCCAAAATCTTCACCGAAGAATCCCTGAAGACTCCTTGAAGATTCTTTCTTCAGCTGAATTGGACCCCTGCGCCCCACAAAAAAAAACAAAAAAGTACCCCTTACCAAAGATTTCCTCCGGAATCGCCGGAGGTGGCCATCATTACATGAATGACTATGCTCTAGTTTGAGAAAATGATAGTCTTCGTATTGGCGCCAAAATCTTCACCGAAAAATCCCTGAAGACTCCTTGAAGATTCTTTCTTCAGCTGAACTGGACCCCTGGGCCCCACAAAAAAAAAAAAACAAAAAAGGACCCCTTACCAAAGATTTCCTCGAATCGCCGGAGGTGGCCATCATTACATGAATGACTATGCTCTAGTTTGAGAAAATGATAGTCTTCGTATTGGCTCAAAATTTTCACCGAAGAATCCCTGAAGACTCCTTGAAGATTCTTTCTTCAGCTGAATTGGACCCTTGGGCCCCACAAAAAAAAAAAAAAAAAAAGGACCCCTTACCAAAGATTTCCTCCGGAATCGCCGGAGGTGTCCATCATTACATGAATGACTATGCTCTAGTTTGAGAAAATGATAGTCTTAGTATTGGCGCAAAATCTTCACCGAAGAATCCCTGAAGACTCCTTGAAGATTCTTTCTTCAGCTTAATTGGACCCCTGGGCCCCACAAAAAAAAAAAAAACACAAAAAAGGACCCCTTACCAAAGATTTCCTCCGAAATCGCCGGAGGTGGTCATCATTACATGAATGACTATGCTCTAGTTTGAGAAAATGATAGTCTTCGTATTGGCGCCAAAATCTTCACCGAAGAATCCCTGAAGACTCCTTGAAGATTCTTTCTTCAGCTGAACTGGACCCCTGGGCCCCACGAAAAAAAAAAAGACCCCCTACCAAAGATTTCCTCCGGAATCGCTGGAGGTTGCCATCATTACATGAATGACTATGCTCTAGTTTGAGAAAATGATAGTCTTCGTATTGGCTCAAAAATCTTCACCGAAGAATCCCTGAAGACTCCTTGAAGATTCTTTCTTCAGCTGAATTGGACCCCTGGGCCCCACAAAAAAAAAAAAAGGACCCCTTACCAAATATTTTCTCCGGAATCGCCGGAGGTGTCCATCATTACATGAATGACTATGCTCTAGTTTTAGAAATTAATAGTCTTCGTATTGGCTCCAAAATCCTCACCCAAGATTCCCTGAAGACTCCTTGAAGACTCTTTCTTCAGCAGTATAACAGGTGTCATTTTTCGATTTCAAGGGTAATTTCTTCCATTTATATAGCTGGTAGCCTTTATGACTATGCTCTAGTTTGAGAAAATGATAGTCTTAGTATTGGCGCCAAAATCTTCACCGAAGAATCCCTGAAGACTCCTTCAAGATTCTTTCTTCAGCTGAACTGAACCCCTGGGCCCCACAAAAAAAAAAAAAAAGGAACCTTTACCAAAGATTTCCTCCGGAATCGCCGGAGGTGGCCATCATTACATGAATGACTATGCTCTAGTTTGAGAAAATGATAGTCTTCGTATTGGCGCCAAAATCTTCACCGAAGAATCCCTGAAGACTCCTTGAAGATTCTTTCTTCAGCTGAACTGGACCCCTGTGCCCCACGAAAAAAAAAAGGACCCCCTACCAAAGATTTCCTCCGGAATCGCCGGAGGTGGCCATCATTACATGAATGACTATGCTCTAGTTTGAGAAAATGATAGTCTTCGTATTGGCTCCAAAATCTTCACCAAAGAATCCCTAAAGACTCCTTGAAGATTCTTTCTTCAGCTGAATTGGACCCCTGGGCCCCACAAAAAAAAAAACAAAAACGAACCCCTTACGAAAGATGTCCTCCGGAATCGCCGGAGGTGGAGATCATTACATGAATGACTAAACTCTAGTTTGAGAAAATGATAGTCTTCGTATTGACTCCAAAATCTTCACCGAAGAATCCCTGAAGACTCCTTGAAGATTCTTTCTTCAGCTGAATTGGATCCCTGGGCCCCACAAAAAAAAAAGAAAAAAGGACCCCTTACCAAAGATTTCCTCCGGAATCGCCGGAGGTGGCCATCATTACATGAATGACTATGCTCTAGTTTGAGAAAATGATAGTCTTCGTATTGGCGCAATATCTTCACCGAAGAATCCCTGAAGACTCCTTGAAGATTCTTTCTTCAGCTGAATTGGACCCCTGGGCCCCACAAAAAAAAAAAAAAAAAAGGACCCCTTACCAAAGATTTCCTCCGGAATCGCCGGAGGCGGCCATCATTACATGAATGACTATGCTCTAGTTTGAGAAAATGATAGTCTTCGTATTGGCTCCAAAATCTTCACTGAAGAATCCCTGAAGACTCCTTGAAGATTCTTTCTTCAGCTGAATTGGACCCCTGGGCCCCACAAAAAAAAACAAAAAAGGACCCCTTACCAAAGATTTCCTCCGGAATCACCGGAGGTGGCCATCATTACATGAATGACTATGCTCTAGTTTGAGAAAATGATAGTCTTCGTATTGGCGCCAAAATCTTCACCGAAGAATCCCTGAAGACTCCTTGAAGATTCTTTCTTCAGCTGAACTGGACCCCTGGGATCCACGAAAAAAAAAAAATGACCCCCTACCAAAGATTTCCTCCGGAATCGCCGGAGGTGGCCATCATTACATGAATGACTATGCTCTAGTTTGAAAAAATGATAGTCTTCGTATTGGCGCCAAAATCTTCACCGAAGAATCCCTGAAGACTCCTTGAAGATTCTTTCTTCAGCTGAACTGGACCCCTGAGCCCCACAAAAAAAAAAAAAAAAAAAAGGACCCCTTACCAAAGATTTCCTCCGGAATCGCCGGAGGTGGCCATCATTACATGAATGAATATGCTCTAGTTTGAGAAAAAGATAGTCTTCGTATTGGCTCCAAAATCTTCACCGAAGAATCCCTGAAGACTCCTTGAAGATTCTTTCTTCAGCTGAATTGGACCCCTGGGCCCCACAAAAAAAAAAAAAAAAGGACCACTTACCAAAGATTTCCTCCGGAATCGCCGGAGGTGGCCATCATTACATGAATGACTATGCTCTAGTTTGAGAAAATGATAGTCTTCGTATTGGCGCCAAAATCTTCACCGAAGAATCCCTAAAGACTCCTTGAAGATTCTTTCTTCAGCTGAACTGGACCACTGGGCCCTACAAAAAAAAAAAAAAAAAAAAGGACCCCTTACCAAAGATTTCCTCCGGAATCGCCGGAGGTGGCCATCATTACATGAATGACTATGCTCTAGTTTGAGAAAATGATAGTCTTCGTATTGGCTCCAAAATCTTCACCGAAGAATCCCTGAAGACTGCTTGAAGATTCTTTCTTCAGCTGAATTGGACCCCTGGGCCCCACAAAAAAAAAAAAAAAAAAAAAAGGACCCCTTACCAAAGATTTCCTCCTAAATCGCCGGAGGTGGCCATCATTACATGAATGACTATGCTCTAGTTTGAGAAAATGATAGTCTTCGTATTGCCGCAAATTCTTCACCGAAGAATCCCTGAAGACTCCTTGAAGATTCTTTCTTCAGCTGAATTGGACCCCTGGGCCCCACAAAAAAAAAACAAAAAAGGACCCCTTACCAAAGATTTCCTCCGGAATCGCCGGAGGTGGCCATCATTACATGAATGACTCTGCTCTAGTTTGAGAAAATGATCGTCTTCGTATTGGCTCCAAAATCTTCACCGAAGAATCCCTGAAGACTGCTTGAAGATTCTTTCTTCAGCTGAATTGGACCCCTGGGCCCCACAAAAAAAAAAAAAAAAAAAAAGGACCCCTTACCAAAGATTTCCTCCGGAATCGCCGGAGGTGGCCATCATTACATGAATGACTATGCTCTAGTTTGAGAAAATGATAATCTTCGTATTGGCTCCAAAATCTTCACCGAAGAATCCCTGAAGACTGCTTGAAGATTCTTTCTTCAGCTGAATTGGACCCCTGGGCCCCACAAAAAAAAAAAAAAAAAAAAGGACCCCTTACCAAAGATTTCCTCCGGAATCGCCGCAGGTGGCCATCATTACATGAATGACTAAGCTCTAGTTTGAGGAAATGATAGTCTTCGTATTGGCGCCAAAATCTTCACCGAAGAATCCCTGAAGACTCCTTGAAGATTCTTTCTTCAGCTGAATTGGACCCCTGGGTCCCACAAAAAAAAAAACAAAAAAGTACCGCTTACCAAAGATTTCCTCCGGAATCGCCGGAGGTGGCCATCATTACATGAATGACTATGCTCTAGTTTGAGAAAATGATAGTCTTCGTATTGGCGCCAAAATCTTCACCGAAGAATCCCTGAAGACTCCTTGAAGATTCTTTCTTCAGCTGAATTGGACCCCTGGGCCGCACAAAAAAAAAAAAACAAAAAAGGACCCCTTACCATAGATTTCCTCCGGAATCGCCGGAGGTGGCCATCATTACATGAATGACTATGCTCTAGTTTGAGAAAATGATAGTCTTCGTATTGGCGCCAAAATCTTCACCGAAAAATCCCTGAAGACTCCTTGAAGATTCTTTCTTCAGCTGAACTGGACCCCTGAGCCCCACAAAAAAAAAAAAAAAAAAAAAAAGGACCCCTTACCAAAGATTTCCTCCGGAATCGCCGGAGGTGGCCATCATTACATGAATGACTATGCTCTAGTTTGAGAAAATGATAGTCTTCGTATTGGCTCCAAAATCTTCACCGAAGAATCCCTGAAGACTCCTTGAAGATTCTTTCTTCAGCTGAATTGGACCCCTGGGCCCCACAAAAAAAAAAAAACAAAAAAGGACCCCTTACCAAAGATTTCCTCCGGAATCGCCGGAGGTGGCCATCATTACATGAATGACTATGCTCTAGTTTGAGAAAATGATAGTCTTCGCATTGGCGCCAAAATCTTCACCGAAGAATCCCTGAAGACTCCTTGAAGATTCTTTCTTCAGCTGAACTGGACCACTGGGCCCCACAAAAAAACAAAACAAAAAAGGACCCCTTACCAAAGATTTCCTCCGGAATCGCCGGAGGTGGCCATCATTACATGAATGACTATGCTCTAGTTTGAGAAAATGATAGTCTTCGTATTGGCTCCAAAATCTTCACCGAAGAATCCCTGAAGACTGCTTGAAGATTCTTTCTTCAGCTGAATTGGACCCCTGGGCCCCACAAAAAAAAAAAAAAAAAAAGGACCAATTACCAAACATTTTCTCCGGAATCGCCGGAGGTGGCCATCATTACATGAATGACTATGCTCTAGTTTGAGAAAATGATAGTCTTCGTATTGGCTCCAAAATCTTCACCGAAGAATCCCTGAAGACTCCTTGAAGATTCTTTCTTCAGCTGAATTGGACCCCTGGGCCCCACAAAAAAAAAAAAGGACCCCTTACCAAAGATTTCCTCCGGAATCACCGGAGGTGGCCATCATTACATGAATGACTATGCTCTAGTTTGAGAAAATGATAGTCTTCGTATTGGTGTAAAATCTTCACTGAAGAATCCCTGAAGACTCCTTGAAGATTCATTCTTCAGCTGAACTGGACCCCTGGGCCCCACAAATAAAAAAAAAAAGGACCCCTAACCAAAGATTTCCTCCGGAATCGCCGGAGGTGGCCATCATTACATGAATGACTATGCTCTAGTTTGAGAAAATGATAGTCTTCGTATTGGCTCCAAAATCTTCACCGAAGAATCCCTGAAGACTCTTTGAAGATTCTTTCTTCAGCTGAATTGGACCCCTGGGCCCCACAAAAAAAACAAAAAAGGACCCCTTACCAAAGATTTCCTTCGGAATCGCCGGAGGTGGCCATCATTACATGAATGACTATGCTCTAGTTTTAGAAAATGATAGTCTTCATATTGGCTCCAAAATCCTCACGCAAGATTCCCTGAAGACTCCTTGAAGACTCTTTCTTCAGCAGTATAACAGGTGTCATTTTTCAATTTCAAGGGTAATTTCTTCCATTTATATAGCTGGTAGCCTTTATGACTATGCTCTAGTTTGAGAAAATGATAGTCTTAGTATTGGCGCAAAATCTTCACCGAAGAATCCCTGAAGACTCCTTGAAGATTCTTTCTTCAGCTTAATTGGACCCCTGGGCCCCACAAAAAAAAAAAAAACAAAAAAGGACCCCTTACCAAAGATTTCCTCTGGAATCGCCGGAGGTGGCCATCATTACATGAATGACTATGCTCTAGTTTGAGAAAATGATAGTCTTCGTATTGGCGCAATATCTTCACCGAAGAATCCCTGAAGACTCCTTGAAGATTCTTTCTTCAGCTGAACTGGACCCCTGGGCCCCACGAAAAAAAAAAAAAAAGACCCCCTACCAAAGATTTCCTCCAGAATCGCTGGAGGTTGCCATCATTACATGAATGACTATGCTCTAGTTTGAGAAAATGATAGTCTTCGTATTGGCTCCAAAATCTTCAGCGAAGAATCCCTGAAGACTCCTTGAAGATTCTTTCTTCAGCTGAATTGGACCCCTGGGCCCCACAAAAAAAAAACAAAAAAGGACCCCTTACCATAGATTTCCTCTGGAATCGCCGGAGGTGGCCATCATTACATGAATGACTATGCTCTAGTTTGAGATAATGATAGTCTTCGTATTGGCTCCAAAATCTTCACCGAAGAATCCCTGAAGACTCCTTGAAGATTCTCTCTTCAGCTGAACTAGACCCCTGAGCCCCACAAAAAAAAACAAAAACAAAAAAGGACCCCTTACCAAAGATTTCCTCCGGAATCGCCGGAGGTGGCCATCATTACATGACTGACTATGCTCTAGTTTGAGAAAATGATAGTCTTCGTATTGGCTCCAAAATCTTCACCGAAGAATCCCTGAAGACTCCTTGAAGATTCTTTCTTCAGCTGAATTGGACCCCTGGGCCCCACAAAAAAAAAACAAAAAAGGACCCCTTACCAAAGAGTTCCTCCGGAATCGCCGGAGGTGGCCATCATTACATGAATGACTATGCTCTAGTTTGAGAAAATGATAGTCTTCGTATTGGCTCCAAAATCTTCACCGAAGAATCCCTGAAGACTCTTTGAAGATTCTTTATTCAGCAGAATTGGACCCCTGGGCCCCACAAAAAAAAAAAACAAAAAAGGACCCCTTACCAAAGATTTCCTCCGGAATCGCCGGAGGTGGCCATCATTACATGAATGACTCTGCTCTAGTTTGAGAAAATGATAGTCTTCGTATTGGCTCCAAAATCTTCACCGAAGAATCCCTGAAGACTGCTTGAAGATTCTTTCTTCAGCTGAATTGGACCCCTGGGCCCCACAAAAAAAAAAAAAAAAAAAAGGACCCCTTACCAAAGATTTCCTCCGGAATCGCCGGAGGTGGCCATCATTACATGAATGACTATGCTCTAGTTTGAGAAAATGATAATCTTCGTATTGGCTCCAAAATCTTCACCGAAGAATCCCTGAAGACTGCTTGAAGATTCTTTCTTCAGCTGAATTGGACCCCTGGGCCCCACAAAAAAAAAAAAAAAAAAAGGACCCCTTACCAAAGATTTCCTCCGGAATCGCCGCAGGTGGCCATCATTACATGAATGACTAAGCTCTAGTTTGAGGAAATGATAGTCTTCGTATTGGCGCCAAAATCTTCACCGAAGAATCCCTGAAGACTCCTTGAAGATTCTTTCTTCAGCTGAATTGGACCCCTGGGTCCCACAAAAAAAAAAACAAAAAAGTACCGCTTACCAAAGATTTCCTCCGAAATCGCCGGAGGTGGCCATCATTACATGAATGACTATGCTCTAGTTTGAGAAAATGATAGTCTTCGTATTGGCTCCAAAATCTTCACCGAAGAATCCCTGAAGACTCTTTGAAGATTCTTTCTTTAGCTGAATTGGACCCCTGGGCCCCACAAAAAAAACAAAAAAGGACCCCTTACCAAAGATTTCCTCCAGAATCGCCGGAGGTGGCCATCATTACATGAATGACTATGCTCTAGTTTTAGAAAATGATAGTCTTCATATTGGCTCCAAAATCCTCACCCAAGATTCCCTGAAGACTCCTTGAAGACTCTTTCTTCAGCAGTATAACAGGTGTCATTTTTCAATTTCAAGGGTAATTTCTACCATTTATATAGCTGGTAGCCTTTATGACTATGCTCTAGTTTGAGAAAATGATAGTCTTAGTATTGGCGCCAAAATCTTCACTGAATAATCCCTGAGGACTCCTTGAAGATTCTTTCTTCAGCTGAATTGGACTCCTGGGCCCCACAAAAAAAAAAAAAAAAACTACCCCTTACCAAAGGTTTCCTCCGGAATCGCCGGAGGTAGCCATCATTACATGAATGACTATGCTCTAGTTTGAGAAAATGATAGTCTTCGTATTGGCGCCAAAATCTTCACCGAAGAATCCCTGAAGACTCCTTGAAGATTCTTTCTTCAGCTGAACTGGACCCCTGGGCCCCACAAAAAAAAAAAAAAAAAAAGGACCCCTTACCAAAGATTTCCTCCGGAATCGCCGGAGGTGGCCATCATTACATGAATGACTATGCTCTAGTTTGAGAAAATGATAGTCTTCGTATTGGCGCCAAAATCTTCACCGAGGAATCCCTGAAGACTCCTTGAAGATTCTTTCTTCAGCTGAACTGGACCCCTGGGCCCCACAAAAAAAACAAAAACAAAAAAGGACCCCTCCCCAAAGATTTCCTCCGTAATCGCAGGAGGTAGCCATCATTACATGAATGACTATGCTCTAATTTGAGAAAATGATAGTCTTCGTATTTGTGCCAAAATCTTCACTGAAGAATCCCTGAAGACTCCTTGAAGATTCTTTCTTCAGCTGAATTGGACCCCTGGGCCCCACAAAAAAAAACAAAAAAGGACCCCTCACCAAAGATTTCCTCCGGAATCGCCGGAGGTGGACATCATTACATGAATGACTAATATCTAGTTTGAGAAAATGATAGTCTTCGTATTGGCGCCAAAATTTTCACCGAAGATTCCCTGAAGACTCCTTGAAGATTCTTTCTTCAGCTGAACTGGACCCCTGGGCCCCACAAAAAAAAAAAAACAAAAAAGGACCCCTTACCAAATAATTTCCTCCGGAATCGCCGGAGGTGGCCATCATTACATGAATGACTATGCTCTAGTTTGAGAAAATGATAGTCTTCGTATTGGCGCCAAAATCTTCACCGAAGATTCCCTGAAGACTCCTTGAAGATTCTTTCTTCAGCTGAACTGGACCCCTGGGCCCCACAAAAAAAAAAAAAAAAAAAAAGGACCCCTTACCAAAGATTTCCTCCGGAATCGCCGGAGGTGGCCATCATTACATGAATGACTATGCTCTAGTTTTAGAAAATGATAGTCTTCGTATTGGCTCCAAAATCTTCACCGAAGAATCCCTGAAGACTCTTTGAAGATTCTTTCTTCAGCTGAATTGGACCCCTGGGCCCCACAAAAAAAAAAAAAAAAAAAACGACCCCTTACCAAAGATTTCCTCCCGAATCGCCGGAGGTGGCCATCATTACATGAATGACTATGCTCTAGTTTGAGAAAATGATAGTCTTCGTATTGGCGCAAAATCTTCACCGAAGAATCCCTGAAGACTCCTTGAAGATTCTTTCTTCAGCTGAACTGGACCCCTGGGCCCCACAAAAAAAAAAACAAAAAAGGACCCCTTACCAAAGATTTCCTCCGGAATCGCCGGAGGTGGCCATCATTACATGAATGACTATGCTCTAGTTTGAGAAAATGATAGTCTTCGTATTGGCTCCAAAATCTTCACCGAAGAATCCCTGAAGACTCTTTGAAGATTCTTTCTTCAGCTGAACTGGACCCCTGGGCCCCACAAAAAAAAAAACAAAAAAGGACCCCTTACCAAAGATTTCCTCTGGAATCGCCGGAGGTGGCCATCATTACATGAATGACTCTGCTCTAGTTTGAGAAAATGATCGTCTTCGTATTGGCTCCAAAATCTTCACCGAAGAATCCCTGAAGACTGCTTGAAGATTCTTTCTTCAGCTGAATTGGACCCCTGGGCCCCACAAAAAAAAAAAAACAAAAAAGGACCCCTTACCAAAGATTTCCTCCGGAATCGCCGGAGGTGGCCATCATTACATGAATGACTATGCTCTAGTTTGAGAAAATGATAGTCTTCGTATTGGCGCAAAATCTTCACCGAAGAATCCCTGAAGACTCCTTGAAGATTCTTTCTTCAGCTGAATTGGACCCCTGGGCCCCACAAAAAAAAACAAAAAAGGACCCCTTACCAAAGGTTTCCTCCGGAATCGCCGGAGGTGGCCATCATTACATGAATGACTATGCTCTAGTTTGAGAAAATGATAGTCTTCGTATTGGCGCAATATCTTCACCGAAGAATCCCTGAAGACTCCTTGAAGATTCTTTCTTCAGCTGAACTGGACCCCTGGGCCCCACAAAAAAAAAAAAAAAAAAAGGACCCCTTACCAAAGATTTCCTCCGGAATCGCCGGAGGTGGCCATCATTACATGAATGACTATGCTCTAGTTTGAGAAAATGATAGTCTTCGTATTGGCTCTAAAATCTTCACTGAAGAATCCCTGAAGACTCCTTGAAAATTCTTTCTTCAGCTGAATTGGACCCCTGGGCCCCACAAAAAAAAAACAAAAAAGGACCCCTTACCAAAGATTTCCTCCGGAATCACCGGAGGTGGCCATCGTTACATGAATGACTATGCTCTAGTTTGAGAAAATGATAGTCTTCGTATTGGCGCAAAATCTTCACTGAAGAATCCCTGAAGACTCCTTGAAGATTCTTTCTTCAGCTAAATTGGACCCCTGGGCCCCACAAAAAAAAAAAAAAAAAAGGACCCCTTACCAAAGATTTCCTCCGGAATCGCCGGAGGTGGCCATCATTACATGAATGACTATGCTCTAGTTTGAGAAAATGATAGTCTTCGTATTGGCGCAATATCTTCACCGAAGAATCCCAGAAGACTCCTTGAAGATTCTTTCTTCAGCTGAACTGGACCCCTGGGCCCCACAAAAAAAAAAAAAAAAAAGGACCCCTTACCAAAGATTTCCTCCGGAATCGCCGGAGGTGGCCATCATTACATGAATGACTATGCTCTAGTTTTAGAAAATGATAGTCTTCGTATTGGCTCCAAAATCTTCACCGAAGAATCCCTGAAGACTCTTTGAAGATTCTTTCTTCAGCTGAATTGGACCCCTGGGCCCCACAAAAAAAAAAACAAAAAACGACCCCTTACCAAAGATTTCCTCCCGAATCGCCGGAGGTGGCCATCATTACATGAATGACTATGCTCTAGTTTGAGAAAATGATAGTCTTCGTATTGGCGCAAAATCTTCACCGAAGAATCCCTGAAGACTCCTTGAAGATTCTTTCTTCAGCTGAACTGGACCCCTGGGCCCCACAAAAAAAAAAAAACAAAAAAGGACCCCTTACCAAAGATTTCCTCCGGAATCGCCGGAGGTGGCCATTATTACATGAATGACTATGCTCTAGTTTGAGAAAATGATAGTCTTCGTATTGGCGCAAAATCTTCACCGAAGATTCCCTGAAGACTCCTTGAAGATTCTTTCTTCAGCTGAACTGGACCCCTGGGCCCCACAAAAAAAAAAAACAAAAAAGGACCCCTTACCAAAGATTTCCTCCGGAATCGCCGGAGGTGGCCATCATTACATGAATGACTATGCTCTAGTTTGAGAAAATGATAGTCTTCGTATTGGCGCAAAATCTTCACCGAAGAATCCCTGAAGACTCCTTGAAGATTCTTTCTTCAGCTGAATTGGACCCCTGGGCCCCACAAAAAAAAACAAAAAAGGACCCCTTACCAAAGATTTCCTCCGGAATCGCCGGAGGTGGCCATCATTACATGAATGACTATGCTCTAGTTTGAGAAAATGATAGTCTTCGTATTGGCGCAAAATCTTCACCGAAGAATCCCTGAAGACTCCTTGAAGATTCTTTCTTCAGCTGAACTGGACCCCTGGGCCCCACAAAAAAAAAAAACACAAAAAAGGACCCCTTACCAAAGATTTCCTCCGGAATCGCCGGAGGTGGCCATCATTACATGAATGACTATGCTCTAGTTTGAGAAAATGATAGTCTTCGTATTGGCTCCAAAATCTTCACCGAAGAATCCTTGAAGACTCCTTGAAGATTCTTTCTTCAGCTGAATTGGACCCCTGGGCCCCACAAAAAAAAAAAAGAAAAAAGGACCCCTTACCAAAGATTTCCTCCGGAATCGCCGGAGGTGGCCATCATTACATGAATGACTATGCTCTAGTTTGAGAAAATGATAGTCTTCGTATTGGCTCTAAAATCTTCACTGAAGAATCCCTGAAGACTCCTTGAAAATTCTTTCTTCAGCTGAATTGGACCCCTGGGCCCCACAAAAAAAAACAAAAAAGGACCCCTTACCAAAGATTTCCTCCGGAATCACCGGAGGTGGCCATCGTTACATGAATGACTATGCTCTAGTTTGAGAAAATGATAGTCTTCGTATTGGCGCAATATCTTCACCGAAGAATCCCTGAAGACTCCTTGAAGATTCTTTCTTCAGCTGAACTGGACCCCTGGGCCCCACAAAAAAAAAAAAAAAAAAAAGGACCCCTTACCAAAGATTTCCTCCGGAATCGCCGGAGGTGGCCATCATTACATGAATGACTATGCTCTAGTTTGAGAAAATGATAGTCTTCGTATTGGCTCTAAAATCTTCACTGAAGAATCCCTGAAGACTCCTTGAAAATTCTTTCTTCAGCTGAATTGGACCCCTGGGCCCCACAAAAAAAAACAAAAAAGGACCCCTTACCAAAGATTTCCTCCGGAATCACCGGAGGTGGCCATCGTTACATGAATGACTATGCTCTAGTTTGAGAAAATGATAGTCTTCGTATTGGCGCAAAATCTTCACTGAAGAATCCCTGAAGACTCCTTGAAGATTCTTTCTTCAGCTAAATTGGACCCCTGGGCCCCACAAAAAAAAAAAAAAAAAAAGGACCCCTTACCAAAGATTTCCTCCGGAATCGCCGGAGGTGGCCATCATTACATGAATGACTATGCTCTAGTTTGAGAAAATGATAGTCTTCGTATTGGCGCAATATCTTCACCGAAGAATCCCAGAAGACTCCTTGAAGATTCTTTCTTCAGCTGAACTGGACCCCTGGGCCCCACAAAAAAAAAAAAAAAAAAAAGGACCCCTTACCAAAGATTTCCTCCGGAATCGCCGGAGGTGGCCATCATTACATGAATGACTATGCTCTAATTTGAGAAAATGATAGTCTTCGTATTGGCTCCAAAATCTTCACTGAAGAATCCCTGAAGACTCCTTGAAGATTCTTTCTTCAGCTGAATTAGACCCCTGGTACCCACAAAAAAAAACAAAAAAGGACCCCTTACCAAAGATTTCTTCCGGAATCGCCTTAGGTGGCCATCGTTACATGAATGACTATGCTCTAGTTTGAGAAAATGATAGTCTTCGTATTGGCTCCAAAATCTTCACCGAAGAATCCCTGAAGACTGCTTGAGGATTCTTTCTTCAGCTGAATTGGACCCCTGGGCCCCACAAAAAAAAAACAAAAAAGACCCCTTACCAAAGATTTCGTCCGGAATCGCCGGAGGTGGCCATCATTACATGAATGACTATGCTCTAGTTTGAGAAAATGATAGTCTTCGTATTGGCGCAAAATCTTCACCGAAGTATCCCTGGAGCCTCCTTGAAGATTCTTTCTTCAGCTGAATTGGACCCCTGGGCCCGACAAAAAAAAAAAAAAAAAAAAAAGGACCCCTTACCAAAGATTTCCCCCGGAATCGCCAGAGGTGGCCATCATTATATGAATGATTAAGCTCTAGTTTGAGGAAATGATAGTCTTCGTATTGGCGCCAAAATCTTCACCGAAGAATCCACGAAGACTCCTTGAAGATTCTTTCTTCAGCTGAACTGGACCCCTGGGCCCCACAAAAAAAAAACAAAAAAGGACCCCTTACCAAAGATTTCCTCCGGAATCGCCGGAGGTGGCCATCATTACATGAATTACTATGCTCTAGTTTGAGAAAATGATAGTCTTCGTATTGGCGCCAAAATCTTCACCGAAGAATCCCTGAAGACTCCTTGAAGATTCTTTCTTCAGCTGAACTGTACCCCTGGGCCCCACAAAAAAAAAAAAGGACCCCCTACCAAAGATTTCCTCTGGAATCGCCGGAGGTGGCCATCATTACATGAATGACTATGCTCTAGTTTGAGAAAATGATAGTCTTCGTATTGGCTCCAAAATCTTCACCGAAGAATCCCTGAAGACTCCTTGAAGATTCTTTCTTCAGCTGAATTGGACCCCTGGGCCCCACAAAAAAAAAAAAAAAAAACGAACCCCTTACGAAAGATTTCCTCCGGAATCGCCGGAGGTGGAGATCATTACATGAATGACTAAGCTCTAGTTTGAGAAAATGATAGTCTTCGTATTGACTCCAAAATCTTCACCGAAGAATCCCTGAAGACTCCTTGAAGATTCTTTCTTCAGCGGAATTGGACCCCTGGGCCCCACAAAAAAAAAAAGAAAAAAGGACCCCTTACCAAAGATTTCCTCCGGAATCGCCGGAGGTGGCCATCATTACATGAATGACTATGCTCTAGTTTGAGAAAATGATAGTCTTCGTATTGGCGCAATATCTTCACCGAAGAATCCCTGAAGACTCCTTGAAGATTCTTTCTTCAGCTGAACTGGACCCCTGGGCCCCACAAAAAAAAAAAAAGGACCCCTTACCAAAGATTTCCTCCGGAATCGCCGGAGGTGGCCATCATTACATGAATGACTATGCTCTAGTTTGAGAAAATGATAGTCTTCGTATTGGCTCCAAAATCTTCACTGAAGAATCCCTGAAGACTCCTTGAAGATTCTTTCTTCAGCTGAATTGGACCCCTGGGCCCCACAAAAAAAAACAAAAAAGGACCCCTTACCAAAGATTTCCTCCGGAATCACCGGAGGTGGCCATCATTACATGAATGACTATGCTCTAGTTTTAGAAAATGATAGTCTTCGTATTGGCGCAAAATCTTCACCGAAGAATCCCTGAAGACTCCTTGAAGATTCTTTCTTCAGCTGAACTGGACCCCTGGGATCCACGAAAAAAAAAAAGACCCCCTACCAAAGATTTCCTCCGGAATCGCCGGAGGTGGCCATCATTACATGAATGACTATGCTCTAGTTTGAGAAAATGATAGTCTTCGTATTGGCGCCAAAATCTTCACCGAAGAATCCCTGAAGACTCCTTGAAGATTCTTTCTTCAGCTGAATTGGACCCCTGCGCCCCACAAAAAAAAAAAAGTACCCCTTACCAAAGATTTCCTCCGGAATCGCCGGAGGTGGCCATCATTACATGAATGACTATGCTCTAGTTTGAGAAAATGATAGTCTTCGTATTGGCGCCAAAATCTTCACCGAAAAATCCCTGAAGACTCCTTGAAGATTCTTTCTTCAGCTGAACTGGACCCCTGGGCCCCACAAAAAAAAAAACAAAAAAGGACCCCTTACCAAAGATTTCCTCCGGAATCGCCGGAGGTGGCCATCATTACATGAATGACTATGCTCTAGTTTGAGAAAATGATAGTCTTCGTATTGGCTCAAAATCTTCACCGAAGAATCCCTGAAGACTCCTTGAAGATTCTTTCTTCAGCTGAATTGGACCCTTGGGCCCCACAAAAAAAAAAAAAAAAAAAGGACCCCTTACCAAAGATTTCCTCCGGAATCGCCGGAGGTGTCCATCATTACATGAATGACTATGCTCTAGTTTGAGAAAATGATAGTCTTAGTATTGGCGCAAAATCTTCACCGAAGAATCCCTGAAGACTCCTTGAAGATTCTTTCTTCAGCTTAATTGGACCCCTGGGCCCCACAAAAAAAAAAACACAAAAAAGGACCCCTTACCAAAGATTTCCTCCGAAATCGCCGGAGGTGGTCATCATTACATGAATGACTATGCTCTAGTTTGAGAAAATGATAGTCTTCGTATTGGCGCCAAAATCTTCACCGAAGAATCCCTGAAGACTCCTTGAAGATTCTTTCTTCAGCTGAACTGGACCCCTGGGCCCCACGAAAAAAAAAAGACCCCCTACCAAAGATTTCCTCCGGAATCGCTGGAGGTTGCCATCATTACATGAATGACTATGCTCTAGTTTGAGAAAATGATAGTCTTCGTATTGGCTCCAAAATCTTCACCGAAGAATCCCTGAAGACTCCTTGAAGATTCTTTCTTCAGCTGAATTGGACCCATGGGCCCCACAAAAAAAAAACAAAAAAGGACCCCTTACCATAGATTTCCTCTGGAATCGCCGGAGGTGGCCATCATTACATGAATGACTATGCTCTAGTTTGAGAAAATGATAGTCTTCGTATTGGCTCCAAAATCTTCACCGAAGAATCCCTGAAGACTCCTTGAAGATTCTTTCTTCAGCTGAATTGGACCCCTGGGCCCCACAAAAAAAAAAAACAAAAAAGGACCCCTTACCAAAGAGTTCCTCCGGAATCGCCGGAGGTGGCCATCATTACATGAATGACTATGCTCTAGTTTGAGAAAATGATAGTCTTCGTATTGGCTCCAAAATCTTCACCGAAGAATCCTTGAAGACTCCTTGAAGATTCTTTCTTCAGCTGAATTGGACCCCTGGGCCCCACAAAAAAAAAAAAGAAAAAAGGACCCCTTACCAAAGATTTCCTCCGGAATCGCCGGAGGTGGCCATCATTACATGAATGACTATGCTCTAGTTTGAGAAAATGATAGTCTTCGTATTGGCGCAATATCTTCACCGAAGAATCCCTGAAGACTCCTTGAAGATTCTTTCTTCAGCTGAACTGGACCCCTGGGCCCCACAAAAAAAAAAAAAAAAAAAAAGGACCCCTTACCAAAGATTTCCTCCGGAATCGCCGGAGGTGGCCATCATTACATGAATGACTATGCTCTAGTTTGAGAAAATGATAGTCTTCGTATTGGCTCTAAAATCTTCACTGAAGAATCCCTGAAGACTCCTTGAAAATTCTTTCTTCAGCTGAATTGGACCCCTGGGCCCCACAAAAAAAAACAAAAAAGGACCCCTTACCAAAGATTTCCTCCGGAATCACCGGAGGTGGCCATCGTTACATGAATGACTATGCTCTAGTTTGAGAAAATGATAGTCTTCGTATTGGCGCAAAATCTTCACTGAAGAATCCCTGAAGACTCCTTGAAGATTCTTTCTTCAGCTAAATTGGACCCCTGGGCCCCACAAAAAAAAAAAAAAAAAAGGACCCCTTACCAAAGATTTCCTCCGGAATCGCCGGAGGTGGCCATCATTACATGAATGACTATGCTCTAGTTTGAGAAAATGATAGTCTTCGTATTGGCGCAATATCTTCACCGAAGAATCCCAGAAGACTCCTTGAAGATTCTTTCTTCAGCTGAACTGGACCCCTGGGCCCCACAAAAAAAAAAAAAAAAAAAGGACCCCTTACCAAAGATTTCCTCCGGAATCGCCGGAGGTGGCCATCATTACATGAATGACTATGCTCTAATTTGAGAAAATGATAGTCTTCGTATTGGCTCCAAAATCTTCACTGAAGAATCCCTGAAGACTCCTTGAAGATTCTTTCTTCAGCTGAATTAGACCCCTGGTACCCACAAAAAAAAACAAAAAAGGACCCCTTACCAAAGATTTCTTCCGGAATCGCCTTAGGTGGCCATCGTTACATGAATGACTATGCTCTAGTTTGAGAAAATGATAGTCTTCGTATTGGCTCCAAAATCTTCACCGAAGAATCCCTGAAGACTGCTTGAGGATTCTTTCTTCAGCTGAATTGGACCCCTGGGCCCCACAAAAAAAAAACAAAAAAGACCCCTTACCAAAGATTTCGTCCGGAATCGCCGGAGGTGGCCATCATTACATGAATGACTATGCTCTAGTTTGAGAAAATGATAGTCTTCGTATTGGCGCAAAATCTTCACCGAAGTATCCCTGGAGCCTCCTTGAAGATTCTTTCTTCAGCTGAATTGGACCCCTGGGCCCGACAAAAAAAAAAAAAAAAAAAAAAGGACCCCTTACCAAAGATTTCCCCCGGAATCGCCAGAGGTGGCCATCATTATATGAATGATTAAGCTCTAGTTTGAGGAAATGATAGTCTTCGTATTGGCGCCAAAATCTTCACCGAAGAATCCACGAAGACTCCTTGAAGATTCTTTCTTCAGCTGAACTGGACCCCTGGGCCCCACAAAAAAAAAACAAAAAAGGACCCCTTACCAAAGATTTCCTCCGGAATCGCCGGAGGTGGCCATCATTACATGAATTACTATGCTCTAGTTTGAGAAAATGATAGTCTTCGTATTGGCGCCAAAATCTTCACCGAAGAATCCCTGAAGACTCCTTGAAGATTCTTTCTTCAGCTGAACTGTACCCCTGGGCCCCACAAAAAAAAAAAAAGGACCCCCTACCAAAGATTTCCTCTGGAATCGCCGGAGGTGGCCATCATTACATGAATGACTATGCTCTAGTTTGAGAAAATGATAGTCTTCGTATTGGCTCCAAAATCTTCACCGAAGAATCCCTGAAGACTCCTTGAAGATTCTTTCTTCAGCTGAATTGGACCCCTGGGCCCCACAAAAAAAAAAAAAAAAAAAACGAACCCCTTACGAAAGATTTCCTCCGGAATCGCCGGAGGTGGAGATCATTACATGAATGACTAAGCTCTAGTTTGAGAAAATGATAGTCTTCGTATTGACTCCAAAATCTTCACCGAAGAATCCCTGAAGACTCCTTGAAGATTCTTTCTTCAGCGGAATTGGACCCCTGGGCCCCACAAAAAAAAAAAGAAAAAAGGACCCCTTACCAAAGATTTCCTCCGGAATCGCCGGAGGTGGCCATCATTACATGAATGACTATGCTCTAGTTTGAGAAAATGATAGTCTTCGTATTGGCGCAATATCTTCACCGAAGAATCCCTGAAGACTCCTTGAAGATTCTTTCTTCAGCTGAACTGGACCCCTGGGCCCCACAAAAAAAAAAAAAGGACCCCTTACCAAAGATTTCCTCCGGAATCGCCGGAGGTGGCCATCATTACATGAATGACTATGCTCTAGTTTGAGAAAATGATAGTCTTCGTATTGGCTCCAAAATCTTCACTGAAGAATCCCTGAAGACTCCTTGAAGATTCTTTCTTCAGCTGAATTGGACCCCTGGGCCCCACAAAAAAAAAACAAAAAAGGACCCCTTACCAAAGATTTCCTCCGGAATCACCGGAGGTGGCCATCATTACATGAATGACTATGCTCTAGTTTTAGAAAATGATAGTCTTCGTATTGGCGCAAAATCTTCACCGAAGAATCCCTGAAGACTCCTTGAAGATTCTTTCTTCAGCTGAACTGGACCCCTGGGATCCACGAAAAAAAAAAGACCCCCTACCAAAGATTTCCTCCGGAATCGCCGGAGGTGGCCATCATTACATGAATGACTATGCTCTAGTTTGAGAAAATGATAGTCTTCGTATTGGCGCCAAAATCTTCACCGAAGAATCCCTGAAGACTCCTTGAAGATTCTTTCTTCAGCTGAATTGGACCCCTGCGCCCCACAAAAAAAAAAAAAGTACCCCTTACCAAAGATTTCCTCCGGAATCGCCGGAGGTGGCCATCATTACATGAATGACTATGCTCTAGTTTGAGAAAATGATAGTCTTCGTATTGGCGCCAAAATCTTCACCGAAAAATCCCTGAAGACTCCTTGAAGATTCTTTCTTCAGCTGAACTGGACCCCTGGGCCCCACAAAAAAAAAACAAAAAAGGACCCCTTACCAAAGATTTCCTCCGGAATCGCCGGAGGTGGCCATCATTACATGAATGACTATGCTCTAGTTTGAGAAAATGATAGTCTTCGTATTGGCTCAAAATTTTCACCGAAGAATCCCTGAAGACTCCTTGAAGATTCTTTCTTCAGCTGAATTGGACCCTTGGGCCCCACAAAAAAAAAAAAAAAAAAAGGACCCCT
Source organism: Macrobrachium rosenbergii (assembly GCA_039081455.1). Taxonomy (NCBI): domain Eukaryota; kingdom Metazoa; phylum Arthropoda; class Malacostraca; order Decapoda; family Palaemonidae; genus Macrobrachium; species Macrobrachium rosenbergii. Next base: position 980,600 of record JANJGK010000180.1, on the reverse strand, counting down.
TACCAAAGATTTCCTCCGGAATCGCCGGAGGTGTCCATCATTACATGAATGACTATGCTCTAGTTTGAGAAAATGATAGTCTTAGTATTGGCGCAAAATCTTCACCGAAGAATCCCTGAAGACTCCTTGAAGATTCTTTCTTCAGCTTAATTGGACCCCTGGGCCCCACAAAAAAAAAAAAACACAAAAAAGGACCCCTTACCAAAGATTTCCTCCGAAATCGCCGGAGGTGGTCATCATTACATGAATGACTATGCTCTAGTTTGAGAAAATGATAGTCTTCGTATTGGCGCCAAAATCTTCACCGAAGAATCCCTGAAGACTCCTTGAAGATTCTTTCTTCAGCTGAACTGGACCCCTGGGCCCCACGAAAAAAAAAAGACCCCCTACCAAAGATTTCCTCCGGAATCGCTGGAGGTTGCCATCATTACATGAATGACTATGCTCTAGTTTGAGAAAATGATAGTCTTCGTATTGGCTCCAAAATCTTCACCGAAGAATCCCTGAAGACTCCTTGAAGATTCTTTCTTCAGCTGAATTGGACCCATGGGCCCCACAAAAAAAAAACAAAAAAGGACCCCTTACCATAGATTTCCTCTGGAATCGCCGGAGGTGGCCATCATTACATGAATGACTATGCTCTAGTTTGAGAAAATGATAGTCTTCGTATTGGCTCCAAAATCTTCACCGAAGAATCCCTGAAGACTCCTTGAAGATTCTTTCTTCAGCTGAATTGGACCCCTGGGCCCCACAAAAAAAAAAAACAAAAAAGGACCCCTTACCAAAGAGTTCCTCCGGAATCGCCGGAGGTGGCCATCATTACATGAATGACTATGCTCTAGTTTGAAAAAATGATAGTCTTCGTATTGGCTCCAAAATCTTCACCGAAGAATCCCTGAAGACTCTTTGAAGATTCTTTCTTCAGCAGAATTGGACCCCTGGGCCCCACAAAAAAAAAAAAAGGACCCCTTACCAAAGATTTTCTCCGGAATCGCCGGAGGTGTCCATCATTACATGAATGACTATGCTCTAGTTTTAGAAATTAATAGTCTTCGTATTGGCTCCAAAATCCTCACCCAAGATTCCCTGAAGACTCCTTGAAGACTCTTTCTTCAGCAGTATAACAGGTGTCATTTTTCGATTTCAAGGGTAATTTCTTCCATTTATATAGCTGGTAGCCTTTATGACTATGCTCTAGTTTGAGAAAATGATAGTCTTAGTATTGGCGCCAAAATCTTCACCGAAGAATCCCTGAAGACTCCTTCAAGATTCTTTCTTCAGCTGAACTGAACCCCTGGGCCCCACAAAAAAAAAAAAAAGGAACCCTTACCAAAGATTTCCTCCGGAATCGCCGGAGGTGGCCATCATTACATGAATGACTATGCTCTAGTTTGAGAAAATGATAGTCTTCGTATTGGCGCCAAAATCTTCACCGAAGAATCCCTGAAGACTCCTTGAAGATTCTTTCTTCAGCTGAACTGGACCCCTGTGCCCCACGAAAAAAAAAAAAGGACCCCCTACCAAAGATTTCCTCCGGAATCGCCGGAGGTGGCCATCATTACATGAATGACTATGCTCTAGTTTGAGAAAATGATAGTCTTCGTATTGGCTCCAAAATCTTCACCGAAGAATCCCTAAAGACTCCTTGAAGATTCTTTCTTCAGCTGAATTGGACCCCTGGGCCCCACAAAAAAAAAAAACAAAAACGAACCCCTTACGAAAGATGTCCTCCGGAATCGCCGGAGGTGGAGATCATTACATGAATGACTAAGCTCTAGTTTGAGAAAATGATAGTCTTCGTATTGACTCCAAAATCTTCACCGAAGAATCCCTGAAGACTCCTTGAAGATTCTTTCTTCAGCTGAATTGGACCCCTGGGCCCCACAAAAAAAAAAAGAAAAAAGGACCCCTTACCAAAGATTTCCTCCGGAATCGCCGGAGGTGGCCATCATTACATGAATGACTATGCTCTAGTTTGAGAAAATGATAGTCTTCGTATTGGCGCAATATCTTCACCGAAGAATCCCTGAAGACTCCTTGAAGATTCTTTCTTCAGCTGAATTGGACCCCTGGGCCCCACAAAAAAAAAAAAAAAAAGGACCCCTTACCAAAGATTTCCTCCGGAATCGCCGGAGGCGGCCATCATTACATGAATGACTATGCTCTAGTTTGAGAAAATGATAGTCTTCGTATTGGCTCCAAAATCTTCACTGAAGAATCCCTGAAGACTCCTTGAAGATTCTTTCTTCAGCTGAATTGGACCCCTGGGCCCCACAAAAAAAAACAAAAAAGGACCCCTTACCAAAGATTTCCTCCGGAATCACCGGAGGTGGCCATCATTACATGAATGACTATGCTCTAGTTTGAGAAAATGATAGTCTTCGTATTGGCGCCAAAATCTTCACCGAAGAATCCCTGAAGACTCCTTGAAGATTCTTTCTTCAGCTGAACTGGACCCCTGGGATCCACGAAAAAAAAAAATGACCCCCTACCAAAGATTTCCTCCGGAATCGCCGGAGGTGGCCATCATTACATGAATGACTATGCTCTAGTTTGAGAAAATGATAGTCTTCGTATTGGCGCCAAAATCTTCACCGAAGAATCCCTGAAGACTCCTTGAAGATTCTTTCTTCAGCTGAACTGGACCCCTGAGCCCCACAAAAAAAAAAAGAAAAAAGGACCCCTTACCAAAGATTTCCTCCGGAATCGCCGGAGGTGGCCATCATTACATGAATGAATATGCTCTAGTTTGAGAAAAAGATAGTCTTCGTATTGGCTCCAAAATCTTCACCGAAGAATCCCTGAAGACTCCTTGAAGATTCTTTCTTCAGCTGAATTGGACCCCTGGGCCCCACAAAAAAAAAAAAAAGGACCACTTACCAAAGATTTCCTCCGGAATCGCCGGAGGTGGCCATCATTACATGAATGACTATGCTCTAGTTTGAGAAAATGATAGTCTTCGTATTGGCGCCAAAATCTTCACCGAAGAATCCCTAAAGACTCCTTGAAGATTCTTTCTTCAGCTGAACTGGACCACTGGGCCCTACAAAAAAAAAAAAAAAAAAAGGACCCCTTACCAAAGATTTCCTCCGGAATCGCCGGAGGTGGCCATCATTACATGAATGACTATGCTCTAGTTTGAGAAAATGATAGTCTTCGTATTGGCTCCAAAATCTTCACCGAAGAATCCCTGAAGACTGCTTGAAGATTCTTTCTTCAGCTGAATTGGACCCCTGGGCCCCACAAAAAAAAAAAAAAAAAAAAGGACCCCTTACCAAAGATTTCCTCCGGAATCGCCGGAGGTGGCCATCATTACATGAATGACTATGCTCTAGTTTGAGAAAATGATAGTCTTCGTATTGCCGCAAAATCTTCACCGAAGAATCCCTGAAGACTCCTTGAAGATTCTTTCTTCAGCTGAATTGGACCCCTGGGCCCCACAAAAAAAAAAAAAAAAAAAAGGACCCCTTACCAAAGATTTCCTCCGGAATCGCCGGAGGTGGCCATCATTACATGAATGACTCTGCTCTAGTTTGAGAAAATGATCGTCTTCGTATTGGCTCCAAAATCTTCACCGAAGAATCCCTGAAGACTGCTTGAAGATTCTTTCTTCAGCTGAATTGGACCCCTGGGCCCCACAAAAAAAAAAAAAAAAAAAAAGGACCCCTTACCAAAGATTTCCTCCGGAATCGCCGGAGGTGGCCATCATTACATGAATGACTATGCTCTAGTTTGAGAAAATGATAATCTTCGTATTGGCTCCAAAATCTTCACCGAAGAATCCCTGAAGACTGCTTGAAGATTCTTTCTTCAGCTGAATTGGACCCCTGGGCCCCACAAAAAAAAAAAAAAAAAAAGGACCCCTTACCAAAGATTTCCTCCGGAATCGCCGCAGGTGGCCATCATTACATGAATGACTAAGCTCTAGTTTGAGGAAATGATAGTCTTCGTATTGGCGCCAAAATCTTCACCGAAGAATCCCTGAAGACTCCTTGAAGATTCTTTCTTCAGCTGAATTGGACCCCTGGGTCCCACAAAAAAAAAAACAAAAAAGTACCGCTTACCAAAGATTTCCTCCGGAATCGCCGGAGGTGGCCATCATTACATGAATGACTATGCTCTAGTTTGAGAAAATGATAGTCTTCGTATTGGCGCCAAAATCTTCACCGAAGAATCCCTGAAGACTCCTTGAAGATTCTTTCTTCAGCTGAATTGGACCCCTGGGCCCCACAAAAAAAAAAAACAAAAAAGGACCACTTACCATAGATTTCCTCCGGAATCGCCGGAGGTGGCCATCATTACATGAATGACTATGCTCTAGTTTGAGAAAATGATAGTCTTCGTATTGGCGCCAAAATCTTCACCGAAGAATCCCTGAAGACTCCTTGAAGATTCTTTCTTCAGCTGAACTGGACCCCTGAGCCCCACAAAAAAAAAAAAAAAAAAAAAAGGACCCCTTACCAAAGATTTCCTCCGGAATCGCCGGAGGTGGCCATCATTACATGAATGACTATGCTCTAGTTTGAGAAAATGATAGTCTTCGTATTGGCTCCAAAATCTTCACCGAAGAATCCCTGAAGACTCCTTGAAGATTCTTTCTTCAGCTGAATTGGACCCCTGGGCCCCACAAAAAAAAAAAAACAAAAAAGGACCCCTTACCAAAGATTTCCTCCGGAATCGCCGGAGGTGGCCATCATTACATGAATGACTATGCTCTAGTTTGAGAAAATGATAGTCTTCGCATTGGCGCCAAAATCTTCACCGAAGAATCCCTGAAGACTCCTTGAAGATTCTTTCTTCAGCTGAACTGGACCACTGGGCCCCACAAAAAAACAAAACAAAAAAGGACCCCTTACCAAAGATTTCCTCCGGAATCGCCGGAGGTGGCCATCATTACATGAATGACTATGCTCTAGTTTGAGAAAATGATAGTCTTCGTATTGGCTCCAAAATCTTCACCGAAGAATCCCTGAAGACTGCTTGAAGATTCTTTCTTCAGCAGAATTGGACCCCTGGGCCCCACAAAAAAAAAAAAAAAAAAAGGACCAATTACCAAAGATTTTCTCCGGAATCGCCGGAGGTGGCCATCATTACATGAATGACTAAGCTCTAGTTTGAGGAAATGATAGTCTTCGTATTGGCGCCAAAATCTTCACCGAAGAATCCCTGAAGACTCCTTGAAGATTCTTTCTTCAGCTGAATTGGACCCCTGGGCCCCACAAAAAAAAACAAAAAAGGACCCCTTACCAAAGATTTCCTCCGGAATCGCCGGAGGTGGCCATCATTACATGAATGACTATGCTCTAGTTTAAGAAAATGATAGTCTTCGTATTGGCGCCAAAATCTTCACCGAAGAATCCCTGAAGACTCCTTGAAGATTCTTTCTTCAGCTGAACTGGACCCCTGGGCCCCACAAAAAAAAAAAAAAAAAAAAAGGACCCCTAACCAAAGATTTCCTCCGGAATCGCCGGAGGTGGCCATCATTACATGAATGACTATGCTCTAGTTTGAGAAAATGATAGTCTTCGTATTGGCTCCAAAATCTTCACTGAAGAATCCATGAAGACTGCTTGAAGATTCTTTCTTCAGCTGAATTGGACCCCTGGGCCCCACAAAAAAAAAAAAAAGGACCCCTTACCAAAGATTTCCTCCGGAATCGCCGGAGGTGGCCATCATTACATGAATGACTATGCTCTAGTTTGAGAAAATGATAGTCTTCGTATTGGTGCAAAATCTTCACTGAAGAATCCCTGAAGACTCCTTGAAGATTCTTTCTTCAGCTGAACTGGACCCCTGGGCCCCACAAATAAAAAAAAAAAGGACCCCTTACCAAATATTTCCTCCGGAATCGCCGGAGGTGGCCATCATTACATGAATGACTATGCTCTAGTTTGAGAAAATGATAGTCTTCGTATTGGCTCCAAAATCTTCACCGAAGAATCCCTGAAGACTCTTTGAAGATTCTTTCTTCAGCTGAATTGGACCCCTGGGCCCCACAAAAAAAAACAATAAAGGACCCCTTACCAAAGATTTCCTTCGGAATCGCCGGAGTTGGCCATCATTACATGAATGACTATGCTCTAGTTTTAGAAAATGATAGTCTTCATATTGGCTCCAAAATCCTCACCCAAGATTCCCTGAAGACTCCTTGAATACTCTTTCTTCAGCAGTATAACAGGTGTCATTTTTCAATTTCAAGGGTAATTTCTACCATTTATATAGCTGGTACCCTTTATGACTATGCTCTAGTTTGAGAAAATGATAGTCTTAGTATTGGCGCAAAATCTTCACCGAAGAATCCCTGAAGACTCCTTGATTATTCTTTCTTCAGCTTAATTGGACCCCTGGGCCCCACAAAAAAAAAAAAAAAAACAAAAAAGGACCCCTTACCAAAGATTTCCTCCGAAATCGCCGGAGGTGGCCATCATTACATGAATGACTATGCTCTAGTTTGAGAAAATGATAGTCTTCGTATTGGCGCAATATCTTCACCGAAGAATCCCTGAAGACTCCTTGAAGATTCTTTCTTCAGCTGAACTGGACCCCTGGGCCCCACGAAAAAAAAAAAAAGACCCCCTACCAAAGATTTCCTCCGGAATCGCTGGAGGATGCCATCATTACATGAATGACTATGCTCTAGTTTGAGAAAATGATAGTCTTCGTATTGGCTCCAAAATCTTCACCGAAGAATCCCTGAAGACTGCTTGAAGATTCTTTCTTCAGCTGAATTGGACCCCTGGGCCCCACAAAAAAAAAACAAAAAAGGACCCCTTACCATAGATTTCCTCTGGAATCGCCGGAGGTGGCCATCATTACATGAATGACTATGCTCTAGTTTGAGAAAATGATAGTCTTCGTATTGGCTCCAAAATCTTCACCGAAGAATCCCTGAAGACTCTTTGAAGATTCTTTCTTCAGCAGAATTGGACCCCTGGGCCCCACAAAAAAAAAAAACAAAAAAGGACCCCTTACCAAAGATTTCCTCCGGAATCGCCGGAGGTGTCCATCATTACATGAATGACTATGCTCTAATTTTAGAAAATGATAGTCTTCGTATTGGCTCCAAAATCCTCACCCGAGATTCCCTGAAGGCTCCTTGAAGACTCTTTCTTCAGCAGTATAACAGGTGTCATTTTTCGATTTCAAGGGTAATTTCTTCCATTTATATAGCTGGTAGCCTTTATGACTATGCTCTAGTTTGAGAAAATGAGAGTCTTAATATTGGCACCAAAATCTTCACCGAAGAATCCCTGAAGACTCCTTGAAGATTCTTTCTTCAGCTGAACTGAACCCCTGGGCCCCACAAAAAAAAAAAAAAAAAAAGGAACCCTTACCAAAGATTTCCTCCGGAATCGCCGGAGGTGGCCATCATTACATGAATGACTATGCTCTAGTTTGAGAAAATGATAGTCTTCGTATTGGCGCCAAAATCTTCACCGAAGAATCCCTGAAGACTCCTTGAAGATTCTTTCTTCAGCTGAACTAGACCCCTGGGCCCCACGAAAAAAAAAGGGACCCCCTACCAAAGATTTCCTCCGGAATCGCCGGAGGTGGCCATCATTACATGAATGACTATGCTCTAGTTTGAGAAAATGATAGTCTTCGTATTGGCTCCAAAATCTTCACCGAAGAATCCCTGAAGACTCCTTGAAGATTCTTTCTTCAGCTGAATTGGACCCCTGGGCCCCACAAAAAAAAAAAAAAACAAAAACGAACCCCTTACCAAAGATTTCCTCTGGAATCGCCGGAGGTGGAGATCATTACATGAATGACTAAGCTCTAGTTTGAGAAAATGATAGTCTTCGTATTGACTCCAAAATCTTCACGGAAGAATCCCTGAAGACTCCTTGAAGATTCTTTCTTCAGCTGAATTGGACCCCTGGGCCCCACAAAAAATAAAAGAAAAAAGGACCCCTTACCAAAGATTTCCTCCGGAATCGCCGGAGGTGGCCATCATTACATGAATGACTATGCTCTAGTTTGAGAAAACGATAGTCTTCGTATTGGCACAATATCTTCACCGAAGAATCCCTGAAGACTCATTGAAGATTCTTTCTTCAGCTGAACTGGACCCCTGGGCCCCACAAAAAAAAAAAAAGGACCCCTTACCAAAGATTTCCTCCGGAATCGCCGGAGGTGGCCATCTTTACATGAATGACTATGCTCTAGTTTGAGAAAATGATAGTCTTTGTATTGGCTCCAAAATCTTCACTGAAGAATCCCTGAAGACTCCTTGAAACTTCTTTCTTCAGCTGAATTGGACCCCTGGGCCCCACAAAAAAAAACAAAAAAGGACCCCTTACCAAAGATTTCCTCCGGAATCACCGGAGGTGGCCATCATTACATGAATGACTATGCTCTAGTTTGAGAAAATGATAGTCTTCGTATTGGCGCCAAAATCTTCACCGAAGAATCCCTGAAGACTCCTTGAAGATTCTTTCTTCAGCTGAACTGGACCCCTGGGATCCACGAAAAAAAAAAAAGACCCCCTACCAAAGATTTCCTCCGGAATCGCCGGAGGTGGCCATCATTACATGAATGACTATGCTCTAGTTTGAGAAAATGATAGTCTTTGTATTGCCTCCAAAATCTTCACCGAAGAATCCCTGAAGGCTCCTTGAAGATTCTTTCTTCAGCTGAACTGGACCCCTGGGCCCCACAAAAAAACAAAAAAGGACCCCTTACCATAGATTTCCTCCGGAATCGCCGGAGGTGGCCATCATTACATGAATGACTATGCTCTAGTTTGAGAAAATGATAGTCTTCGTATTGGCGCCAAAATCTTCACCGAAGAATCCCTGAAGACTCCTTGAAGATTCTTTCTTCAGCTGAACTGGACCCCTGAGCCCCACAAAAAAAAAAAAAAAAAAGGACCCCTTACCAAAGATTTCCTCCGGAATTGCCGGAGGTGGCCATCATTACATGAATGAATATGCTCTAGTTTGAGAAAAAGATAGTCTTCGTATTGGCTCCAAAATCTTCACCGAAGAATCCCTGAAGACTCCTTGAAGATTCTTTCTTCAGCTGAATTGGACCTCTGGGCCCCACAAAAAAAAAAAACAAAAAAGGACCCCTTACCAAAGATTTCCTCCGGAATCGCCGGAGGTGGCCATCATTACATGAATGACTATGCTCTAGTTTGAGAAAATTATAGTCTTCGTATTGGCGCCAAAATCTTCACCGAAGAATCCCTAAAGACTCCTTGAAGATTCTTTCTTCAGCTGAACTGGACCACTGGGCCCCACAAAAAAAAAAAAACAAAAAAGGAACCCTTACCAAAGATTTCCTCCGGAATCGCCGGAGGTGGCCATCATTACATGAATGACTATGCTCTAGTTTGAGAAAATGATAGTCTTTGTATTGGCGCAAAATCTTCACCGAAGAATCCCTGAAGACTCCTTGAAGATTCTTTCTTCAGCTGAATTGGACCCCTGGGCCCCACAAAAAAAAAAAAAAAAAAAAGGGACCCCTTACCAAAGATTTCCTCCGGAATTTGCCGCAGGTGGCCATCATTACATGAATGACTATGCTCTAGTTTGAGAAAATGATAGTCTTCGTATTGGCGCCAAAATCTTCACCGAAGAATCACTAAAGACTCCTTGAAGATTCTTTCTTCAGCTGAACTGGACCACTGGGCCCTACAAAAAAAAAAAAAAAAAAAAAGGACCCCTTACCAAAGATTTCCTCCGGAATCGCCGGAGGTGGCCATCATTACATGAATGACTATGCTCTAGTTTGAGAAAATGATAGTCTTCGTATTGGCTCCAAAATCTTCACCGAAGAATCCCTGAAGACTGCTTGAAGATTCTTTCTTCAGCTGAATTGGACCCCTGGGCCCCACAAAAAAAAAAAAAAAAAAAAGGACCCCTTACCAAAGATTTCCTCCGGAATCGCCGGAGGTGGCCATCATTACATGAATGACTATGCTCTAGTTTGAGAAAATGATAGTCTTCGTATTGCCGCAAAATCTTCACCGAAGAATCCCTGAAGACTCCTTGAAGATTCTTTCTTCAGCTGAATTGGACCCCTGGGCCCCACAAAAAAAAAAAACAAAAAAGGACCCCTTACCAAAGATTTCCTCCGGAATCGCCGGAGGTGGCCATCATTACATGAATGACTCTGCTCTAGTTTGAGAAAATGATCGTCTTCGTATTGGCTCCAAAATCTTCACCGAAGAATCCCTGAAGACTGCTTGAAGATTCTTTCTTCAGCTGAATTGGACCCCTGGGCCCCACAAAAAAAAAAAAAAAAAAAAGGACCCCTTACCAAAGATTTCCTCCGGAATCGCCAGAGGTGGCCATCATTACATAAATGACTATGCTCTAGTTTGAGAAAATGATAATCTTCGTATTGGCTCCAAAATCTTCACCGAAGAATCCCTGAAGACTGCTTGAAGATTCTTTCTTCAGCTGAATTGGACCCATGGGCCCCACAAAAAAAAAAAAAAAAAAGGACCCCTTACCAAAGATTTCCTCCGGAATCGCCGCAGGTGGCCATCATTACATGAATGACTAAGCTCTAGTTTGAGGAAATGATAGTCTTCGTATTGGCGCCAAAATCTTCACCGAAGAATCCCTGAAGACTCCTTGAAGATTCTTTCTTCAGCTGAATTGGACCCCTGGGTCCCACAAAAAAAAAAAACAAAAAAGTACCGCTTACCAAAGATTTCCTCCGGAATCGCCGGAGGTGGCCATCATTACATGAATGACTATGCTCTAGTTTGAGAAAATGATAGTCTTCGTATTGGCGCCAAAATCTTCACCGAAGAATCCCTGAAGACTCCTTGAAGATTCTTTCTTCAGCTGAATTGGACCCCTGGGCCCCACAAAAAAAAAAAACAAAAAAGGACCCCTTACCATAGATTTCCTCCGGAATCGCCGGAGGTGGCCATCATTACATGAATGACTATGCTCTAGTTTGAGAAAATGATAGTCTTCGTATTGGCGCCAAAATCTTCACCGAAGAATCCCTGAAGACTCCTTGAAGATTCTTTCTTCAGCTGAACTGGACCCCTGAGCCCCACAAAAAAAAAAAAAAAAAAAAAAGGACCCCTTACCAAAGATTTCCTCCGGAATCGCCGGAGGTGGCCATCATTACATGAATGACTATGCTCTAGTTTGAGAAAATGATAGTCTTCGTATTGGCTCCAAAATCTTCACCGAAGAATCCCTGAAGACTCCTTGAAGATTCTTTCTTCAGCTGAATTGGACCCCTGGGCCCCACAAAAAAAAAAAAACAAAAAAGGACCCCTTACCAAAGATTTCCTCCGGAATCGCCGGAGGTGGCCATCATTACATGAATGACTATGCTCTAGTTTGAGAAAATGATAGTCTTCGCATTGGCGCCAAAATCTTCACCGAAGAATCCCTGAAGACTCCTTGAAGATTCTTTCTTCAGCTGAACTGGACCACTGGGCCCCACAAAAAAACAAAACAAAAAAGGACCCCTTACCAAAGATTTCCTCCGGAATCGCCGGAGGTGGCCATCATTACATGAATGACTATGCTCTAGTTTGAGAAAATGATAGTCTTCGTATTGGCTCCAAAATCTTCACCGAAGAATCCCTGAAGACTGCTTGAAGATTCTTTCTTCAGCTGAATTGGACCCCTGGGCCCCACAAAAAAAAAAAAAAAAAAAGACCAATTACCAAAGATTTTCTCCGGAATCGCCGGAGGTAGCCATCATTACATGAATGACTAAGCTCTAGTTTGAGGAAATGATAGTCTTCGTATTGGCGCCAAAATCTTCACCGAAGAATCCCTGAAGACTCCTTGAAGATTCTTTCTTCAGCTGAATTGGACCCCTGGGCCCCACAAAAAAAAACAAAAAAGGACCCCTTACCAAAGATTTCCTCCGGAATCGACGGAGGTGGCCATCATTACATGAATGACTATGCTCTAGTTTAAGAAAATGATAGTCTTCGTATTGGCGCCAAAATCTTCACCGAAGAATCCCTGAAGACTCCTTGAAGATTCTTTCTTCAGCTGAACTGGACCCCTGGGCCCCACAAAAAAAAAAAAAAAAAAAAAAAGGACCCCTAACCAAAGATTTCCTCCGGAATCGCCGGAGGTGGCCATCATTACATGAATGACTATGCTCTAGTTTGAGAAAATGATAGTCTTCGTATTGGCTCCAAAATCTTCACTGAAGAATCCATGAAGACTGCTTGAAGATTCTTTCTTCAGCTGAATTGGACCCCTGGGCCCCACAAAAAAAAAAAAAAAGGACCCCTTACCAAAGATTTCCTCCGGAATCGCCGGAGGTGGCCATCATTACATGAATGACTATGCTCTAGTTTGAGAAAATGATAGTCTTCGTATTGGTGCAAAATCTTCACTGAAGAATCCCTGAAGACTCCTTGAAGATTCTTTCTTCAGCTGAACTGGACCCCTGGGCCCCACAAATAAAAAAAAAAAGGACCCCTTACCAAATATTTCCTCCGGAATCGCCGGAGGTGGCCATCATTACATGAATGACTATGCTCTAGTTTTAGAAAATGATAGTCTTCATATTGGCTCCAAAATCTTCACCGAAGAATCCCTGAAGACTCTTTGAAGATTCTTTCTTCAGCTGAACTGGACCCCTGGGCCCCACAAATAAAAAAAAAAAGGACCCCTTACCAAATATTTCCTCCGGAATCGCCGGAGGTGTCCATCATTACATGAATGACTATGCTCTAGTTTGAGAAAATGATAGTCTTCGTATTGGCTCCAAAATCTTCACCGAAGAATCCCTGAAGACTCTTTGAAGATTCTTTCTTCAGCTGAATTGGACCCCTGGGCCCCACAAAAAAAAACAATAAAGGACCCCTTACCAAAGATTTCCTTCGGAATCGCCGGAGTTGGCCATCATTACATGAATGACTATGCTCTAGTTTTAGAAAATGATAGTCTTCATATTGGCTCCAAAATCCTCACCCAAGATTCCCTGAAGACTCCTTGAATACTCTTTCTTCAGCAGTATAACAGGTGTCATTTTTCAATTTCAAGGGTAATTTCTACCATTTATATAGCTGGTAGCCTTTATGACTATGCTCTAGTTTGAGAAAATGATAGTCTTAGTATTGGCGCAAAATCTTCACCGAAGAATCCCTGAAGACTCCTTGATTATTCTTTCTTCAGCTTAATTGGACCCCTGGGTCCCACAAAAAAAAAAAAAAACAAAAAAGGACCCCTTACCAAAGATTTCCTCCGAAATCGCCGGAGGTGGCCATCATTACATGAATGACTATGCTCTAGTTTGAGAAAATGATAGTCTTCGTATTGGCGCAATATCTTCACCGAAGAATCCCTGAAGACTCCTTGAAGATTCTTTCTTCAGCTGAACTGGACCCCTGGGCCCCACGAAAAAAAAAAAAGACCCCCTACCAAAGATTTCCTCCGGAATCGCTGGAGGTTGCCATCATTACATGAATGACTATGCTCTAGTTTGAGAAAATGATAGTCTTCGTATTGGCTCCAAAATCTTCACCGAAGAATCCCTGAAGACTGCTTGAAGATTCTTTCTTCAGCTGAATTGGACCCCTGGGCCCCACAAAAAAAAAAACAAAAAAGGACCCCTTACCATAGATTTCCTCTGGAATCGCCGGAGGTGGCCATCATTACATGAATGACTATGCTCTAGTTTGAGAAAATGATAGTCTTCGTATTGGCTCCAAAATCTTCACCGAAGAATCCCTGAAGACTCTTTGAAGATTCTTTCTTCAGCAGAATTGGACCCCTGGGCCCCACAAAAAAAAAAAACAAAAAAGGACCCCTTACCAAAGATTTCCTCCGGAATCGCCGGAGGTGTCCATCATTACATGAATGACTATGCTCTAATTTTAGAAAATGATAGTCTTCGTATTGGCTCCAAAATCCTCACCCGAGATTCCCTGAAGGCTCCTTGAAGACTCTTTCTTCAGCAGTATAACAGGTGTCATTTTTCGATTTCAAGGGTAATTTCTTCCATTTATATAGCTGGTAGCCTTTATGACTATGCTCTAGTTTGAGAAAATGAGAGTCTTAATATTGGCACCAAAATCTTCACCAAAGAATCCCTGAAGACTCCTTGAAGATTCTTTCTTCAGCTGAACTGAACCCCTGGGCCCCACAAAAAAAAAAAAAAAAAAAAGGAACCCTTACCAAAGATTTCCTCCGGAATCGCCGGAGGTGGCCATCATTACATGAATGACTATGCTCTAGTTTGAGAAAATGATAGTCTTCGTATTGGCACCAAAATCTTCACCGAAGAATCCCTGAAGACTCCTTGAAGATTCTTTCTTCAGCTGAACTAGACCCCTGGGCCCCACGAAAAAAAAAAGGGACCCCCTACCAAAGATTTCCTCCGGAATCGCCGGAGGTGGCCATCATTACATGAATGACTATGCTCTAGTTTGAGAAAATGATAGTCTTCGTATTGGCTCCAAAATCTTCACCGAAGAATCCCTGAAGACTCCTTGAAGATTCTTTCTTCAGCTGAATTGGACCCCTGGGCCCCACAAAAAAAAAAAAAAAACAAAAACGAACCCCTTACCAAAGATTTCCTCTGGAATCGCCGGAGGTGGAGATCATTACATGAATGACTAAGCTCTAGTTTGAGAAAATGATAGTATTCGTATTGACTCCAAAATCTTCACCGAACAATCCCTGAAGACTCCTTGAAGATTCTTTCTTCAGCTGAATTGGACCCCTGGGCCTCACAAAAAATAAAAGAAAAAAGGACCCCTTACCAAAGATTTCCTCCGGAATCGCCGGAGGTGGCCATCATTACATGAATGACTATGCTCTAGTTTGAGAAAACGATAGTCTTCGTATTGGCACAATATCTTCACCGAAGAATCCCTGAAGACTCATTGAAGATTCTTTCTTCAGCTGAACTGGACCCCTGGGCCCCACAAAAAAAAAAAAAGGACCCCTTACCAAAGATTTCCTCCGGAATCGCCGGAGGTGGCCATCTTTACATGAATGACTATGCTCTAGTTTGAGAAAATGATAGTCTTTGTATTGGCTCCAAAATCTTCACTGAAGAATCCCTGAAGACTCCTTGAAACTTCTTTCTTCAGCTGAATTGGACCCCTGGGCCCCACAAAAAAAAACAAAAAAGGACCCCTTACCAAAGATTTCCTCCGGAATCACCGGAGGTGGCCATCATTACATGAATGACTATGCTCTAGTTTGAGAAAATGATAGTCTTCGTATTGGCGCCAAAATCTTCACCGAAGAATCCCTGAAGACTCCTTGAAGATTCTTTCTTCAGCTGAACTGGACCCCTGGGATCCACGAAAAAAAAAAAAGACCCCCTACCAAAGATTTCCTCCGGAATCGCCGGAGGTGGCCATCATTACATGAATGACTATGCTCTAGTTTGAGAAAATGATAGTCTTTGTATTGCCTCCAAAATCTTCACCGAAGAATCCCTGAAGGCTCCTTGAAGATTCTTTCTTCAGCTGAATTGGACCCCTGGGCCCCACAAAAAAACAAAAAAGGACCCCTTACCATAGATTTCCTCCGGAATCGCCGGAGGTGGCCATCATTACATGAATGACTATGCTCTAGTTTGAGAAAATGATAGTCTTCGTATTGGCGCCAAAATCTTCACCGAAGAATCCCTGAAGACTCCTTGAAGATTCTTTCTTCAGCTGAACTGGACCCCTGAGCCCCACAAAAAAAAAAAAAAAAAAGGACCCCTTACCAAAGATTTCCTCCGGAATTGCCGGAGGTGGCCATCATTACATGAATGAATATGCTCTAGTTTGAGAAAAAGATAGTCTTCGTATTGGCTCCAAAATCTTCACCGAAGAATCCCTGAAGACTCCTTGAAGATTCTTTGTTCAGCTGAATTGGACCTCTGGGCCCCACAAAAAAAAAAAACAAAAAAGGACCCCTTACCAAAGATTTCCTCCGGAATCGCCGGAGGTGGCCATCATTACATGAATGACTATGCTCTAGTTTGAGAAAATTATAGTCTTCGTATTGGCGCCAAAATCTTCACCGAAGAATCCCTGAAGACTCCTTGAAGATTCTTTCTTCAGCTGAACTGGACCACTGGGCCCCACAAAAAAAAAAAAAAAAAAAAAAGGAACCCTTACCAAAGATTTCCTCCGGAATCGCCGGAGGTGGCCATCATTACATGAATGACTATGCTCTAGTTTGAGAAAATGATAGTCTTTGTATTGGCGCAAAATCTTCACCGAAGAATCCCTGAAGACTCCTTGAAGATTCTTTCTTCAGCTGAATTGGACCCCTGGGCCCCACAAAAAAAAAAAAAAAAAAAAGGGACCCCTTACCAAAGATTTCCTCCGGAATTTGCCGCAGGTGGCCATCATTACATGAATGACTAAGCTCTAGTTTGAGGAAATGATAGTCTTCGTATTGGCGCCAAAATCTTCGCCGAAGAATCCCTGAAGACTCCTTGAAGATTCTTTCTTCAGCTGAATTGGACCCCTTGGCCCCACAAAAAAAAAACAAAAAAGTACCCCTTACCAAAGATTTCCTCCGGAATCGCCGGAGTTGGCCATCATTACATGAATGACTATGCTCTAGTTTGAGAAAATGATAGTCTTCTTATTGGCGCCAAAATCTTCACCGAAGAATCCCTGAAGACTCCTTGAAGATTCTTTCTTCAGCTGAACTGGACCCCTGGGCCCCACAAAAAAAAAAAAACAAAAAAGGACCCCTTACCAAAGATTTCCTCCGGAATCGCCGGAGGTGGCCATCATTACATGAATGACTATGCTCTAGTTTGAGAAAATGATAGTCTTCGTATTGGCTCAAAATCTTCACCGAAGAATCCCTGAAGACTCCTTGAAGATTCTTTCTTCAGCTGAATTGGACCCTTGGGCCCCACAAAAAAAAAAAAAACAAAAAAGGACCCCTTACCAAAGATTTCCTCCGGAATCGCCGGAGGTGGCCATCATTACATGAATGACTATGCTCTAGTTTGAGAAAATGATAGTCTTCGTATTGGTGCAAAATCTTCACTGAAGAATCCCTGAAGACTCCTTGAAGATTCTTTCTTCAGCTGAACTGGACCCCTGGGCCCCACAAATAAAAAAAAAAGGACCCCTTACCAAATATTTCCTCCGGAATCACCGGAGGTGGCCATCATTACATGAATGACTATGCTCTAGTTTGAGAAAATGATAGTCTTCGTATTGGCTCCAAAATCTTCACCGAAGAATCCCTGAAGACTCTTTGAAGATTCTTTCTTCAGCTGAATTGGACCCCTGGGCCCCACAAAAAAAAAAAAAAAAAAAGGACCCCTTACCAAAGATTTCCTCCGGAATCGCCGGAGGTGTCCATCATTACATGAATGACTATGCTCTAGTTTTAGAAAATGATAGTCTTCGTATTGTCTCCAAAATCCTCACCCAAGATTCCCTGAAGACTCCTTGAAGACTCTTTCTTCAGCAGTATAACAGGTGTCATTTTTCAATTTCAAGGGTAATTTCTACCATTTATATAGCTGGTAGCCTTTATGACTATGCTCTAGTTTGAGAAAATGATAGTCTTAGTATTGGCGCAAAATCTTCACCGAAGAATCCCTGAAGACTCCTTGAAGATTCTTTCTTCAGCTTAATTGGACCCCTGGGCCCCACAAAAAAAAAAAACACAAAAAAGGACCCCTTACCAAAGATTTCCTCCGGAATCGCCGGAGGTGGCCATCATTACATGAATGACTATGCTCTAGTTTGAGAAAATGATAGTCTTCGTATTGTCGCCAAAATCTTCACCGAAGAATCCCTGAAGACTCCTTGAAGATTCTTTCTTCAGCTGAACTGGACCCCTGGGCCCCACGAAAAAAAAAGACCCCCTACCAAAGATTTCCTCCGGAATCGCTGGAGGTTGCCATCATTACATGAATGACTATGCTCTAGTTTGAGAAAATGATAGTCTTCGTATTGGCTCCAAAATCTTCACCGAAGAATCCCTGAAGACTCCTTGAAGATTCTTTCTTCAGCTGAATTGGACCCCTGGGCCCCACAAAAAAAAAACAAAAAAGGACCCCTTACCATAGATTTCCTCTGGAATCGCCGGAGGTGGCCATCATTACATGAATGACTATGCTCTAGTTTGAGAAAATGATAGTCTTCGTATTGGCTCCAAAATCTTCACCGAAGAATCCCTGAAGACTCCTTGAAGATTCTTTCTTCAGCTGAATTGGACCCCTGGGCCCCACAAAAAAAAAAACAAAAAAGGACCCCTTACCAAAGAGTTCCTCCGGAATCGCCGGAGGTGGCCATCATTACATGGATGACTATGCTGTAGTTTGAGAAAATGATAGTCTTCGTATTGGCTCCAAAATCTTCACCGAAGAATCCCTGAAGACTCTTTGAAGATTCTTTCTTCAGCAGAATTGGACCCCTGGGCCCCACAAAAAAAAAAAAAAAGGACGCCTTACCAAAGATTTCCTCCGGAATCGCCAGAGGTGTCCATCATTACATGAATGACTATGCTCTAGTTTTAGAAATTGATAGTCTTCGTATTGGCTCCAAAATCCTCACCCAAGATTCCCTGAAGACTCCTTGAAGACTCTTTCTTCAGCAGTATAACAGGTGTCATTTTTCGATTTCAAGGGTAATTTCTTCCATTTATATAGCTGGTAGCCTTTATGACTATGCTCTAGTTTGAGATAATGATAGTCTTAGTATTGGCGGGAAAATCTTCACCGAAGAATCCCTGAAGACTCCTTCAAGATTCTTTCTTCAGCTGAACTGAACCCCTGGGCCCCACAAAAAAAAAAAAAAAAAAAAAGGAACCCTTACCAAAGATTTCCCCCGGAATCGCCGGAGGTGGCCATCATTACAAGAATGTCTATGCTGTAGTTTGAGAAAATGATATTCTTCGTATTGGCGCCAAAATCTCCACTGAAGAATCCCTGAAGACTCCTTGAAGATTCTTTCTTCAGCTGAACTGGACCCCTGGGCCCCACGAAAAAAAAAAAGGACCCCCTACCAAAGATTTCCTCCGGAATCGCCGGAGGTGGCCATCATTACATGAATGACTATGCTCTAGTTTGAGAAAATGATAGTCTTCGTATTGGCTTCAAAATCTTCACCGAAGAATGCCTGAAGACTCCTTGAAGATTCTTTCTTCAGCTGAATTGGACCCCTGGGCCCCACAAAAAAAAAAAAAAAAAAACGAACCCCTTACGAAAGATTTCCTCCGGAATTGCCGGAGGTGGAGATCATTACATGAATGACGAAGCTCTAGTTTGAGAAAATGATAGTCTTCGTATTGACTCCAAAATCTTCACCGAAGAATCCCTGAAGACTCCTTGAAGATTCTTTCTTCAGCTGAATTGGACCCCTGGGCCCCACAAAAAAAAAAAAGAAAAAAGGACCCCTTACCAAAGATTTCCTCCGGAATCGCCGGAGGTGGCCATCATTACATGAATGACTATGCTCTAGTTTGAGAAAATGATAGTCTTCGTATTGGCGCAATATCTTCACTGAAGAATCCCTGAAGACTCCTTGAAGATTCTTTCTTCAGCTGAATTGGACCCCTGGGCCCCACAAAAAAAAAACAAAAAAGGACCCCTTACCAAAGATTTCCTCCGGAATCACCGGAGGTGGCCATCATTACATGAATGACTATGCTCTAGTTTGAGAAAATGATAGTCTTCGTATTGGCGCCAAAATCTTCACCGAAGAATCCCTGAAGACTCCTTGAAGATTCTTTCTTCAGCTGAACTGGACCCCTGGGATCCACGAAAAAAAAAAAGACCCCCTACCAAAGATTTCCTCCGGAATCGCCGGAGGTGGCCATCATTACATGAATGACTATGCTCTAGTTTGAGAAAATTATAGTCTTCGTATTGGCGCCAAAATCTTCACCGAAGAATCCCTGAAGACTCCTTGAAGATTCTTTCTTCAGCTGAACTGGACCCCTGAGCCCCACAAAAAAAAAAAAAAAAAAAAGGACCCCTTACCAAAGATTTCCTCCGGAATCGCCGGAGGTGGCCATCATTACATGAATGAATATGCTCTAGTTTGAGAAAAAGATAGTCTTCATATTGGCTCCAAAATCTTCACCGAAGAATCCCTGAAGACTCCTTGAAGATTCTTTCTTCAGCTGAATTAGACCCCTGGGCCCCACAAAAAAAAAAAAACAAAAAAGGACCCCTTACCAAAGATTTCCTCCGGAATCGCCGGAGGTGGCCATCATTACATGAATGACTATGCTCTAGTTTGAGAAAATGATAGTCTTCGTATTGGCGCCAAAATCTTCACCGAAGAATCCCTAAAGACTCCTTGAAGATTCTTTCTTCAGCTGAACTGGACCACTGGGCCCTACAAAAAAAAAAAACACAAAAAAGGACCGCTTACCAAAGATTTCCTCCGGAATCGCCGGAGGTGGCCATCATTACATGAATGACTATGCTCTAGTTTGAGAAAATGATAGTCTTCGTATTGGCTCCAAAATCTTCACCGAAGAATCCCTGAAGACTGCTTGAAGATTCTTTCTTCAGCTGAATTGGACCCCTGGGCCCCACAAAAAAAAAAAAAAAAAAAAAGGACCCCTTACCAAAGATTTCCTCCGGAATCGCCGGAGGTGGCCATCATTACATGAATGACTATGCTCTAGTTTGAGAAAATGATAGTCTTCGTATTGGCGCAAAATCTTCACCGAAGAATCCCTGAAGACTCCTTGAAGATTCTTTCTTCAGCTTAATTGGACCCCTGGGCCCCACAAAAAAAAACAAAAAAGGACCCCTTACCAAAGATTTCCTCCGGAATCGCCGGAGGTGGCCATCATTACATGAATGACTATGCTCTAGTTTGAGAAAATGATAGTCTTCGTATTGGCTCCAAAATCTTCACCGAAGAATCCCTGAAGACTGCTTGAAGATTCTTTCTTCAGCTGAATTGGACCCCTGGGCCCCACAAAAAAAAAAAAAAAAAAAAAGGACCCCTTACCATAGATTTCCTCCGGAATCGCCGGAGGTGGCCATCATTACATGAATGACTATGCTCAAGTTTGAGAAAATGATAGTCTTCGTATTGGCTCCAAAATCTTCACCGAAGAATCCCTGAAGACTGCTTGAAGATTCTTTCTTCAGCTGAATTGGACCCCTGGGCCCCACAAAAAAAAAAAAAAAAAAAAAGGACCCCTTTCCAAAGATTTCCTCCGGAATCGCCGCAGGTGGCCATCATTACATGAATGACTAAGTTCTAGTTTGAGGAAATGATAGTCTTCGTATTGGCGCCAAAATCTTCACCGAAGAATCCCTGAAGACTCCTTGAAGATTCTTTCTTCAGCTGAATTGGACCCCTGGGTCCCACAAAAAAAAACAAAAAAGTACCCCTTACCAAAGATTTCCTCCGGAATCGCCGGAGGTGGCCATCATTACATGAATGACTATGCTCTAGTTTGAGAAAATGATAGTCTTCGTATTGGCGCCAAAATCTTCACCGAAGAATCCCTGAAGACTCCTTGAAGATTCTTTCTTCAGCTGAACTGGACCCCTGGGCCCCACAAAAAAAAAAACAAAAAAGGACCCCTTACCAAAGATTTCCTCCGGAATCGCCGGAGGTGGCCATCATTACATGAATGACTATGCTCTAGTTTGAGAAAATGATAGTCTTCGTATTGGCTCCAAAATCTTCACCGAAGAATCCCTGAAGACTCCTTGAAGATTCTTTCTTCAGTTGAATTGGACCCCTGGGCCCCACAAAAAAAAAAAACAAAAAAGGACCCCTTACCAAAGATTTCCTCCGGAATCGCCGGAGGTGGCCATCATTACATGAATGACTATGCTCTAGTTTGAGAAAATGATAGTCTTCGTATTGGCTCAAAATCTTCACCGAAGAATCCCTGAAGACTCCTTGAAGATTCTTTCTTCAGCTGAATTTTACCCTTGGGCCCCACAAAAAAAAAAAAAAAAAAAAAGGACCCTTTACCAAAGATTTCCTCCGGAATCGCCGGAGGTGGCCATCATTACATGAATGACTATGCCCTAGTTTGAGAAAATGATAGTCTTCGTATTGGTGCAAAATCTTCACTGAAGAATCCCTGAAGACTCCTTGAAGATTCTTTCTTCAGCTGAACTGGACCCCTGGGCCCCACAAATAAAAAAAAAAAAAGGACCCCTTACCAAATATTTCCTCCGGAATCACCGGAGGTGGCCATCATTACATGAATGACTATGCTCTAGTTTGAGAAAATGATAGTCTTCGTATTGGCTCCAAAATCTTCACCGAAGAATCCCTGAAGACTCTTTGAAGATTCTTTCTTCAGCTGAATTGGACCCCTGGGCCCCACAAAAAAAAAAAAAAAAAAAAAAAGGACCCCTTACCAAAGATTTCCTCCGGAATCGCCGGAGGTGTCCATCATTACATGAATGACTATGCTCTAGTTTTAGAAAATGATAGTCTTCGTATTGGCTCCAAAATCCTCACCCAAGATTCCCTGAAGACTCCTTGAAGACTCTTTCTTCAGCAGTATAACAGGTGACATTTTTCAATTTCAAGGGTAATTTCTACCATTTATATAGCTGGTAGCCTTTATGACTATGTTCTAGTTTGAGAAAATGATAGTCTTAGTATTGGCGCAAAATCTTCACCGAAGAATCCCTGAAGACTCCTTGAAGATTCTTTCTTCAGCTTAATTGGACCCCTGGGCCCCACAAAAAAAAAAAAAACACAAAAAAGGACCCCTTACCAAAGATTTCCTCCGGAATCGCCGGAGGTGGCCATCATTACATGAATGACTATGATCTAGTTTGAGAAAATGATAGTCTTCGTATTGGCTTCAAAATCTTCACCGAAGAATGCCTGAAGACTCCTTGAAGATTCTTTCTTCAGCTGAATTGGACCCCTGGGCCCCACAAAAAAAAAAAAACAAAAACGAACCCCTTACGAAAGATTTCCTCCGGAATTGCCGGAGGTGGAGATCATTACATGAATGACGAAGCTCTAGTTTGAGAAAATGATAGTCTTCGTATTGACTCCAAAATCTTCACCGAAGAATCCCTGAAGACTCCTTGAAGATTCTTTCTTCAGCTGAATTGGACCCCTGGGCCCCACAAAAAAAAAAAGAAAAAAGGACCCCTTAACCAAGGATTTCCTCCGGAATCGCCGGAGGTGGCCATCATTACATGAATGACTATGCTCTAGTTTGAGAAAATGATAGTCTTCGTATTGGCGCAATATCTTCACTGAAGAATCCCTGAAGACTCCTTGAAGATTCTTTCTTCAGCTGAATTGGACCCCTGGGCCCCACAAAAAAAACA
The DNA here is from genome assembly GCA_039081455.1 of Macrobrachium rosenbergii. Classification (NCBI taxonomy): domain Eukaryota; kingdom Metazoa; phylum Arthropoda; class Malacostraca; order Decapoda; family Palaemonidae; genus Macrobrachium; species Macrobrachium rosenbergii. Next base: position 957,386 of record JANJGK010000180.1, on the reverse strand, counting down.
AAAAAGGACCCCTTACCAAAGATTTCCTCCGGAATCACCGGAGGTGGCCATCATTACATGAATGACTATGCTCTAGTTTGAGAAAATGATAGTCTTCGTATTGGCGCCAAAATCTTCACCGAAGAATCCCTGAAGACTCCTTGAAGATTCTTTCTTCAGCTGAACTGGACCCCTGGGATCCACGAAAAAAAAAAAGACCCCCTACCAAAGATTTCCTCCGGAATCGCCGGAGGTGGCCATCATTACATGAATGACTATGCTCTAGTTTGAGAAAATGATAGTCTTCGTATTGGCGCCAAAATCTTCACCGAAGAATCCCTGAAGACTCCTTGAAGATTCTTTCTTCAGCTGAACTGGACCCCTGAGCCCCACAAAAAAAAAAAAAAAAAAAAGGACCCCTTACCAAAGATTTCCTCCGGAATCGCCGGAGGTGGCCATCATTACATGAATGAATATGCTCTAGTTTGAGAAAAAGATAGTCTTCATATTGGCTCCAAAATCTTCACCGAAGAATCCCTGAAGCCTCCTTGAAGATTCTTTCTTCAGCTGAATTGGACCCCTGGGCCCCACAAAAAAAAAAAAAAACAAAAAAGGACCCCTTACCAAAGATTTCCTCCGGAATCGCCGGAGGTGGCCATCATTACATGAATGACTATGCTCTAGTTTGAGAAAATGATAGTCTTCGTATTGGCGCCAAAATCTTCACCGAAGAATCCCTAAAGACTCCTTGAAGATTCTTTCTTCAGCTGAACTGGACCACTGGGCCCTACAAAAAAAAAAAAAACACAAAAAAGGACCGCTTACCAAAGATTTCCTCCGGAATCGCCGGAGGTGGCCATCATTACATGAATGACTATGCTCTTGTTTGAGAAAATGATAGTCTTCGTATTGGCTCCAAAATCTTCACCGAAGAATCCCTGAAGACTGCTTGAAGATTCTTTCTTCAGCTGAATTGGACCCCTGGGCCCCACAAAAAAAAAAAAAAAAAAAAAAAAAGGACCCCTTACCAAAGATTTCCTCCGGAATCGCCGGAGGTGGCCATCATTACATGAATGACTATGCTCTAGTTTGAGAAAATGATAGTCTTCGTATTGGCGCAAAATCTTCACCGAAGAATCCCTGAAGACTCCTTGAAGATTCTTTCTTCAGCTTAATTGGACCCCTGGGCCCCACAAAAAAAAAACAAAAAAGGACCCCTTACCAAAGATTTCCTCCGGAATCGCCGGAGGTGGCCATCATTACATGAATGACTATGCTCTAGTTTGAGAAAATGATAGTCTTCGTATTGGCTCCAAAATCTTCACCGAAGAATCCCTGAAGACTGCTTGAAGATTCTTTCTTCAGCTGAATTGGACCCCTGGGCCCCACAAAAAAAAAAAAAAAAAAAAAGGACCCCTTACCAAAGATTTCCTCCGGAATCGCCGGAGGTGGCCATCATTACATGAATGACTATGCTCAAGTTTGAGAAAATGATAGTTTTCGTATTGGCGCCAAAATCTTCACCGAAGAATCCCTGAAGACTCCTTGAAGATTCTTTCTTCAGCTGAACTGGACCCCTGGGCCCCACGAAAAAAAAAAGACCCCCTACCAAACATTTCCTCCGGAATCGCCGGAGGTGGCCATCATTACATGAATGACTATGCTCTAGTTTGAGAAAATGATAGTCTTCGTATTGGCTCCAAAATCTTCACCGAAGAATCCCTGAAGACTCCTTGAAGATTCTTTCTTCAGCTGAATTGGACCCCTGGGCCCCACAAAAAAAAACAAAAAAGGACCCCTTACCATAGATTTCCTCCGGAATCGCCGGAGGTGGCCATCATTACATGAATGACTATGCTTTAGTTTGAGAAAATGATAGTCTTCGTATTGGCGCCAAAATCTTCACCGAAGAATCGATGAAGTCTCCTTGAAGATATTTTCTTCAACTGAATTGGACCCCTGGGCCCCACAAAAAAAAAAACAAAAAAGGACCCCTTACCAAAGATTTCCTCCGGAATCGCCGGAGGTGGCCATCATTACATGAATGACTATGCTCTAGTTTGAGAAAATGATAGTCTTCGTATTGGTGCCAAAATCTTCACTGAAGAATCCCTGAAGACTCCTTAAAGATTCTTTCTTCAGCTGAACTGGACCCCTGGGCCCCACAAAAAAAAAAAAAGGACCCCTTACCAAAGATTTCCTCCGGAATCGCCGGAGGTACCCATCATTACATGAATGACTATGCTCTAGTTTGAGAAAATGATAGTCTTCGTATTGGCTCCAAAATCTTCACTGAAGAATCCCTGAAGACTCTTTGAAGATTCTTTCTTCAGCTGAATTGGACCCCTGGGCCCCACAAAAAAAAACAAAAAAGGACCCCTTACCAAACATTTCCTCCGGAATCGCCGGAGGTGGCCATCATTACATGAATGACTATGCTCTAGTTTGAGAAAATGATAGTCTTCGTATTGGTGCCAAAATCTTCACCGAAGAATCCCTGAAGACTCTTTGAAGATTCTTTCTTCAGCTGAACTGGACCCCTGGGCCCCACGAAAAAAAAAAAAAAAAAAAGACCCCTTACCAAAGATTTCCTCCAGAATCGCCGGAGGTTGCCATCATTACATGAATGACTATGCTCTAGTTTGAGAAAATGATAGTCTTCGTATTGGCTCCAAAATATTCACCGAAGAATCCCTGAAGACTCCTTGAAGATTCTTTCTTCAGCTGAATTGGAACCCGGGCCCCCCCCCCCCCCAAAAAAAAAGGACCCCTTACCAAAGATTTCCTCCGGAATCGCCGGAGGTGGCCATCATTACATGAATGACTATGCTCTAGTTTGAGAAAATGATAGTCTTCGTATTGGTGCCAAAATCTTCACTGAAGAATCCCTGAAGACTCCTTGAAGATTCTTTCTTCAGCTGAACTGGCCCCTGGGCCCCACAAAGAAAAAAAAAAAAGGACCCCTTACCAAAGATTTCCTCCGGAATCGCAGGAGGTAGCCATCATTACATGAATGACTATGCTCTAGTTTGAGAAAATGATAGTCTTCGTATTGGTGCCAAAATCTTCACTGAAGAATCCCTGAAGACTCCTTGAAGATTCTTTCTTCAGCTGAACTGGACACCTGGGCCCCACAAAGAAAAAAAAAAAAAGGACCCCTTACCAAAGATTTCCTCCGGAATCGCCGGAGGTGGCCATCATTACATGAATGACTATGCTCTAGTTTGAGAAAATGATAGTCTTCGTATTGGCTCCAAAATCTTCACCGATTAATCCCTGAAGACTCTTTGAAGATTCTTTCTTCAGCTGAATTGGACCCCTGGCCCCCCCCCCAAAAAAAAACAAAAAAGGACCCCTTACCAAAGATTTCCTCCGGAATCGCCGGAGGTGGCCATCATTACATGAATGACTATGCTCTAGTTTGAGAAAATGATAGTCTTCGTATTGGCGCAAAATCTTCACCTAAGAATCCCTGAAGACTCCTTGAAGATTCTTTCTTCAGCTGAACTGGACCCCTGGGCCCAACAAAAAAAAAAAAAGAAAAAAGGACCCCTTACCAAAGATTTCCTCCGGAATCGCCGGAGGTGACCATCATTACATGAATGACTATGCTCTAGTTTGAGAAAATGATAGTCTTCGTATTGGCTCCAAAATCTTCACCGAAGAATCCCTGAAGACTCTTTGAAGATTCTTTCTTCAGCTGAATTGGACCCCGGGGCCCCCCCAAAAAAAAAACAAAAAAGGACCCCTTACCAAAGATTTCCTCCGTAATCGCCGGAGGTGGCCATCATTACATGAATGACTATGCTCTAGTTTGAGAAAATGATAGTCTTCGTATTGGCGCAAAATCTTCACCTAAGAATCCCTGAAGACTCCTTGAAGATTCTTTCTTCAGCTGAACTGGACCCCTGGGCCCAACAAAAAAAAAAAAAAAAAAAAGAACCCCTTACCAAAGATTTCCTCCGGAATCGCCGGAGGTGGCCATCATTACATGAATGACTATGCTCTAGTTTGAGAAAATGATAGTCTTCGTATTGGCGCCAAAATCTTCACCGAGGAATCCCTGAAGACTCCTTGAAGATTCTTTCTTCAGCTGAACTGGACCCCTGGGCCCCACAAAAAAAAAAAAAAAAAAAAAGGACCCCTTACCAAATATTTCATCCGGAATCGCAGGAGGTAGCCATCATTACATGAATGACTATGCTCTAGTTTGAGAAAATGATAGTCTTCGTATTTGTGCCAAAATCTTCACTGAAGAATCCCTGAAGACTCCTTGAAGATTCTTTCTTCAGTTGAACTGGACCCCTGGGCCCCACAAAAAAAAAAAAAAAAAAAAGGACCCCTTACCAAAGATTTCCTCCGTAATCGCCGGAGGTGGCCATCATTACATGAATGACTATGCTCTAGTTTGAGAAAATGATAGTCTTCGTATTGGTGCAAAATCTTCACTGAAGAATCCCTGAAGACTCCTTGAAGATTCTTTCTTCAGCTGAACTGGACCCCTGGGCCCCACAAATAAAAAAAAAAAAAGGACCCCTTACCAAATATTTCCTCCGGAATCACCGGAGGTGGCCATCATTACATGAATGACTATGCTCTAGTTTGAGAAAATGATAGTCTTCGTATTGGCTCCAAAATCTTCACCGAAGAATCCCTGAAGACTCTTTGAAGATTCTTTCTTCAGCTGAATTGGACCCCTGGGCCCCACAAAAAAAAAAAAAAAAAAAAAAAGTACCCCTTACCAAAGATTTCCTCCGGAATCGCCGGAGGTGTCCATCATTACATGAATGACTATGCTCTAGTTTTAGAAAATGATAGTCTTCGTATTGGCTCCAAAATCCTCACCCAAGATTCCCTGAAGACTCCTTGAAGACTCTTTCTTCAGCAGTATAACAGGTGACATTTTTCAATTTCAAGGGTAATTTCTACCATTTATATAGCTGGTAGCCTTTATGACTATGTTCTAGTTTGAGAAAATGATAGTCTTAGTATTGGCGCAAAATCTTCACCGAAGAATCCCTGAAGACTCCTTGAAGATTCTTTCTTCAGCTTAATTGGACCCCTAGGCCCCACAAAAAAAAAAAACACAAAAAAGGACCCCTTACCAAAGATTTCCTCCGGAATCGCCGGAGGTGGCCATCATTACATGAATGACTATGATCTAGTTTGAGAAAATGATAGTTTTCGTATTGGCGCCAAAATCTTCACCGAAGAATCCCTGAAGACTCCTTGAAGATTCTTTCTTCAGCTGAACTGGACCCCTGGGCCCCACGAAAAAAAAAAGACCCCCTACCAAACATTTCCTCCGGAATCGCCGGAGGTGGCCATCATTACATGAATGACTATGCTCTAGTTTGAGAAAATGATAGTCTTCGTATTGGCTCCAAAATCTTCACCGAAGAATCCCTGAAGACTCCTTGAAGATTCTTTCTTCAGCTGAATTGGACCCCTGGGCCCCACAAAAAAAAACAAAAAAGGACCCCTTACCATAGATTTCCTCCGGAATCGCCGGAGGTGGCCATCATTACATGAATGACTATGCTTTAGTTTGAGAAAATGATAGTCTTCGTATTGGCGCCAAAATCTTCACCGAAGAATCGATGAAGTCTCCTTGAAGATATTTTCTTCAACTGAATTGGACCCCTGGGCCCCACAAAAAAAAAAACAAAAAAGGACCCCTTACCAAAGATTTCCTCCGGAATCGCCGGAGGTGGCCATCATTACATGAATGACTATGCTCTAGTTTGAGAAAATGATAGTCTTCGTATTGGTGCCAAAATCTTCACTGAAGAATCCCTGAAGACTCCTTAAAGATTCTTTCTTCAGCTGAACTGGACCCCTGGGCCCCACAAAAAAAAAAAAAGGACCCCTTACCAAAGATTTCCTCCGGAATCGCCGGAGGTACCCATCATTACATGAATGACTATGCTCTAGTTTGAGAAAATGATAGTCTTCGTATTGGCTCCAAAATCTTCACTGAAGAATCCCTGAAGACTCTTTGAAGATTCTTTCTTCAGCTGAATTGGACCCCTGGGCCCCACAAAAAAAAACAAAAAAGGACCCCTTACCAAACATTTCCTCCGGAATCGCCGGAGGTGGCCATCATTACATGAATGACTATGCTCTAGTTTGAGAAAATGATAGTCTTCGTATTGGTGCCAAAATCTTCACCGAAGAATCCCTGAAGACTCTTTGAAGATTCTTTCTTCAGCTGAACTGGACCCCTGGGCCCCACGAAAAAAAAAAAAAAAAAAGGACCCCTTACCAAAGATTTCCTCCAGAATCGCCGGAGGTTGCCATCATTACATGAATGACTATGCTCTAGTTTGAGAAAATGATAGTCTTCGTATTGGCTCCAAAATATTCACCGAAGAATCCCTGAAGACTCCTTGAAGATTCTTTCTTCAGCTGAATTGGAACCCTGGCCCCCCCCCCCCAAAAAAAAGGACCCCTTACCAAAGATTTCCTCCGGAATCGCCGGAGGTGGCCATCATTACATGAATGACTATGCTCTAGTTTGAGAAAATGATAGTCTTCGTATTGGTGCCAAAATCTTCACTGAAGAATCCCTGAAGACTCCTTGAAGATTCTTTCTTCAGCTGAACTGGCCCCTGGGCCCCACAAAGAAAAAAAAAAAAGGACCCCTTACCAAAGATTTCCTCCGGAATCGCAGGAGGTAGCCATCATTACATGAATGACTATGCTCTAGTTTGAGAAAATGATAGTCTTCGTATTGGTGCCAAAATCTTCACTGAAGAATCCCTGAAGACTCCTTGAAGATTCTTTCTTCAGCTGAACTGGACACCTGGGCCCCACAAAGAAAAAAAAAAAAAGGACCCCTTACCAAAGATTTCCTCCGGAATCGCCGGAGGTGGCCATCATTACATGAATGACTATGCTCTAGTTTGAGAAAATGATAGTCTTCGTATTGGCTCCAAAATCTTCACCGATTAATCCCTGAAGACTCTTTGAAGATTCTTTCTTCAGCTGAATTGGACCCCTGGCCCCCCCCCCCCCAAAAAAAACAAAAAAGGACCCCTTACCAAAGATTTCCTCCGGAATCGCCGGAGGTGGCCATCATTACATGAATGACTATGCTCTAGTTTGAGAAAATGATAGTCTTCGTATTGGCGCAAAATCTTCACCTAAGAATCCCTGAAGACTCCTTGAAGATTCTTTCTTCAGCTGAACTGGACCCCTGGGCCCAACAAAAAAAAAAAAAGAAAAAAGGACCCCTTACCAAAGATTTCCTCCGGAATCGCCGGAGGTGACCATCATTACATGAATGACTATGCTCTAGTTTGAGAAAATGATAGTCTTCGTATTGGCTCCAAAATCTTCACCGAAGAATCCCTGAAGACTCTTTGAAGATTCTTTCTTCAGCTGAATTGGACCCCGGGGCCCCCCCAAAAAAAAAACAAAAAAGGACCCCTTACCAAAGATTTCCTCCGTAATCGCCGGAGGTGGCCATCATTACATGAATGACTATGCTCTAGTTTGAGAAAATGATAGTCTTCGTATTGGCGCAAAATCTTCACCTAAGAATCCCTGAAGACTCCTTGAAGATTCTTTCTTCAGCTGAACTGGACCCCTGGGCCCAACAAAAAAAAAAAAAAAAAAAAGAACCCCTTACCAAAGATTTCCTCCGGAATCGCCGGAGGTGGCCATCATTACATGAATGACTATGCTCTAGTTTGAGAAAATGATAGTCTTCGTATTGGCGCCAAAATCTTCACCGAGGAATCCCTGAAGACTCCTTGAAGATTCTTTCTTCAGCTGAACTGGACCCCTGGGCCCCACAAAAAAAAAAAAAAAAAAAAAGGACCCCTTACCAAATATTTCATCCGGAATCGCAGGAGGTAGCCATCATTACATGAATGACTATGCTCTAGTTTGAGAAAATGATAGTCTTCGTATTTGTGCCAAAATCTTCACTGAAGAATCCCTGAAGACTCCTTGAAGATTCTTTCTTCAGTTGAACTGGACCCCTGGGCCCCACAAAAAAAAAAAAAAAAAAAAGGACCCCTTACCAAAGATTTCCTCCGTAATCGCCGGAGGTGGCCATCATTACATGAATGACTATGCTCTAGTTTGAGAAAATGATAGTCTTCGTATTGGTGCAAAATCTTCACTGAAGAATCCCTGAAGACTCCTTGAAGATTCTTTCTTCAGCTGAACTGGACCCCTGGGCCCCACAAATAAAAAAAAAAAGGACCCCTTACCAAATATTTCCTCCGGAATCACCGGAGGTGGCCATCATTACATGAATGACTATGCTCTAGTTTGAGAAAATGATAGTCTTCGTATTGGCTCCAAAATCTTCACCGAAGAATCCCTGAAGACTCTTTGAAGATTCTTTCTTCAGCTGAATTGGACCCCTGGGCCCCACAAAAAAAAAAAAAAAAAAAGGACCCCTTACCAAAGATTTCCTCCGGAATCGCCGGAGGTGTCCATCATTACATGAATGACTATGCTCTAGTTTTAGAAAATGATAGTCTTCGTATTGGCTCCAAAATCCTCACCCAAGATTCCCTGAAGACTCCTTGAAGACTCTTTCTTCAGCAGTATAACAGGTGTCATTTTTCAATTTCAAGGGTAATTTCTACCATTTATATAGCTGGTAGCCTTTATGACTATGCTCTAGTTTGAGAAAATGATAGTCTTAGTGTTGGCGCAAAATCTTCACCGAAGAATCCCTGAAGACTCCTTGAAGATTCTTTCTTCAGCTTAATTGGACCCCTGGGCCCCACAAAAAAAAAAAACACACAAAAAAGGACCCCTTACCAAAGATTTCCTCCGGAATCGCCGGAGGTGGCCATCATTACATGAATGACTATGATCTAGTTTGAGAAAATGATAGTCTTCGTATTGGCGCCAAAATCTTCACCGAAGAATCCCTGAAGACTCCTTGAAGATTCTTTCTTCAGCTGAACTGGACCCCTGGGCCCCACGAAAAAAAAAAGACCCCCTACCAAAGATTTCCTCCGGAATCGCCGGAGGTGGCCATCATTACATGAATGACTATGCTCTAGTTTGAGAAAATGATAGTCTTCGTATTGGCTCCAAAATCTTCACCGAAGAATCCCTGAAGACTCCTTGAAGATTCTTTCTTCAGCTGAATTGGACCCCTGGGCCCCACAAAAAAAAAACAAAAAAGGACCCCTTACCATAGATTTCCTCCGGAATCGCCGGAGGTGGCCATCATTACATGAATGACTATGCTCTAGTTTGAGAAAATGATAGTCTTCGTATTGGCGCCAAAATCTTCACCAAAGAATCCCTGAAGACTCCTTGAAGATATTTTCTTCAACTGAATTGGACCCCTGGGCCCCACAAAAAAATAAAAAAAAAGGACCCCTTACCAAAGATTTCCTCCGGAATTGCAGGAGGTAGCCATCATTACATGAATGACTATGCTCTAGTTTGAGAAAATGATAGTCTTCGTATTGGTGCCAAAATCTTCACTGAAGAATCCCTGAAGACTCCTTGAAGATTCTTTCTTCAGCTGAACTGGACCCCTGGGCCCCACGAAAAAAAAAAAAAAAAAAAAAAGGACCCCTTACCAAAGATCTTCTCCGGAATCGCCGGAGGTTGCCATCATTACATGAATGTCTATGCTCTAGTTTGAGAAAATGATAGTCTTCGTATTGGCTCCAAAATATTCACCGAAGAATCCCTGAAGACTCCTTGAAGATTCTTTCTTCAGCTGAATTGGAACCCTGGGCCCCCACCCCAAAAAAAAGGACCCCTTACCAAACATTTCCTCCGGAATCGCCGGAGGTGGCCATCATTACATGAATGACTATGCTCTAGTTTGAGAAAATGATAGTCTTCGTATTGGCGACAAAATCTTCACCGAGGAATCCCTGAAGACTCCTTGAAGATTCTTTCTTCAGCTGAACTGGACCCCTGGGCCCCACAAAAAAAAAAAAAAAAAGGACCCCTTACCAAAGATTTCCTCCGGAATCGCAGGAGGTAGCCATCATTACATGAATGACTATGCTCTAGTTTGAGAAAATGATAGTCTTCGTATTGGTGCCAAAATCTTCACTGAAGAATCCCTGAAGACTCCTTGAAGATTCTTTCTTCAGCTGAACTGGACCCCTGGGCCCCACAAAGAAAAAAAAAAAGGACCCATTACCAAAGATTTCCTCCGGAATCGCCGGAGGTGGCCATCATTACATGAATGACTATGCTCTAGTTTGAGAAAATGATAGTCTTCGTATTGGCTCCAAAATCTTCACCGAAGAATCCCTGAAGACTCTTTGAAGATTCTTTCTTCAGCTGAATTGGACCCCTGGGCCCCCCCCAAAAAAAAACAAAAAAGGACCCCTTACCAAAGATTTCCTCCGGAATCGCCGGAGGTGGCCATCATAACATGAATGACTATGCTCTAGTTTGAGAAAATGATAGTCTTCGTATTGGCGCAAAATCTTCACCTGAGAATCCCTGAAGACTCCTTGAAGATTCTTTCTTCAGCTGAACTGGACCCCTGGGCCCAACAAAAAAAAAAAAAGAAAAAAGGACCCCTTACCAAAGATTTCCTCCGGAATCGCCGGAGGTGACCATCATTACATGAATGACTATGCTCTAGTTTGAGAAAATGATAGTCTTCGTATTGGCTCCAAAATCTTCACCGAAGAATCCCTGAAGACTCTTTGAAGATTCTTTCTTCAGCTGAATTGGACCCCTGGGCCCCCCCAAAAAAAAACAAAAAGGACCCCTTACCAAAGATTTCCTCCGTAATCGCCGGAGGTGGCCATCATTACATGAATGACTATGCTCTAGTTTTAGAAAATGATAGTCTTCATATTGGCTCCAGAATCCTCAACCAAGATTCCCTGAAGACTCCTTGAAGACTCTTTCTTCAGCAGTATAACAGGTGTCATTTTTCAATTTCAAGGGTAATTTCTACCATTTATATAGCTGGTAGCCTTTATGACTATGCTCTAGTTTGAGAAAATGATAGTCTTAGTATTGGCGCCAAAATCTTCACCGAAGAATCCCTGAAGACTCCTTGAAGATTCTTTCTTCAGCTGAATTGGACCCCTGGGCCCCACAAAAAAAAAAAAAAAAAAAGGACCCCTTATCAAAGATTTCCTCCGGAATCGCCGGAGGTGGCCATCATTACATGAATGACTATGCTCTAGTTTGAGAAAATGATAGTCTTCGTATTGGCGCCAAAATCTTCACCGAAGAATCCCTGAAGACTCCTCGAAGATTCTTTCTTCAGCTGAACTGGACCCCTGGACCCCACAAAAAAAACAAAAGAAAAAAGGACCCCTTACCAAAGATTTCCTCCGGAATCGCCGGAGGTGGCCATCATTACATGAATGACTATGCTGTAGTTTGAGAAAATTATAGTCTTCGTATTGGCGCAAAATCTTCACCGAGGAATCCCTGAAGACTCCTTGAAGATTCTTTCTTCAGCTGAACTGGACCCCTGGGCCCCACAAAAAAAAAAAAAAAGGACCCCTAACCAAAGATTTCCTCCGGAATCGCCGGAGGTAGCCATCATTACATGAATGACTATGCTCTAGTTTGAGAAAATTATAGTCTTCGTATTGGCGCCAAAATCTTCACCGAAGAATCCCTGAAGACTCCTTGAAGATTCTTTCTTCAGCTGAACTGGACCCCTGGGCCCCACAAAAAAAAACAAAACTAAAAAGGACCCCTTACCAAAGATTTTCTCCAGAATCGCTGGAGGTGGCCATCATTACATGAATGACTAAGCTCTAGTTTGAGAAAATGATAGTCTTCGTATTGGCGCCAAAATCTTCACCGAAGAATCCCTGAAGACTCCTTGAATATTCTTTCTTCAGCTGAATTGGACTCCTGGGCCCCACAAAAAAAAACAATAAACTACCCCTTACCAAAGATTTCCTCCGGAATCGCCGGAGGTAGCCATCATTACATGAATGACTATGCTCTAGTTTGAGAAAATGATAGTCTTCGTATTGGCGCCAAAATCTTCACCGAAGAATCCCTGAAGACTCCTTGAAGATTCTTTCTTCAGCTGAACTGGACCCCTGGGCCCCACAAAAAAAAAAAAAAAAAAAAAAAAAGGACCCCTTACCAAAGATTTCATCCGGAATCGCAGGAGGTAGCCATCATTACATGAATGACTATGCTCTAGTTTGAGAAAATGATAGTCTTCGTATTTGTGCCAAAATCTTCACTGAAGAATCCCTGAAGACTCCTTGAAGATTCTTTCTTCAGCTGAACTGGACCCCTGGGCCCCACAAAAAAAAAAAAAAAAAAAGGACCCCTTACCAAAGATTTCCTCCGTAATCAACGGAGGTGGCCATCATTACATGAATGACTATGCTCTAGTTTGAGAAAATGATAGTCTTCGTATTGGATCCAAAATCTTCACCGAAGAATCCCTGAAGACTATTTGAAGATTCTTTCTTCAGCTGAATTGGACCCCTGGGCCCCTCCCCCAAAAAAACAAAAAAGGACTCCTTACCAAAGATTTCCTCCGGAATCGCCGGAGGTGGCCATCATTACATGAATGACTATGCTCTAGTTTGAGAAAATGATAGTCTTCGTATTGGCGCCAAAATCTTCACCGAGGAATCCCTGAAGGCTCCTTGAAGATTCTTTCTTCAGCTGAACTGGACCCCTGGGCCCCACAAAAAAAAAAAAAAAAAAAAAAGGACCCCTTACCAAAGATTTCATCCGGAATCGCAGGAGGTAGCCATCATTACATGAATGACTATGCTCTAGTTTGAGAAAATGATAGTCTTCGTATTTGTGCCAAAATCTTCACTGAAGAATCCCTGAAGACTCCTTGAAGATTCTTTCTTCAGCTGAACTGGACCCCTGGGCCCCACAAAAAAAAAAAAAAAAAAAAAGGACCCCTTACCAAAGATTTCCTCCGTAATCAACGGAGGTGGCCATCATTACATGAATGACTATGCTCTAGTTTGAGAAAATGATAGTCTTCGTATTGGATCCAAAATCTTCACCGAAGAATCCCTGAAGACTATTTGAAGATTCTTTCTTCAGCTGAATTGGACCCCTGGGCCCCTCCCCCAAAAAAACAAAAAAGGACCCCTTACCAAAGATTTACTCCGGAATCGCCGGAGGTGGCCATCATTACATGAATGACTATGCTCTAGTTTTAGAAAATGATAGTCTTCATATTGGCTCCAAAATCCTCACCCAAGATTCCCTGAAGACTCCTTGAAGACTCTTTCTTCAGCAGTATAACAGGTGTCATTTTTCAATTTCAAGAGTAATTTCTACCATTTATATAGCTGGTAGCCTTTATGACTATGCTCTAGTTTGAGAAAATGATAGTCTTAGTATTGGCGCCAAAATCTTCACCGAAGAATCCCTGAAGACTCTTTGAAGATACTTTCTTCAGCTGAATTGGACCCCTGTGCCCCCCCCCCCCCCAAAAAAAGAAAAAAGGACCCCTTACCAAAGATTTCCTCCGGAATCGCCGGAGGTGTCCATCATTACATGAATGACTATGCTCTAGTTTGAGAAAATGATAGTCTTCGTATTGGCGCCAAAATCTTCACCGAAGAATCCCTGAAGACTCCTTGAAGATTCTTTCTTCAGCTGAACTGGACCCCTGGGCCCCACAAAAAAAAACAAAACAAAAAAGGACCCCTTACCAAAGATTTCCTCCGGAATCGCCGGAGGTGGCCATCATTACATGAATGACTATGCTCTAGTTTGAGAAAATGATAGTCTTCGTATTGGCTCCAAAATATTCACTGAAGAATCCCTGAAGACTCCTTGAAGATTCTTTCTTCAGCTGAATTGGACCACTGGCCCCCACAAAAAAAACAAAAAAGGACCCCTTACCAAAGATTTCCTCCGGAATCGCCGGAGGTGGCCATCATTACATGAATGACTATGCTCTAGTTTGAGAAAATGATAGTCTTCGTATTGGCTCCAAAATCTTCACCGAAGAATCCCTGAAGACTCCTTGAAGATTCTTTCTTCAGCTGAATTGGACCCCTGGGCCCCACAAAAAAAAAAACAAAAACGAACCCCTTACGAAAGATTTCCTCCGGAATCGCCGGAGGTGGAGATCATTACATGAATGACTAAGCTCTAGTTTGAGAAAATGATAGTCTTCGTATTCACTCCAAAATCTTCACCGAAGAATCCCTGAAGACTCCTTGAAGATTCTTTCTTCAGCTGAATTGGACCCCTGGGCCCCACAAAAAAAAAAAAGAAAAAAGGACCCCTTACCAAAGATTTCCTCCGGAATCGCCGGAGGTGGCCATCATTACATGAATGACTATGCTCTAGTTTGAGAAAATGATAGTCTTCGTATTGGCACAATATCTTCACCGAAGAATCCCTGAAGACTCATTGAAGATTCTTTCTTCAGCTGAACTGGACCCCTGGGCCCCACAAAAAAAAAAAAACAAAAACGAACCCCTTACGAAAGATTTCCTCCGGAATTGCCGGAGGTGGAGATCATTACATGAATGACGAAGCTCTAGTTTGAGAAAATGATAGTCTTCGTATTGACTCCAAAATCTTCACCGAAGAATCCCTGAAGACTCCTTGAAGATTCTTTCTTCAGCTGAATTGGACCCCTGGGCCCCACAAAAAAAAAAAGAAAAAAGGACCCCTTACCAAAGATTTCCTCCAGAATCGCCGGAGGTGGCCATCATTACATGAATGACTATGCTCTAGTTTGAGAAAATGATAGTCTTCGTATTGGCGCAATATCTTCACTGAAGAATCCCTGAAGACTCCTTGAAGATTCTTTCTTCAGCTGAATTGGACCCCTGGGCCCCACAAAAAAAAAACAAAAAAGGACCCCTTACCAAAGATTTCCTCCGGAATCACCGGAGGTGGCCATCATTACATGAATGACTATGCTCTAGTTTGAGAAAATGATAGTCTTCGTATTGGCGCCAAAATCTTCACCGAAGAATCCCTGAAGACTCCTTGAAGATTCTTTCTTCAGCTGAACTGGACCACTGGGATCCACGAAAAAAAAAAAAGACCCCCTACCAAAGATTTCCTCCGGAATCGCCGGAGGTGGCCATCATTACATGAATGACTATGCTCTAGTTTGAGAAAATGATAGTCTTCGTATTGGCGCCAAAATCTTCACCGAAGAATCCCTGAAGACTCCTTGAAGATTCTTTCTTCAGCTGAACTGGACCGCTGAGCCCCACAAAAAAAAAAAAAAAAAAAAGGACCCCTTACCAAAGATTTCCTCCGGAATCGCCGGAGGTGGCCATCATTACATGAATGAATATGCTCTAGTTTGAGAAGAAGATAGTCTTCATATTGGCTCCAAAATCTTCACCGAAGAATCCCTGAAGACTCCTTGAAGATTCTTTCTTCAGCTGAATTGGACCCCTGGGCCCCACAAAAAAAACAAAAACAAAAAAGGACCCCTTACCAAAGATTTCCTCCGGAATCGCCGGAGGTGGCCATCATTACATGAATGACTATGCTCTAGTTTGAGAAAATGATAGTCTTCGTATTGGCGCCAAAATCTTCACCGAAGAATCCCTAAAGACTCCTTGAAGATTCTTTCTTCAGCTGAACTGGACCACCGGGCCCTACAAAAAACAAAAAAAAACAAAAAAGGACCGCTTACCAAAGATTTCCTCCGGAATCGCCGGAGGTGGCCATCATTACATGAATGACTATGCTCTAGTTTGAGAAAATGATAGTCTTCGTATTGGCTCCAAAATCTTCACCGAAGAATCCCTGAAGACTGCTTGAAGATTCTTTCTTCAGCTGAATTGGACCCCTGGGCCCCACAAAAAAAAAAAAAAAAAAAAAAAGGACCCCTTACCAAAGATTTCCTCCGGAATCGCCGGAGGTGGCCATCATTACATGAATGACTATGCTCTAGTTTGAGAAAATGATAGTCTTCGTATTGGCGCAAAATCTTCACCGAAGAATCCCTGAAGACTCCTTGAAGATTCTTTCTTCAGCTTAATTGGACCCCTGGGCCCCACAAAAAAAAAACAAAAAAGGACCCCTTACCAAAGATTTCCTCCGGAATCGCCGGAGGTGGCCATCATTACATGAATGACTATGCTCTAGTTTGAGAAAATGATAGTCTTCGTATTGGCTCCAAAATCTTCACCGAAGAATCCCTGAAGACTGCTTGAAGATTCTTTCTTCAGCTGAATTGGACCCCTGGGCCCCACAAAAAAAAAAAAAAAAAAAAAAAAAAGGACCCCTTACCAAAGATTTCCTCCGGAATCGCCGGAGGTGGCCATCATTACATGAATTACTATGCTCTAGTTTGAGAAAATGATAGTCTTCGTATTGGCTCCAAAATCTTCACCGAAGAATCCCTGAAGACTGCTTGAAGATTCTTTCTTCAGCTGAATTGGACCCCTGGGCCCCACAAAAAAAAAAAAAAAAAAAAAAAAAGGACCCCTTACCAAAGATTTCCTCCGGAAACGCCGCAGGTGGCCATCATTACATGAATGACTAAGCTCTAGTTTGAGGAAATGATAGTCTTCGTATTGGCGCCAAAATCTTCACTGAAGAATCCCTGAAGACTCCTTGAAGATTCTTTCTTCAGCTGAATTGGACCCCTGGGTCCCACAAAAAAAAACAAAAAAGTACCCCTAACCAAAGATTTCCTCCGGAATCGCCGGAGGTGGCCATCATTACATGAATGACTATGCTCTAGTTTGAGAAAATGATAGTCTTCGTATTGGCGCCAAAATCTTCACCGAAGAATCCCTGAAGACTCCTTGAAGATTCTTTCTTCAGCTGAACTGGACCCCTGGGCCCACAAAAAAAAAAAAACAAAAAAGGACCCCTTACCAAAGATTTCCTCCGGAATCGCCGGAGGTGGCCATCATTACATGAATGACTATGCTCTAGTTTGAGAAAATGATAGTCTTAGTATTGGCTCCAAAATCTTCACCGAAGAATCCCTGAAGACTCCTTGAAGATTCTTTCTTCAGTTGAATTGGACCCCTGGGCCCCACAAAAAAAAAAAAAAACAAAAAAGGACCCCTTACCAAAGATTTCCTCCGGAATCGCCGGAGGTGGCCATCATTACATGAATGACTATGCTCTAGTTTGAGAGAATGATAGTCTTCGTATTGGCTCAAAATCTTCACCGAAGAATCCCTGAAGACTCCTTGAAGATTCTTTCTTCAGCTGAATTTTACCCTTGGGCCCCACAAAAAAAAAAAAAACAAAAAAAGGACCCCTTACCAAAGATTTCATCCGGAATCGCCGGAGGTGGCCATCATTACATGAATGACTATGCTCTAGTTTGAGAAAATGATAGTCTTCGTATTGGTGCAAAATCTTCACTGAAGAATCCCTGAAGACTCCTTGAAGATTCTTTCTTCAGCTGAACTGGACCCTTGGGCCCCACAAATAAAAAAAAAAAAAGGACCCCTTACCAAATATTTCCTCCGGAATCACCGGAGGTGGCCATCATTACTTGAATGACTATGCTCTAGTTTGAGAAAATGATAGTCTTCGTATTGGCTCCAAAATCTTCACCGAAGAATCCCTGAAGACTCTTTGAAGATTCTTTCTTCAGCTGAATTGGACCCCTGGGCCCCACAAAAAAAAAAAAAAAAAAAAAAAGGACCCCTTACCAAAGATTTCCTCCGGAATCGACGGAGGTGTCCATCATTACATGAATGACTATGCTCTAGTTTTAGAAAATGATAGTCTTCGTATTGGCTCCAAAATCCTCACCCAAGATTCCCTGAAGACTCCTTGAAGACTCTTTCTTCAGCAGTATAACAGGTGTCATTTTTCAATTTCAAGGGTAATTTCTACCATTTATATAGCTGGTAGCCTTTATGACTATGCTCTAGTTTGAGAAAATGATAGTCTTAGTATTGGCGCAAAATCTTCACCGAAGAATCCCTGAAGACTCCTTGAAGATTCTTTCTTCAGCTTAATTGGACCCCTGGGCCCCACAAAAAAAAAAAAACACAAAAAAGGACCCCTTACCAAAGATTTCCTCCGGAATCGCCGGAGGTGGCCATCATTACATGAATGACTATGATCTAGTTTGAGAAAATGATAGTCTTCGTATTGGCGCCAAAATCTTCACCGAAGAATCCCTGAAGACTCCTTGAAGATTCTTTCTTCAGCTGAACTGGACCCCTGGGCCCCACGAAAAAAAAAAGACCCCCTACCAAACATTTCCTCCGGAATCGCCGGAGGTGGCCATCATTACATGAATGACTATGCTCTAGTTTGAGAAAATGATAGTCTTCGTATTGGCTCCAAAATCTTCACCGAAGAATCCCTGAAGACTCCTTGAAGATTCTTTCTTCAGCTGAATTGGACCCCTGGGCCCCACAAAAAAAAACAAAAAAGGACCCCTTACCATAGATTTCCTCCGGAATCGCCGGAGGTGGCCATCATTACATGAATGACTATGCTCTAGTTTGAGAAAATGATAGTCTTCGTATTGGCGCCAAAATCTTCACCGAAGAATCGATGAAGACTCCTTGAATATATTTTCTTCAACTGAATTGGACCCCTGGGCCCCACAAAAAAAAAACAAAAAAGGACCCCTTACCAAAGATTTCCTCCGGAATTGCAGGAGGTAGCCATCATTACATGAATGACTATGCTCTAGTTTGAGGAAATGATAGTCTTCGTATTGGTGCCAAAATCTTCACTGAAGAATCCCTGAAGACTCCTTGAAGATTCTTTCTTCAGCTGAACTGGACCCCTGGGCCCCACAAAAAAAAAAAAAAGGGACCCCTTACCAAAGATTTCCTCCGGAATCGCCGTAGGTACCCATCATTACATGAATGACTATGCTCTAGTTTGAGAAAATGATAGTCTTCGTATTGGCTCCAAAATCTTCACTGAAGAATCCCTGAAGACACTTTGAAGATTCTTTCTTCAGCTGAATTGGACCCCTGGGCCCAACAAAAAAAAACAAAAAAGGACCCCTTACCAAACATTTCCTCCGGAATCGCCGGAGGTGGCCATCATTACATGAATGACTATGCTCTAGTTTGAGAAAATGATAGTCTTCGTATTGGTGCCAAAATCTTCACCGAAGAATCCCTGAAGACTCTTTGAAGATTCTTTCTTCAGCTGAACTGGACCCCTGGGCCCCACGAAAAAAAAAAAAAAAAAAAAAGGACCCCTTACCAAAGATTTCCTCCAGAATCGCCGGAGGTTGCCATCATTACATGAATGACTATGCTCTAGTTTGAGAAAATGATAGTCTTCGTATTGGCTCCAAAATATTCACCGAAGAATCCCTGAAGACTCCTTGAAGATTCTTTCTTCAGCTGAATTGGAACCCGGGCCCCCCCCCCCAAAAAAAAGGACCCCTTACCAAAGATTTCCTCCGGAATCGCCGGAGGTGGCCATCATTACATGAATGACTATGCTCTAGTTTGAGAAAATGATAGTCTTCGTATTGGCGACAAAATCTTCACCGAGGAATCCCTGAAGACTCCTTGAAGATTCTTTCTTCAGCTGAACTGGACCCCTGGGCCCCACAAA
The DNA here is from genome assembly GCA_039081455.1 of Macrobrachium rosenbergii. Classification (NCBI taxonomy): domain Eukaryota; kingdom Metazoa; phylum Arthropoda; class Malacostraca; order Decapoda; family Palaemonidae; genus Macrobrachium; species Macrobrachium rosenbergii. Next base: position 937,943 of record JANJGK010000180.1, on the reverse strand, counting down.
AAAAAAAAAAAAGGACCCCTTACCAAAGATTTCCTCCGGAATCGCAGGAGGTAGCCATCATTACATGAATGACTATGCTCTAGTTTGAGAAAATGATAGTCTTCGTATTGGTGCCAAAATCTTCACTGAAGAATCCCTGAAGACTCCTTGAAGATTCTTTCTTCAGCTGAACTGGACCCCTGGGCCCCACAAAGAAAAAAAAAAAAGGACCCCTTACCAAAGATTTCCTCCGGAATCGCCGGAGGTGGCCATCATTACATGAATGACTATGCTCTAGTTTGAGAAAATGATAGTCTTCGTATTGGCTCCAAAATCTTCACCGAAGAATCCCTGAAGACTCTTTGAAGATTCTTTCTTCAGCTGAATTGGACCCCTGGCCCCCCCAAAAAAAAACAAAAAAGGACCCCTTACCAAAGATTTCCTCCGGAATCGCCGGAGGTGGCCATCATTACATGAATGACTATGCTCTAGTTTGAGAAAATGATAGTCTTCGTATTGGTGCCAAAATCTTCACCGAAGAATCCCTGAAGACTCTTTGAAGATTCTTTCTTCAGCTGAATTGGACCCCTGGGCCCCACAAAAAAAAAAAAAAAAAAAAAGGACCCCTTACCAAAGATTTCCTCCAGAATCGCCGGAGGTTGCCATCATTACATGAATGACTATGCTCTAGTTTTAGAAAATGATAGTCTTCGTATTGGCTCCAAAATATTCACCGAAGAATCCCTGAAGACTCCTTGAAGATTCTTTCTTCAGCTGAATTGGAACCCGGGCCCCCCCCCCAAAAAAAGGACCCCTTACCAAAGCTTTCCTCCGGAATCGCCGGAGGTGGCCATCATTACATGAATGACTATGCTCTAGTTTGAGAAAATGATAGTCTTCGTATTGGCGACAAAATCTTCACCGAGGAATCCCTGAAGACTCCTTGAAGATTCTTTCTTCAGCTGACCTGGACCCCTGGGCCCCACAAAAAAAAAAAAAAGGACCCCTTACCAATGATTTCCTCCGGAATCGCAGGAGGTAGCCATCATTACATGAATGACTATGCTCTAGTTTGAGAAAATGATAGTCTTCGTATTGGTGCCAAAATCTTCACTGAAGAATCCCTGAAGACTCCTTGAAGATTCTTTCTTCAGCTGAACTGGACCCTGGGCCCCACAAAGAAAAAAAAAAAAAGGACCCCTTACCAAAGATTTCCTCCGGAATCGCCGGAGGTGGCCATCATTACATGAATGACTATGCTCTAGTTTGAGAAAATGATAGTCTTCGTATTGGCTCCAAAATCTTCACCGAAGAATCCCTGAAGACTCTTTGAAGATTCTTTCTTCAGCTGAATTGGACCCCTGGCCCCCCCAAAAAAAAAACAAAAAAAGACCCCTTACCAAAGATTTCCTCCAGAATCGCCGGAGGTGGCCATCATTACATGAATGACTATGCTCTAGTTTGAGAAAATGATAGTCTTCGTATTGGCGCAAAATCTTCACCTAAGAATCCCTGAAGACTCCTTGAAGATTCTTTCTTCAGCTGAACTGGACCCCTGGGCCCAACAAAAAAAAGAAAAAGAAAAAAGGACCCCTTACCAAAGATTTCCTCCGGAATCGCCGGAGGTGACCATCATTATATGAATGACTATGCTCTAGTTTGAGAAAATGATAGTCTTCGTATTGGCTCCAAAATCTTCACCGAAGAATCCCTGAAGACTCTTTGAAGATTCTTTCTTCAGCTGAATTGGACCCCGGGGCCCCCCCAAAAAAAACAAAAAAGGACCCCTTACCAAAGATTTCCTCTGTAATCGCCGGAGGTGGCCATCATTACATGAATGACTATGCTCTAGTTTTAGAAAATGATAGTCTTCATATTGGCTCCAGAATCCTCACCCAAGATTCCCTGAAGACTCCTTGAAGACTCTTTCTTCAGCAGTATAACAGGTGTCATTTTTCAATTTCAAGGGTAATTTCTACCATTTATATAGCTGGTAGCCTTTATGACTATGCTCTAGTTTGAGAAAATGATAGTCTTTGTATTGGCGCCAAAATCTTCACCGAAGAATCCCTGAAGACTCCTTGAAGATTCTTTCTTCAGCTGAATAGGACCCCTGGGCCCCACAAACAAAAAAAAACAAAAAAGGACCCCTTATCAAAGATTTCCTCCGGAATCGCCGGAGGTGGCCATCATTACATGAATGACTATGCTCTAGTTTGAGAAAATGATAGTCTTCGTATTGGCGCCAAAATCTTCACCGAAGAATCCCTGAAGACTCCTCGAAGATTCTTTCTTCAGCTGAACTGGACCCCTGGACCCCACAAAAAAAACAAAAGAAAAAAGGACCCCTTACCAAAGATTTCCTCCGGAATCGCCGGAGGTGGCCATCATTACATGAATGACTATGCTCTAGTTTGAGAAAATTATAGTCTTCGTATTGGCGCAAAATCTTCAACGAAGAATCCCTGAAGACTCCTTGAATATTCTTTCTTCAGCTGAATTGGACTCCTGGGCCCCACAAAAAAAAACAAAAACATACCCCTAACCAAAGATTTCCTCCTTAATCGCCGGAGGTGGCCATCATTACATGAATGACTATGCTCTAGTTTGAGAAAATTATAGTCTTCGTATTGGCGCCAAAATCTTCACCGAAGAATCCCTGAAGACTCCTTGAAGATTCTTTCTTCAGCTGAACTGGACCCCTGGGCCCCACAAAAAAAAACAAAACTAAAAAGGACCCCTTACAAAAGATTTCCTCCTGAATCACTGGAGGTGGCCATCATTACATGAATGACTAAACTCTAGTTTGAGAAAATGATAGTCTTCGTATTGGCGCCAAAATCTTCACCGAAGAATCCCTGAAGACTCCTTGAATATTCTTTTTTCAGCTGAATTGGACTCCTGGGCCCCACAAAAAAAACAATAAACTACCCCTTACCAAAGATTTCCTCCGGAATCGCCGGAGGTAGCCATCATTACATGAATGACTATGCTCTAGTTTGAGAAAATGATAGTCTTCGTATTGGCGCCAAAATCTTCACCGAAGAATCCCTGAAGACTCCTTGAAGATTCTTTCTTCAGCTGAACTGGACCCCTGGGCCCCACAAAAAAAACAAAACTAAAAAGGACCCCTTACCAAAGATTTCCTCCGGAATCACTGGAGGTGGCCATCATTACATGAATGACTAAGCTCTAGTTTGAGAAAATGATAGTCTTCGTATTGGCGCCAAAATCTTCACCGAAGAATCCCTGAAGACTCCTTGAATATTCTTTTTTCAGCTGAATTGGACTCCTGGGCCCCACAAAAAAAAAACAATAAACTACCACTTAACAAAGATTTCCTCCGGAATCGCCGGAGGTAGCCATCATTACATGAATGACTATGCTCTAGTTTGAGAAAATGATAGTCTTCGTATTGGCGCCAAAATCTTCACCGAAGAATCCCTGAAGACTCCTTGAAGATTCTTTCTTCAGCTGAACTGGACCCCTGGGCCCCACAAAAAAAAAAAAAAAAAAAAGGACCCCTTACCAAAGATTTCCTCCGGAATCGCCGGAGGTGGCCATCATTACATGAATGACTATGCTCTAGTTTGAGAAAATGATAGTCTTCGTATTGGCGCCAAAATCTTCACCGAGGAATCCCTGAAGACTCCTTGAAGATTCTTTCTTCAGCTGAACTGGACCCCTGGGCCCCACAAAAAAAAAAAAAAAAAAAATAGGACCCCTTACCAAATATTCCATCCGGAATCGCAGGAGGTAGCCATCATTACATGAATGACTATGCTCTAGTTTGAGAAAATGATAGTCTTCGTATTGGCGCCAAAATCTTCACTGAAGAATCCCTGAAGACTCCTTGAAGATTCTTTCTTCAGTTGAACTGGACCCCTGGGCCCCACAAAAAAAAAAAAAAAAAAAAGGACCCCTTACCAAAGATTTCCTCCGTAATCGCCGGAGGTGGCCATCATTACATGAATGACTATGCTCTAGTTTGAGAAAATGATAGTCTTCGTATTGGTGCAAAATCTTCACTGAAGAATCCCTGAAGACTCCTTGAAGATTCTTTCTTCAGCTGAACTGGACCCCTGGGCCCCACAAATAAAAAAAAAAAAAGGACCCCTTACCAAATATTTCCTCCGGAATCACCGGAGGTGGCCATCATTACATGAATGACTATGCTCTAGTTTGAGAAAATGATAGTCTTCGTATTGGCTCCAAAATCTTCACCGAAGAATCCCTGAAGACTCTTTGAAGATTCTTTCTTCAGCTGAATTGGACCCCTGGGCCCCACAAAAAAAAAAAAAAAAAAAGGACCCCTTACCAAAGATTTCCTCCCGAATCGCCGGAGGTGTCCATCATTACATGAATGACTATGCTCTAGTTTTAGAAAATGATAGTCTTCGTATTGGCTCCAAAATCCTCACACAAGATTCCCTGAAGACTCCTTGAAGACTCTTTCTTCAGCAGTATAACAGGTGTCATTTTTCAATTTCAAGGGTAATTTCTACCATTTATATAGCTGGTAGCCTTTATGACTATGCTCTAGTTTGAGAAAATGATAGTCTTAGTATTGGCGCAAAATCTTCACCGAAGAATCCCTGAAGACTCCTTGAAGATTCTTTCTTCAGCTTAATTGGACCCCTGGGCCCCACAAAAAAAAAAAAAAACACAAAAAAGGACCCCTTACCAAAGATTTCCTCCGGAATCGCCGGAGGTGGCCATCATTACATGAATGACTATGATCTAGTTTGAGAAAATGATAGTCTTCGTATTGGCGCCAAAATCTTCACCGAAGAATCCCTGAAGACTCCTTGAAGATTCTTTCTTCAGCTGAACTGGACCCCTGGGCCCCACGAAAAAAAAAAGACCCCCTACCAAAGATTTCCTCCAGAATCGCCGGAGGTGGCCATCATTACATGAATGACTATGCTCTAGTTTGAGAAAATGATAGTCTTCGTATTGGCTCCAAAATCTTCACCGAAGAATCCCTGAAGACTCCTTGAAGATTCTTTCTTCAGCTGAATTGGACCCCTGGGCCCCACAAAAAAAAACAAAAAAGGACCCCTTACCATAGATTTCCTCCGGAATCGCCGGAGGTGGCCATCATTACATGAATGACTATGCTCTAGTTTGAGAAAATGATAGTCTTCGTATTGGCGCCAAAATCTTCACCAAAGAATCCCTGAAGACTCCTTGAAGATATTTTCTTCAACTGAATTGGACCCCTGGGCCCCACAAAAAAAAAAAAAAAAAAAAGGACCCCTTACCAAAGATTTCCTCCGGAATTGCAGGAGGTAGCCATCATTACATGAATGACTATGCTCTAGTTTGAGAAAATGATAGTCTTCGTATTGGCTCCAAAATATTCACCGAAGAATCCCTGAAGACTCCTTGAAGATTCTTTCTTCAGCTGAATTGGAACCCTGGGCCCCCACCCCAAAAAAAAGGACCCCTTACCAAAGATTTCATCCGGAATCGCCGGAGGTGGCCATCATTACATGAATGACTATGCTCTAGTTTGAGAAAATGATAGTCTTCGTATTGGCGACAAAATCTTCACCGAGGAATCCCTGAAGACTCCTTGAAGATTCTTTCTTCAGCTGAACTGGACCCCTGGGCCCCACAAAAAAAAAAAAAAAGGACCCCTTACCAAAGATTTCCTCCGGAATCGCAGGAGGTAGCCATCATTACATGAATGACTATGCTCTAGTTTGAGAAAATGATAGTCTTCGTATTGGTGCCAAAATCTTCACTGAAGAATCCCTGAAGACTCCTTGAAGATTCTTTCTTCAGCTGAACTGGACCCCTGGGCCCCACAAAGAAAAAAAAAAAAGGACCCCTTACCAAAGATTTCCTCCGGAATCGCCGGAGGTGGCCATCATTACATGAATGACTATGCTCTAGTTTGAGAAAATGATAGTCTTCGTATTGGCTCCAAAATCTTCACCGAAGAATCCCTGAAGACTCTTTGAAGATTCTTTCTTCAGCTGAATTGGACCCCTGGGCCCCCCCCCAAAAAAAACAAAAAAGGACCCCTTACCAAAGATTTCCTCCGGAATCGCCGGAGGTGGCCATCATAACATGAATGACTATGCTCTAGTTTGAGAAAATGATAGTCTTTGTATTGGCGCAAAATCTTCACCTGAGAATCCCTGAAGACTCCTTGAAGATTCTTTCTTCAGCTGAACTGGACCCCTGGGCCCAACAAAAAAAAAAAAAAGAAAAAAGGACCCCTTACCAAAGATTTCCTCCGGAATCGCCGGAGGTGACCATCATTACATGAATGACTATGCTCTAGTTTGAGAAAATGATAGTCTTCGTATTGGCTCCAAAATCTTCACCGAAGAATCCCTGAAGACTCTTTGAAGATTCTTTCTTCAGCTGAATTGGACCCCCGGGCCCCCCCAAAAAAAACCAAAAAGGACCCCTTACCAAAGATTTCCTCCGTAATCGCCGGAGGTGGCCATCATTACATGAATGACTATGCTCTAGTTTTAGAAAATGATAGTCTTCATATTGGCTCCAGAATCCTCAACCAAGATTCCCTGAAGACTCCTTGAAGACTCTTTCTTCAGCAGTATAACAGGTGTCATTTTTCAATTTCAAGGGTAATTTCTACCATTTATATAGCTGGTAGCCTTTATGACTATGCTCTAGTTTGAGAAAATGATAGTCTTCGTATTGGCGCCAAAATCTTCACCGAAGAATCGATGAAGACTCCTTGAAGATATTTTCTTCAACTGAATTGGACCCCTGGGCCCCACAAAAAAAAAACAAAAAAGGACCCCTTACCAAAGATTTCCTCCGGAATTGCAGGAGGTAGCCATCATTACATGAATGACTATGCTCTAGTTTGAGAAAATGATAGTCTTCGTATTGGTGCCAAAATCTTCACTGAAGAATCCCTGAAGACTCCTTGAAGATTCTTTCTTCAGCTGAACTGGACCCCTGGGCCCCACAAAAAAAAAAAAGGACCCCTTACCAAAGATTTCCTCCGGAATCGCCGTAGGTACCCATCATTACATGAATGACTATGCTCTAGTTTGAGAAAATGATAGTCTTCGTATTGGCTCCAAAATCTTCACTGAAGAATCCCTGAAGACACTTTGAAGATTCTTTCTTCAGCTGAATTGGACCCCTGGGCCCCACAAAAAAAAACAAAAAAGGACCCCTTACCAAACATTTCCTCCGGAATCGCCGGAGGTGGCCATCATTACATGAATGACTATGCTCAAGTTTGAGAAAATGATAGTCTTCGTATTGGTGCCAAAATCTTCACCGAAGAATCCCTGAAGACTCTTTGAAGATTCTTTCTTCAGCTGAACTGGACCCCTGGGCCCCACGAAAAAAAAAAAAAAAAAAAAAAAGGACCCCTTACCAAAGATTTCCTCCAGAATCGCCGGAGGTTGCCATCATTACTTGAATGACTATGCTCTAGTTTGAGAAAATGATAGTCTTCGTATTGGCTCCAAAATATTCACCGAAGAATCCCTGAACACTCCTTGAAGATTCTTTCTTCAGCTGAATTGGAACCCGGGCCCCCCCCCCCAAAAAAAGGACCCCTTACCAAAGATTTCCTCCGGAATCGCCGGAGGTGGCCATCATTACATGAATGACTATGCTCTAGTTTGAGAAAATGATAGTCTTCGTATTGGCGACAAAATCTTCACCGAGGAATCCCTGAAGACTCCTTGAAGATTCTTTCTTCAGCTGAACTGGACCCCTGGGCCCCACAAAAAAAAAAAAAAAAGGACCCCTTACCAAAGATTTCCTCCGGAATCGCAGGAGGTAGCCATCATTACATGAATGACTATGCTCTAGTTTGAGAAAATGATAGTCTTCGTATTGGTGCCAAAATCTTCACTGAAGAATCCCTGAAGACTCCTTGAAGATTCTTTCTTCAGCTGAACTGGACCCCTGGGCCCCACAAAGAAAAAAAAAAAAAGGACCCCTTACCAAAGATTTCCTCCGGAATCGCCGGAGGTGGCCATCATTACATGAATGAATATGCTCTAGTTTGAGAAAATGATAGTCTTCGTATTGGCTCCAAAATCTTCACCGAAGAATCCCTGAAGACTCTTTGAAGATTCTTTCTTCAGCTGAATTGGACCCCTGGCCCCCCCCTCAAAAAAACAAAAAAGGACCCCTTACCAAAGATTTCCTCCGGAATCGCCGGAGGTGGCCATCATTACATGAATGACTATGCTCTAGTTTGAGAAAATGATAGTCTTCGTATTGGCTCCAAAATCTTCACCGAAGAATCCCTGAAGACTCTTTGAAGATTCTTTCTTCAGCTGAATTGGACCCCTGGCCCCCCCAAAAAAAAACAAAAAAGGACCCCTTACCAAAGATTTCCTCCGGAATCGCCGGAGGTGGCCATCATTACATGAATGACTATGCTCTAGTTTGAGAAAATGATAGTCTTCGTATTGGTGCCAAAATCTTCACCGAAGAATCCCTGAAGACTCTTTGAAGATTCTTTCTTCAGCTGAATTGGACCCCTGGGCCCCACAAAAAAAAAAAAAAAAAAAAAAGGACCCCTTACCAAAGATTTCCTCCAGAATCGCCGGAGGTTGCCATCATTACATGAATGACTATGCTCTAGTTTTAGAAAATGATAGTCTTCGTATTGGCTCCAAAATATTCACCGAAGAATCCCTGAAGACTCCTTGAAGATTCTTTCTTCAGCTGAATTGGAACCCGGGCCCCCCCCCCAAAAAAAGGACCCCTTACCAAAGCTTTCCTCCGGAATCGCCGGAGGTGGCCATCATTACATGAATGACTATGCTCTAGTTTGAGAAAATGATAGTCTTCGTATTGGCGACAAAATCTTCACCGAGGAATCCCTGAAGACTCCTTGAAGATTCTTTCTTCAGCTGACCTGGACCCCTGGGCCCCACAAAAAAAAAAAAAAGGACCCCTTACCAATGATTTCCTCCGGAATCGCAGGAGGTAGCCATCATTACATGAATGACTATGCTCTAGTTTGAGAAAATGATAGTCTTCGTATTGGTGCCAAAATCTTCACTGAAGAATCCCTGAAGACTCCTTGAAGATTCTTTCTTCAGCTGAACTGGACCCTGGGCCCCACAAAGAAAAAAAAAAAAAGGACCCCTTACCAAAGATTTCCTCCGGAATCGCCGGAGGTGGCCATCATTACATGAATGACTATGCTCTAGTTTGAGAAAATGATAGTCTTCGTATTGGCTCCAAAATCTTCACCGAAGAATCCCTGAAGACTCTTTGAAGATTCTTTCTTCAGCTGAATTGGACCCCTGGCCCCCCCAAAAAAAAAACAAAAAAAGACCCCTTACCAAAGATTTCCTCCAGAATCGCCGGAGGTGGCCATCATTACATGAATGACTATGCTCTAGTTTGAGAAAATGATAGTCTTCGTATTGGCGCAAAATCTTCACCTAAGAATCCCTGAAGACTCCTTGAAGATTCTTTCTTCAGCTGAACTGGACCCCTGGGCCCAACAAAAAAAAGAAAAAGAAAAAAGGACCCCTTACCAAAGATTTCCTCCGGAATCGCCGGAGGTGACCATCATTATATGAATGACTATGCTCTAGTTTGAGAAAATGATAGTCTTCGTATTGGCTCCAAAATCTTCACCGAAGAATCCCTGAAGACTCTTTGAAGATTCTTTCTTCAGCTGAATTGGACCCCGGGGCCCCCCCAAAAAAAACAAAAAAGGACCCCTTACCAAAGATTTCCTCTGTAATCGCCGGAGGTGGCCATCATTACATGAATGACTATGCTCTAGTTTTAGAAAATGATAGTCTTCATATTGGCTCCAGAATCCTCACCCAAGATTCCCTGAAGACTCCTTGAAGACTCTTTCTTCAGCAGTATAACAGGTGTCATTTTTCAATTTCAAGGGTAATTTCTACCATTTATATAGCTGGTAGCCTTTATGACTATGCTCTAGTTTGAGAAAATGATAGTCTTTGTATTGGCGCCAAAATCTTCACCGAAGAATCCCTGAAGACTCCTTGAAGATTCTTTCTTCAGCTGAATAGGACCCCTGGGCCCCACAAACAAAAAAAAACAAAAAAGGACCCCTTATCAAAGATTTCCTCCGGAATCGCCGGAGGTGGCCATCATTACATGAATGACTATGCTCTAGTTTGAGAAAATGATAGTCTTCGTATTGGCGCCAAAATCTTCACCGAAGAATCCCTGAAGACTCCTCGAAGATTCTTTCTTCAGCTGAACTGGACCCCTGGACCCCACAAAAAAAACAAAAGAAAAAAGGACCCCTTACCAAAGATTTCCTCCGGAATCGCCGGAGGTGGCCATCATTACATGAATGACTATGCTCTAGTTTGAGAAAATTATAGTCTTCGTATTGGCGCAAAATCTTCAACGAAGAATCCCTGAAGACTCCTTGAATATTCTTTCTTCAGCTGAATTGGACTCCTGGGCCCCACAAAAAAAAACAAAAACATACCCCTAACCAAAGATTTCCTCCTTAATCGCCGGAGGTGGCCATCATTACATGAATGACTATGCTCTAGTTTGAGAAAATTATAGTCTTCGTATTGGCGCCAAAATCTTCACCGAAGAATCCCTGAAGACTCCTTGAAGATTCTTTCTTCAGCTGAACTGGACCCCTGGGCCCCACAAAAAAAAACAAAACTAAAAAGGACCCCTTACAAAAGATTTCCTCCTGAATCACTGGAGGTGGCCATCATTACATGAATGACTAAACTCTAGTTTGAGAAAATGATAGTCTTCGTATTGGCGCCAAAATCTTCACCGAAGAATCCCTGAAGACTCCTTGAATATTCTTTTTTCAGCTGAATTGGACTCCTGGGCCCCACAAAAAAAACAATAAACTACCCCTTACCAAAGATTTCCTCCGGAATCGCCGGAGGTAGCCATCATTACATGAATGACTATGCTCTAGTTTGAGAAAATGATAGTCTTCGTATTGGCGCCAAAATCTTCACCGAAGAATCCCTGAAGACTCCTTGAAGATTCTTTCTTCAGCTGAACTGGACCCCTGGGCCCCACAAAAAAAACAAAACTAAAAAGGACCCCTTACCAAAGATTTCCTCCGGAATCACTGGAGGTGGCCATCATTACATGAATGACTAAGCTCTAGTTTGAGAAAATGATAGTCTTCGTATTGGCGCCAAAATCTTCACCGAAGAATCCCTGAAGACTCCTTGAATATTCTTTTTTCAGCTGAATTGGACTCCTGGGCCCCACAAAAAAAAAACAATAAACTACCACTTAACAAAGATTTCCTCCGGAATCGCCGGAGGTAGCCATCATTACATGAATGACTATGCTCTAGTTTGAGAAAATGATAGTCTTCGTATTGGCGCCAAAATCTTCACCGAAGAATCCCTGAAGACTCCTTGAAGATTCTTTCTTCAGCTGAACTGGACCCCTGGGCCCCACAAAAAAAAAAAAAAAAAAAAGGACCCCTTACCAAAGATTTCCTCCGGAATCGCCGGAGGTGGCCATCATTACATGAATGACTATGCTCTAGTTTGAGAAAATGATAGTCTTCGTATTGGCGCCAAAATCTTCACCGAGGAATCCCTGAAGACTCCTTGAAGATTCTTTCTTCAGCTGAACTGGACCCCTGGGCCCCACAAAAAAAAAAAAAAAAAAAATAGGACCCCTTACCAAATATTTCATCCGGAATCGCAGGAGGTAGCCATCATTACATGAATGACTATGCTCTAGTTTGAGAAAATGATAGTCTTCGTATTGGCGCCAAAATCTTCACTGAAGAATCCCTGAAGACTCCTTGAAGATTCTTTCTTCAGTTGAACTGGACCCCTGGGCCCCACAAAAAAAAAAAAAAAAAAAAGGACCCCTTACCAAAGATTTCCTCCGTAATCGCCGGAGGTGTCCATCATTACATGAATGACTATGCTCTAGTTTTAGAAAATGATAGTCTTCGTATTGGTGCAAAATCTTCACTGAAGAATCCCTGAAGACTCCTTGAAGATTCTTTCTTCAGCTGAACTGGACCCCTGGGCCCCACAAATAAAAAAAAAAAAAGGACCCCTTACCAAATATTTCCTCCGGAATCACCGGAGGTGGCCATCATTACATGAATGACTATGCTCTAGTTTGAGAAAATGATAGTCTTCGTATTGGCTCCAAAATCTTCACCGAAGAATCCCTGAAGACTCTTTGAAGATTCTTTCTTCAGCTGAATTGGACCCCTGGGCCCCACAAAAAAAAAAAAAAAAAAAGGACCCCTTACCAAAGATTTCCTCCCGAATCGCCGGAGGTGTCCATCATTACATGAATGACTATGCTCTAGTTTTAGAAAATGATAGTCTTCGTATTGGCTCCAAAATCCTCACACAAGATTCCCTGAAGACTCCTTGAAGACTCTTTCTTCAGCAGTATAACAGGTGTCATTTTTCAATTTCAAGGGTAATTTCTACCATTTATATAGCTGGTAGCCTTTATGACTATGCTCTAGTTTGAGAAAATGATAGTCTTAGTATTGGCGCAAAATCTTCACCGAAGAATCCCTGAAGACTCCTTGAAGATTCTTTCTTCAGCTTAATTGGACCCCTGGGCCCCACAAAAAAAAAAAAAAACACAAAAAAGGACCCCTTACCAAAGATTTCCTCCGGAATCGCCGGAGGTGGCCATCATTACATGAATGACTATGATCTAGTTTGAGAAAATGATAGTCTTCGTATTGGCGCCAAAATCTTCACCGAAGAATCCCTGAAGACTCCTTGAAGATTCTTTCTTCAGCTGAACTGGACCCCTGGGCCCCACGAAAAAAAAAAGACCCCCTACCAAAGATTTCCTCCAGAATCGCCGGAGGTGGCCATCATTACATGAATGACTATGCTCTAGTTTGAGAAAATGATAGTCTTCGTATTGGCTCCAAAATCTTCACCGAAGAATCCCTGAAGACTCCTTGAAGATTCTTTCTTCAGCTGAATTGGACCCCTGGGCCCCACAAAAAAAAACAAAAAAGGACCCCTTACCATAGATTTCCTCCGGAATCGCCGGAGGTGGCCATCATTACATGAATGACTATGCTCTAGTTTGAGAAAATGATAGTCTTCGTATTGGCGCCAAAATCTTCACCAAAGAATCCCTGAAGACTCCTTGAAGATATTTTCTTCAACTGAATTGGACCCCTGGGCCCCACAAAAAAAAAAAAAAAAAAAAGGACCCCTTACCAAAGATTTCCTCCGGAATTGCAGGAGGTAGCCATCATTACATGAATGACTATGCTCTAGTTTGAGAAAATGATAGTCTTCGTATTGGCTCCAAAATATTCACCGAAGAATCCCTGAAGACTCCTTGAAGATTCTTTCTTCAGCTGAATTGGAACCCTGGGCCCCCACCCCAAAAAAAAGGACCCCTTACCAAAGATTTCATCCGGAATCGCCGGAGGTGGCCATCATTACATGAATGACTATGCTCTAGTTTGAGAAAATGATAGTCTTCGTATTGGCGACAAAATCTTCACCGAGGAATCCCTGAAGACTCCTTGAAGATTCTTTCTTCAGCTGAACTGGACCCCTGGGCCCCACAAAAAAAAAAAAAAGGACCCCTTACCAAAGATTTCCTCCGGAATCGCAGGAGGTAGCCATCATTACATGAATGACTATGCTCTAGTTTGAGAAAATGATAGTCTTCGTATTGGTGCCAAAATCTTCACTGAAGAATCCCTGAAGACTCCTTGAAGATTCTTTCTTCAGCTGAACTGGACCCCTGGGCCCCACAAAGAAAAAAAAAAAAGGACCCCTTACCAAAGATTTCCTCCGGAATCGCCGGAGGTGGCCATCATTACATGAATGACTATGCTCTAGTTTGAGAAAATGATAGTCTTCGTATTGGCTCCAAAATCTTCACCGAAGAATCCCTGAAGACTCTTTGAAGATTCTTTCTTCAGCTGAATTGGACCCCTGGGCCCCCCCCCAAAAAAAACAAAAAAGGACCCCTTACCAAAGATTTCCTCCGGAATCGCCGGAGGTGGCCATCATAACATGAATGACTATGCTCTAGTTTGAGAAAATGATAGTCTTTGTATTGGCGCAAAATCTTCACCTGAGAATCCCTGAAGACTCCTTGAAGATTCTTTCTTCAGCTGAACTGGACCCCTGGGCCCAACAAAAAAAAAAAAAAGAAAAAAGGACCCCTTACCAAAGATTTCCTCCGGAATCGCCGGAGGTGACCATCATTACATGAATGACTATGCTCTAGTTTGAGAAAATGATAGTCTTCGTATTGGCTCCAAAATCTTCACCGAAGAATCCCTGAAGACTCTTTGAAGATTCTTTCTTCAGCTGAATTGGACCCCCGGGCCCCCCCAAAAAAAACCAAAAAGGACCCCTTACCAAAGATTTCCTCCGTAATCGCCGGAGGTGGCCATCATTACATGAATGACTATGCTCTAGTTTTAGAAAATGATAGTCTTCATATTGGCTCCAGAATCCTCAACCAAGATTCCCTGAAGACTCCTTGAAGACTCTTTCTTCAGCAGTATAACAGGTGTCATTTTTCAATTTCAAGGGTAATTTCTACCATTTATATAGCTGGTAGCCTTTATGACTATGCTCTAGTTTGAGAAAATGATAGTCTTCGTATTGGCGCCAAAATCTTCACCGAAGAATCGATGAAGACTCCTTGAAGATATTTTCTTCAACTGAATTGGACCCCTGGGCCCCACAAAAAAAAAACAAAAAAGGACCCCTTACCAAAGATTTCCTCCGGAATTGCAGGAGGTAGCCATCATTACATGAATGACTATGCTCTAGTTTGAGAAAATGATAGTCTTCGTATTGGTGCCAAAATCTTCACTGAAGAATCCCTGAAGACTCCTTGAAGATTCTTTCTTCAGCTGAACTGGACCCCTGGGCCCCACAAAAAAAAAAAGGACCCCTTACCAAAGATTTCCTCCGGAATCGCCGTAGGTACCCATCATTACATGAATGACTATGCTCTAGTTTGAGAAAATGATAGTCTTCGTATTGGCTCCAAAATCTTCACTGAAGAATCCCTGAAGACACTTTGAAGATTCTTTCTTCAGCTGAATTGGACCCCTGGGCCCCACAAAAAAAAACAAAAAAGGACCCCTTACCAAACATTTCCTCCGGAATCGCCGGAGGTGGCCATCATTACATGAATGACTATGCTCAAGTTTGAGAAAATGATAGTCTTCGTATTGGTGCCAAAATCTTCACCGAAGAATCCCTGAAGACTCTTTGAAGATTCTTTCTTCAGCTGAACTGGACCCCTGGGCCCCACGAAAAAAAAAAAAAAAAAAAAAAAGGACCCCTTACCAAAGATTTCCTCCAGAATCGCCGGAGGTTGCCATCATTACTTGAATGACTATGCTCTAGTTTGAGAAAATGATAGTCTTCGTATTGGCTCCAAAATATTCACCGAAGAATCCCTGAACACTCCTTGAAGATTCTTTCTTCAGCTGAATTGGAACCCGGGCCCCCCCCCCCAAAAAAAGGACCCCTTACCAAAGATTTCCTCCGGAATCGCCGGAGGTGGCCATCATTACATGAATGACTATGCTCTAGTTTGAGAAAATGATAGTCTTCGTATTGGCGACAAAATCTTCACCGAGGAATCCCTGAAGACTCCTTGAAGATTCTTTCTTCAGCTGAACTGGACCCCTGGGCCCCACAAAAAAAAAAAAAAAAAGGACCCCTTACCAAAGATTTCCTCCGGAATCGCAGGAGGTAGCCATCATTACATGAATGACTATGCTCTAGTTTGAGAAAATGATAGTCTTCGTATTGGTGCCAAAATCTTCACTGAAGAATCCCTGAAGACTCCTTGAAGATTCTTTCTTCAGCTGAACTGGACCCCTGGGCCCCACAAAGAAAAAAAAAAAAAGGACCCCTTACCAAAGATTTCCTCCGGAATCGCCGGAGGTGGCCATCATTACATGAATGAATATGCTCTAGTTTGAGAAAATGATAGTCTTCGTATTGGCTCCAAAATCTTCACCGAAGAATCCCTGAAGACTCTTTGAAGATTCTTTCTTCAGCTGAATTGGACCCCTGGCCCCCCCCTCAAAAAAACAAAAAAGGACCCCTTACCAAAGATTTCCTCCGGAATCGCCGGAGGTGGCCATCATTACATGAATGACTATGCTCTAGTTTGAGAAAATGATAGTCTTCGTATTGGCGCAAAATCTTCACCTAAGAATCCCTGAAGACTCCTTGAAGATTCTTTCTTTAGCTGAACTGGACCCCTGGGCCCAACAAAAAAAAGAAAAAGAAAAAAGGACCCCTTACCAAAGATTTCCTCCGGAATCGCCGGAGGTGACCATCATTACATGAATGACTATGCTCTAGTTTGAGAAAATGATAGTCTTCGTATTGGCTCCAAAATCTTCACCGAAGAATCCCTGAAGACTCTTTGAAGATTCTTTCTTCAGCTGAATTGGACCCCGGGGCCCCCCCCAAAAAAACAAAAAAGGACCCCTTACCAAAGATTTCCTCCGTAATCGCCGGAGGTGGCCATCATTACATGAATGACTATGCTCTAGTTTTAGAAAATGATAGTCTTCATATTGGCTCCAGAATCCTCACCCAAGATTCCCTGAAGACTCCTTGAAGACTCTTTCTTCAGCAGTATAACAGGTGTCATTTTTCAATTTCAAGGGTAATTTCTACCATTTATATAGCTGGTAGCCTTTATGACTATGCTCTAGTTTGAGAAAATGATAGTCTTTGTATTGGCGCCAAAATCTTCACCGAAGAATCCCTGAAGACTCCTTGAAGATTCTTTCTTCAGCTGAATAGGACCCCTGGGCCCCACAAACAAAAAAAAACAAAAAAGGACCCCTTATCAAAGATTTCCTCCGGAATCGCCGGAGGTGGCCATCATTACATGAATGACTATGCTCTAGTTTGAGAAAATGATAGTCTTCGTATTGGCGCCAAAATCTTCACGGAAGAATCCCTGAAGACTCCTCGAAGATTCTTTCTTCAGCTGAACTGGACCCCTGGACCCCACAAAAAAAACAAAAGAAAAAAGGACCCCTTACCAAAGATTTCCTCCGGAATCGCCGGAGGTGGCCATCATTACATGAATGACTATGCTCTAGTTTGAGAAAATTATAGTCTTCGTATTGGCGCAAAATCTTCAACGAAGAATTCCTGAAGACTCCTTGAATATTCTTTCTTCAGCTGAATTGGACTCCTGGGCCCCACAAAAAAAAACAAAAACATACCCCTAACCAAAGATTTCCTCCGGAATCGCCGGAGGTGGCCATCATTACATGAATGACTATGCTCTAGTTTGAGAAAATTATAGTCTTCGTATTGGCGCCAAAATCTTCACCGAAGAATCCCTGAAGACTCCTTGAAGATTCTTTCTTCAGCTGAACTGGACCCCTGGGCCCCACAAAAAAAACAAAACTAAAAAGGACCCCTTACCAAAGATTTCCTCCGGAATCACTGGAGGTGGCCATCATTACATGAATGACTAAGCTCTAGTTTGAGAAAATGATAGTCTTCGTATTGGCGCCAAAATCTTCACCGAAGAATCCCTGAAGACTCCTTGAATATTCTTTTTTCAGCTGAATTGGACTCCTGGGCCCCACAAAAAAAACAATAAACTACCCCTTACCAAAGATTTCCTCCGGAATCGCCGGAGGTAGCCATCATTACATGAATGACTATGCTCTAGTTTGAGAAAATGATAGTCTTCGTATTGGCGCCAAAATCTTCACCGAAGAATCCCTGAAGACTCCTTGAAGATTCTTTCTTCAGCTGAATAGGACCCCTGGGCCCCACAAACAAAAAAAAACAAAAAAGGACCCCTTATCAAAGATTTCCTCCGGAATCGCCGGAGGTGGCCATCATTACATGAATGACTATGCTCTAGTTTTAGAAAATGATAGTCTTCATATTGGCTCCAGAATCCTCACCCAAGATTCCCTGAAGACTCCTTGAAGACTCTTTCTTCAGCAGTATAACAGGTGTCATTTTTCAATTTCAAGGGTAATTTCTACCATTTATATAGCTGGTAGCCTTTATGACTATGCTCTAGTTTGAGAAAATGATAGTCTTTGTATTGGCGCCAAAATCTTCACCGAAGAATCCCTGAAGACTCCTTGAAGATTCTTTCTTCAGCTGAATAGGACCCCTGGGCCCCACAAACAAAAAAAAACAAAAAAGGACCCCTTATCAAAGATTTCCTCCGGAATCGCCGGAGGTGGCCATCATTACATGAATGACTATGCTCTAGTTTGAGAAAATGATAGTCTTCGTATTGGCGCCAAAATCTTCACCGAAGAATCCCTGAAGACTCCTCGAAGATTCTTTCTTCAGCTGAACTGGACCCCTGGACCCCACAAAAAAAACAAAAGAAAAAAGGACCCCTTACCAAAGATTTCCTCCGGAATCGCCGGAGGTGGCCATCATTACATGAATGACTATGCTCTAGTTTGAGAAAATTATAGTCTTCGTATTGGCGCAAAATCTTCAACGAAGAATCCCTGAAGACTCCTTGAATATTCTTTCTTCAGCTGAATTGGACTCCTGGGCCCCACAAAAAAAAACAAAAACATACCCCTAACCAAAGATTTCCTCCGGAATCGCCGGAGGTGGCCATCATTACATGAATGACTATGCTCTAGTTTGAGAAAATTATAGTCTTCGTATTGGCGCCAAAATCTTCACCGAAGAATCCCTGAAGACTCCTTGAAGATTCTTTCTTCAGCTGAACTGGACCCCTGGGCCCCACAAAAAAAAACAAAACTAAAAAGGACCCCTTACAAAAGATTTCCTCCTGAATCACTGGAGGTGGCCATCATTACATGAATGACTAAGCTCTAGTTTGAGAAAATGATAGTCTTCGTATTGGCGCCAAAATCTTCACCGAAGAATCCCTGAAGACTCCTTGAATATTCTTTTTTCAGCTGAATTGGACTCCTGGGCCCCACAAAAAAAACAATAAACTACCCCTTACCAAAGATTTCCTCCGGAATCGCCGGAGGTAGCCATCATTACATGAATGACTATGCTCTAGTTTGAGAAAATGATAGTCTTCGTATTGGCGCCAAAATCTTCACCGAAGAATCCCTGAAGACTCCTTGAAGATTCTTTCTTCAGCTGAACTGGACCCCTGGGCCCCACAAAAAAAACAAAACTAAAAAGGACCCCTTACCAAAGATTTCCTCCGGAAACACTGGAGGTGGCCATCATTACATGAATGACTAAGCTCTAGTTTGAGAAAATGATAGTCTTCGTATTGGCGCCAAAATCTTCACCGAAGAATCCCTGAAGACTCCTTGAATATTCTTTTTTCAGCTGAATTGGACTCCTGGGCCCCACAAAAAAAAACAATAAACTACCCCTTACCAAAGATTTCCTCCGGAATCGCCGGAGGTAGCCATCATTACATGAATGACTATGCTCTAGTTTGAGAAAATGATAGTCTTCGTATTGGCGCCAAAATCTTCACCGAAGAATCCCTGAAGACTCCTTGAAGATTCTTTCTTCAGCTGAACTGGACCCCTGGGCCCCACAAAAAAAAAAAAAAAAAGGACCCCTTACCAAAGATTTCCTCCGGAATCGCCGGAGGTGGCCATCATTACATGAATGACTATGCTCTAGTTTGAGAAAATGATAGTCTTCGTATTGGCGCCAAAATCTTCACCGAGGAATCCCTGAAGACTCCTTGAAGATTCTTTCTTCAGCTGAACTGGACCCCTGGGCCCCACAAAAAAAAAAAAAAAAAATAGGACCCCTTACCAAATATTTCATCCGGAATCGCAGGAGGTAGCCATCATTACATGAATGACTATGCTCTAGTTTGAGAAAATGATAGTCTTCGTATTGGCGCCAAAATCTTCACTGAAGAATCCCTGAAGACTCCTTGAAGATTCTTTCTTCAGTTGAACTGGACCCCTGGGCCCCACAAAAAAAAAAAAAAAAAAAAGGACCCCTTACCAAAGATTTCCTCCGTAATCGCCGGAGGTGGCCATCATTACATGAATGACTATGCTCTAGTTTGAGAAAATGATAGTCTTCGTATTGGTGCAAAATCTTCACTGAAGAATCCCTGAAGACTCCTTGAAGATTCTTTCTTCAGCTGAACTGGACCCCTGGGCCCCACAAATAAAAAAAAAAAAGGACCCCTTACCAAATATTTCCTCCGGAATCACCGGAGGTGGTCATCATTACATGAATGACTATGCTCTAGTTTGAGAAAATGATAGTCTTCGTATTGGCTCCAAAATCTTCACCGAAGAATCCCTGAAGACTCTTTGAAGATTCTTTCTTCAGCTGAATTGGACCCCTGGGCCCCACAAAAAAAAAAAAAACAAAAAAGGACCCCTTACCAAAGATTTCCTCCCGAATCGCCGGAGGTGTCCATCATTACATCAATGACTATGCTCTAGTTTTAGAAAATGATAGTCTTCGTATTGGCTCCAAAATCCTCACACAAGATTCCCTGAAGACTCCTTGAAGACTCTTTCTTCAGCAGTATAACAGGTGTCATTTTTCAATTTCAAGGGTAATTTCTACCATTTATATAGCTGGTAGCCTTTATGACTATGCTCTAGTTTGAGAAAATGATAGTCTTAGTATTGGCGCAAAATCTTCACCGAAGAATCCCTGAAGACTCCTTGAAGATTCATTCTTCAGCTTAATTGGACCCCTGGGCCCCACAAAAAAAAAAAAAAACACAAAAAAGAACCCCTTACCAAAGATTTCCTCCGGAATCGCCGGAGGTGGCCATCATTACATGAATGACTATGATCTAGTTTGAGAAAATGATAGTCTTCGTATTGGCGCCAAAATCTTCACCGAAGAATCCCTGAAGACTCCTTGAAGATTCTTTCTTCAGCTGAACTGGACCCCTGGGCCCCACGAAAAAAAAAAGACCCCCTACCAAATATTTCCTCCGGAATCGCCGGAGGTGGCCATCATTACATGAATGACTATGCTCTAGTTTGAGAAAATGATAGTCTTCGTATTGGCTCCAAAATCTTCACCGAAGAATCCCTGAAGACTCCTTGAAGATTCTTTCTTCAGCTGAATTGGACCCCTGGGCCCCACAAAAAAAAACAAAAAAGGACCCCTTACCATAGATTTCCTCCGGAATCGCCGGAGGTGGCCATCATTACATGAATGACTATGCTCTAGTTTGAGAAAATGATAGTCTTCGTATTGGCGCCAAAATCTTCACCAAAGAATCCCTGAAGACTCCTTGAAGATATTTTCTTCAACTGAATTGGACCCCTGGGCCCCACAAAAAAAAAAAAAAAAAGGACCCCTTACCAAAGATTTCCTCCGGAATTGCAGGAGGTAGCCATCATTACATGAATGACTATGCTCTAGTTTGAGAAAATGATAGTCTTCGTATTGGCTCCAAAATATTCACCGAAGAATCCCTGAAGACTCCTTGAAGATTCTTTCTTCAGCTGAATTGGAACCCTGGGCCCCCACCCCAAAAAAAAGGACCCCTTACCAAAGATTTCATCCGGAATCGCCGGAGGTGGCCATCATTACATGAATGACTATGCTCTAGTTTGAGAAAATGATAGTCTTCGTATTGGCGACAAAATCTTCACCGAGGAATCCCTGAAGACTCCTTGAAGATTCTTTCTTCAGCTGAACTGGACCCCTGGGCCCCACAAAAAAAAAAAAAAAAGGACCCCTTACCAAAGATTTCCTCCGGAATCGCAGGAGGTAGCCATCATTACATGAATGACTATGCTCTAGTGTGAGAAAATGATAGTCTTCGTATTGGTGCCAAAATCTTCACTGAAGAATCCCTGAAGACTCCTTGAAGATTCTTTCTTCAGCTGAACTGGACCCCTGGGCCCCACAAAGAAAAAAAAAAAAAAGGACCCCTTACCAAAGATTTCCTCCGGAATCGCCGGAGGTGGCCATCATTACATGAATGACTATGCTCTAGTTTGAGAAAATGATAGTCTTCGTATTGGCTCCAAAATCTTCACCGAAGAATCCCTGAAGACTCTTTGAAGATTCTTTCTTCAGCTGAATTGGACCCCTGGGCCCCCCCCCAAAAAAAACAAAAAAGGACCCCTTACCAAAGATTTCCTCCGGAATCGCCGGAGGTGGCCATCATAACATGAATGACTATGCTCTAGTTTGAGAAAATGATAGTCTTCGTATTGGCGCAAAATCTTCACCTGAGAATCCCTGAAGACTCCTTGAAGATTCTTTCTTCAGCTGAACTGGACCCCTGGGCCCAACAAAAAAAAAAAAAAGAAAAAAGGACCCCTTACCAAAGATTTCCTCCGGAATCGCCGGAGGTGACCATCATTACATGAATGACTATGCTCTAGTTTGAGAAAATGATAGTCTTCGTATTGGCTCCAAAATCTTCACCGAAGAATCCCTGAAGACTCTTTGAAGATTCTTTCTTCAGCTGAATTGGACCCCCGGGCCCCCCCAAAAAAAAACAAAAAGGACCCCTTACCAAAGATTTCCTCCGTAATCGCCGGAGGTGGCCATCATTACATGAATGACTATGCTCTAGTTTTAGAAAATGATAGTCTTCATATTGGCTCCAGAATCCTCAACCAAGATTCCCTGAAGACTCCTTGAAGACTCTTTCTTCAGCAGTATAACAGGTGTCATTTTTCAATTTCAAGGGTAATTTCTACCATTTATATAGCTGGTAGCCTTTATGACTATGCTCTAGTTTGAGAAAATGATAGTCTTAGTATTGGCGCCAAAATCTTCACCGAAGAATCCCTGAAGACTCCTTGAAGATTCTTTCTTCAGCTGAATTGGACCCCTGGGCCCCCCCCCCCCAAAAAAAAAAAGGACCCCTTATCAAAGATTTCCTCCGGAATCGCCGGAGGTGGCCATCATTACATGAATGACTATGCTCTAGTTTGAGAAAATGATAGTCTTCGTATTGGCGCCAAAATCTTCACCGAAGAATCCCTGAAGACTCCTCGAAGATTCTTTCTTCAGCTGAACTGGACCCCTGGATCCCACAAAAAAAACAAAAGAAAAAAGGACCCCTTACCAAAGATTTCCTCCGGAATCGCCGGAGGTGGCCATCATTACATGAATGACTATGCTGTAGTTTGAGAAAATTATAGTCTTCGTATTGGCGCAAAATCTTCACCGAAGAATCCCTGAAGACTCCTTGAATATTCTTTCTTCAGCTGAATTGGCTCCTGGGCCCCACAAAAAAAAACAAAAACATACCCCTAACCAAAGATTTCCTCCGGAATCGCCGGAGGTAGCCATCATTACATGAATGACTATGCTCTAGTTTGAGAAAATTATAGTCTTCGTATTGGCGCCAAAATCTTCACCGAAGAATCCCTGAAGACTCCTTGAAGATTCTTTCTTCAGCTGAACTGGACCCCTGGGCCCCACAAAAAAAACAAAACTAAAAAGGACCCCTTACCAAAGATTTTCTCCAGAATCGCTGGAGGTGGCCATCATTACATGAATGACTAAGCTCTAGTTTGAGAAAATGATAGTCTTCGTATTGGCGCCAAAATCTTCACCGAAGAATCCCTGAAGACTCCTTGAATATTCTTTCTTCAGCTGAATTGGACTCCTGGGCCCCACAAAAAAAAACAATAAACTACCCCTTACCAAAGATTTCCTCCGGAACCGCCGGAGGTAGCCATCATTACATGAATGACTATGCTCTAGTTTGAGAAAATGATAGTCTTCGTATTGGCGCCAAAATCTTCACCGAAGAATCCCTGAAGACTCCTTGAAGATTCTTTCTTCAGCTGAACTGGACCCCTGGGCCCCACAAAAAAAAAAAAAAAAAAAGGACTCCTTACCAAAGATTTCCTCCGGAATCGCCGGAGGTGGCCATCATTACATGAATGACTATGCTCTAGTTTGAGAAAATGATAGTCTTCGTATTGGCGCCAAAATCTTCACCGAGGAATCCCTGAAGACTCCTTGAAGATTCTTTCTTCAGCTGAACTGGACCCCTGGGCCCCACAAAAAAAAAAAAAAAAAAAGGACCCCTTACCAAAGATTTCATCCGGAATCGCAGGAGGTAGCCATCATTACATGAATGACTATGCTCTAGTTTGAGAAAATGATAGTCTTCGTATTTGTGCCAAAATCTTCACTGAAGAATCCCTGAAGACTCCTTGAAGATTCTTTCTTCAGCTGAACTGGACCCCTGGGCCCCACAAAAAAAAAAAAAAAAAAGGACCCCTTACCAAAGATTTCCTCCGTAATCAACGGAGGTGGCCATCATTACATGAATGACTATGCTCTAGTTTGAGAAAATGATAGTCTTCGTATTGGCTCCAAAATCTTCACCGAAGAATCCCTGAAGACTATTTGAAGATTCTTTCTTCAGCTGAATTGGACCCCTGGGCCCCCCCCCAAAAAAAACAAAAAAGGACCCCTTACCAAAGATTTACTCCGGAATCGCCGGAGGTGGCCATCATTACATGAATGACTATGCTCTAGTTTTAGAAAATGATAGTCTTCATATTGGCTCCAAAATCCTCACCCAAGATTCCCTGAAGACTCCTTGAAGTATCTTTCTTCAGCTGAACTGGACCCCTGGGCCCCACAAAAAAAAACAAAACAAAAAAGGACCCCTTACCAAAGATTTCCTCCGGAATCGCCGGAGGTGGCCATCATTACATGAATGACTATGCTCTAGTTTGAGAAAATGATAGTCTTCGTATTGGCTCCAAAATATTCACTGAAGAATCCCTGAAGACTCCTTGAAGATTCTTTCTTCAGCTGAATTGGACCACTGGCCCCTACAAAAAAAACAAAAAAGGACCCCTTACCAAAGATTTCCTCCGGAATCGCCGGAGGTGGCCATCATTACATGAATGACTATGCTCTAGTTTGAGAAAATGATAGTCTTCGTATTGGCTCCAAAATCTTCACCGAAGAATCCCTGAAGACTCCTTGAAGATTCTTTCTTCAGCTGAATTGGACCCCTGGGCCCCACAAAAAAAAAAAAAAACAAAAACGAACCCCTTACGAAAGATTTCCTCCGGAATCGCCGGAGGTGGAGATCATTACATGAATGACTAAGCTCTAGTTTGAGAAAATGATAGTCTTCGTATTGACTCCAAAATCTTCACCGAAGAATCCCTTAAGACTCCTTGAAGATTCTTTCTTCAGCTGAATTGGACCCCTGGGCCCCACAAAAAAAAAAAAAGAAAAAAGGACCCCTTACCAAAGATTTCCTCCGGAATCGCCGGAGGTGGCCATCATTACATGAATGACTATGCTCTAGTTTGAGAAAATGATAGTCTTCGTATTGGCACAATATCTTCACCGAAGAATCCCTGAAGACTCATTGAAGATTCTTTCTTCAGCTGAACTGGACCCCTGGGCCCCACAAAAAAAACAAAAACAAAAACGAACCCCTTACGAAAGATTTCCTCCGGAATTGCCGGAGGTGGAGATCATTACATGAATGACTATGCTCTAGTTTGAGAAAATGATAGTCTTCGTATTGACTCCAAAATCTTCACCGAAGAATCCCGGAAGACTCCTTGAAGATTCTTTCTTCAGCTGAATTGGACCCCTGGGCCCCACAAAAAAAAAAAAAAAAAGGACCCCTTACCAAAGATTTCCTCCGGAATCGCCGGAGGTGGCCATCATTACATGAATGACTATGCTCTTGTTTGAGAAAATGATAGTCTTCGTATTGGCGCAATATCTTCACTGAAGAATCCCTGAAGACTCCTTGAAGATTCTTTCTTCAGCTGAATTGGACCCCTGGGCCCCACAAAAAAAAACAAAAAAGGACCCCTTACCAAAGATTTCCTCCGGAATCACCGGAGGTGGCCATCATTACATGAATGACTATGCTCTAGTTTGAGAAAATGATAGTCTTCCTATTGGCGCCAAAATCTTCACCGAAGAATCCCTGAAGACTCCTTGAAGATTCTTTCTTCAGGTGAACTGGACCCCTGCGATCCACGAAAAAAAAAAAAGACCCCCTACCAAAGATTTCCTCCGGAATCGCCGGAGGTGGCCATCATTACATGAATGACTATGCTCTAGTTTGAGAAAATGATAGTCTTCGTATTGGCGCCAAAATCTTCACCGAAGAATCCCTGAAGACTCCTTGAAGATTCTTTCTTCAGCTGAACTGGACCCCTGAGCCCCACAAAAAAAAAAAAAAAAAAAAAAGGACCCCTTACCAAAGATTTCCTCCGGAATCGCCGGAGGTGGCCATCATTACATGAATGACTATGCTCTAGTTTGAGAAGAAGATAGTCTTCATATTGGCTCCAAAATCTTCACCGAAGAATCCCTGAAGACTCCTTGAAGATTCTTTCTTCAGCTGAATTGGACCCCTGGGCCCCACAAAAAAAAAAAAAACAAAAAAGGACCCCTTACCAAAGATTTCCTCCGGAATCGCCGGAGGTGGCCATCATTACATGAATGACTATGCTCTAGTTTGAGAAAATGATAGTCTTCGTATTGGCGCCAAAATCTTCACCGAAGAATCCCTAAAGACTCCTTGAAGATTCTTTCTTCAGCTGAACTGGACCACCGGGCCCTACAAAAAAACAAAAAACAAAAAAGGACCGCTTACCAAAGATTTCCTCCGGAATCGCCGGAGGTGGCCATCATTACATGAATGACTATGCTCTAGTTTGAGAAAATGATAGTCTTCGTATTGGCTCCAAAATCTTCACCGAAGAATCCCTGAAGACTGCTTGAAGATTCTTTCTTCAGCTGAATTGGACCCCTGGGCCCCACAAAAAAAAAAAAAAAAAAAAAAAAGGACCCCTTACCAAAGATTTCCTCCGGAATCGCCGGAGGTGGCCATCATTACATGAATGACTATGCTCTAGTTTGAGAAAATGATAGTCTTCGTATTGGCGCAAAATCTTCACCGAAGAATCCCTGAAGACTCCTTGAAGATTATTTCTTCAGCTTAATTGGACCCCTGGGCCCCACAAAAAAAAAACAAAAAAGGACCCCTTACCAAAGATTTCCTCCGGAATCGCCGGAGGTGGCCATCATTACATGAATGACTATGCTCTAGTTTGAGAAAATGATAGTCTTCGTATTGGCTCCAAAATCTTCACCGAAGAATCCCTGAAGACTGCTTGAAGATTCTTTCTTCAGCTGAATTGGACCCCTGGGCCCCACAAAAAAAAAAAAAAAAAAAAGGACCCCTTACCAAAGATTTCCTCCGGAATCGCCGGAGGTGGCCATCATTACATGAATGACTATGCTCTAGTTTGAGAAAATGATAGTCTTCGTATTGGCTCCAAAATCTTCACCGAAGAATCCCTGAAGACTGCTTGAAGATTCTTTCTTCTGCTGAATTGGACCCCTGGGCCCCACAAAAAAAAAAAAAAAAAAAAAGGACCCCTTACCAAAGATTTCCTCCGGAATCGCCGCAGGTGGCCATCATTACATGAATGACTAAGCTCTAGTTTGAGGAAATGATAGTCTTCGTATTGGCGCCAAAATCTTCACCGAAGAATCCCTGAAGACTGCTTGAAGATTCTTTCTTCAGCTGAATTGGACCCCTGGGCCCCACAAAAAAAAAAAAAAAAAAAAAGGACCCCTTACCAAAGATTTCCTCCGGAATCGCCGGAGGTGGCCATCATTACATGAATGACTATGCTCTAGTTTGAGAAAATGATAGTCTTCGTATTGGCGCAAAATCTTCACCGAAGAATCCCTGAAGACTCCTTGAAGATTCTTTCTTCAGCTTAATTGGACCCCTGGGCCCCACAAAAAAAAAACAAAAAAGGACCCCTTACCAAAGATTTCCTCCGGAATCGCCGGAGGTGGCCATCATTACATGAATGACTATGCTCTAGTTTGAGAAAATGATAGTCTTCGTATTGGCTCCAAAATCTTCACCGAAGAATCCCTGAAGACTGCTTGAAGATTCTTTCTTCAGCTGAATTGGACCCCTGGGCCCCACAAAAAAAAAAAAAAAAAAGGACCCCTTACCAAAGATTTCCTCCGGAATCGCCGGAGGTGGCCATCATTACATGAATGACTATGCTCTAGTTTGAGAAAATGATAGTCTTCGTATTGGCTCCAAAATCTTCACCGAAGAATCCCTGAAGACTGCTTGAAGATTCTTTCTTCAGCTGAATTGGACCCCTGGGCCCCACAAAAAAAAAAAAAAAAAAAAAAAGGACCCCTTACCAAAGATTTCCTCCGGAATCGCCGCAGGTGGCCATCATTACATGAATGACTAAGCTCTAGTTTGAGGAAATGATAGTCTTCGTATTGGCGCCAAAATCTTCACCGAAGAATCCCTGAAGACTCCTTGAAGATTCTTTCTTCAGCTGAATTGGACCCCTGGGTCCCACAAAAAAAAACAAAAAAGTACCCCTTACCAAAGATTTCCTCCGGAATCGCCGGAGGTGGCCATCATTACATGAATGACAATGCTCTAGTTTGAGAAAATGATAGTCTTCGTATTGGCGCCAAAATCTTCACCGAAGAATCCCTCAAGACTCCTTGAAGATTCTTTCTTCAGCTGAATTTTACCCTTGGGCCCCACAAAAAAAAAAAAACAAAAAAGGACCCCTTACCAAAGATTTCCTCCGGAATCGCCGGAGGTGGCCATCATTACATGAATGACTATGCTCTAGTTTGAGAAAATGATAGTCTTCGTATTGGTGCAAAATCTTCACTGAAGAATCCCTGAAGACTCCTTGAAGATTCTTTCTTCAGCTGAACTGGACCCCTGGGCCCCACAAATAAAAAAAAAAAAAGGACCCCTTACCAAATATTTCCTCCGGAATCACCGGAGGTGGCCATCATTACTTGAATGACTATGCTCTAGTTTGAGAAAATGATAGTCTTCGTATTGGCTCCAAAATCTTCACCGAAGAATCCCTGAAGACTCTTTGAAGATTCTTTCTTCAGCTGAATTGGACCCCTGGGCCCCACAAAAAAAAAAAAAAAAAAAAAGGACCCCTTACCAAAGATTTCCTCCGGAATCGACGGAGGTGTCCATCATTACATGAATGACTATGCTCTAGTTTTAGAAAATGATAGTCTTCGTATTGGCTCCAAAATCCTCACCCAAGATTCCCTGAAGACTCCTTGAAGACTCTTTCTTCAGCAGTATAACAGGTGTCATTTTTCAATTTCAAGGGTAATTTCTACCATTTATATAGCTGGTAGCCTTTATGACTATGCTCTAGTTTGAGAAAATGATAGTCTTAGTATTGGCGCAAAATCTTCACCGAAGAATCCCTGAAGACTCCTTGAAGATTCTTTCTTCAGCTTAATTGGACCCCTGGGCCCCACAAAAAAAAAAAAACACAAAAAAGGACCCCTTACCAAAGATTTCCTCCGGAATCGCCGGAGGTGGCCATCATTACATGAATGACTATGATCTAGTTTGAGAAAATGATAGTCTTCGTATTGGCGCCAAAATCTTCACCGAAGAATCCCTGAAGACTCCTTGAAGATTCTTTCTTCAGCTGAACTGGACCCCTGGGCCCCACAAAAAAAAAAAGACCCCCTACCAAACATTTCCTCCGGAATCGCCGGAGGTGGCCATCCTTACATGAATGACTATGCTCTAGTTTGAGAAAATGATAGTCTTCGTATTGGCTCCAAAATCTTCACCGAAGAATCCCTGAAGACTCCTTGAAGATTCTTTCTTCAGCTGAATTGGACCCCTGGGCCCCACAAAAAAAAACAAAAAAGGACCCCTTACCATAGATTTCCTCCGGAATCGCCGGAGGTGGCCATCATTATGTGAATGACTATGCTCTAGTTTGAGAAAATGATAGTCTTCGTATTGGCGCCAAAATCTTCACCGAAGAATCGATGAAGACTCCTTGAAGATATTTTCTTCAACTGAATTGGACCCCTGGGCCCCACAAAAAA
Source organism: Macrobrachium rosenbergii (assembly GCA_039081455.1). Classification (NCBI taxonomy): domain Eukaryota; kingdom Metazoa; phylum Arthropoda; class Malacostraca; order Decapoda; family Palaemonidae; genus Macrobrachium; species Macrobrachium rosenbergii. The sequence continues at coordinate 908,160 of JANJGK010000180.1, read as the reverse complement.
AAAACAAAAAAGGACCCCTTACCAAAGATTTCCTCCGGAATTGCAGGAGGTAGCCATCATTACATGAATGACTATGCTCTAGTTTGAGAAAATGATAGTCTTCGTATTGGTGCCAAAATCTTCACTGAAGAATCCCTGAAGACTCCTTGAAGATTCTTTCTTCAGCTGAACTGGACCCCTGGGCCCCACAAAAAAAAAAAAAGGACCCCTTACCAAAGATTTCCTCCGGAATCGCCGTAGGTACCCATCATTACATGAATGACTATGCTCTAGTTTGAGAAAATGATAGTCTTCGTATTGGCTCCAAAATCTTCACTGAAGAATCCCTGAAGACTCTTTGAAGATTCTTTCTTCAGCTGAATTGGACCCCTGGGCCCCACAAAAAAAAACAAAAAAGGACCCCTTACCAAACATTTCCTCCGGAATCGCCGGAGGTGGCCATCATTACATGAATGACTATGCTCTAGTTTGAGAAAATGATAGTCTTCGTATTGGTGCCAAAATCTTCACCGAAGAATCCCTGAAGACTCTTTGAAGATTCTTTCTTCAGCTGAACTGGACCCCTGGGCCCCACGAAAAAAAAAAAAAAAAAAAAGGACCCCTTACCAAAGATTTCCTCCAGAATCGCCGGAGGTTGCCATCATTACTTGAATGACTATGCTCTAGTTTGAGAAAATGATAGTCTTCGTATTGGCTCCAAAATATTCACCGAAGAATCCCTGAACACTCCTTGAAGATTCTTTCTTCAGCTGAATTGGAACCCGGGCCCCCCCCCCCCAAAAAAAGGACCCCTTACCAAAGATTTCCTCCGGAATCGCCGGAGGTGGCCATCATTACATGAATGACTATGCTCTAGTTTGAGAAAATGATAGTCTTCGTATTGGCGACAAAATCTTCACCGAGGAATCCCTGAAGACTCCTTGAAGATTCTTTCTTCAGCTGAACTGGACCCCTGGGCCCCACAAAAAAAAAAAAAAGGACCCCTTACCAAAGATTTCCTCCGGAATCGCAGGAGGTAGCCATCATTACATGAATGACTATGCTCTAGTTTGAGAAAATGATAGTCTTCGTATTGGTGCCAAAATCTTCACTGAAGAATCCCTGAAGACTCCTTGAAGATTCTTTCTTCAGCTGAACTGGACCCCTGGGCCCCACAAAGAAAAAAAAAAAAAGGACCCCTTACCAAAGATTTCCTCCGGAATCGCCGGAGGTGGCCATCATTACATGAATGAATATGCTCTAGTTTGAGAAAATGATAGTCTTCGTATTGGCTCCAAAATCTTCACCGAAGAATCCCTGAAGACTCTTTGAAGATTCTTTCTTCAGCTGAATTGGACCCCTGGCCCCCCCCCTCAAAAAAACAAAAAAGGACCCCTTACCAAAGATTTCCTCCGGAATCGCCGGAGGTGGCCATCATTACATGAATGACTATGCTCTAGTTTGAGAAAATGATAGTCTTCGTATTGGCGCAAAATCTTCACCTAAGAATCCCTGAAGACTCCTTGAAGATTCTTTCTTTAGCTGAACTGGACCCCTGGGCCCAACAAAAAAAAGAAAAAGAAAAAAGGACCCCTTACCAAAGATTTCCTCCGGAATCGCCGGAGGTGACCATCATTACATGAATGACTATGCTCTAGTTTGAGAAAATGATAGTCTTCGTATTGGCTCCAAAATCTTCACCGAAGAATCCCTGAAGACTCTTTGAAGATTCTTTCTTCAGCTGAATTGGACCCCGGGGCCCCCCCAAAAAAAACAAAAAAGGACCCCTTACCAAAGATTTCCTCCGTAATCGCCGGAGGTGGCCATCATTACATGAATGACTATGCTCTAGTTTTAGAAAATGATAGTCTTCATATTGGCTCCAGAATCCTCACCCAAGATTCCCTGAAGACTCCTTGAAGACTCTTTCTTCAGCAGTATAACAGGTGTCATTTTTCAATTTCAAGGGTAATTTCTACCATTTATATTGCTGGTAGCCCTTATGACTATGCTCTACTTTGAGAAAATGATAGTCTTAGTATTGGCGCAAAATCTTCACCGAAGAATCCCTGAAGACTCCTTGAAGATTCTTTCTTCAGCTGAATAGGACCCCTGGGCCCCACAAACAAAAAAAAACAAAAAAGGACCCCTTATCAAAGATTTCCTCCGGAATCGCCGGAGGGGGCCATCATTACATGAATGACTATGCTCTAGTTTGAGAAAATGATAGTCTTCGTATTGGCGCCAAAATCTTCACCGAAGAATCCCTGAAGACTCCTCGAAGATTCTTTCTTCAGCTGAACTGGACCCCTGGACCCCACAAAAAAAACAAAAGAAAAAAGGACCCCTTACCAAAGATTTCCTCCGGAATCGCCGGAGGTGGCCATCATTACATGAATGACTATGCTGTAGTTTGAGAAAATTATAGTCTTCGTATTGGCGCAAAATCTTCAACGAAGAATCCCTGAAGACTCCATGAAGATTCTTTCTTCAGCTGAACTGGACCCCTGGGCCCCACAAAAAAAAACAAAACTAAAAAGGACCCCTTACCAAAGATTTTCTCCGGAATCGCTGGAGGTGGCCATCATTACATGAATGACTAAGCTCTAGTTTGAGAAAATGATAGTCTTCGTATTGGCGCCAAAATCTTCACCGAAGAATCCCTGAAGACTCCTTGAATATTCTTTCTTCAGCTGAATTGGACTCTTGGGCCCCACAAAAAAAAACAATAAACTACCCCTTACCAAAGATTTCCTCCGGAATCGCCGGAGGTGGCCATCATTACATGAATGACTATGCTCTAGTTTGAGAAAATGATAGTCTTCGTATTGGCGCCAAAATCTTCACCGAGGAATCCCTGAAGACTCCTTGAAGATTCTTTCTTCAGCTGAACTGGACCCCTGGGCCCCACAAAAAAAAAAAAAATAAAAAAAAGGACCCCTTACCAAAGATTTCATCCGGAATCGCAGGAGGTAGCCATCATTACATGAATGACTATGCTCTAGTTTGAGAAAATGATAGTCTTCGTATTTGTGCCAAAATCTTCACTGAAGAATCCCTGAAGACTCCTTGAAGATTCTTTTTTCATCTGAACTGGACCCCTGGGCCCCACAAAAAAAAAAAAAAAAAGGACCCCTTACCAAAGATTTCCTCCGTAATCGACGGAGGTGGCCATCATTACATGAATGACTATGCTCTAGTTTGAGAAAATGATTTTCTTCGTATTGGCTCCAAAATCTTCACCGAAGAATCCCTGAAGACTTCTTGAAGATTCTTTCTTCAGCTGAATTGGACCCCTGGGCCCCACAAAAAAAACAAAAAAGGACCCCTTACCAAAGATTTCCTCCGGAATCGCCGGAGGTGGCCATCATTACATGAATGACTATGCTCTAGTTTTAGAAAATGATAGTCTTCATATTGGCTCCAAAATCCTCACCCAAGATTCCCTGAAGACTCCTTGAAGATTCTTTCTTCAGCTGAACTGGACCCCTGGGCCCCACAAAAAAAAAAAAAAAAACGAACCCCTTACGAAAGATTTCCTCCGGAATCGCCGGAGGTGGAGATCATTACATGAATGACTAAGCTCTAGTTTGAGAAAATGATAGTCTTCGTATTGACTCCAAAATCTTCACCGAAGAATCCCTGAAGACTCCTTGAAGATTCTTTCTTCAGCTGAACTGGACCCCTGGGCCCCACAAAAAAAAAAAGAAAAGAAAAAAGGACCCCTTACCAAAGATTTCCTCCGGAATCGCCGGAGGTTTCCATCATTACATGAATGACTATGCTCTAGTTTGAGAAAATGATAGTCTTCGTATTGGCACAATATCTTCACCGAAGAATCCCTGAAGACTCATTGAAGATTCTTTCTTCAGCTGAACTGGACCCCTGGGACCCACAAAAAAAAAAAAAAGGACCCCTTACCAAAGATTTCCTCCGGAATCGCCGGAGGTGGCCATCATTACATGAATGACTATGCTCTAGTTTGAGAAAATGATAGTCTTTGTATTGGCTCCAAAATCTTCACTGAAGAATCCCTGAAGACTCCTTGAAACTTCTTTCTTCAGCTGAATTGGACCCCTGGGCCCCACAAAAAAAAACATAAAAGGACCCCTTACCAAAGATTTCCTCCGGAATCACCGGAGGTGGCCATCATTACATGAATGACTATGCTCTAGTTTGAGAAAATGATAGTCTTCGTATTGGCGCCAAAATCTTCACCGAAGAATCCCTGAAGACTCCTTGAAGATTCTTTCTTCAGCTGAACTGGACCCCTGGGATCCACGAAAAAAAAAAAGACCCCCTACCAAAGATTTCCTCCGGAATCGCCGGAGGTGGCCATAGTTACATGAATGACTATGCTCTAGTTTGAGAAAATGATAGTCTTTGTATTGCCTCCAAAATCTTCACCGAAGAATCCCTGAAGGCTCCTTGAAGATTCTTTCTTCAGCTGAACTGGACCCCTGGGACCCACAAAAAAACAAAAAAGGACCCCTTACCATAGATTTCCTCCGGAATCGCCGGAGGTGGCCATCATTACAAGAATGACTATGCTCTAGTTTGAGAAAATGATAGTCTTCGTATTGGCGCCAAAATCTTCACCGAAGAATCCCTGAAGACTCCTTGAAGATTCTTTCTTCAGCTGAACTGGACCCCTGAGCCCCACAAAAAAAAAAAAAAAAAAAAAGGACCCCTTACCAAAGATTTCCTCCGGAATCGCCGGAGGTGGCCATCATTACATGAATGAATATGCTCTAGTTTGAGAAAAAGATAGTCTTCGTATTGGCTCCAAAATCTTCACCGAAGAATCCCTGAAGACTCCTTGAAGATTCTTTCTTCAGCTGAATTGGACCCCTGGGCCCCACAAAAAAAAAAAAAAACAAAAAAGGACCCCTTACCAAAGATTTCCTCCGGAATCGCCGGAGGTGGCCATCATTACATGAATGACTATGCTCTAGTTTGAGAAAATTATAGTCTTCGTATTGGCGCCAAAATCTTCACCGAAGAATCCCTGAAGACTCCTTGAAGATTCTTTCTTCAGCTGAACTGGACCACTGGGCCCCACAAAAAAAAAAAAACAAAAAAGGACCCCTTACCAAAGATTTCCTCCGGAATCGCCGGAGGTGGCCATCATTACATGAATGACTATGCTCTAGTTTGAGAAAATGATAGTCTTTGTATTGGCTCCAAAATCTTCACCGAAGAATCCCTGAAGACTGCTTGAAGATTCTTTCTTCAGCTGAATTGGACCCCTGGGCACCACAAAAAAAAAAAAAAACAAAAAAGGACCCCATACCAAAGATTTCCTCCGGAATCGCCGGAGGTGGCCATCATTACATGAATGACTATGCTCTAGTTTGAGAAAATGATAGTCTTCGTATTGGCGCAAAATCTTCACCGAAGAATCCCTGAAGACTCCTTGAAGATTCTCTCTTCAGCTGAATTGGACCCCTGGGCCCCACAAAAAAAAAAAAAAAAAAAAAAAAGGACCCCTTACCAAAGATTTCCTCCGGAATTTGCCGCAGGTGGCCATCATTACATGAATGACTAAGCTCTAGTTTGAGGAAATGATAGTCTTCGTATTGGCGCCAAAATCTTCACCGAAGAATCCCTGAAGACTCCTTGAAGATTCTTTCTTCAGCTGAATTGGACCCCTGGGCCCCACAAAAAAAAAACAAAAAAGTACCCCTTACCAAAGATTTCCTCCGGAATCGCCGGAGGTGGCCATCATTACATGAATGACTATGCTCTAGTTTGAGAAAATGATAGTCTTCGTATTGGCGCCAAAATCTTCACCGAAGAATCCCTGAAGACTCCTTGAAGATTCTTTCTTCAGCTGAACTGGACCCCTGGGCCCCACAAAAAAAAAAAAAAAAAAAGGACCCCTTACCAAAGATTTCCTCCGGAATCGCCGGAGGTGGCCATCATTACATGAATGACTATGCTCTAGTTTGAGAAAATGATAGTCTTCGTATTGGCTCAAAATCTTCACCGAAGAATCCCTGAAGACTCCTTGAAGATTCTTTCTTCAGCTGAATTGGACCCTTGGGCCCCACAAAAAAAAAAAAAAAAAAAAGGACCCCTTACCAAAGATTTCCTCCGGAATCGCCGGAGGTGGCCATCATTACATGAATGACTATGCTCTAGTTTGAGAAAATGATAGTCTTCGTATTGGTGCAAAATCTTCACTGAAGAATCCCTGAAGACTCCTTGAAGATTCTTTCTTCAGCTGAACTGGACCCCTGGGCCCCACAAATAAAAAAAAAAAAAGGACCCCTTACCAAATATTTCCTCCGGAATCACCGGAGGTGGCCATCATTACATGAATGACTATGCTCTAGTTTGAGAAAATGATAGTCTTCGTATTGGCTCCAAAATCTTCACCGAAGAATCCCTGAAGACTCTTTGAAGATTCTTTCTTCAGCTGAATTGGACCCCTGGGCACCACAAAAAAAAAAAAAAAAAAAATGACCCCTTACCAAAGATTTCCTCCGGAATCGCCGGAGGTGTCCATCATTACATGAATGACTATGCTCTAGTTTTAGAAAATGATAGTCTTCGTATTGGCTCCAAAATCCTCACCCAAGATTCCCTGAAGACTCCTTGAAGACTCTTTCTTCAGCAGTATAACAGGTGTCATTTTTCAATTTCAAGGGTAATTTCTACCATTTATATAGCTGGTAGCCTTTATGACTATGCTCTAGTTTGAGAAAATGATAGTCTTAGTATTGGCGCAAAATCTTCACCGAAGAATCCCTGAAGACTCCTTGAAGATTCTTTCTTCAGCTTAATTGGACCCCTGGGCCCCACAAAAAAAAAAAAAACACAAAAAAGGACCCCTTACCAAAGATTTCCTCCGGAATCGCCGGAGGTGGCCATCATTACATGAATGACTATGCTCTAGTTTGAGAAAATGATAGTCTTCGTATTGGCGCCAAAATCTTCACCGAAGAATCCCTGAAGACTCCTTGAAGATTCTTTCTTCAGCTGAACTGGACCCCTGGGCCCCACGAAAAAAAAAAAGACCCCCTACCAAAGATTTCCTCCGGAATCGCTGGAGGTTGCCATCATTACATGAATGACTATGCTCTAGTTTGAGAAAATGATAGTCTTCGTATTGGCTCCAAAATCTTCACCGAAGAATCCCTGAAGACTCCTTGAAGATTCTTTCTTCAGCTGAATTGGACCCCTGGGCCCCACAAAAAAAAAAAAACAAAAAAGGACCCCTTACCAAAGAGTTCCTCCGGAATCGCCGGAGGTGGCCATCATTACATGGATGACTATGCTCTAGTTTGAGAAAATGATAGTCTTCGTATTGGCTCCAAAATCTTCACCGAAGAATCCCTGAAGACTCTTTGAAGATTCTTTCTTCAGCAGAATTGGACCCCTGGGCCCCACAAAAAAAAAAAAAAAAAAAAGGACCCCTTACCAAAGATTTCCTCCGGAATCGCCGGAGGTGGCCATCATTACATGAATGACTATGCTCTAGTTTTAGAAATTGATAGTCTTCGTATTGGCTCCAAAATCCTCACCCAAGATTCCCTGAAGACTCCTTGAAGACTCTTTCTTCAGCAGTATAACAGGTGTCATTTTTCGATTTCAAGGGTAATTTCTTCCATTTATATAGCTGGTAGCCTTTATGACTATGCTCTAGTTTGAGAAAATGATAGTCTTAGTATTGGCGGGAAAATCTTCACCGAAGAATCCCTGAAGACTCCTTCAAGATTCTTTCTTCAGCTGAACTGAACCCCTGGGCCCCACAATAAAAAAAAAAAAAAAAAAGGAACCCTTACCAAAGATTTCCTCCGGAATCGCCAGAGGTGGCCATCATTACAAGAATGTCTATGCTGTAGTTTGAGAAAATGATATTCTTCGTATTGGCGCCAAAATCTTCACTGAAGAATCCCTGAAGACTCCTTGAAGATTCTTTCTTCAGCTGAACTGGACCCCTGGGCCCCACGAAAAAAAAAAAGGAACCCCTACCAAAGATTTCCTCCGGAATCGCCGGAGGTGGCCATCATTACATGAATGACTATGCTCTAGTTTGAGAAAATGATAGTCTTCGTATTGGCTCCAAAATCTTCACCGAAGAATGCCTGAAGACTCCTTGAAGATTCTTTCTTCAGCTGAATTGGACCCCTGGGCCCCACAAAAAAAAAAAAAAAAAAACGAACCCCTTGCGAAAGATTTGCTCCGGAATTGCCGGAAGTGGAGATCATTACATGAATGACGAAGCTCTAGTTTGAGAAAATGATAGTCTTCGTATTGACTCCAAAATCTTCACCGAAGAATCCCTGAAGACTCCTTGAAGATTCTTTCTTCAGCTGAATTGGACCCCTGGGCCCCACAAAAAAAAAAGAAAAAAGGACCCCTTACCAAAGATTTCCTCCGGAATCGCCGGAGGTGGCCATCATTACATGAATGACTATGCTCTAGTTTAAGAAAATGATAGTCTTCGTATTGGCGCAATATCTTCACTGAAGAATCCCTGAAGACTCCTTGAAGATTCTTTCTTCAGCTGAATTGGACCCCTGGGCCCCACAAAAAAAAACAAAAAAGGACCCCTTACCAAAGATTTCCTCCGGAATCACCGGAGGTGGGCATCATTACATGAATGACTATGCTCTAGTTTGAGAAAATGATAGTCTTCGTATTGGCGCCAAAATCTTCACCTAAGAATCCCTGAAGACTCCTTGAAGATTCTTTCTTCAGCTGAACTGGACCCCTGGGATCCACGAAAAAAAAAAAGACCCCCTATCAAAGATTTCCTCCGGAATCGCCGGAGGTGGCCATCATTACATGAATGACTATGCTCTAGTTTGAGAAAATGATAGTCTTCGTATTGGCGCCAAAATCTTCACCGAAGAATCCCTGAAGACTCCTTGAAGATTCTTTCTTCAGCTGAACTGGACGCCTGAGCCCCACAAAAAAAAAAAAAAAAAAAAAGGACCCCTTACCAAAGATTTCCTCCGGAATCGCCGGAGGTGGCCATCTTTACATGAATGAATATGCTCTAGTTTGAGAAAAAGATAGTCTTCATATTGGCTCCAAAATCTTCACCGAAGAATCCCTGAAGACTCCTTGAAGATTCTTTCTTCAGCTGAACTGGACCCCTGAGCCCCACAAAAAAAAAAAAAACAAAAAAGGACCCCTTACCAAAGATTTCCTCCGGAATCGCCGGAGGTGGCCATCATTACATGAATGACTATGCTCTAGTTTGAGAAAATGATAGTCTTCGTATTGGCGCCAAAATCTTCACCGAAGAATCCCTAAAGACTCCTTGAAGATTCTTTCTTCAGCTGAACTGGACCACTGGGCCCTACAAAAAAAAAAAACAAAAAAGGACCCCTTACCAAAGATTTCCTCCGGAATCGCCGGAGGTGGCCATCATTACATGAATGACTATGCTCTAGTTTGAGAAAATGATAGTCTTCGTATTGGCTCCAAAATCTTCACCGAAGAATCCCTGAAGACTGCTTGAAGATTCTTTCTTCAGCTGAATTGGACCCCTGGGCCCCACAAAAAAAAAAAAAAAAAAAAAAAAAGGACCCCTTACCAAAGATTTCCTCCGGAATCGCCGGAGGTGGCCATCATTACATGAATGACTATGCTCTAGTTTGAGAAAATGATAGTCTTCGTATTGGCGCAAAATCTTCACCGAAGAATCCCTGAAGACTCCTTGAAGATTCTTTCTTCAGCTTAATTGGACCCCTGGGCCCCACAAAAAAAAAAAACAAAAAAGGACCCCTTACCAAAGATTTCCTCCGGAATCGCCGGAGGTGGCCATCATTACATGAATGACTATGCTCTAGTTTGAGAAAATGATAGTCTTCGTATTGGCTCCAAAATCTTCACCGAAGAATGCCTGAAGACTCCTTGAAGATTCTTTCTTCAGCTGAATTGGACCCCTGGGCCCCACAAAAAAAAAAAAAAAAAAACGAACCCCTTGCGAAAGATTTGCTCCGGAATTGCCGGAAGTGGAGATCATTACATGAATGACGAAGCTCTAGTTTGAGAAAATGATAGTCTTCGTATTGACTCCAAAATCTTCACCGAAGAATCCCTGAAGACTCCTTGAAGATTCTTTCTTCAGCTGAATTGGACCCCTGGGCCCCACAAAAAAAAAAGAAAAAAGGACCCCTTACCAAAGATTTCCTCCGGAATCGCCGGAGGTGGCCATCATTACATGAATGACTATGCTCTAGTTTAAGAAAATGATAGTCTTCGTATTGGCGCAATATCTTCACTGAAGAATCCCTGAAGACTCCTTGAAGATTCTTTCTTCAGCTGAATTGGACCCCTGGGCCCCACAAAAAAAAACAAAAAAGGACCCCTTACCAAAGATTTCCTCCGGAATCACCGGAGGTGGCCATCATTACATGAATGACTATGCTCTAGTTTGAGAAAATGATAGTCTTCGTATTGGCGCCAAAATCTTCACCTAAGAATCCCTGAAGACTCCTTGAAGATTCTTTCTTCAGCTGAACTGGACCCCTGGGATCCACGAAAAAAAAAAAGACCCCCTACCAAAGATTTCCTCCGGAATCGCCGGAGGTGGCCATCATTACATGAATGACTATGCTCTAGTTTGAGAAAATGATAGTCTTCGTATTGGCGCCAAAATCTTCACCGAAGAATCCCTGAAGACTCCTTGAAGATTCTTTCTTCAGCTGAACTGGACGCCTGAGCCCCACAAAAAAAAAAAAAAAAAAAAAAGGACCCCTTACCAAAGATTTCCTCCGGAATCGCCGGAGGTGGCCATCATTACATGAATGAATATGCTCTAGTTTGAGAAAAAGATAGTCTTCATATTGGCTCCAAAATCTTCACCGAAGAATCCCTGAAGACTCCTTGAAGATTCTTTCTTCAGCTGAACTGGACCCCTGAGCCCCACAAAAAAAAAAAAAACAAAAAAGGACCCCTTACCAAAGATTTCCTCCGGAATCGCCGGAGGTGGCCATCATTACATGAATGACTATGCTCTAGTTTGAGAAAATGATAGTCTTCGTATTGGCGCCAAAATCTTCACCGAAGAATCCCTAAAGACTCCTTGAAGATTCTTTCTTCAGCTGAACTGGACCACTGGGCCCTACAAAAAAAAAAAACAAAAAAGGACCGCTTACCAAAGATTTCCTCCGGAATCGCCGGAGGTGGCCATCATTACATGAATGACTATGCTCTAGTTTGAGAAAATGATAGTCTTCGTATTGGCTCCAAAATCTTCACCGAAGAATCCCTGAAGACTGCTTGAAGATTCTTTCTTCAGCTGAATTGGACCCCTGGGCCCCACAAAAAAAAAAAAAAAAAAAAAAAAGGACCCCTTACCAAAGATTTCCTCCGGAATCGCCGGAGGTGGCCATCATTACATGAATGACTATGCTCTAGTTTGAGAAAATGATAGTCTTCGTATTGGCGCAAAATCTTCACCGAAGAATCCCTGAAGACTCCTTGAAGATTCTTTCTTCAGCTTAATTGGACCCCTGGGCCCCACAAAAAAAAAAAAACAAAAAAGGACCCCTTACCAAAGATTTCCTCCGGAATCGCCGGAGGTGGCCATCATTACATGAATGACTATGCTCTAGTTTGAGAAAATGATAGTCTTCGTATTGGCTCCAAAATCTTCACCGAAGAATCCCTGAAGACTGATTGAAGATTCTTTCTTCAGCTGAATTGGACCCCTGGGCCCCACAAAAAAAAAAAAAAAGGACCCCTTACCAAAGATTTCCTCCGGAATCGCCGGAGGTGGCCATCATTACATGAATGACTAAGCTCTAGTTTGAGGAAATGATAGTCTTCGTATTGGCGCCAAAATCTTCACCGAAGAATCCCTGAAGACTCCTTGAAGATTCTTTCTTCAGCTGAATTGGACCCCTGGGTCCCACAAAAAAAAACTAAAAAGTACCCCTTACCAAAGATTTCCTCCGGAATCGCCGGAGGTGGCCATCATTACATGAATGACTATGCTCTAGTTTGAGAAAATGATAGTCTTCGTATTGGCTCCAAAATCTTCACCGAAGAATCCCTGAAGACTGCTTGAAGATTCTTTCTTCAGCTGAATTGGACCCCTGGGCCCCACAAAAAAAAAAAAAAAAAAAAAGGACCCCTTACCAAAGATTTCCTCCGGAATCGCCGCAGGTGGCCATCATTACATGAATGACTAAGCTCTAGTTTGAGGAAATGATAGTCTTCGTATTGGCGCCAAAATCTTCACCGAAGAATCCCTGAAGACTCCTTGAAGATTCTTTCTTCAGCTGAATTGGACCCCTGGGTCCCACAAAAAAAAACAAAAAAGTACCCCTTACCAAAGATTTTCTCCGGAATCGCCGGAGGTGGCCATCATTACATGAATGACTATGCTCTAGTTTGAGAAAACGATAGTCTTCGTATTGGCGCCAAAATCTTCACCGAAGAATCCCTGAAGACTCCTTGAAGATTCTTTCTTCAGCTGAACTGGACCCCTGGGCCCCACAAAAAAAAAAAACAAAAAAGGACCCCTTACCAAAGATTTCCTCCGGAATCGCCGGAGGTGGCCATCATTACATGAATGACTATGCTCTAGTTTGAGAAAATGATAGTCTTCGTATTGGCTCCAAAATCTTCACCGAAGTATCCCTGAAGACTCCTTGAAGATTCTTTCTTCAGTTGAGTTGGACCCCTGGGCCCCACAAAAAAAAAAAACAAAAAAGGACCCCTTACCAAAGATTTCCTCCGGAATCGCCGGAGGTGGCCATCATTACATGAATGACTATGCTCTAGTTTGAGAAAATGATAGTCTTCGTATTGGCTCAAAATCTTCACCGAAGAATCCCTGAAGACTCCTTGAAGATTCTTTCTTCAGCTGAATTTTACCCTTGGGCCCCACAAAAAAAAAAAAAAAAAAAAGGACCCCTTACCAAAGATTTCCTCCGGAATCGCCGGAGGTGGCCATCATTACATGAATGACTATGCTCTAGTTTGAGAAAATGACAGTCTTCGTATTGGTGCAAAATCTTCACTGAAGAATCCCTGAAGACTCCTTGAAGATTCTTTCTTCAGCTGAACTGGACCCCTGGACCCCACAAATAAAAAAAAAAAAGGACCCCTTACCAAATATTTCCTCCGGAATCACCGGAGGTGGCCATCATTACATGAATGACTATGCTCTAGTTTGAGAAAATGATAGTCTTCGTATTGGCTCCAAAATCTTCACCGAAGAATCCCTGAAGACTCTTTGAAGATTCTTTCTTCAGCTGAATTGGACCCCTGGGCCCCACAAAAAAAAAAAAAAAAAAAAAAGGACCCCTTACCAAAGATTTCCTCCGGAATCGCCGGAGGTGTCCATCATTACATGAATGACTATGCTCTAGTTTTAGAAAATGATAGTCTTCGTATTGGCTCCAAAATCCTCACCCAAGATTCCCTGAAGACTCCTTGAAGACTCTTTCTTCAGCAGTATAACAGGTGTCATTTTTCAATTTCAAGGGTAATTTCTACCATTTATATAGCTGGTAGCCTTTATGACTATGCTCTAGTTTGAGAAATTGATAGTCTTAGTATTGCCGCAAAATCTTCACCGAAGAATCCCTGAAGACTTCTTGAAGATTCTTTCTTCAGCTTAATTGGACCCCTGGGCCCCACAAAAAAAAAAAAACACAAAAAAGGACCCCTTACCAAAGATTTCCTCCGGAATCGCCGGAGGTGGCCATCATTACATGAATGACTATGATCTAGTTTGAGAAAATGATAGTCTTCGTATTGGCGCCAAAATCTTCACCGAAGAATCCCTGAAGACTCCTTGAAGATTCTTTCTTCAGCTGAACTGGACCCCTGGGCCCCACGAAAAAAAAAAGACCCCCTACCAAACATTTCCTCCGGAATCGCCGGAGGTGGCCATCATTACATGAATGACTATGCTCTAGTTTGAGAAAATGTTAGTCTTCGTATTGGCTCCAAAATCTTCACCGAAGAATCCCTGAAGACTCCTTGAAGATTCTTTCTTCAGCTGAATTGGACCCCTGGGCCCCACAAAAAAAAACAAAAAAGGACCCCTTACCATAGATTTCCTCCGGAATCGCCGGAGGTGGCCATCATTAGATGAATGACTATGCTCTAGTTTGAGAAAATGATAGTCTTCGTATTGGCGCCAAAATCTTCACCGAAGAATCCCTGAAGACTCCTTGAAGATATTTTCTTCAACTGAATTGGACCCCTGGGCCCCACAAAAAAAAAAAAACAAAAAAGGACCCCTTACCAAAGATTTCCTCCGGAATTGCAGGAGGTAGCCATCATTACATGAATGACTATGCTCTAGTTTGAGAAAATGATAGTCTTCGTATTGGTGCCAAAATCTTCACTGAAGAATCCCTGAAGACTCCTTGAAGATTCTTTCTTCAGCTGAACTGGACCCCTGGGCCCCACAAAAAAAAAAAAAAGGACCCCTTACCAAAGATTTCCTCCGGAATCGCCGGAGGTACCCATCATTACATGAATGACTATGCTCTAGTTTGAGAAAATGAGAGTCTTCGTATTGGCTCCAAAATCTTCACTGAAGAATCCCTGAAGACTCTTTGAAGATTCTTTCTTCAGCTGAATTGGACCCCTGGGCGCCACAAAAAAAAACAAAAAAGGACCCCTTACCAAACATTTCCTCCGGAATCGCCGGAGGTGGCCATCATTACATGAATGACTATGCTCTAGTTTGAGAAAATGATAGTCTTCGTATTGGTGCCAAAATCTTCACCGAAGAATCCCTGAAGACTCTTTGAAGATTCTTTCTTCAGCTGAACTGGACCCCTGGGCCCTACGAAAAAAAAAAAAAAAAAAAGGACCCCTTACCAAAGATTTCCTCCGGAATCGCCGGAGGTAGCCATCATTACATGAATGACTATGCTCTAGTTTGAGAAAATGATAGTCTTCGTATTGGCTCCAAAATATTCACCGAAGAATCCCTGAAGACTCCTTGAAGATTCTTTCTTCAGCTGAATTGGAACCCTGGGCCCCCCCCCCCAAAAAAAAGGACCCCTTACCAAAGATTTCCTCCGGAATCGCCGGAGGTGGCCATCATTACATGAATGACTATGCTCTAGTTTGAGAAAATGATAGTCTTCGTATTGGCGACAAAATCTTCACCGAGGAATCCCTGAAGACTCCTTGAAGATTCTTTCTTCAGCTGAACTGGACCCTTGGGCCCCACAAAAAAAAAAAAAAGGACCCCTTACCAAAGATTTCCTCCGGAATCGCAGGAGGCAGCCATCATTACATGAATGACTATGCTCTAGTTTGAGAAAATGATAGTCTTCGTATTGGTGCCAAAATCTTCACTGAAGAATCCCTGAAGACTCCTTGAAGATTCTTTCTTCAGCTGAACTGGACCCCTGGGCCCCACAAAGAAAAAAAAAAAAGGACCCCTTACCAAAGATTTCCTCCGGAATCGCCGGAGGTGGCCATCATTACATGAATGACTATGCTCTAGTTTGAGAAAATGTTAGTCTTCGTATTGGCTCCAAAATCTTCACCGAAGAATCCCTGAAGACTCTTTGAAGATTCTTTCTTCAGCTGAATTGGACCCCTGGCCCCTCCCAAAAAAAACAAAAAAGGACCCCTTACCAAAGATTTCCTCCGGAATCGCCGGAGGTGGCCATCATTACATGAATGACTATGCTCTAGTTTGAGAAAATGATAGTCTTCGTATTGGCGCAAAATCTTCACTGAAGAATCCCTGAAGACTCCTTGAAGATTCTTTCTTCAGCTGAACTGGACCCCTGGGCCCAACAAAAAAAAAAAAAAAGAAAAAAGGACCCCTTACCAAAGATTTCCTCCGGAATCGCCGGAGGTGACCATCATTACATGAATGACTATGCTCTAGTTTGAGAAAATGATAGTCTTCGTATTGGCTCCAAAATCTTCACCGAAGAATCCCTGAAGACTCTTTGAAGATTCTTTCTTCAGCTGAATTGGACCCCTGGGCCCCCCCAAAAAAAACAAAAAAGGACCCCTTACCAAAGATTTCCTCCGTAATCGCCGGAGGTGGCTATCATTACATGAATGACTATGCTCTAGTTTTAGAAAATGATAGTCTTCATATTGGCTCCAGAATCCTCACCCAAGATTCCCTGAAGACTCCTTGAAGACTCTTTCTTCAGCAGTATAACAGGTGTCATTTTTCAATTTCAAGGGTAATTTCTACCATTTATATAGCTGGTAGCCTTTATGACTATGCTCTAGTTTGAGAAAATGATAGTCTTAGTATTGGCGCCAAAATCTTCACCGAAGAATCCCTGAAGACTCCTTGAAGATTCTTTCTTCAGCTGAATAGGACCCCTGGGCCCCACAAACAAAAAAAAAACAAAAAAGGACCCCTTATCAAAGATTTCCTCCTGAATCGCCGGAGGTGGCCATCATTACATGAAAGCCTATGCTCTAGTTTGAGAAAATGATAGTCTTCGTATTGGCGCCAAAATCTTCACCGAAGAATCCCTGAAGACTCCTCGAAGATTCTTTCTTCAGCTGAACTGGACCCCTGGGCCCCACAAAAAAAACAAAACTAAAAAAACAAAAGAAAAAAGGACCCCTTACCAAAGATTTCCTCCGGAATCGCCGGAGGTGGCCATCATTACATGAATGACTATGCTGTAGTTTGAGAAAATTATAGTCTTCGTATTGGCGCAAAATCTTCAACGAAGAATCCCTGAAGACTCCTTGAATATTCTTTCTTCAGCTGAATTGGACTCCTGGGCCCCACAAAAAAAAACAAAAACATACCCCTAACCAAAGATTTCCTCTGGAATCGCCGGAGGTGGCCATCATTACATGAATGACTATGCTCTAGTTTGAGAAAATTATAGTCTTCGTATTGGCGCCAAAATCTTCACCGAAGAATCCCTGAAGACTCCTTGAAGATTCTTTCTTCAGCTGAACTGGACCCCTGGGCCCCACAAAAAAAACAAAACTAAAAAGGACCCCTTACCAAAGATTTCCTCCGGAATCGCTGGAGGTGGCCATCATTACATGAATGACTAAGCTCTAGTTTGAGAAAATGATAGTCTTCGTATTGGCGCCAAAATCTTCACCAAAGAATCCCTGAAGACTCCTTGAATATTCTTTTTTCAGCTGAATTGGACTCCTGGGCCCCACAAAAAAAAAACAATAAACTACCCCTTACCAAAGATTTCCTCCGGAATCGCCGGAGGTAGCCATCATTACATGAATGACTATGCTCTAGTTTGAGAAAATGATAGTCTTCGTATTGGCGCCAAAATCTTCACCGAAGAATCCCTGAAGACTCCTTGAAGATTCTTTCTTCAGCTGAACTGGACCCCTGGGCCCCACAAAAAAAAAAAAAAAAAAAAGGACCCCTTACCAAAGATTTCCTCCGGAATCGCCGGAGGTGGCCATCATTACATGAATGACTATGCTCTAGTTTGATAAAATGATAGTCTTCGTATTGGCTCCAAAATCCTCACCCAAGATTCCCTGAAGACTCCTTGAAGACTCTTTCTTCAGCAGTATAACGGGTGTCATTTTTCAATTTCAAGGGTAATTTCTACCATTTATATAGCTGGTAGCCTTTATGACTATGCTCTAGTTTGAGAAAATGATAGTCTTAGTATTGGCGCAAAATCTTCACCGAAGAATCCCTGAAGACTCCTTGAAGATTCTTTCTTCAGCTTAATTGGACCCCTGGGCCCCACAAAAAAAAAAAAAACACAAAAAAGGACCCCTTACCAAAGATTTCCTCCAGAATCGCCGGAGGTGGCCATCATTACATGAATGACTATGATCTAGTTTGAGAAAATGATAGTCTTCGTATTGGCGCCAAAATCTTCACCGAAGAATCCCTGAAGACTCCTTGAAGATTCTTTCTTCAGCTGAACTGGACCCCTGGGCCCCACGAAAAAAAAAAGACCCCCTACCAAACATTTCCTCCGGAATCGCCGGAGGTGGCCATCATTACATGAATGACTATGCTCTAGTTTGAGAAAATGATAGTCTTCGTATTGGCTCCAAAATCTTCACCGAAGAATCCCTGAAGACTCCTTGAAGATTCTTTCTTCAGCTGAATTGGACCCCTGGGCCCCACAAAAAAAAACAAAAAAGGACCCCTTACCATAGATTTCCTCCGGAATCGCCGGAGGTGGCCATCATTACATGAATGACTATGCTCTAGTTTGAGAAAATGATAGTCTTCGTATTGGCGCCAAAATCTTCACCGAAGAATCCCTGAAGACTCCTTGAAGATATTTTCTTCAACTGAATTGTACCCCTGGGCCCCACAAAAAAAAAAACAAAAAAGGACCCCTTACCAAAGATTTCCTCCGGAATTGCAGGAGGTAGCCATCATTACATGAATGACTATGCTCTAGTTTGAGAAAATGATAGTCTTCGTATTGGCTCCAAAATCTTCACTGAAGAATCCCTGAAGACTCTTTGAAGATTCTTTCTTCAGCTGAATTGGACCCCTGGGCCCCACAAAAAAAAAAAAAAAGGACCCCTTACCATAGATTTCCTCCGGAATCGCCGGAGGTGGCCATCATTACATGAATGACTATGCTCTAGTTTGAGAAAATGATAGTCTTCGTATTGGCGCCAAAATCTTCACCGAAGAATCCCTGAAGACTCCTTGAAGATATTTTCTTCAACTGAATTGTACCCCTGGGCCCCACAAAAAAAAAAAACAAAAAAGGACCCCTTACCAAAGATTTCCTCCGGAATTGCAGGAGGTAGCCATCATTACATGAATGACTATGCTCTAGTTTGAGAAAATGATAGTCTTCGTATTGGCTCCAAAATCTTCACTGAAGAATCCCTGAAGACTCCTTGAAGATTCTTTCTTCAGCTGAACTGGACCCCTGGGCCCCACAAAAAAAAAAAAAAAAGGACCCCTTACCAAAGATTTCCTCCGGAATCGCCGGAGGTACCCATCATTACATGAATGACTATGCTCTAGTTTGAGAAAATGATAGTCTTCGTATTGGCTCCAAAATCTTCACTGAAGAATCCCTGAAGACTCTTTGAAGATTCTTTCTTCAGCTGAATTGGACCCCTGGGCCCCACAAAAAAAAACAAAAAAGGACCCCTTACCAAACATTTCCTCCGGAATCGCCGGAGGTGGCCATCATTACATGAATGACTATGCTCTAGTTTGAGAAAATGATAGTCTTCGTATTGGTGCCAAAATCTTCACCGAAGAATCCCTGAAGACTCTTTGAAGATACTTTCTTCAGCTGAACTGGACCCCTGGGCCCAACGAAAAAAAAAAAAAAAAAAAGGACCCCTTACCAAAGATTTCCTCCGGAATCGCCGGAGGTTGCCATCATTACATGAATGACTATGCTCTAGTTTGAGAAAATGATAGTCTTCGTATTGGCTCCAAAATATTCACCGAAGAATCCCTGAAGACTCCTTGAAGATTCTTTCTTCAGCTGAATTGGAACCCTGGGCCCCCCCCCTCAAAAAAAAGGACCCCTTACCAAAGATTTCCTCCGGAATCGCCGGAGGTGGCCATCATTACATGAATGACTATGCTCTAGTTTGAGAAAATGATAGTCTTCGTATTGGCGACAAAATCTTCACCGAGGAATCCCTGAAGACTCCTTGAAGATTCTTTCTTCAGCTGAACTGGACCCCTGGGCCCCACAAAAAAAAAAAAAAAGGACCCCTTACCAAAGATTTCCTCCGGAATCGCAGGAGGTAGCCATCATTACATGAATGACTATGCTCTAGTTTGAGAAAATGATAGTCTTCGTATTGGTGCCAAAATCTTCACTGAAGAATCCCTGAAGACTCCTTGAAGATTCTTTCTTCAGCTGAACTGGACCCCTGGGCCCCACAAAGAAAAAAAAAAAAGGACCCCTTACCAAAGATTTCCTCCGGAATCGCCGGAGGTGGCCATCATTACATGAATGACTATGCTCTAGTTTGAGAAAATGATAGTCTTCGTATTGGCTCCAAAATCTTCACCGAAGAATCCCTGAAGACTCTTTGAAGATTCTTTCTTCAGCTGAATTGGACCCCTGGCCCCCCCCAAAAAAAACAAAAAAGGACCCCTTACCAAAGATTTCCTCCGGAATCGCCGGAGGTGGCCATCATTACATGAATGACTATGCTCTAGTTTGAGAAAATGATAGTCTTCGTATTGGCTCCAAAATCTTCACCGAGGAATCCCTGAAGACTCCTTGAAGATTCTTTCTTCAGCTGAACTGGACCCCTGGGCCCCACAAAAAAAAAAAGAAAAAAGGACCCCTTACCAAACATTTCCTCCGGAATCGCCGGAGGTGACCATCATTACATGAATGACTATGCTCTAGTTTGAGAAAATGATAGTCTTCGTATTGGCTCCAAAATCTTCACCGAAGAATCCCTGAAGACTCTTTGAAGATTCTTTCTTCAGCTGAATTGGACCCCTGGCCCCCCCCAAAAAAAACAAAAAAGGACCCCTTACCAAAGATTTCCTCCGGAATCGCCGGAGGTGGCCATCATTACATGAATGACTATGCTCTAGTTTGAGAAAATGATAGTCTTCGTATTGGCTCCAAAATCTTCACTGAAGAATCCCTGAAGACTCCTTGAAGATTCTTTCTTCAGCTGAACTGGACCCCTGGGCCCCACAAAAAAAAAAAAAAAAGGACCCCTTACCAAAGATTTCCTCCGGAATCGCCGGAGGTACCCATCATTACATGAATGACTATGCTCTAGTTTGAGAAAATGATAGTCTTCGTATTGGCTCCAAAATCTTCACTGAAGAATCCCTGAAGACTCTTTGAAGATTCTTTCTTCAGCTGAATTGGACCCCTGGGCCCCACAAAAAAAAACAAAAAAGGACCCCTTACCAAACATTTCCTCCGGAATCGCCGGAGGTGGCCATCATTACATGAATGACTATGCTCTAGTTTGAGAAAATGATAGTCTTCGTATTGGTGCCAAAATCTTCACCGAAGAATCCCTGAAGACTCTTTGAAGATTCTTTCTTCAGCTGAACTGGACCCCTGGGCCCAACGAAAAAAAAAAAAAAAAAAAAGGACCCCTTACCAAAGATTTCCTCCGGAATCGCCGGAGGTTGCCATCATTACATGAATGACTATGCTCTAGTTTGAGAAAATGATAGTCTTCGTATTGGCTCCAAAATATTCACCGAAGAATCCCTGAAGACTCCTTGAAGATTCTTTCTTCAGCTGAATTGGAACCCTGGGCCCCCCCCCTCAAAAAAAAGGACCCCTTACCAAAGATTTCCTCCGGAATCGCCGGAGGTGGCCATCATTACATGAATGACTATGCTCTAGTTTGAGAAAATGATAGTCTTCGTATTGGCGACAAAATCTTCACCGAGGAATCCCTGAAGACTCCTTGAAGATTCTTTCTTCAGCTGAACTGGACCCCTGGGCCCCACAAAAAAAAAAAGAAAAAAGGACCCCTTACCAAAGATTTCCTCCGGAATCGCCGGAGGTGACCATCATTACATGAATGACTATGCTCTAGTTTGAGAAAATGATAGTCTTCGTATTGGCTCCAAAATCTTCACCGAAGAATCCCTGAAGACTCTTTGAAGATTCTTTCTTCAGCTGAATTGGACCCCTGGGCCCCCCCAAAAAAAAACAAAAAAGGACCCCTTACCAAAGATTTTCTCCGTAATCGCCGGAGGTGGCCATCATTACATGAATGACTATGCTCTAGTTTTAGAAAATGATAGTCTTCATATTGGCTCCAGAATCCTCACCCAAGATTCCCTGAAGACTCCTTGAAGACTCTTTCTTCAGCAGTATAACAGGTGTCATTTTTCAATTTCAAGGGTAATTTCTACCATTTATATAGCTGGTAGCCTTTATGACTATGCTCTAGTTTGAGAAAATGATAGTCTTAGTATTGGCGCCAAAATCTTCACCAAAGAATCCCTGAAGACTCCTTGAAGATTCTTTCTTCAGCTGAATAGGACCCCTGGGTCCCACAAACAAAAAAAAACAAAAAAGGACCCCTTATCAAAGATTTCCTCCTGAATCGCCGGAGGTGGCCATCATTACATGAATGACTATGCTCTAGTTTGAGAAAATGATAGTCTTCGTATTGGCGCCAAAATCTTCACCGAAGAATCCCTGAAGACTCCTCGAAGATTCTTTCTTCAGCTGAACTGGACCCCTGGACCCCACAAAAAAAACAAAAGAAAAAAGGACCCCTTACCAAAGATTTCCTCCTGAATCGCCGGAGGTGGCCATCATTACATGAATGACTATGCTGTAGTTTGAGAAAATTATAGTCTTCGTATTGGCGCAAAATCTTCAACGAAGAATCCCTGAAGACTCCTTGAATATTCTTTCTTCAGCTGAATTGGACTCCTGGGCCCCACAAAAAAAAACAAAAACATACCCATAACCAAAGATTTCCTCCGGAATCGCCGGAGGTGGCCATCATTACATGAATGACTATGCTCTAGTTTGAGAAAATTATAGTCTTCGTATTGGCGCCAAAATCTTCACCGAAGAATCCCTGAAGACTCCTTGAAGATTCTTTCTTCAGCTGAACTGGACCCCTGGGCCCCACAAAAAAAACAAAACTAAAAAGGACCCCTTACCAAAGATTTCCTCCGGAATCGCTGGAGGTGGCCATCATTACATGAATGACTAAGCTCTAGTTTGAGAAAATGATAGTCTTCGTATTGGCGCCAAAATCTTCACCGAAGAATCCCTGAAGACTCCTTGAATATTCTTTTTTCAGCTGAATTGGACTCCTGGGCCCCACAAAAAAAAACAATAAACTACCCCTTACCAAAGATTTCCTCCGGAATCGCCGGAGGTAGCCATCATTACATGAATGACTATGCTCTAGTTTGAGAAAATGATAGTCTTCGTATTGGCGCCAAAATCTTCACCGAAGAATCCCTGAAGACTCCTTGAAGATTCTTTCTTCAGCTGAACTGGACCCCTGGGCCCCACAAAAAAAAAAAAAAAAAAGGACCCCTTACCAAAGATTTCCTCCGGAATCGCCGGAGGTGGCCATCATTACATGAATGACTATGCTCTAGTTTGAGAAAATGATAGTCTTCGTATTGGCGCCAAAATCTTCACCGAGGAATCCCTGAAGACTCCTTGAAGATTCTTTCTTCAGCTGAACTGGACCCCTGGGCCCCACAAAAAAAAAAAAAAAAAAAAGGACCCCTTACCAAATATTTCATCCGGAATCGCAGGAGGTAGCCATCATTACATGAATGACTATGCTCTAGTTTGAGAAAATGATAGTCTTCGTATTTGTGCCAAAATCTTCACTGAAGAATCCCTGAAGACTCCTTGAAGATTCTTTCTTCAGTTGAACTGGACCCCTGGGCCCCACAAAAAAAAAAAAAAAAAGGACCCCTTACCAAAGATTTCCTCCGTAATCGCCGGAGGTGGCCATCATTACATGAATGACTATGCTCTAGTTTGAGAAAATGATAGTCTTCGTATTGGTGCAAAATCTTCACTGAAGAATCCCTGAAGACTCCTTGAAGATTCTTTCTTCAGCTGAACTGGACCCCTGGGCCCCACAAATAAAAAAAAAAAAAGGACCCCTTACCAAATATTTGCTCCGGAATCACCGGAGGTGGCCATCATTACATGAATGACTATGCTCTAGTTTGAGAAAATGATAGTCTTCGTATTGTCTCCAAAATCTTCACCGAAGAATCCCTGAAGACTCTTTGAAGATTCTTTCTTCAGCTGAATTGGACCCCTGGGCCCCACAAAAAAAAAAAAAACAAAAAAGGACCCCTTACCAAAGATTTCCTCCGGAATCGCTGGAGGTGGCCATCATTACATGAATGACTATGCTCTAGTTTGAGAAAATGATAGTCTTCGTATTGGCGCCAAAATCTTCACTGAAGAATCCCTGAAGACTCCTTGAAGATTCTTTCTTCAGCTGAATTGGACCCCTGGGCCCCACAAAAAAAAACAAAAAAGGACCCCTTACCAAAGATTTCCTCCGGAATCGCCGGAGGTGGCCATCATTACATGAATGACTATGCTCTAGTTTGAGAAAATGATAGTCTTCGTATTTGTGCCAAAATCTTCACTGAAGAATCCCTGAAGACTCCTTGAAGATTCTTTCTTCAGTTGAACTGGACCCCTGGGCCCCACAAAAAAAAAAAAACAAAAAAGGACCCCTTACCAAATATTTGCTCCGGAATCACCGGAGGTGGCCATCATTACATGAATGACTATGCTCTAGTTTTAGAAAATGATAGTCTTCGTATTGGCTCCAAAATCCTCACCCAAGATTCCCTGAAGACTCCTTGAAGACTCTTTCTTCAGCAGTATAACAGGTGTCATTTTTCAATTTCAAGGGTAATTTCTACCATTTATATAGCTGGTAGCCTTTATGACTATGCTCTAGTTTGAGAAAATGATAGTCTTAGTATTGGCGCAAAATCTTCACCGAAGAATCCCTGAAGACTCCTTGAAGATTCTTTCTTCAGCTTAATTGGACCCATGGGCCCCACAAAAAAAAAAAAAAACACAAAAAAGGACCCCTTACCAAAGATTTCCTCCGGAATCGCCGGAGGTGGCCATCATTACATGAATGACTATGATCTAGTTTGAGAAAATGATAGTCTTCGTATTGGCGCCAAAATCTTCACCGAAGAATCCCTGAAGACTCTTTGAAGATTCTTTCTTCAGCTTAATTGGACCCATGGGCCCCACAAAAAAAAAAAAAAAAAAAAAAAAGGACCCCTTACCAAAGATTTCCTCCGGAATCGCCGGAGGTGGCCATCATTACATGAATGACTATGCTCTAGTTTGAGAAAATGATAGTCTTCGTATTGGCTCCAAAATCTTCACCGAAGAATCCCTGAAGACTCCTTGAAGATTCTTTCTTCAGCTGAATTGGACCCCTGGGCCCCACAAAAAAAAAACAAAAAAGGACCCCTTACCATAGATTTCCTCCGGAATCGCCGGAGGTGGCCATCATTACATGAATGACTATGCTCTAGTTTGAGAAAATGATAGTCTTCGTATTGGCGCCAAAATCTTCACCGAAGAATCCCTGAAGACTCCTTGAAGATATTTTCTTCAACTGAATTGGACCCCTGGGCCCCACAAAAAAAAAAACAAAAAAGGACCCCTTACCAAAGATTTCCTCCGGAATTGCAGGAGGTAGCCATCATTACATGAATGACTATGCTCTAGTTTGAGAAAATGATAGTCTTCGTATTGGTGCCAAAATCTTCACTGAAGAATCCCTGAAGACTCCTTGAAGATTCTTTCTTCAGCTGAACTGGACCCCTGGGCCCCACAAAAAAAAAAAAAAAGGACCCCTTACCAAAGATTTCCTCCGGAATTGCAGGAGGTAGCCATCATTACATGAATGACTATGCTCTAGTTTGAGAAAATGATAGTCTTCGTATTGGTGCCAAAATCTTCACCGAAGAATCCCTGAAGACTCCTTGAAGATTCTTTCTTCAGCTGAACTGGACCCCTGGGCCCCACAAAAAAAACAAAACTAAAAAGGACCCCTTACCAAAGATTTCCTCCGGAATCGCTGGAGGTGGCCATCATTACATGAATGACTAAGCTCTAGTTTGAGAAAATGATAGTCTTCGTATTGGCGCCAAAATCTTCACTGAAGAATCCCTGAAGACTCCTTGAATATTCTTTCTTCAGCTGAATTGGACTCCTGGGCCCCACAAAAAAAAACAATAAACTACCCCTTACCAAAGATTTCCTCCGGAATCGCCGGAGGTAGCCATCATTACATGAATGACTATGCTCTAGTTTGAGAAAATGATAGTCTTCGTATTGGCTCCAAAATATTCACCGAAGAATCCCTGAAGACTCCTTGAAGATTCTTTCTTCAGCTGAATTGAACCAGTGGGCCCCACAAAAAAAAACAAAAAAGGACCCCTTACCAAAGATTTCCTCCAGAATCGCCGGAGGTGGCCATCATTACATGAATTACTATGCTCTAGTTTGAGAAAATGATAGTCTTCGTATTGGCGCCAAAATCTTCACCGAAGAATCACTGAAGACTCCTTGAATATTCTTTCTTCAGCTGAATTGGACTCCTGGGCCCCACAAAAAAAAAAAAAAAACCACACCTTACCAAAGATTTCCTCCGGAATCGCCGGAGGTAGCCATCATTACATGAATGACTATGCTCTAGTTTGAGAAAATGATAGTCTTCGTATTTGTGCCAAAATCTTCACTGAAGAATCCCTGAAGACTCCTTGAAGATTCTTTCTTCAGCTGAACTGGACCCCTGGGCCCCACAAAAAAAAAAAAAAAAAAAAGGACCCCTTACCAAAGATTTCCTCCGTAATCGACGGAGGTGGCCATCATTACATGAATGACTATGCTCTAGTTCGAGAAAATGATAGTCTTCGTATTGGCTCCAAAATCTTCACCGAAGAATCCCTGAAGACTATTTGAAGATTCTTTCTTCAGCTGAATTGGACCCCTGGGCCCCCCCAAAAAAAAACAAAAAAGGACCCCTTACCAAAGATTTACTCCGGAATCGCCGGAGGTGGCCATCATTACATGAATGACTATGCTCTAGTTTTAGAAAATGATAGTCTTCATATTGGCTCCAAAATCCTCACCCAAGATTCCCTGAAGACTCCTTGAAGTATCTTTCTTCAGCAGTATAACTGGTGTCATTTTTCAATTTCAAGGGTAATTTCTACCATTTATATAGCTGGAAGCCTTTATGACTATGCTCTAGTTTGAGAAAATGATAGTCTTAGTATTGGCGCCAAAATCTTCACCGAAGAATCCCTGAAGACTCTTTGAAGATACTTTCTTCAGCTGAATTGGACCCCTGTGCCCCCCCCCCCCAAAAAAAAAGAAAAAAGGACCCCTTACCAAAGATTTCCTCCGGAATCGCCGGAGGTGTCCATCATTACATGAATGACTATGCTCTAGTTTGAGAAAATGATAGTCTTCGTATTGGCGCCAAAATCTTCACCGAAGAATCCCTGAAGACTCCTTGAAGATTCTTTCTTCAGCTGAACTGGACCCCTTGGCCCCACAAAAAAAAACAAAACAAAAAAGGACCCCTTACCAAAGATTTCCTCCGGAATCGCCGGAGGTGGCCATCATTACATGAATGACTATGCTCTAGTTTGAGAAAATGATAGTCTTCGTATTGGCGCCAAAATCTTCACCGAAGAATCCCTGAAGACTCCTTGAATATTCTTTCTTCAGCTGAATTGGACTCCTGGGCCCCCCCAAAAAAAAACAAAAAACTACCCCTTACCAAAGATTTCCTCCGGAATCGCCGGAGGTGTCCATCATTACATGAATGACTATGCTCTAGTTTGAAAAAATAATAGTCTTCGTATTGGCGCCAGAATCTTCACCAAAGAATCCCTGAAGACTCCTTGAAGATTCTTTCTTCAGCTGAACTGGACCCCTGGGCCCCACAAAAAAAAAAAAAAAAAAAAAAAAACACTACCAAAGATTTCCTCCGGAATCGCCGGAGGTGGCCATCATTACATGAATGACTATGCTCTAGTTTGAGAAAATGATAGTCTTCGTATTGGCTCCAAAATATTCACCGAAGAATCCCTGAAGACTCTTTGAAGATTCTTTCTCCAGCTGAATTGGACCACTGGGCCCCCCCCAAAAAAAACAAAAAAGGACCCCTTACCAAAGATATCCTTCGGAATCGCCGGAGGTGGCCATCATTACATGAATGACTATGCTCTAGTTCGAGAAAATAAGAGTCTTCGTATTGGCGCTAAAATATTCACCGAAGAATCCCTGAAGACTCCTTGAAGATTCTTTCTTCAGCAGAATTGGACCCCTGGGCCCCACAAAAAAAAAAAAAAAAAGAACCCTTACCAAAGATTTCCTCCGGAATCGCCGGAGGTGGCCATCATTACATGAATGACTATGCTCTAGTTTGAGAAAATGATAGTCTTCGTATTGGCTCCAAAATCTTCACCGAAGAATCCCTGAAGACTCTAACACAAGTTTGTTCTACGCAACTGGCACAAGTTTGTTTGACACAATTGGCACAAGTTTGTTCTACGCAACTGGCACAAGTTTGTTCGACACAAGTGGCTCAAGTTTGTTCTATGCAACTGTCAGAAGTTTGTTTGACACAACTGGCACAAGTTTGTTTGACGCAACGAGCAAAAGTTTATTTGAAACAACTGGCACAAGTTTGTTCTACGCAACGGTCACAAGTTTGTTCAACCCATCTGGCACAAGTTTGTTCGATGCAACTGGCACAAGTTTGTTCGATGCAACTGGCACAAGTTTGTTCGACGCAACTGGCACAAGTTTGTTCTATGCAACTGGCACAAATTTGTTCTACGCAACTGGCACAAGTTTGTTCTACGCAACTGGCACAAGTTTGTTTGACGCAATTGGCACAAGTTTGTTCTTTGCAACTGGCACAAGTTTGTTCTATGCAACTGGCCCAAGTTTGTTCTACGCAACTGGCACAAGTTTGTTCTATGCAACTGGCAGAAGTTTGTTTGACACAACTCGCACAAGTTTGTTCTATGCAACTGGCACAAGTTTGTTCTACGCAACTGGCACAAGTTTGTTCAACTCAACTGGCGCAAGTATGTTCGACGCAACTGGCACAAGTTTGTTCTACGCAACTGGCTCAAGTTTGTTCTATGCAACTGGCACAAGTTTGTTTGACGCAACTGGCACAAGTTTGTTTGACGCAACTGGCACAAGTTTGTTCTACGCAACTGGCCCAAGTATGTTTGACCCAACTGGCAGAAGTTTGTACTACGCAACTGGCACAAGTTTGTTCTACGTAACTGGCACAAGTTTGTTCTACGCAACTGGCAGAAGTTTGTTCTACGCAACTGGCACAAGTTTGTTCTACGTAACTGGCACAAGTTTGTTCTACGCAACTAGCACAAGTTTGTATGACACATCTGGCACAAGTTTGTTTGACACAACTGGCAAAAGTTTGTTCTACGCAACTGGCACAAGTTTGTTCGACGCAAGTGGCACAAGTTTGTTCTATGCAACTGGCACAAGTTTGTTTGACACAACTGGCACAAGTTTGTTCTACGCAACTGGCACAAGTTTGTTCGATGCAACTGGCACAAGTTTGTTTGACGCAACTGGCACAAGTTTGTTCGACGCAACTGGCACAAGTTTGTTCGATGCAACTGGCACAAGTTTGTTCGACGAACTGGCACAAGTTTGTTTAACGCAACTGGCACAAGTTTATTCGACCCAACTGGAACAAGTTTGTTTGACGCAACTGGCACAAGGTTTTTTGACCTAACTGGCACAAGTTTGTTTGACGCAACTGGCACAAGGTTGTTTGACGCAACTGTTACAAGGATATTCTACACAACTGGCACAAGTTTGTTCTATGCAACTGGCCCAAGTTTGTTCTATGCAACCGGCACAAGTTTGTTCTACGCAACTGGCACAAGTTTCTTCAACACAACTGGCACAAGTTTGTTCGACGCAACTGGCCCAAGTTTGTTTGATGCAACTGGCACAAGTTTGTCTGACACAACTGGCACAAGTTTGTTCTACGAAACTGGCACAACTTTGTTCTACGTAACTGGCACAAGTTTGTTCTATGCAACTGGCACAAGTTTGTTCGACGCAACTGGCACAAGTTTGTTCGACACAACAGGCACAAGTTTGTTCTACGCAACTGGCAAAAGTTTGTTTTACGCAACTGGCACAAGTTTGTTCTATGCAACTGGCACAAGTTTGTTTGACACAACTGGCACAAGTTTGTTCTACGCAACTGGCACAAGTTTGTTCGATGCAACTGGCACAAGTTTGTTTGACGCAACTGGCACAAGCTTGTTCGACGCAACTGGCACAAGTTTGTTCGATGCAAATGGCACAAGTTTGTTCGGCGCAACTAGCACAAGTTTGTTTAACGCAACTGGCACAAGTTTATTCGACCCAACTGGCACAAGTTTGTTTGACGCAACTGGCACAAGTTTTTTTGACGCAACTGGCACAAGATTGTTTGACGCAACTGGCATAAGGTTGTTTGACGCAACTGGCACAAGGTTGTTCTACACAACTGGCACAAGTTTGTTCTATGCAACTGACACAAGTTTGTTTGACGCAACTGGCACAAGTTTGTTCTACGCAACTGGCACAAGTTTCTTTGACAAAACTGGCACAAGTTTGTTTGAAGCAACTGGCCCAAGTTTGTTTGACGCAACTGGCACAAGTTTGTTTGACAAAACTGGCACAAGTTTGTTCTACACAACTGGCACAAGTTTGTTCGACAAAACTGGCGCAAGTTTGTTCGACGCAACTGGCACAAGTTTGTTCGACGCAACTGGCACAAGTTTCTTTGACGAAACTGACACAAGTTTGTTTGACGCAACTGGCCCAAGTTTGTTCGAAGCAACTGGCACAAGTTTGTTTGACAAAACTGGCACAAGTTTGTTCTACACAACTGGCACAAGTTTGTTCGACAAAACTGGCACAAGTTTGTTCGACTCAACTGGCACAAGTTTGTTCGATGCAACTGGCACAAGTTTGTTTTACGGAACTGGCACTAGTTTGTTCTACGCAACTGGCACAAGTTTGTCTGACACAACTGGCACAATTTTGTTCTACGTAACTGGCACAAGTTTGTTCTACGCAACTTTCACAAGTTTGTTCGACGCCACTGGCACAAGTTTGTTTTATGCAACTGGCACAAGTTTGTTTGACACAACTGGCAGAAGTATGTTCTACGCAACTGGCACAAGTTTGTTCGACGCAATTGGCACAAGTTTGTCCGACACAACTGGCACAAGTTTGTTCGACGCAATTGGCACAAGTTTGTCCGACACAACTGGCACAAGTGTGTTCAACGCAATTGACACAAGTTTGGTCTACGCAACTGGCACAAGTTTGTTCTATGCAACTGGCACAAGTTTGTTTGACGCAACTGGCACAAGTCTGTTTGACTTAACTGGCACAAGTTTGTTCTGCGCAACTGGCACAAGTTTGTTCGATGCAACTGGCACAAGTTTGTCCTACGAAACTGGCACAAGTTTGTCCTAGGCAAGTGGCACAAGATTGTAGTTCGCAACTGGCGCAAGTTTGTTCTACGCAACTGGCACAAGTTTGTTTGACGCAACTGGCACAAGTTTGTCCTACGAAACTGGCACAAGTTTGTAGTTCGCAACAGGCACAAGTTTGTTCTACGCAACTGGCCCAAGTTTGTTTGACGAAACTGGCATAAGTTTGTTCTACGCAACTGACACAAGTTTGTTCTACGCAACTGGCACAATTTTGTTCTATGCAACAGGCACAAGTTTGTTCTTCGCAACTGGCACAAGATTGTTTGACGCAACTGGCACAAGTTTGTTCTACGCAACTGGCACAAGTTTGTTCTACGCAACTGGCCCAAGTTTGTTTGATGCAACTGGCACAAGTTTGTTCTACGCAACTGGCACAAGATTGTTCTACACAACTGGCACAAGTTTGTTCTACGCAACTGGCACAAGTTTGTTCCACGGAACTGGCACAAGTTTGTTCGACGCAACTGGCACAAGTTTCTTCTACGCAACTGGCACAAGTTTGTTTGACGCAACTGGCACAAGTTTGTTTGACGTAACTGGCACAAGTTTGTTCTACGCAACTGGCCCAAGTTTGTTTGATGCAACTGGCAGAAGTTTGTTCTATGCAACTGGCATAAGTTTGTTCCACGTAACGGGCACGAGTTTGTTCTACGCAACTGGAACAAGTTTGTTTGACAAAACTGGCACAAGTTTGTTCTACGCAACTGGCAAAAGTTTGTTCTGCGCAACATGCACAAGTTTGTTCGACGCAAGTGGCAAAAGTTTGTTCTCTGCAACTGGCATAAGTTTGTTCTACGCAACTGGCACAAGTTTGTTCGATGCAACTGGCACAAGTTTGTTTGACGCAACTGGCACAAGTTTGTTCGACGCAACTGGCACAAGTTTGTTCGACGCAACTGGCACAAGTTTGTTTAACGCAACTGGCACAAGTTTATTCGACCCAACTGGCACAAGTTTGTTTGACACAACTGGCACAAGTTTTTTTGACGCAACTGGCACAAGGTTGTTTGACGCAATTGGCACAAGTCTGTTTGACGCTACTGGCACAAGGTTGTTCTACAAAACTGGCACAAGTTTGTTCTATGCAACTGGCACAAGTTTGTTCTACGCAACTGGCACAAGTTTGTTCTACGCAACTGGCACAAGTTTGTTTGATGCAACTGGCACAAGGTTGTTTGACGCAACTGGCACAAGTTTCTTCTACGCAACTGGCCCAAGTTTGTTTGACGCAACTGGCAGAAGTTTGTTCTATGCAACTGGCACAAGTTTGTTCCACGTAACGGGCACAAGTTTGTTTGACAAAACTGGCACAAGTTTGTTTTACGTAACTGGCAAAAGTTTGTTCTGCGCAACTGGCACAAGTTTGTTCGACGCAAGTGGCACAAGTTTGTTCTATGCAACTGGCACAAGTTTGTTTGACAAAACTGGCACAAGTTTGTTTTACGTAACTGGCAAAAGTTTGTTCTGCGCAACTGGCACAAGTTTGTTCGACGCAAGTGGCACAAGTTTGTTCTATGCAACTGGCACAAGTTTGTTCAACGCAACTGGCACAAGTTTTTTCGAATCAATTGGCACAAGTTTGTTCTGCGCAACTGGAAAATGTTTGTTCTACACAACTGGCACAAGTTTGTTCTACACAACTGGCTCAAGTTTGTTCTTCGCAACTGGCACAAGTTTGTTCAACGCAACTGGCACAAGTTTGTTTGACGCAACAGGCAAAAGTTTGTTTAACGAAACTAGCCCAAGTTTGTTTGACGCAACTGGCCCAAGTTTGTTCAACGCAACTGGCACAAGTTTGTAGTTCGCAACTGGCACAAGTATGTTCTACGTAACTGGCACAAGTTTGTCCGACACAACTGGCACAATTTTGTTCGACGCAACTGGCCCAAGTTTGTTTGACGCAACTGGCAAAAGTTTGTTTGACACAACTGGCACGAGTTTGTTCTACGCAACTGGCACAAGTTTGTTCGACGCAACTGGCACAAGTTTGTCCGACGCAACTGGCATAAGTTTGTTCTACGCAACTGGCACAAGTTTGTTCGACGCAATTGGCACAAGTTTGTCCGACGCAACTGTCACAAGTGTGTTCAACGCAACTGGCACAAGTTTGTTCGATGCAACTGGCACAAGTTTGTTCTATGCAACTGGCACAAGTTTGTTCTATGCAACTGGCATAAATTTGTTTGACGCAACTGGCCCAAGTTTGTTTGACGCAACTGGGAAAAGTTTGTTTGACACAACTGGCACAAAGTTTGTTCTACGCAACTGGCACAAGTTTGTTCGACGCAAATGGCCCAAGTTTGTTTGACGCAACTGGCAAAAGTTTGTTTGAAACAACTGGCACAAGTTTGTTCAGCACAACTGGCACAATTTTGTTCTACGCAACTGGCACACGTTTGTTCTACGCAACTGCCTCAAGTTTGTTCTACGCAACTGGCACAAGTTTGTTTGACGCAACTGGCCCAAGTTTGTTTGATGCAACTGGCACAAGTTTGTTTGACACAACTAGCACAAGTTTGTTCTACGTAACTGGCACAAGTTTGTTCTACGTAACTGGCACAAGTTTGTTCTATGCAACTGGCACAAGTTTGTTAAACGCAACTGGCACTAGTTTGTTTGACGCAACTGGCACAAGTTTGTTCTACGCAACTGGCACAAGTATGTTTGATGCAACTGGCACAAGTTTGTTCGACGCAACTGGCACAAGTTTGTTCAACGCAACTGTCACAAGTTTGTTCGACGCAACTGGCACAAGTTTATTTGATGCAACTGGCACAAGTTTCTTTGACGCAACTGGCACAAGTTTGTTTGACGCAAGTGGCACAAGTTTGAAGTTCTCAACTGGCACAAGTTTGTTCTACGCAACTGGCACAAGTTTGTTTGACGCAACTGGCACAAGTTTGTCCTACGAAACTGGCAAAAGTTTGTAGTTCGCAACTGGCATAAGTTTGTTCTAAGCAACTGGCCCAAGTTTATTTGACGCAACTGGCACAAGTTTGTTCTAGGCAACTGACACAAGATTGTTCTACGCAACTGGCACAAGTTTGTTCTACGCAACTAGCACAAGTTTCTTCTACGCAACTGGCACAAGTTTGTTCTACGCAACTGGCACAAAGTTGTTCTACGCAACTGGCACAATTTTGTTCTATGCAACTGGCACAAAGTTGTTCTACGTAACTGGCACAAGTTTATTTGACACAACTGGAACAAGTTTATTTGACGCAACTGTCACAAGTTTCTTTGAGACGCAACTCGCACAAGTTTGTCCTACGCAACTGGCACAAGTTTGTTTGACACAACTGGCACAAGTTTGTCCTACGAAACTGGCACAAGTTTGTTTGACGCAAGTGGCACAAGATTGTAGTTCGCAACTGGCGCAAGTTTGTTCTACGCAACTGGCACAAGTTTGTTTGACGCAACTGGCACAAGTTTGTCCTACGAAACTGGCACAAGTTTGTAGTTCGCAACTGGCACAAGTTTGTTCTACGCAACTGGCACAAGTTTATTTGACGCAACTGGCACAAGTTTGTTCTACGCAACTGACACAAGTTTGTTCTACGCAACTGGCACAAGTTTGTTCTACGCAACTAGCACAAGTTTGTTCTACGCAACTGGCACAAGTTTGTTCTACGCAACTGGCACAAAGTTGTTCTACGCAACTGGCACAATTTTGTTCTATGCAACAGGCACAAGTTTGTTCTTCGCAACTGGCACAAGATTGTTTGACGCAACTGGCACAAGTTTGTTCTACGCAACTGGCACAAGTTTGTTCTACGCAACTGGCCCAAGTTTGTTTGACGCAACTGGCACAAGTTTGTTCTACGCAACTGGCACAAGATTGTTCTACACAACTGACACAAGTTTGTTCTACGCAACTGGCACAAGTTTGTTCCACGGAACTGGCACAAGTTTGTTCGACGCAACTGGCACAAGTTTCTTCTACGCAACTGGCACAAGTTTGTTTGACGCAACTGGCACAAGTTTGTTTGACGTAACTGGCACAAGTTTGTTCTACGCAACTGGCCCAAGTTTGTTTGACGCAACTGGCAGAAGTTTGTTCCAAGTAACGGGCACAAGTTTGTTCTACGCAACTGGCACAAGTTTGTTTGACAAAACTGGCACAAGTTTGTTCTACGCAACTGGCAAAAGTTTGTTCTGCGCAACTGGCACAAGTTTGTTCGACGCAAGTGGCAAAAGTTTGTTCTATGCAACTGGCATAAGTTTGTTCTACGCAACTGGCACAAGTTTGTTCGATGCAACTGGCACAAGTTTGTTTGACGCAACTGGAACAAGTTTGTTCGACGCAACTGGCACAAGTATGTTCGACGCAACTGGCACAAGTTTGTTTAACGCAACTGGCACAAGTTTATTCGACCCAACTGGCACAAGTTTGTTTGACACAACTGGCACAAGTTTTTTTGACGCAATTGGCACAAGTGTGTTTGACGCAACTGGCACAAGGTTGTTCTACAAAACTGGCACAAGTTTGTTCTATGCAACTGGCACAAGTTTGTTCTACGCAACTGGCACAAGTTTGTTCTACGCAACTGGCACAAGTTTGTTTGATGCAACTGGCACAAGGTTGTTTGACGCAACTGGCACAAGGTTGTTCTACAAAACTGGCACAAGTTTGTTCTATGCAACTGGCACAAGTTTGTTCTACGCAACTGGCACAAGTGTGTTCTACGCAACTGGCACAAGTTTGTTCTACGCAACTGGCACAAGTTTCTTCAACGCAACTGGCACAAGTTTGTTCGACGCAACTGGCACAAGTTTTTTTGACGCAACTGGCACAAGTTTGTTTGACACAACTGGCACAAGTTTGTTCTACGCAACTGGCACAAGTTTGTTCGACAAAACTGGCACAAGTTTGTTTGACGCAACTGGCACAAGTTTGTTCGATGCAACTGGCACAAGTTTGTTCTACGCAACTGGCACAAGTTTGTTCTACGCAACTAGCACAAGTTTGTTCTATGGAACTGGCACAAGTTTGTTCTACGCAACTGGCACAAGTTTGTCTCACACAACTGGCACAAGTTTGTTCTACGTAACTGGCACAAGTTTGTTCTATGCAACTGGCACAAGTTTGTTCGACGCAACTGGCAAAAGTTTGTTTTATGCAACTGGCACAAGTTTGTTTGACACAACTGGCACAAGTTTCTTCTACGCAACTGGCACAAGTTTGTTCGACGCAACTGGCACAAGTGTGTTCGACGCAACTGGCACAAGTTTGTTCGATACAACTGGCACAAGTTTGTTCTACGCAACTGGCACAAGTTTGTTCTATGCAACTGGCATAAATTTGTTTGACGCAACTGGCACAAGTTTGTTTGATGCAACTGGCACAAGGTTGCTCTACACAACTGCCACAAGTTTGTTCTATGCAACTGGCACAAGTTTGTTTGACACAACTGGCACAAGTTTTTTCTACGCAACTGGCACAAGTTTCTTCGACGCAAGTGGCACAAGTTTGTTCGACGCAACTGGCCCAAACTTGTTTGACGCAACTGGCAGAAGTTTGATTGACACAACTGGCACAAGTTTGTTCTACGCAACTGGCACAAGTTTGTTCGACAAAACTGGCACAAGTTTGTTCTATGCAATTGACACAAGTTTGTTCGATGCAACTGGCACAAGTTTGTTCGACGCAACTGGCACAAGTTTGTTCGTTGCAAGAGGCACAAGTTTGTTCTAAGCAACTGGCACAAGTTTGTTCTACGCAACTGGCACAAGTTTGTTTGATGCAACTGGCACAAGTTTGTTCATCGCAACTGACACAAGTTTGTTCTACGCAACTGGCACAAGTTTGTTCTTCGCAACTGGCACGAGTTTGTTCTATGCAACTGGCACAAGTTTGTTCGACGCAACTGGCACAAGTTTGTTCTACGCAACTAGCACAAATTTGTTCTACGCAACTGGCACAAGTTTTTTGACGCAAATGGCACAAGTTTGTTGTACGCAACTGGCAGAAGTTTGTTGTACGCAACTGGCACAAGTTTGTTCGACGCAACTGGCACAAGTTTGTTCTACGCAACTGGCACAAGTTTGTTCTACGCAACTGCCACAAGTTTGTTCTACGCAACTGGCCCAAGTTTGTTTGACACAACTGGCCCAAGTTTGTTTGAGGCAACAGGCAAAAGTTTGTTTGAAACAACTGGCACAAGTTTCTTCTACGCAATTGTCACAAGTTTGTTCAACGCAACTGGCACAAGTTTGTCAAACGCAACTGGCACAACTTTGTTCGATCAACTGGCACAAGTTTTTTCGACGCAACTGGCACAAGTTTGTTCTACGCAACTGGAAAATGTTTGTTCTACGCAACTGGCACAAGTTTGTTCTACGCAACTGGCACAAGTTTGTTCTACGTAACTGGAAAATGTTTGTTCTACGCAACTGGTAAAAGTTTGTTCTACGCAACTGGCTCAAGTTTGTTCTACGCAACTGGCACAAGTTTGTTCATCGCAACTGGCACAAGTTTGTTTGATGCAACTGGCAAAAGTTTGTTTAATGCAACTAGCACAAGTTTGTTTGACGCAAGAGGCCCAAGTTTGATCAAAGCAACTGGCACAAGTTTGTTCGACGCAACTGGCACAAGTTTGTTCGACGCAACTGGCACAAGTTTGTCCGACGCAACTGGCATAAGTTTGTTCTACGCAACTGGCACAAGTTTGTTCGACGCAATTGGCACAAGTTTGTCCGACGCAACTGTCACAAGTGTGTTCGACGCAGCTGGCACAAGTTTGTTCTACGCAACTGGCACAAGTTTGTTCTACGCAACTGGCACAAGTTTGTTCTATGCAACTGGCATAAATTTGTTTGACGCAACTGGCCCAAGTTTGTTTGACGCAACTGGGAAAAGTTTGTTCGACACAACTGGCACAAAGTTTGTTCTACGCAACTGGCACAAAGTTTGTTCTACGCAACTGGCACAAGTTTGTTCGACGCAACTGGCCCAAGTTTGTTTGACGCAACTGACAAAAGTTTGTTTGAAACAACTGGCACAATTTTGTTCAGCGCAACTGGCACACGTTGATCTACGCAACTGCCTCAAGTTTGTTCTACGCAACTGGCACAAGTTTGTTTGACGCAACTGGCACAAGTTTGTTCTACGCAACTGGCACAAGTTTGTTCAACGCAACTGCCACAAGGTTGTTCTACGTAACTGGCACAAGTTTGTAAGACGCAACTGGCACATGTTTGCTTGACGCAACAGGCACAAGTTTGTTCTACGCAACTGGCACAAGTTTGTTCGACGCAACTGGCACAAGTTTGTTCGACGCAACTGGCCCAAGTTTTTTTGAAGCAACTGGCACAAGTTTGTTAGACGCAACTGGCACAAGTTTGTTTGACGCAACTTGTACAAGTTTGTTTGATGCAACTGGCACAAGTTTGTTTGGCGCAACTGGCACAAGTTTGTTTGACGCAACTGGCACAAGTTTGTTCGACGCAACTGGCACAAGTTTGTTCTATGCAACTGGCACAAGTTTGTTTGACGCAACTTGCACAAGTTTCTTTGACGCAATTGGCACAAGGTTGTTCTACGCAACTGGCACAAGTTTGTTCTATGCAAAAGGCACAAGTTTGTTTGACGCAACCGGCACAAGTTTGTTCTACGCAACTGGCACAAGTTTGTTCAACGAAACTGGCACAAGTTTGTTGTACACAACTAGTACAAGTTTGTTTGACACAACTGGCACAAGTTTGTTCTACACAAATGGCAAAACTTTGTTCTACGCATCTGGCACACTTTTGTTCTATGCAACTGGCACAAATTTGTTTGACGCAACTGGCACATGTTTGCTCTATCCAACTGGCACAAGTTTGTTTGACGCAACTGGCACAAGTTTGTTCTACATAACTGGCACAAATTTGTTTGACACAACTGGCACAAGTTTGTTCTAAGAAACTGGCACAAGTTTGTTCGACGGAACTGGCGCAAGTTTGTTCGATGCAACTGGCACAAGTTTGTTCGACGCAACTGGCACAAGTTTGCTCGACGCAACAGGGGCAAGTTTGTTTCACGTAACTGGCACAAGTTTGTTCGACCCAACTGGCATAAGTTTGTTTGACACAACTGGCACAAGTTTGTTCAACGCAACTGGCACAAGTTTGTTTGACGCAACTGGCACAAGGTTCTTCTACACAACATGCACAAGTTTGTTCTACGCAACTGGCACAAGTTTGTTTGACGCAACTGGCACAAGTTTGTTCTGTGCAACTGGCACTAGTTTGTTCGATGCAACTGGCACAAGTTTTTTCGACGCAACTGGCACAAGTTTGTTCGACGCAACTGGCACAAGTTTGTTTGACGCAACTGGCACAAGTTTGTTAGACGCAACTGGCACAAGTTTGTTTGACGCAACTGGCACAAGTTTTTTCGACTCAATTGGCACAAGTTTATTTGACGCAACTGGCACAAGTTTGACGCAACTGGCACAAGTTTGTTTGTCGCAACTGGCACAAGTTTGTTTGACGGAACTGGCACAAGTTTGTTAGACGCAACTGGCACAAGTTTGTTTGACGCAACTGGCACAAGTTTTTTCGACTCAATTGGCACAAGTTTATTTGACGCAACTGGCACAAGTTTGACGCAACTGGCACAAGTTTGTTTGTCGCAACTGGCACAAGTTTGTTTGACGGAACTGGCACAAGTTTTTTTGACGCAACTGGCACAAGTTTTCTCGACGCAACTGGCACAAGTTTGTTTGACGCAACTGGCACAAGTTTCTTCGACGCAACTGGCACAAGTTTGTTTGACGCAACTGGCACAAGTTTGGTTGACACAATTGGCACAAGTTTGTTCTACTTAACTGGCACAAGTTTGTTCTATGCAACTGGCACAAGTTGGTTTTACGCAACTGGCACAAGTTTGTTGTATGCAACTGGCACAAGTTTTCTTGACGCAAGTGGCACAAGATTCTTCGCCGTAACTGGAACAAGTTTGTTCGACGTAACTGGCACAAGTTTGTTTGATGCAACTGGCACAAGTTTTTTCGACGCAACTGGCACAAGTTTGTTTTACTTAACTTTCACAAGTTTGTTCTATGCAACTGGCACTAGTTTGTTTTACGCAACTGGCACTAGTTTGTTTGACGCAACTGGCACAACTTTGTTCTACGCAACTAGCACAAGTTTGTTCGACGCAACTGGCAAAATTTTGGTTCTACGCAACTGGCACAAGTTTGTTTGACGCAACTGGCACAAGTTTATTCTACGCAACTGGCACAAGTTTGTTCGAGGTCACTGGCACAAGTTTGTTCGATGCAACTGGCACAAGTTTGTTTACCGCAACTGGCACAAGTTTGTTTTACCCAACTGGCACAAGTTTGTTTGAGGCAAATGGCACAAGTTTGTTTGAAACAACTGGCACAAGTTTGTTTGACGCAACTGATACAAGTTTGTTTGACGCAACTGGCACAAGGTTCTTCTACGCAACTGGCACAAGTTTGTTCTACGCAACTGAACACAAGTTTGTTTGACGCAACTGGCGCAAGTTTGTTCTAAGCAACTGACACAAGTTTGTTTGACGCAACTGGCACAAGTTTGTTCGACGCAACTGGCACAAGTTTGTTTGACGCAACTGGCACAAGTTTGTTCTAAGCAACTGGCACAAGTTTGTTTGACGCAAGAGGCACAAGTTTGTTTGACGCAACTGGCACAAGTATGTTTGACGCAACTGGCACAAGTTTTTTTTTACGCAACTGTCACAAGCTTTCTCGACGCAACTGGCACAAGTTTGTTCGCCATAACTGGCACAAATTTGTTCGACGCAACTGGCACAAGTTTGTTCGACGCAACTGGCACAAGTTTGTTTGACGCAACTGGCACAAGTATCTTCGACGCAACTGGCACAAGTTTGTTCGACGCAACTTTCACAAGTTTGTTTGACGCAACTGGCACAAGTTTGTTTGACGCAACTGGCACAAGTTTGTTCTACGCAACTGGCACATGTTTGTTCTGAGCAACAGGCACAAGTTTGTTCGACGCAACTGACACAAGTTTGTTCGACGCAACTGGTACAAGTTTGTTGGACGCAACTGGCACAAGTTTGTTCGAACTAACTGGCACAAGTTTGTTTGACACAACTGGCACAAGTTTGTTCGACGCAACTGGCACAAGTTTGTATGACGCAACTGGCACAAGTTTGTTTGACGCAACGCGAACAAGGATGTTCTACGCAACTGGCACAAGTTTGTTCTACGCAACTGGCACAAGTTTGTTTGACGCAACTGGCACAAGTTTGTTCTACGCAACTGGCACAAGTTTGTTCGATGCAACTGGCAAAAGTTTGTTCGA
This sequence comes from Macrobrachium rosenbergii, assembly GCA_039081455.1. Classification (NCBI taxonomy): domain Eukaryota; kingdom Metazoa; phylum Arthropoda; class Malacostraca; order Decapoda; family Palaemonidae; genus Macrobrachium; species Macrobrachium rosenbergii. The sequence continues at coordinate 866,924 of JANJGK010000180.1, read as the reverse complement.
CGCAACTGTCCCAAGTTTGTTTGACGCAACTGGCACAATTTTTTAGACGCAACTGGCACAAGTTTGTTCGACGTAACTGGCACAAGTTTTTTCGACTCAATTGGCACAAGTTTGTTTGACGCAACTGGCACAAGTTTGTTTGACGCAACTGGCAGAAGTTTGTTTGATGCAACTGGCACAAGTTTGTTTGACGCAACTGGCACAAGTTTATTTGACGCAAATGGCACAACTTTTCTCGACGCAAAAGGCACAAGTATGTTCTACGCAACTGGCACAAGTTTGTTCAACGCAACTGGCACAAGTTTGTTCGACGCAACTGGCACAAGTTTGTTCTATGCAACTGGGACAAGTTTGTTGGACGCAACTGGCACAAGTTTGTTCGACGTAACTGGCACAAGTTTGTTCGACGAAACTGTCACAAGTTTGTTTGACGCAACTGGCACAAGTTTGTTCAACGCAACTGGCACAAGTTTGTTCAACGCAAGTGGCACAAGTTTGTTCGACGCAACTGGCACAAGTTTGTTCAACACATCTGGCACAAGTTTGTTTGACGCAACTTGTACAAGTTTGTTTGACGCAACTGGAACAAGTTTGTTTGACGCAACTGGCACAAGTTTGTTTGAAGCAACTGGCACAAATTTGTTTGACGCAACTGGCACAAGTTTGTTTGACGCAACTGGCACAAGTTTGTTTGACGTAACTGGCACAAGGATTTTCTACGCAACTGGCACAAGTTTGTTCTACGCAACTGGCACAAGTTTGTTTGACGCAACTGCCACAAGTTTGTTTGACGCAACTGGCACAAGTTTGTTCTACGCAACTGGCACAAGTTTGTTCTACGCAACTGGCACAAGTTTGTTCTACGCAACTCTTACAAGGTTGTTTACACAACTGGCACAAGTTTGTTTGACACAACTGGCACAAGTTTGTTCTATGCAACTGGCAAAAGTTTGTTCTACACATCTGGCACAAGTTTGTTCTATGCAACTGGCACTAGTTTGTTCTATGCAACTGGCACAAATTTGTTTGACGCAACTGGCACATGTTTGTTCTACCCAACTGGCACAAGTTTGTTCGACGCAACTGGCACAAGTTAGTTCTACGCAACTGGCACAAATTTGTTTGACGCAACTGGCACATGTTTGTTCTACCCAACTGGAACAAGTTTGTTCGACGCAACTGGGACAAGTTAGTTCTACGCAACTGGCGCAAGTTTGTTCGACGCAACTGGCACAAGTTTGTTCGACGCAACTGGCACAAGTTTGTTCGACGCAACTGGTACATGTTTGTTTAACGTAATTGGCACAAGTTTGTTCGACCCAACTAGCACAAGTTTGTTTGACACAACTGGCACAAATTTGTTCGACGCAACTAGCACAAGTTTGTTTGACGCAACTGGCAAAAGTTTGTTTGACACACCGGCACAAGGTTGTTCTACGCGACATGCACAAGTTTGTTCTACGCAACTGGCGCAAGTTTGTTTGACGCAACTGGCACAAGTTTGTTCTATGCAACTGGCACTAGTTTGTTGAATGCAACTGGCAAAAGTTTGTTCGACACAACTGGCCCAAGTTTCTTTGACGCAACTGGCACAAGTTTGTTAGACGCAACTGGCACAAGTTTGTTTGACGCAACTGGCACAAGTTTTTTCGACTCAATTGGCACAAGTTTGTTTGACGCAACTGGCACAAGTTTGTTTGAAGCAACTGGCACAAGTTTGTTTGACACAACTGGCACAGGTTTGTTTGACGCAACTGGCACAAGTTTATAGCAACTGGCACAAGTTTACTTGATGCAACTGGCACAAGTTTTCTCGACGCAAGTGGCCCAAGTTTGTTCGCCGTAACTGGCTCAAGTTTGTTCGACGCAACTGGCACAAGTTTGTTCGACGCAACTGGCATAAGTTTGTTTCACGCAACTGGCACAAGTTTCTTCGACGCAACTGGCACAAGTTTGTTCGACGCAACTGGCACAAGTTTGTTTGACGCAATTGGCACAAGTTTGTTTTACTCAACTGGCACAAGTTTGTTCTATGCAACTGGCACTAGTTTGTTCTACGCAACTGGCAAAAGTTTGTTTGACGCAACTGGCACAAGTTTGTTTGACGCAACTGGCACAAGTTTGTTCGACGCAACTGGGACAAGGTTGTTCTACGCAACTGGCACAAGTTTGTTCTACGCAACTGGCACAAGTTTGCTTGACGCAACTGGCACAAGTTTGTTCTACGCAACTGGCACAAGTTTGTTCGATGTCACTGGCACAAGTTTGTTCGACTCAACTGGCCCAAGTTTTTTTGACGCAAATGGCACAAGTTTGTTAGACGCAACTGGCACAAGTTTGTTTGACGCAACTTGTACAACTTTGTTTGACGCAACTGGCACAAGTTTGTTTGACGCAACTGGCACAAGTTTGTTTGACGCAACTGGCACAAGTTTGTTTGACGCAACTGGCACAAGTTTGTTCGGCGGAACTGGCACAAGTTTGTTCGACACAACTGGCAAAAGTTTGTTTGACGCAACTGGCACAAGTGCGTTTGATACAACTGGCACAAGGTTGTTCTACGCAACTGGCACAAGTTTGTTCTATGCAACTGGCACAAGTTTGTTCTATGGAACTGGCACAGGTTTGTTCTACGCAACTGGCACAAGTTTTTTCTACGGAACTTGCACAAGTTTGTTGTACACAACTGGCACAAGATTGTTTGACACAACTGGCACAAGTTTGTTCTACGCAAATGGCAAAAGTTTGTTCTACGCATCAGGCACAAGTTTGTTCTATGCAACTGGCACAAATTTGTTTGACGCAATTGGCACATGTTTGTTCTACCCAACTGGCACAATTTTGTTCGACGCAACTGGCACAAGTTTGTTTGATACAACTGGCACAAGTTTGTTCTATGCAACTGGCACAAGTTTTTTCGATGGAATTGGCGCAAGTTTGTTCGATACAACTGGCACAAGTTTGTTCGACGTAACTGGCACAAGTTTGTTCGACGCAACTGGTACAAGTTTGTTTAACGTAACTGGAACAAGTTTGTTCAACCCAACTGGCACAAGTTTGTTTGACACAACTGGCACAAGTTTGTTCGACGCAACTGGCACAAGCTTGTTTGATGCAACTGGCACAAGTTTGTTTGATGCAACTGGCTCAAGGTTGTTCTACGCAGCATGCTGAAGTTTGTTCTACGCAACTGGCACAAGTTTGTTTGACGCAACTGGCACAAGTTTGTTCTATGCAACTAGCACTAGTTTGTACGATACAACTGGCACAAGTTTGTTCGACGCAACTGGCACAAGTTTGTTTGACGCAACTGGCACAAGTTTGTTAGACGCTACTGGCACAAGTTTGTTCAACGCAACTGGCACAAGTTTTTTCGACTCAATTGGCACAAAGTTTGTTTGACGCAACTGGCACAAGTTTGTTTGATGCAACTGGCACAAGTTTGTTTGAAGCAACTGGCACAAGTTTGTTTGACGCAACTGGCACAAGTTTATTTGACGCAACCGGCACAACTTTGTTCGCCGTAACTGGCACAAGTTTGTTTGACGCAACTGGCACAAGTTTATTTGATGCAACTGGCACAAGTTTTCTCGACGCAAGTGGCACAAATTTGTTTGCCGTAACTGGCACAAGTTTGTTCGACAAAACTGGCACAAGTTTGTTTGACCCAACTGGCAAAAGTTTCTTCGACGAAATTGGCACAAGTTTGTTCGACGCAACTGGCACAAGTTTGTTTGAAGCAATTGGCACAAGTTTGTTCTACGCAACTGGCACAAGTTTGTTCTATGCAACTGGCACTAGTTTGTTTTACGCAATTGGCAAAAGTTTGTTTGACGCAACTGGCAGAAGTTTGTTCGAAGTCACTGGCACAAGTTTCTTCGACGCAACTGGCCCAAGTTTTTTTGACGCAACTGGCACAAGTTTTTTTGACGCAACTGGCACAAGTTTGTTTGACGCAACTGGCACAAGTTTCTTGGACGCAACTGGCACAAGTTTGTTCGACGCAACTGGCACAAGTTTGTTCGACGCAACTGGCACAAGTTTGTTTGACGCAACTGGCACAAGTTTGTTTGACGCAACTGGCACAAGTTTGTTTGACGCAACTGGCACAAGGTTGTTCTATGCAACTGGCACAAGTTTGTTTTACGCAAATGGCACAGGTTTGTTTGATGCAACAGGCACAAGTTTCTTCTACATAACTGGCACAAGTTTGTTGTACACAATTGGCACAAGTTTGTTTGACACAACTGGCACAAGTTTGTTCTACGCAAATGGCAAAAGTTTGTTCTACACATCTGGCACAAGTTTGTTCTATGCAACTGGCACTAGTTTGTTCTACGCAACTGGCACAAATTTGTTTGACGCAACTGGCACATGATTGTTCTATCCAACTGGCACAAGTTTGTTCGACGCAACTGGCACAAGTTTGTTCTAAGCAACTGGCACAAGTTTGTTCGATGGAACTGGCACAAGTTTGTTCGACGCAACTGGCACAAGTTTGTTCGACGCAACTGGCACAAGTTTGTACGACGCAACTGGTACAAGTTTGTTTAACGTAACTGGCACAAGTTTGTTCGACCCAATTGGCACAAGTTTGTTTCACACAACTGGCACAAGTTTGTTCGACGCAACTGGCACAAGTTTGTTTGACGCAACTGGCACAAGTTTGTTTGACGCATCTGGCACAAAGTTGTTCTACGCAACATGTACAAGTTTGTTTGACGCAACTGGCACAAGTTTGTTAGACGCAACTGGCACAAGTTTGTTCAATGCAACTGGCACAAGTTTTTTTTAATCAATTAGCACACGTTTGTTTGACACAACTGGCACAAGTTTGTTTGATGCAACTGGCACAAGTTTGTTTGACGCAACTGGCACAAGTTTGTTTGACGCAACTGGCACAAGTTTGTTTGACGCAACTGGCACAAGTTTATTTGACGCAACTGGCACAACTTTTCTCGACACAACTGGCACAAGTTTGTTCGCCGTAACTGGCACAAGTTTGTTTGATGCAACTGGCACAAGTTTATTTGACGCAACTGGCACAAGTTTCTCGACGCAAGTGGCACAAGTTTGTTCGCCGTAACTGGCACAAGTTTGTTCGACGCAACTGGCACAAGTTTGTTCGACGCAACTGGCACAAGTTTTTTTGACACAACTGGCTCAAGTTTCTTCGACGCAACTGGCACAAGTTTGTTCGACGTAACTGGCACAAGTTTGTTTGATGCAATTGGCACAAGTTTGTTCTACTCAACTGGCACAAGTTTTTTCTATGCACCTGGCACTACTTTGTCTTACGCAACTGGCATAAGTTTGTTTGACGCAACTGGCACAAGTTTGTTCTACCAACTAGCACAAGTTTGTTCGACACAACTGGCACAAGGTTGTTCTACGCAACTGGCACAAGTTTGTTCTACGTAACTGGCAAAAGTTTGTTTGAAGCAACTGGCACAAGTTTGTTTGACGCAACTGGCACAAGTTTATTTGACGCAAATGGCATAACTTTTCTCGACGCAACTGGCACAAGTATGTTCTACGCAACTGGCACAAGTTTGTTCAACGCAACTGGCACAAGTTTGTTCGAGGCAACTGGCACAAGTTTGTTCTATGCAACTGGGACAAGTTTGTTGGACGCAACTGGCACAAGTTTGTTCGACGTAACTGGCACAAGTTTGTTCGACGCAACTGGCACAAGGTTGTTCTACGCAACTGGCACAAGTATGTTCTACGCAACTGGCACAAGTTTGCTTGACGCAACTGGCACAAGTTTGTTCTACGCAACTGGCACAAGTTTGTTCGATGCCACTGGCACAAGTTTGTTCGACTCAACTGGCCCAAGTTTTTTTACGCAAATGGCACAAGTTTGTTAGACGCAACTGGCACAAGTTTGTTTGACGCAACTTGTACAAGTTTGTTTGACGCAACAGGCACAAGTTTGTTTGACGCAACTGGCACAAGTTTGTTTGACGTAACTGGCACAAGTTAGTTTGACGCAACTGGCACAAGTTTGTTCGGTGCAACTGGCACAAGTTTGTTCGACGCAACTGGCAAAAGTTTGTTTGACGCAACTGGCACAAGTGTGTTTGATGCAACTGGCACAAGGTTGTTCTACGCAACTGGCACAAGTTTGTTGTACACAACTGGCACAAGTTTGTTTGACACAACTGGCACAAGTTTGTTCGTCGCAACTGGCACAAGTTTTTTCGACTCAATTGGCACAAGTTTGTTTGACGCAACTGGCACAAGTTTGTTTGACGCAACGGGCACAAGTTTGTTTGACGCAACTGGCACAAGTTTATTTGACGCAAATGGCACAACTTTTCTCGACGCAACTGGCACAAGTATGTTCTACGCAACAGGCACAAGTTTGTTCAATGCAACTGGCACAAGTTTGTTTGACGCAACTGGCACAAGTTTGTTCGACGCAACTGGCACAAGTTTGTTGGATGCAACTGGCACAAGTTTGTTCGACGTAACTGGCACAAGTTTGTTCGACGAAACTGTCACAAGTTTGTTCGACGCAACTGGCACAAGTTTGTTCGACGGAACTGGGACAAGTTTGTTCGACGCAAGTGGCACAAGTTTGTTCGACGCAACTGGCACAAGTTTGTTCAACGTATCTGGCACAAGTTTGTTTGACGCAACTGGCACAAGTTTGTTTTCGCAACTTGTACAAATTTGTTTGACGCAACTGGCACAAGTTTGTTTGACGCAACTGGCACAAGTTTGTTTGAAGCAACTGGCTCAAATTTGTTTGACGCAACTGGCACAAGTTTGTTTGACTCAACTGGCACAAGTTTGTTTGACGCAACTGGCACAAGGATTTTCTACGCAACTGGCACAAGTTTGTTCTACGCAACTGGCACAAGTTCGTTTGACGCAACTGCCACAAGTTTGTTTGACGCAACAGGCACAAGTTTGTTCTACGCAACTGGCACAAGTTTGTTCTACGCAACTGGCACAAGTTTGTTCTTCGCAACTCTTACAAGGTTGTTGTACACAACTGGCACAAGTTTGTTTGACACAACTGGCACAAGTTTGTTCTACGCAACTGGCACAAGTTTGTTCTACACATCTGGCACAAGTTTGTTCGACGCAACTGGCACAAGTTAGTTCTACTCAATTGGCACAAATTTGTTTGACGCAACTGGCACATGTTTGTTCTACCCAACTGGCACAAGTTTGTTCGAAGCAACTGGCACAAGTTAGTTCTACTCAACTGGCACAAATTTGTTTGACGCAACTGGCACATGTTTGTTCTACCCAACTGACACAAGTTTGTTCGACGCAACTGGCACAAGTTAGTTCTACGCAACTGGCGCAAGTTTGTTCGACGCAACTGGCACAAGTTTGTTCGACGCAACTGGCACAAGTTTGATCGACGCAACTGGTACATGTTTGTTTAACGTAACTAGCACAAGTTTGTTCAACCCAACTGGCACAAGTTTGTTTGACACAACTGGCACAAATTTGTTCGACGCAAGTAGCACAAGTTTGTTTGACGCAACTGGCAAAAGTTTTTTTTGACGCAACTGGCACAAGGTTGTTCAACGCAACATGCACAAGTTTGTTCTACGCAACTGGTGCAAGTTTGTTTGACGCAACAGGCACAAGTTTGTTCTATGCAACTGGCACTAGTTTGTTCGACACAACTGGCCCAAGTTTCTTTGACGCAACTGGCACAAGTTTGCTAGACGCAACTGGCACAAGTTTGTTTGACGCAACTGGCACAAGTTTTTTCGACTCAATTGGCACAAGTTTGTTTGATGCAACTGGCACAAGTTTGTTTGAAGCAACTGGCACAAGTTTGTTTGACACAACTGGCACAGGTTTGTTTGACGCAACTGGCACAAGTTTATAGCAACTGGCACAAGTTTATAGCAACTGGCACAAGTTTATTTGATGCAACTGGTACAAGTTTTCTCGACGCAAGTGGCCCAAGTTTGTTCGCCGTAACTGGCTCAAGTTTGTTCGACGCAACTGGCACAAGTTTGTTCGAAGCAACTGGCATAAGTTTGTTTGATGCAACTAGCAGAAGTTTCTTCGACGCAACTGGCACAAGTTTTTTTCGACGCAACTGGCACAAGTTTGTTTGACGCAATTGGCACAAGTTTGTTCTACTCAACTGGCACAAGTTTGTTCTATGCAACTGGCACTAGTTTGTTCTACGCAACTGGCACAAGTTTGTTCGACGCAACTGGCACAAGGTTGTTCTACGCAACTGGCACAAGTTTGTTTGACGCAACTGGCACAAGTTTGCTTGACGCAACTGGCACAAGTTTGTTCTACGCAACTGGCACAAGTATGTTCGATGCCACTGGCACAAGTTTGTTCGACTCAACTGGCCCAAGTTTTTTTTACGCAAATGGCACAAGTTTGTTAGACGCAACTGGCACAAGTTTGTTTGACACAACTTGTACAACTTTGTTTGACGCAACTGGCACAAGTTTGTTTGACGCAACTGGCACAAGTTTGTTTGACGCAACTGGCACAAGTTTGTTTGACGCAACTGCCACAAGTTTGTTCGGCACAACTGGCACAAGTTTGTTCTACACAACTGGCAAAAGTTTGTATGACGCAACTGGCACAAGTACGTTTGATACAACTGGCACAAGGTTGTTCTACGCAACTGGCACAAGTTTGTTCTATGCAACTGGCACAAGTTTGTTCTATGCAACTGGCACATGTTTGTTCTACGCAACTGGCACAAGTTTTTTCTACGCAACTGGCACAAGTTTGTTGTACACAACTGGCACAAGTTTGTTTGACACAACTGGCACAAGTTTGTTCTACGCAAATGGCAAAAGTTTGTTCTACGCATCAGGCACAAGTTTGTTCTATGCAACTGGCACAAATTTGTTTGACGCAATTGGCACATGTTTGTTCTACCCAACTGGCACAAGTTTGTTCGACGCAACTGGCACAAGTTTGTTTGACACAACTGGCACAAGTTTGTTCTAAGCAACTGGCACAAGTTTTTTCTATGGAATTGGCGCAAGTTTGTTCGATACAACTGGCACAAGTTTGTTCGACGCAACTGGCACAAGTTTGTTCGACGCAACTGGTACAAGTTTGTTTAACGTAACTGGAACAAGTTTGTTCAACCCAACTGGCACAAGTTTGTTTGACACAACTGGCACAAGTTTGTTCAACGCAACTGGCACAAGCTTGTTTGATGCAACTGGCACAAGTTTGTTTGATGCAACTGGCACAAGGTTGTTCTACGCAGCATGCTGAAGTTTGTTCTACGCAACTGGCACAAGTTTGTTTGACGCAACTGGCACAAGTTTGTTCTACGCAACTGGCACAAGTTTGTTCAACGCAACTGGCACAAGTTTTTTCGACTTAATTGGCACAAGTTTGTTTGACGCAAGTGGCACAAGTTTGTTTGATGCAACTGGCACAAGTTTGTTTGACGCAACTGGCACAAGTTTGTTTGACGCAACTGGCACAAGTTTATTTGACGCAACTGGCACAACTTTCCTCGACGCAACTGGCACAAGTTTGTTAACCGTACCTGGCACAAGTTTGTTTGACGCAACTAGCACAAGTTTATTTGACGCAACTGGCACAAGTTTTCTCGACGCAAGTGGCAAAAATTGGTTTGCCGTAACTGGCACAAGTTTGTTCGACGAAACTGGCACAAGTTTGTTTGACCCAACTGGCACAAGTTTCTTCGACGAAACTGGCACAAGTTTGTTCGACGCAACTGGCACAAGTTTGTTTGAAGCAATTGGCACAAGTTTGTTCTACGCAACTGGCACAAGTTTGTTCTATGCAACTGGCACTAGTTTGTTTTACGCAACTGGCAAAAGTTTGTTTGACGCAACTGGCACAAGTTTGTTCGATGCCACTGGCACATGTTTCTTCGACGCAACTGGCACAAATTTGTTTGACGCAACTGGCACAAGTTTGTTAAACGCAACTGGCACAAGTTTGTTCGACGCAACTTTCACAAGATTGTTCGACGCATCTGGCACAAGTTTGTTTGACGCAACTGGCACAAGTTTGTTTGACGCAACTGGCACAAGTTTGTTTGACGTAACTGGCACAAGGTTGTTCTATGCAACTGGCAAAAGTTTTTTCTACGCAAATGGCACAAGTTTGTTTGACGCAACTGGCACAAGTTTGTTTGATGTAACAGGCACAAGTTTGTTCTACATAACTGGCACAAGTTTGTTGTACACAATTGGCACAAGTTTGTTTGACACGACTGGCACAAGGTTGTTCTACACAAATGGCAAAAGTTTGTTCTATGCATCTGGCACAAGTTTGTTATATGCAACTGGCACTAGTTTGTTCTACGCAACTGGCACAAATTTGTTTGACGCAACTGGCACATGTTTGTTCTACCCAACTGGCACAAGTTTGTTCGACGCAACTGGCACAAGTTTGTTCTACACAACTGGCACAAGTTTGTTTGACACAACTGGCACAAGTTTGTTTGACACAAGTGGCACAAGTTTGTTCTAAGCAACTGGCACAAGTTTGTTCGATGGAACTGGCGCAAGTTTGTTCGACGCAAGTGGCACAAGTTTGTTCGACGCAACTGGCACAAATTTGTACGACGCAACTGGTACAAGTTTGTTTAACGTAACTGGCACAAGTTTGTTCGACCCAACTGGCACAAGTTTGTTTCACACAACTGGCACAAGTTTGTTCGACGCAACTGGCACAAGTTTGTTTGACGCAACTGGCACAAGTTCGTTTAACGCAACTGGCACAAGGTTGTTCTACGCAACATGTACAAGTTTGTTCTACGCAACTGGCACAAGTTTGTTTGACGCAACTGGCACAAGTTTGTTCTATGCAACTGGCACAAGTTTGTTCGATGCAACTGGCACAAGTTTGTTCGACGCAACTGGCACAAGTTTGTTTGACGCAACTGGCACAAGTTTATTAGACGCAACTGGCACAAGTTTGTTCAACACAACTGGCACAAGTTTTTTCGAATCAATTGGCACAAGTTTGTTTGACGCAACTGGCACAAGTTTGTTTGACGCAACTGGCATAAGTTTGTTTGACGCAACTGGCACAAGTTTGTTTGTCGCAACTGGCACAAGTTTATTTAACGCAACTGGCACAACTTTTCTCGACACAACTGGCACAAGTTTGTTCTAAGCAACTGGCACAAGTTTGTTCGATGGAACTGGCGCAAGTTTGTTCGACGCAAGTGGCACAAGTTTGTTCGACGCAACTGGCACAAATTTGTACGACGCAACTGGTACAAGTTTGTTTAACGTAACTGGCACAAGTTTGTTCGACCCAACTGGCACAAGTTTGTTCGACCCAACTGGCACAAGTTTGTTTCACACAACTGGCACAAGTTTGTTCGACGCAACTGGCACAAGTTTGTTTGACGCAACTGGCACAAGTTCGTTTAACGCAACTGGCACAAGGTTGTTCTACGCAACATGTACAAGTTTGTTCTACGCAACTGGCACAAGTTTGTTTGACGCAACTGGCACAAGTTTGTTCTATGCAACTGGCACAAGTTTGTTCGATGCAACTGGCACAAGTTTGTTCGACGCAACTGGCACAAGTTTGTTTGACGCAACTGGCACAAGTTTATTAGACGCAACTGGCACAAGTTTGTTCAACACAACTGGCACAAGTTTTTTCGAATCAATTGGCACAAGTTTGTTTGACGCAACTGGCACAAGTTTGTTTGACGCAACTGGCATAAGTTTGTTTGACGCAACTGGCACAAGTTTGTTTGTCGCAACTGGCACAAGTTTATTTAACGCAACTGGCACAACTTTTCTCGACACAACTGGCACAAGTTTGTTCGCCGTAACTGGCACAAGTTTGTTTGACGCAACTGGCACAAGTTTATTTGACGCAATTGGCACAAGTTTCTCGACGCAAGTGGCACAAGTTTGTTCGCCGTAACTGGCACAAGTTTGTTCGACGCAACTGGCAAAAGTTTGTTCGACGCAACTGGCACAAGTTTTTTGACGCAACTGGCTCAAGTTTCTTCGACGCAACTAGCACAAGTTTGTTCGACGTAACTGGCACAAGTTTGTTTGATGCAATTGGCACAAGTTTGTTCTACTCAACTGGCACAAGTTTGTTCTGTGCAACTGGCACTAGTTTGTTTTACTCAACTGGCATAAGTTTGTTTGACGCAACTGGCACAAGTTTGTTCTACCAACTAGCACAAGTTTGTTCGACGCAACTGGCAAAAGGTTGTTCTACGCAACTGGCACAAGTTTGTTCTATGCAACTGGCACAAGTTTGATTGACGCAACTGGCACAAGTTTGTTTGACGCAACTTGCACAAGTTTATTTGACGCAAATGGCATAACTTTTCTCGACGCAACTGGCACAAGTATGTTCTACGCAACTGGCACAAGTTTGTTCAACGCAACTGGCACAAGTTTGTTCGACGCAACTGGCACAAGTTTGTTCTATGCAACTGGGACAAGTTTGTTGGACGCAACTGGCACAAGTTTGTTCGACGTAACTGGCACAAGTTTGTTCGACGCAACTGGCACAAGTTTGTTCTACGCAACTGGCACAAGTTTGTTCTACGCAACTGGCACAAGTTTGCTTGACGCAACTGGCACAAGTTTGTTCTACGCAACTGGCACAAGTTTGTTCGATGCCACTGGCACAAGTTTGTTCGACTCAACTGGCCCAAGTTTTTTTGACGCAAATGGCACAAGTTTGTTAGACGCAACTGGCACAAGTTTGTTTGACGCAACTTGTACAAGTTTGTTTGACGCAACTGGCACAAGTTTGTTTGACGTAACTAGCAACACTTTGTTTAACGTAACTGGCACAAGTTTGTTTGACGCAACTGGCACAAGTTTGTTCGGCGCAACTGGCACAAGTTTGTTCGACGCAACTGGCAAAAGTTTGTTTGACGCAACTGGCACAAGTGTGTTTGATGCAACTGGCACAAGGTTGTTCTACGCAACTGGCACAAGTTTGTTCTATGCAACTGGCACAAGTTTATTCTATGCAACTGGCACAGGTTTGTTCTACTCAACTGGCACAAGTTTTTTCTACGCAACTGGCACAAGTTTGTTGTACACAACTGGCACAAGTTTGTTTGACACAACTGGCACAAGTTTGTTCAACGCAAATGGCAAAAGTTTGTTCTACGCATCAGGCACAAGTTTGTTCTATGCAACTGGTACAAATTTGTTTGACGCAATTGGCACATGTTTGTTCTACCCAACTGGCACAAGTTTGTTCGACGCAACTGGCACAAGTTTGTTTGACACAACTGGCACAAGTTTGTTCTAAGCAACTGGCACAAGTTTGTTTGATGGAATTGGCGCAAGTTTGTTCGACACAACTGGCACAAGTTCGTTCGACGCAACTGGCACAAGTTTGTTCGACGCAACTGGTACAAGTTTCTTCTACCAACTAGCACAAGTTTGTTCGACACAACTGGCACAAGGTTGTTCTACGCAACTGGCACAAGTTTGTTCTACGCAACTGGCACAACTTTGTTTGACGCAACTGGCACAAGTTTGTTCAACGCAACTGGCACAAGTTTGTTGGATCCCACTGGCACAAGTTTGTTCGACGAAACTGGCCCAATTTTTTTTTACGCAACTGGCACAAGTTAGTTCAACACAACTGGCACAAGTTTGTTCGACGCAACTGGCACAAGTTTGTTCTACATAACTGGCACAAGTTTGTCCTATGCAACTGGCACAAGTTTGTTCTACGCAACTGGCACAAGTTTCTTTTACGCATCTGGCACAAGTTTGTTCTACCCAACTGGCACAAGTTTGTTCGATGGAATTGGCGCAAGTTTGTTCGACACAACTGGCACAAGTTTGTTCGACGCAACTGGCACAAGTTTGTTCGACGCAACTGGCACAAGTTTGTTCTACCAACTAGCACAAGTTTGTTCGACGCAACTGGCACAAGGTTGTTCTACGCAACTGGCACAAGTTTGTTCTACGCATTTGGCACAAGTTTGTTTGACGCAACTGGCACAAGTTTGTTCGACACAACTGGCACAAGTTTGTTGGGTGCCACTGACACAAGTTTGTTCGGCGAAACTGGCCCAGTTTTTTTTAACGCAACTGGCACAAGTTTGTTCGACACAACTGGCACAAGTTTGTTCGACGCAACTGGCACAAGTTTGTTCTACATAACTGGCACAAGTTTGTTCTATGCAACTGGCACAAGTTTGTTCTACACAACTGGCACAAGTTTGTTCTATGAATCTGGCACAAGTTTGTTCTATGCAACTGGCACTAGTTTGTTCTACGCAACTGGCACAAGTTTGTTTGACGCAACTGGCACAAGTTTGTTCTACCCAACTGGCACAAGTTTGTTCGACGCAACTGGCACAAGTTTGTTCTACGCAACTGACACAAGTTTGTTTGACACAACTGGCACAAGTTTGTTCTATGCAACTGGCACTACTTTGTTCGATGCAACTGGCAAAAGTTTGTTCTACCAACTAGCACAAGTTCGTTTGACGCAACAGGCACAAGGTTCTTTTACACAACTGGCACAAGTTTGTTTGACGCAACTGGCACAAGTTTGTTCTACGCAACTGGCACAAGTTTGTTTGACGCAACTGGCACAAGTTTGTTTGACGCAACTGGCACAAGTTTGTTAGACGCAACTGGCACAAGTTTGTTCGACGTAACAGGCACAAGTTTTTTCGACTCAATTGGTACGAGTTTGTTTGACTCAACTGGCACAAGTTTGTTTGACGCAAGAGGCACAAAATTGTTTGACGCAACTGGCACAAGGTTGTTTGACGCAACTGGCACAAGTTTCTTTTTACGCAACTGGCACAAGTTTTCTCGAAGCAACTGGCACAAGTTTGTTTGCCATATCTGGCACAAGTTTGTTCTATGCAACTGGCACAAGTTTGTTCGACGCAAATGGCACAAATTTGTTTGACGCAACTGGCACATGTTTCTTCGACGCAACTGGCACAAGTTTGTTCGACGCAACTGGCACAAGTTTGTTTGACGCAACTGGCACAAGTTTGTTCTACGCAACTGGCACAAGTTTGTTCTATGCAACTGGCACTAGTTTGTTCTATGCAACTGGCATAAGTTTGTTTGACGCAACTGGCACAAGTTTGTTCGACGCAACTGGCACAATTTTGTTCTACGCAACTCTTACTAGTTTGTTGTACACAACTGGCACAAGTTTGTTTGACACAACTGGCACAAGATTGTTCTACACAAATGGCAAATGTTTGTTCTACGCATCTGGCAAAAGTTTGTTCTACGCAACTGGCACACATTTGTTTGACACAACTGGCACATGTTTGTTCTACCCAACTGGCACAAGTTTGTTCGACGCAACTGGCATAAGTTTGTTCTACGCAACTGGCACAAGTTTGTTTGACACAACTGGCACAAGTTTGTTCTATGCAACTGGCACAAGTTTCTTCGACGGAACTGGCGCAAGTTTGTTCGACGCAAATGGTACAAGTTTGTTCGACGCAACTGGCACAAGTTTGTTCGACGCAACTAGAACTAGTTTGTTTAACGTAACTGGCACAAGTTTGTTCGACCCAACTGGCACAAGTTTGTTTGACACAACTGGCACAAGTTTGTTTGACACAACTGGCACAAGGTTGTTCTACGCAACATGTACAAGTTTGTTCTACGCAACTGGCACAAGTTTGTTCTATGCAACTGGCACAAGTTTGTTCTATGCAACTGGCACTACTTTGTTCGATGCAACTGGCACAAGTTTGTTCGACGCAACTGGCACAAGTTTGTTTGACGCACCTTGCGCAAGTTTGTTAGACGCAACTGGCACAAGTTTGTTCAATGGAACTGGCACAAGTTTTTTTTAATCAATTGGCACAAGTTTGTTTGACGCAACTGGCACAAGCTTGTTTGACGCAACTGGCACAAGTTTGTTTGACGCAACTGGCACAAGCTTGTTTGACTCCAACTGGTACAACTTTTCTCGACGCAACTGGCACAAGTTTGTTCGCCGTAACTGGCACAAGTTTGTTTGACGCAACTGGCACAAGTTTATTTGACGCAACTGGCACAAGTTTTCTCGACGCAAGTGGCACAAGTTTGTTCGCTGTAACTGGCACAAGTTTGTTCGACGAAACTGGCACAAGTTTGTTCAGCGCAACTGGCACAAGTTTGTTTGACGCAACTGGCACAAGTTTCTTCGACGCAACTGGCACAAGTTTGTTCGACGAACTGGCACAAGTTTGATTGACGCAATTGGCACAAGTTTGTTCTACTCAACTGGCACAAGTTTGTTCTCTGCAACTGGCATTAGTTTGTTTTACGCTTCTGGCATAAGTTTGTTTGGCGCAACTGGCACAAGTTTGTTCTACAAACTAGCACAAGTTTGTTTGATGCAACTGGCACAAGGTTGTTCTACGCATCTGGCACAAGTTTGTTCTACGCAACTGGCACAAGTTTGTTTGACGCAACTGGCACAAGGTTGTTCTATGCAACTGGCACAAGTTTGTTCGACGAAACTGGCCCAAGTTTTTTTTATGCAACTGGCACAAGTTTGTTAGACGCAACTGGCACAAGTTTGTTCGACGCAACTGGCACAAGTTTTTTCGACTCAATTGGCACAAGTTTGTTTTGCTCAACTGGAACAAACTTGTTTGACGCAACTGGCACAAGTTTGTTCGATGCAACTGGCACAAGTTTGTTTGACGCAACTGGCACAAGTTTATTTGACGCAACTGGCACAAGTTTTCTCGACGAAACTGGCACAAGTTTGTTCGCCGCAACTGGCACAAGTTTGTTCGACGCAACTGGCACAAGTTTGTTTGATGCAACTGGCACAAGTTTGTTCCACATAACTGGCACAAGTTTGTTCTATGCAACTGGCACAAGTTTGTTCCACGCAACTGGCACAAGTTTGTTTGACGCAACTGGCACAAGTTTGTTTGACGCAACTGGCAGAAGTTTGTTTGACGCAACTGGCACAAGTTTGTTCGACGCAACTGGCACAAGGTTCTTCTATGCAACTGGCACAAGTTTGTTCTATGCAAATGGCACAAGTTTGTTTGATGCAACTGGCACAAGTTTGTTTGATGCAACAGGCACAAGTTTGTTCTACATAACTGGCACAGGTTTGTTGTACACAACTGGCACTAGTTTGTTTGACACAACTGGCACAAGTTTGTTCTACGCAAATGGCAAAAGTTTGTTCTACGCATCTGGCACAAGTTTGTTCTATGCAACTGGCACTAGTTTGTTCTACGCAACTGGCACAAATTTGTTTGACGCAACTGGCACATGTTTGTTCTACCCAACTGGCACAAGTTTGTTCGACGCAACTGGCACAAGTTTGTTCTACACAACTGGCACAAGTTTGTTCTAAGCACTTGGCACAAGTTTGTTCGACGGAACTGGCGCAAGTTTGTTCGACGCAACTGGCACATGTTTGTTCGACGCAACTGGCACAAATTTGTACGACGCAACTGGCACAAATTTGTACGACGCAACTGGTACAAGTTTGTTTAACGTAACTGGCAAAAGTTTGTTCGACCCAACTGGCAAAAGTTTGTTTCACATAACTGGCACAAGTTTGTTAGACGCAACTGGCACAAGTTTGTTTGACGCAACTGGCACAAGTTTGTTTGACGCAACTGGCACAAGGTTGTTCTACGCAACATGTACAAGTTTGTTCTACGCAACTGGCACAAGTTTGTTTGAGGCAACTGGCACAAGTTTGTTCTATGCAACTGGCACTAGTTTGTTCGATGCAACTGGCACAAGTTTGTTCGACACAACTGGCATGAGTTTGTTTGACGCAACTGGCACAAGTTTGTTAGACGCAACTGGCACAAGTTTGTTCAACGCAACTGGCACAAGTTTTTTCGAATCAATTGGCACAAGTTTGTTTGACAAAACTGGCACAAGTTTGTTTGACGCAACTGGCACAAGTTTGTTTGACGCAACAGGCACAAGTTTGTTTGACGCAACTGGCACAAGTTTATTTGACGCAACTGGCACTACTTTTCTCGACGCAACTGGCACAAGTTTCTTCGCCGTAACTGGCACACATTTGTTTGACGCAACTGGCACAAGTTTATTTGACGCAACTGGCACAAATTTCTCTACGCAAGTGGCACAAGTTTGTTTGCCGTAACTGGCACAAGTTTGTTCGACGCAACTGGCACAAGTTTGTTTGAAGCAACTGGCACAAGTTTCTTCGACGCAACTGGCACAAGTTTGTACGATGCAACTGGCACAAGTTTGTTTGATGCAATTGGCACAAGTTTGTTCTACTCAACTGGCACAAGTTTGTTCTATGCAACTGGAACTAGTTTGTTCTATGCAACTGGCATAAGTTTGTTTGACGCAACTGGCACAAGTTTGTTCTTCCAACTAGCACAAGTTTGTTCGACGCAACTGGCACAAGGTTGTTCTACGCAACTGGCACAAGTTTGTTCTACGCAACTGGCACAAGTTTGTTTGACGCAACTGGCACAAGTTTGTTCGACGCAACTGGCCCAAGTTTTTTTGACGTAACTGGCACAAGTTTGTTCGACAAAACTGGCACAAGTTAGTTCAACGCAACTGGCACAAGTTTGTTCTACATAACTGCCACAAGTTTGTTCTACGCAACTGGCACAAGTTTGTTATATGCGTCTGGCACAAGTTTGTTCTATGCAACTGGCACTAGTTTCTTGTACGCAACTGGCACAAGTTTGTTTGATGCAACTGGCACAAGTTTGTTCTACCCAACTGACACAAGTTTGTTCAACGCAACTGGCACAAGTTTGTTGTACGCAACTGACACTAGTTTGTTTGACACAACTGGCAGAAGTTTGTTCAACGCAACTGGCACAAGTTTGTTTGACGCAACTGTCGCAACTTTGTTCGACGCAACTGGCACAAGTTTGTTCGACGCAACTGGCAAAAGTTTGTTTGACGCAACTGGCACAAGATCGTTTGACGCAACTGCCACAAGGTTCTTCTACGCAACTGGCACAAGTTTGTTTGACGCAACTGGTACAAGTTTGTTCTACGCAACTGGCACAAGTAGGTTTGATGCAACTGGCACAAGTTTGTTTGACGCAACTGGCACAAGTTTGTTTGACGCAACTGGCACAAGTTTGTTTGACGTAACAGGCACAAGTTTTTTCGACTCAATTACTACAAGTTTGTTTGACGTAACTGGCACAAGTTTGTTAGACGCAAGAGGCACAAGTTTGTTCGACGCAACTGGCACAAGTTTGTTCGACGCAACTTGCACAAGTTTGTTCGATGCAACTGGCACAAGTTTGTTTAACACAACTGGCACATGTTTGTTCGACCCAACTGGCACAAGTTTGTTTGACGCATCTGGCACAAGTTTGTTTGACGCAACTGGCACAAGTTTGTTTGACACAACTGGCACAAGTTTGTTTGACGCGACTGGCACAAGGATGTTCTACGCAACTAACACATGTTTGTTCTACGCAACTGGCACAAGTTTCTTTGATGCAACTGGCACAAGTTTTTTTGATGCAACTGGCAGAAGTTTGTTTGACGCAACTGGCACAAGTTTGTTCGACGCAACTGGCCCAAGTTTGTTTGACGCAACTGGCACAAGTTTGTTCGACGCCACTGGCACAAGTTTGTTCGAAGCAACTGGCACAAGTTTGTTTGATGCAACTGGCACTAATTTGATATATGCAACTGGCACAAGTTTGTTCTACGCAACTGGCACAAGTTTCTTCTACGCAACTGGCACAAGTTTGTTGTATGCAACTGTCACTAGTTTGTTCTACGCAACTAGCAAAAGTTTGTTTGACGCAACTGGCACAAGTTTGTTCTACGCAACTGGCACAAGTTTGTTGGACACAACTGGCACAAGTTTGTTCTTCGCAACTGTCACAAGTTTGTTGGACGCAACTGGCTCAAGTTTGTTTGACGCAACTGGCACAAGTTTGTTCGACGCAACTGGCACAAGTTTGTTCGACGCAACTGGCACAAGTTTGTTCGATGCAACTGGCACAAGTTTGTTCGACGCAACTGGCACAAGTTTGTTCGATGCAACTGGCACATGTTTGTTCAACACATCTGGCACAAGATTGTTTGACGCAACTGGCATAAGTTTGTTTTCGCAACTTGTACAAGTTTGTTTGACTCAACTGGCACAAGTTTGTTTGACAGAACTGTCAGAAGTTTGTTTGGCACAACTGGTACAACTTTGTTTGACGCAACTGGCACAAGTTTGTTCGACGCAACTGGCACAAGTTTGTTTGACGCAACTGGCACAAGTTTGTTTGACGAAACTGGCACAAGGTTCTTCTACGCAACTGGCACAAGTTTGTTCTACGCAACTGGCACAAGTTTGTTTGAGGCAACTGGCACAAGTTTGTTCAACGCAACTGGCACAAGTTTGTTTGACGCAACTGGCACAAGTTTGTTAGACGCAACTGGCACAAGTTTGTTCGACGTAACATGCACAAGTTTTTTCGAGTCAATTGGCACAAGTTTGTTTGACGCAACTGGCACAAGATTGTTTGACGCAAGAGGCACAAGTTTGTGTGACGCAACTGGCACAAATTTGTTTGACGCAACTGGCACAAGTTTTTTTTGATGCAACTGGCACAAGTTTTCTCGACGCAACTGGCACAAGTGTGTTTAATGTAACTGGCAGAAGTTTGTTCGACGTAACTGGCACAAGTATGTTCGACGCAACTGGCACAAGTTTGTTTGACAAAACTGCCACAAGTTTCTTCGACGCAACTGTCACAAGTTTGTTCTACGCAACTGGCACAAGTTTGTTCTACGCAACTGGCACAAGTTTGTTCTACGCATCTGGCACAAGTTTGTTCTACGCAACAGGCACAAGTTTGTTCTATGCAACTGGCACAAGTTTGTTCTGCGCAACTGGCACAAGTTTGTTCTACGCAACTGACACAAGTTTGTTTGACACAACTGGCAGAAGTTTGTTCAACGCAACTGGCACAAGTTTGTTTGACGCAACTGGCGCAAGTTTGTTCGACGCAACTGGCACAAGTTTGTTCGACGCAACTTGCACAAGTTTGTTCGATGCAACTGGCACAAGTTTGTTTAACACAACTGGCACAAGTTTGTTCGACCCAACTGGCACAAGTTTGTTTGACGCAACTGGCACAAGTTTGTTTGACGCAACTGGCACAAGTTTGTTTGACACAACTGGCACAAGTTTGTTTGACGCGACTGGCACAAGGATGTTCTACGCAACTAACACATGTTTGTTCTACGCAACTGGCACAAGTTTCTTTGATGCAACTGGCACAAGTTTTTTTGATGCAACTGGCAGAAGTTTGTTTGACGCAACAGGCCCAAGTTTGTTTGACGCAACTGGCCCAAGTTTGTTTGACGCAACTGGCACAGGATTGTTAGACGCAACTGGCACAAGTTTGTTCGCGGTAACTGGCACACGTTTTTTCGACTCAATTGGCACAAGTTTGTTTGACGCAATTGGCACAAGTTTGTTTGACGCAACTGGCACAAGTTTGTTTGACGCAACTGGCACAAGTTTGTTTGACGCAACTGGCACAAGTTTATTTGACGCAACTGGCACAAGTTTTTTCGACGCAACTGGCACAAGTTTGTTCACCGTAACTGGCACAAGTTTGTTCGACGCAACTGGCACAAGTTTGTTTGACGCAACTGGCACAAGTTTTTTTGACGCAACTGGCACAAGTTTTCTCGACGCAACTGGCACAAGTTTGTTCGCCGTAACTGGCACAAGTTTGTTCGACGCCACTGGCACAAGTTTGTTCGAAGCAACTGGCACAAGTTTGTTTGACACAACTGGCACAAGTTTGTTCTATGCAACTGGCACAAGTTTGTTCTACGCAACTGGCACAAGTTTGTTCTACGCAACTGGCACAAGTTTGTTATACGCAACTGGCACAAGTTTGTTGTATGTAACTGGCACTAGTTTGTTCTACGCAACTGGCATAAGTTTGTTTGACGCAACTGGCACAAGTTTGTTCTACGCAACTGGCACAAGTTTGTTGGACGCAACTGGCACAAGTTTGTTCTACGCAACTGGCACAAGTTTGTTTGATGCAACTGGCACAAGTTTGTTTGATGCAACTGGAAGAAGTTTGTTTGACGCAACTGGCACAAGTTTGTTCGGTGCAACTGGCCCAAGTTTGTTTGACGCAACTGGCACAAGTTTGTTAGACGCAACTGGCACAAGTTTGTTCGACTTAACTGGCACAAGTTTTTTCGACTTAATTGGCACAAGTTTCTTTGACACAACTGGCAAAAGTTTGTTTGACGCAACTTGCACAAGTTTTCTTGATGCAACTGGCACAAGTTTGTTCGCCGTAACTGGCAGAGGTTTGTTTGACGCAACTGGCTCAAGTTTGTTTGTCGCAACTGGCACAAGTTTTTTTCACGCAACTGGCACAAGTTTTCTAGACGCAACTGGCACAAGTTTGTTCGCCGTAACTGGCACAAGTTTGTTCGACGCCACTGGCACAAGTTTGTTCGAAGCAACTGGCACAAGTTTGTTTGATGCAACTGGCACTAATTTGTTATATGCAACTGGAACAAGTTTGTTCGACGCAACTGGCAAAAGTTTGTTCTACGCAACTGGCACAAGTTTGCTGTATGCAACTGGCACTAGTTTGTTCTACGCAACTGGCATAAGTTTGTTTGACTCAACTGGCACAAGTTTGTTCTACGCAACTGGCACAAGTTTGTTGGACGCAACTGGCACAAGTTTCTTCTACGCAACTGTCACAAGTTTGTTGGCCGCAACTGGTTCAAGTTTGTTCGACGTAACTGGCACAAGTTTCTTCGACGCAACTGGCACAAGTTTGTTCGACGCAACTGGCACAAGTTTGTTCGATGCAACTGGCGCAAGTTTGTTCGACGCAACTGGCACAAGTTTGTTCGATGCAACTGGCACATGTTTGTTCAACACATCTGGCACAAGATTGTTTGACGCAACTGGCATAAGTTTGTTTTCGCAACTTGTACAAGTTTGTTTGACTCAACTGGCACAAGTTTGTTTGACGGAACTGTCACAAGTTTGTTTGGCGCAACTGGCAAAAGTTTGTTCGCCGCAACTGGCACAAGTTTGTTTGACGCAACTGGCACAAGTTTGTTTGACGCAACTGGCACAAGATTCTTCTACGCAACTGGCACAAGTTTGTTCTACGCAACTGGCACAAGTTTGTTTGAGGCAACTGGCACAAGTTTGTTCAACGCAACTGGCACAAGTTTGTTTGACGCAACTGGCACAAGTTTGTTAGACGCAACTGGCACAAGTTTGTTCGACGTAACATGCACAAGTTTTTTCGAGTCAATTGGCACAAGTTTGTTTGACGCAACTGGCACAAGTTTGTTTGACGCAAAAGGCACAAGTTTGTGTGACGCAACTGGCACAAGTTTGTTTGACGCAACTGGCACAAGTTTTTTTTATGCAACTGGCACAAGTTTTCTCGACGCAACTGGCACAAGTTTGTTTAATGTAACTGGCACAAGTTTGTTCGACGTAACTGGCACAAGTATGTTCGACGCAACTGGCACAAGTTTGTTTGACAAAACTGCCACAAGTTTCTTCGACGCAACTGGCACAAGTTTGTTCGACGCAACTGGCACAAGTTTTTTTTATGCAACTGGCACAAGTTTTCTCGACGCAACTGGCACAAGTTTGTTTAATGTAACTGGCACAAGTTTGTTCGACGTAACTGGCACAAGTATGTTCGACGCAACTGGCACAAGTTTGTTTGACAAAACTGCCACAAGTTTCTTCGACGCAACTGGCACAAGTTTTCTCGACGCAACTGGCACAAGTTTGTTTAATGTAACTGGCACAAGTTTGTTCGACGTAACTGGCACAAGTATGTTCGACGCAACTGGCACAAGTTTGTTTGACAAAACTGCCACAAGTTTGTTCTACGCAACTGGCACAAGTTTGTTTGACGCAACTGGCACAAGTTTGTTCTATGCAACTGGCACAAGTTTGTTCTACACAAGTGGCACAAGTTTGTTCTACGCAACTGGTACAAGTTTGTTATACGCAACTGGCACAAGTTTGTTGTATGCAACTGGCACTAGTTTGTTCTACGCAACTGGCATAAGTTTGTTTGATGCAACTGGCACAAGTTTGTTCTACGCAACTGGCACAAGTTTGTTGGACGCAACTGGCACAAGTTTGTTCTACGCAACTGGCACAATTTTGTTGGACGCAACTGGCACAAGTTTGTTCGACGCAAGTGACACAAGTTTGTTAGACGCAATTGGCACAAGTTTGTTCGACGCAACTGGCACAAGTTTGTTCGGCGCAACTGGCACAAGTTTGTTCGACGCAACTGGCACAAGTTTGTTCAACACATCTGGCACAAGTTTGTTTGACGCAAATGGCACAAGTTTGTTTTCGCAACTTGTACAAGTTTGTTTGACGCAATTGGCACAAGTTTGTTTGACGCAACTGGCACAAGTTTGTTTGGCGCAACTGGCACAAGTTTGTTCGACGCAACTAGCCCAAGTTTGTTTGACGCAACAGGCACAAGTTTGTTAGACGCAACTGGCACAATTTTGTTCGACGCAACTGGCACAAGTTTCTTTGACTCAATTGGCACAAGTTTGTTTGACGCAACTGGCACATTTTGTTTGACGCAACTGTCACAAGTTTGTTTGACTCAACTGGCACAAGTTTGTTTAACGCAACTGGCACAAGTTTATTTGACGCAACTGGCACAACTTTTCTCGGCGGAACTGGAAAAAGTATGTTCTACACAACTGGCACAATTTTGTTCTATGCAACTTGCACAAGTTTGTTCTACGCAACTGGCACAAGTTTGTTCTACGCAACTGGCACAAGTTTGTTATACGCAACTGGCACAAGTTTGTTCTACGCAACTGGCAGAATTTTGTTCTACGCAACTGGCACAAGTTTGTTTGACGCAAAAGGCACAAGTTTGTGTGACGCAACTGGCAAAAGTTTGTTTGACGCAATTGGCACAAGTTTTTTTTATGCAACTGGCACAAGTTTTCTCGACGCAAATGGCACAAGTTTGTTTAATGTAACTGGCACAAGTTTGTTCGACGTAACTGGCACAAGTATGTTCGACGCAACTGGCAAAAGTTTGTTTGACGCAACCGGCACAAGTTTGTTTGACAAAACTGCCACAAGTTTCTTCGACGCAACTGGCACAAGTTTGTTCGACGCAACTGGCAAAAGTTTGTTTGACGCAACCAGCACAATTTTGTTCTACGCAACTGGCACAAGTTTGTTCTATGCAACTGGATCTAGTTTGTTCTATGCAACTGGCATAAGTTTGTTTGACGCAACTGGCACAAGTTTGTTCTACGCAACTGGTACAAGTTTGTTCGACGCAACTGGCACAAGTTTCTTCGACGCAACTGGTAAAAGTTTGTTGGACGCAACTGGCACAAGTTTGTTTGACGCAATTAGCACAAGTTTGTTTGACGCTACTGGCACAAGGTTGTTCTACCCAACTGGCACAAGTTTGTTCGATGCAACTGGAACAAGTTTGTTCGCCGCAACTGGCCCAAGTTTGTTTGACGCAACTGGCACAAGTTTGTTAGACGCAACTGGCACAAGTTTGTTCGACGAAACTGGCACAAGTTTCTTCGACTCAATTGGCACAAGTATTCTCGACGCAACTGGCACAAGTTAATTGACGCAACTGGCACAACTTTTCTCGACGCAACTGGCACAAGTATGTTCTACACAACTGGCACAAGTTTGTTCTACGCAACTGGCACGAGTTTGTTCTACGCAACTGGCACAAGTTTATTCTACGCAACTGGCACAAGTTTGTTCTACGCAACTGGCACAAGTTTGTTCTACGCAACTGGTACAAGTTTGTTCTACGCATCTGGCACAAGTTTGTTCTACGCAACTGGCACAATTTTGTTCTACGCAACTGGCACAAGTTTGTTCTACGCAACTGGCACAATTTTGTTCTACGCAACTGACACAAGTTTGTTTGACACAACTGGCAGAAGTTTGTTCAACGCAACTGGCACAAGTTTGTTTGACGCAACTGGCGCAAGTTTGTTCGACGCAACTGGCACAAGTTTGTTCGACGCAACTTGCACAAGTTTGTTCGATGCAACTGGCACAAGTTTGTTTAACACAACTGGCACATGTTTGTTCGACCCAACTGGCACAAGTTTGTTTGACGCAACTGGCACAAGTTTGTTTGACGCAACTGGCACAAGTTTGTTTGATACAACTGGCACAAGTTTGTTTGACGCGACTGGCACAAGGATGTTCTACGCAACTAACACATGTTTGTTCTACGCAACTGGCACAAGTTTCTTTGATGCAACTGGCACAAGTTTTTTTGATGCAACTGGCAGAAGTTTGTTTGACGCAACTAGCACAAGTTTGTTCGACGCAACTGGCCCAAGTTTGTTTGACGCTACTGGCACAAGTTTGTTAGACGCAACTGGCACAAGTTTGTTCGAGGTAACTGGCACACGTTTTTTCGACTCAATTGGCACGAGTTTGTTTGACGCAACTGGCACAAGTTTGTTTGACGCAACTGGCCCAAGTTTGTTTGACGCAACTGGCACAAGTTTATTTGACGCAACTGGCACAAGTTTTCTCGATGCAACTGGCACAAGTTTGTTCACCGTAACTGGCACAAGTTTGTTCGACGCAACTTGCACAAGTTTGTTTGACGCAACTGGCACAAGTTTTTTTGACGCAACTGGCACAAGTTTTCTCGACGCAACTGGCACAAGTTGGTTCGCCGTAACTGGCACAAGTTTGTTCGACGCCACTGGCACAAGTTTGTTCGAAGCAACTGGCACAATTTTGTTTCACGCAACTGGCACAAGTTTGTTCTATGCAACTGGCACAAGTTTGTTGTACGCAACTGGCACAAGTTTGTTCTACACAACTGGCACAAGTTTGTTATACGCAACTGGCAAAAGTTTGTTGTATGCAACTGGCACTAGTTTGTTCTACGCAACTGGCATAAGTTTGTTTGACGCAACTGGCACAAGTTTGTTCTACGCAACTAGCACATGTTTGTTGGACGCAACTGGCACAAGTTTGTTCTACGCAACTGGCACAATTTTGTTGGACGCAACTGGCACAAGCTTGTTCGACGCAAGTGACACAAGTTTGTTCGACGCAACTGGCACAAGTTTGTTCGACGCAACTGGCACAAGTTTGTTCGGCGCAACTGGCACAAGTTTGTTCGACGCAACTGGCACAAGTTTGTTCAACACATCTGGCACAAGTGTGTTTGACGCAACTGGCACAAGTTTGTTTTCGCAACTTGTACAAGTTTGTTTGACGCAATTGGCACAAGTTTGTTTGACGCAACTGGCACAAGTTTGTTTGGTGCAACTGGCACAAGTTTGTTCGACACAACTAGCCCAAGTTTGTTTGACGCAACTGGCACAAGTTTCTTCGACTCAATTGGCACAAGTTTGTTTGATGCAACGGGCACATTTTGTTTGACGCAACTGTCACAAGTTTGTTTGACTCAACTGGCACTAGTTTGATTGACGCAACTGGCACAAGTTTACTTGACGCAACTGGCACAACTTTTCTCGGCGGAACTGGAAAAAGTATGTTCTACACAACTGGCACAAGTTTGTTCTATGCAACTTGCACAAGTTTGTTCTACGCAACTGGCACAAGTTTGTTCGAAGCAACTGGCACAAGTTTGTTATACGCAACTGACACAAGTTTGTTCTACGCAACTGGCAGAAGTTTGTTCTAAGCAACTGGCACAAGTTTGTTCTACGCATCTGGCACAAGTTTGTTCTATGCAACTGGCACAAGTTTGTTCTACGTAACTGGCACAAGTTTGTTCTACGCAACTGGCACATGTTTATTCGACGCAACTGGCACAAGTTTATTCTACGCATCTGGCACAAGTTTGTTCTATCCAACTGACACTAGTTTGTTTTACGCAACTGGCACAAGTTTGTTTCACGCAACTGGCACAAGTTTGTTCTACCCCACTGACACAAGTTTGTTCGACGCAACTGGCACAAGTTTGTTCTACGCAACTGACACAAGTTTGTTTGACACAACTGGCAGAAGTTTGTTCAACGCAACTGGCACAAGTTTGTTTGACGCAACTGGTGGAAGTTTGTTCGACGCAACTGGCACAAGTTTGTTCGACGCAACTGGCACAAGTTTGTTCGATGCAACTGGCACAAGTTTGTTTAACGCAACTGGCACAAGTTTGTTCGACCCAACTGGCACAAGTTTGTTTGATGCAACTGGCACAAGTTTGTTTGACACAACCGGCACAAGTTTGTTTGACGCAACTGGCACAAGGTTGTTCTACGAAACTGGCACAAGTTTGTTCTACGCAACTGGCACAAGTTTCTTTGATGCAACTGGCACAAGTTTGTTTGATGCAACTGGCAGAAGTTTGTTCGATGCAACTGGCACAAGTTTGTTCGGCGCAACTGGCCCAAGTTTGTTTGACGCAACTGGCACAAGTTTGTTAGACACAACTGGCACAAGTTTGTTCGACGTAACTGGCACAAGTTTTTTCGACTCAATTGGCACAAGTTTGTTTGACACAACTGGCAAAAGTTTGTTTGACGCAACTGGCACAAGTTTGTTTGACGCAACTGGCACAAGTTTATTTGACGCAACTGGCACAAGTTTTCTCGACGCAACTGGCACAAGTTTGTTCGCCGTAACTGGCACAGGTTTGTTCGATGCAACTGGCACAAGTTTGTTTGACGCAACTGGCACAAGTTTTTTTGACACAACTGGTACAACTTTTCTTGACGCAACTGGCACAAGTTTGTTCGCCGTAACTAGCACAAGTTTGTTTGACACAACTGGCACTAATTTGTTGTATGCAACTGGCACAAGTTTGTTCTACGCAACTGGCACAAGTTTGTTGTATGCAACTGGCACTAGTTTGTTCTACGCAACTGGCATAAGTTTGTTTGACGCAACTGGCATAAGTTTGTTTGACGCAACTGGCACAATTTTGTTCTACGCAAGTGGCACAAGTTCGTTGGACGCAACTGGCACAAGTTTCCTCTACGCAACTGTCACAAGTTTGTTGGACGCAAGTGGCTCAAGTTTGTTCGACGCAACTGGCACAAGTTTGTTCGACTCAACTGGCACAAGTTTGTTCGACGCAACTGGAACAAGTTTGTTCGACGCAACTGGCACAAGTTTGTTCGATGCAACTGGCACATGTTTGTTCAACACATCTGGCACAAGATTGTTTGACGCAACTGGCATAAGTTTGTTTTCGCAACTTGTACAAGTTTGTTTGATTCAATTGGCACAAGTTTGTTTGACGGAACTGTCACAAGTTTGTTTGGCGCAACTGGCACAAGTTTCTTCGACGCAGCTGGCACAAGTTTGTTCAACGCAACTGGCACAAGTTTGTTTGACGCAACTGGTACAAGTTTGTTCGACGCAACTGGCACAAGTTTTTTTGACGCAACTGGCACAAGTTTTTTTGACGCAACTGGCACAAGTTTTCTCGACGCAAGTGGCACAAGTTTGTTTAATGTAACTGGCACAAGTTTGTTCGACGCAACTGGCACAAGTATGTTCGACGGAACTGGCACAAGTTTGTTTGACGCAACTGGCACAAGTTTCTTCGACGCAGCTGGCACAAGTTTGTTCAACGCAACTGGCACAAGTTTGTTTGACGCAACTGGCACAAGTTTGTTAGACGTAACTGGCACAAGTTTTTCGACTCAATTGGCACAAGTTTGTTTGACGCAACTGGCACAAGTTTGTTTGACGCAACTTGCACAAGTTTGTTTGACGCAACTGGCACAAGTTTTTTTGACGCAACTGGCACAAGTTTTCTCGACGCAACTGGCACAAGTTTGTTCGCCGTAACTGGCACAGGTTTGTTCGACGCAACTGGCAAAAGTTTGTTTGACGCAACTGGCACAAGTTTTTTTGACGCAACTGGCACAAGTTTTCTCGACGCAACTGGCACAAGTTTGTTCGAAGCAACTGGCACAAGTTTGTTTGACGCAACTGGCACTAATTTGTTCTATGCAACTGGCACAAGTTTGTTCTATGCAACTGGCACAAGTTTGTTCTTTGCAACTGGCACAAGTTTGTTGTATGCAACTGGCACTAGTTTGTTCTACGTAACTGGCATAAGTTTGTTTGACGCAACTGGCACAAGTTTGTTATACGCAACTGGCACAAGTTTGTTGGACGCAACTGGCACAAGTTTCTCCTACGCAACGGTCACAAGTTTGTTGGACGCAACTGGCTCAAGTTTGTTTGACGCATCTGGCACAAGTTTGTTCGACGCAACTGGCACAAGTTTGTTCGATGCAACTGGCACAAGTTTGTACGACGCAACTGGCACAAGTTTGTTCGACGCAACTGGCACAAGTTTGTTCGATGCAACTGGCACATATTTGTTCAAAACATCTGGCACAGAATTGTTTGACGCAACTTGCATAAGTTTGTTTTCGCAACTTTTACAAGTTTGTTTGACTCAACTGGCACAAGTTTGTTTGACGGAACTGTCACAAGTTTGTTTGGCGCAACTGGCACAAGTTTGTTTGACGCAACTGGCACAAGTTTGTTTGACACAACTGGCACAAGTTTGTTTGACGCAACTGGCACAAGTTTGTTTGACGCAACTGGCACAAGTTTGTTTGACGCAACTGGCACAAGTTTGTTTGACGCAACTAGCACAAGTTTGATAGACGCAACTGGCACAAGTTTGTTCGACGTAACAGGCACAAGTTTTTTCGAGTCAATTGGCACAAGTTTTTTTGACGCAACTGACACAAGTTTGTTTGACGCAACTGGCACAAGTTTGTTCTACGCAACTGGCACAAGTTTGTTTGACGCAACTGGCACAAGTTTGTTTGACGCAACTGGCACAAGTTTGTTTGAAGCAACTAGCACAAGTTTGATAGACGCAACTGGCACAAGTTTGTTCGACGTAACAGGCACAAGTTTTTTCGAGTCAATTGGCACAAGTTTTTTTGACGCAACTGGCACAAGTTTGTTTGACGCAAGAGGCACAAGTTTGTGTGACGCAACTGGCACAAGTTTGTTTCACGCAACTGGCACAAGTTTTTTTTGACGCAATTGGCACAAGGTTTCTCAACGCAACTGGCACAAGTTAGTTTAATAAAACTGGCAAAAGTTTGTTCGACGCAACTGGCACAAGTATGTTCGACGCAACTTGCACAAGTTTGTTTGACGCAACTGGCACAAGTTTGTTCGACGCAACTGGCACAAGTTTGTTCGACGCAACTGGCACAAGTTTGTTTGACGCAACTGGCACAAGTTTGTTCTACGCAACTGGCACAAGTTTGTTCTATGCAACTGGCACTAGTTTGTTCTATGCAACTGACATAAGTTTGTTTGACGCAACTGGCACAAGTTTGTTCTACGCAACTGGTACAAGTTTGTTCGACGCAACTGGCACAAGTTTCTTCGACGCAACTGGTACAAGTTTGTTGGACGCAACTGGCAAAAGTTTGTTCGTACCAACTGGCAAAAGTTAGTTTGACACAACTGGCACAAGTTTGTTCGACGCAACTGGCACAGGTTTGTTCTACGCAACTGGCACAATTTTGTTTGACACTACTGGCACAAGTTTGTTCTACGCAACTGGCACAAGTTTGTTCGATGCAACTGGCACAAGTTTGTTCGCCGCAACTGGCCCAAGTTTGTTTGACGCAACTGGCACAAGTTGTTAGATGCAACTGGCACAAGTTCGTTCGACGCAACTGGCACAAGTTTCTTTGACTCAATTGGCACAAGTTTGTTTGACGCAACTGGTACAATTTTGTTTGACGCAACTGTCACAAGTTTGTTAGACTCAACTGGCACAAGTTTTTTTGGCGCAACTGGCACAAGTTTGTTTGACGCAACTGGCACAAGTTTATTTGACGCAACTGGCACAACTTTTCTCGACGCAACTGGCACAAGTATGTTCTACACAACTGGCACAAGTTTGTTCTATGCAACTGTCACAAGTTTGTTCTACGCAACTGGCACAAGTTTGTTCTACGCAACTGGCACAATTTTGTTCTACGCAACTGGCAAAAGTTTGTTCTACGCAACTGGCACAAGTTTGTTTCACGCAACTGGCACAAGTTTGTTCTACCCCACTGACACAAGTTTGTTTGACGCAACTGGCACAAGTTTGTTCTACGCAACTGACACAAGTTTGTTTGACACAACTGGCAGAAGTTTGTTCAACGCAACTGGCACAAGTTTGTTTGACGCAACTGGTGGAAGTTTGTTCGACGCAACTGGCACAAGTTTGTTCGACGCAACTGGCACAAGTTTGTTCGATGCAACTGGCACAAGTTTGTTTAACGCAACTGGCACAAGTTTGTTCGACCCAACTAGCACAAGTTTGTTTGACGCAACTGGCACAAGTTTGTTTGACACAACCGGCACAAGTTTGTTTGACGCAACTGGCACAAGGTTGTTCTACGAAACTGGCACAAGTTTGTTCTACGCAACTGGCACAAGTTTCTTTGATGCAACTGGCACAAGTTTGTTTGATGCAACTGGCAGAAGTTTGTTCGATGCAACTGGCACAAGTTTGTTCGGCGCAACTGGCCCAAGTTTGTTTGACGCAACTGGCACAAGTTTGTTAGACACAACTGGCACAAGTTTGTTCGACGTAACTGGCACAAGTTTTTTCGACTCAATTGGCACAAGTTTGTTTGACACAACTGGCAAAAGTTTGTTTGACGCAACTGGCACAAGTTTGTTTGACGCAACTGGCACAAGTTTATTTGACGCAACTGGCACAAGTTTTCTCGACGCAACTGGCACAAGTTTGTTCGCCGTAACTGGCACAGGTTTGTTCGATGCAACTGGCACAAGTTTGTTTGACGCAACTGGCACAAGTTTTTTTGACACAACTGGCACAACTTTTCTTGACGCAACTGGCACAAGTTTGTTCGCCGTAACTGGCACAAGTTTGTTTGACACAACTGGCACTAATTTGTTGTATGCAACTGGCACAAGTTTGTTCTACGCAACTGGCACAAGTTTGTTGTATGCAACTGGCACTAGTTTGTTCTACGCAACTGGCATAAGTTTGTTTGACGCAACTGGCACAATTTTGTTCTACGCAAGTGGCACAAGTTCGTTGGACGCAACTGGCACAAGTTTCCTCTACGCAACTGTCACAAGTTTGTTGGACGCAAGTGGCTCAAGTTTGTACGACGCAACTGGCACAAGTTTGTTCGACTCAACTGGCACAAGTTTGTTCGACGCAACTGGAACAAGTTTGTTCGACGCAACTGGCACAAGTTTGTTCGATGCAACTGGCACATGTTTGTTCAACACATCTGGCACAAGATTGTTTGACGCAACTGGCATAAGTTTGTTTTCGCAACTTGTACAAGTTTGTTTGACTCAATTGGCACAAGTTTGTTTGACGGAACTGTCACAAGTTTGTTTGGTGCAACTGGCACAGGTTTCTTTGACGCAACTGGTACAAGTTTGTTCGACGCAACTGGCACAAGTTTGTTTGACGCAACTGGCACAAGTTTGTTTGACGCAACTGGCACAAGTTTGTTTGACGCAACTGGCACAAGTTTTTTTGACGCAACTGGCACAAGTTTTCTCGACGCAAGTGGCACAAGTTTGTTTAATGTAACTGGCACAAGTTTGTTCGACGCAACTGGCACAAGTATGTTCGACGGAACTGGCACAAGTTTGTTTGACGCAACTGGCACAAGTTTCTTCGACGCAGCTGGCACAAGTTTGTTCAACGCAACTGGCACAAGTTTGTTTGACGCAACTGGCACAAGTTTGTTCGACGTAACTGGCACAAGTTTTTCGACTCAATTGGCACAAGTTTGTTTGACGCAACTGGCACAAGTTTGTTTGACGCAACTTGCACAAGTTTGTTTGACGCAACTGGCACAAGTTTTTTTGACGCAACTGGCACAAGTTTTCTCGACGCAACTGGCACAAGTTTGTTCGCCGTAACTGGCACAGGTTTGTTCGACGCAACTGGCAAAAGTTTGTTTGACGCAACTGGCACAAGTTTTTTTGACGCAACTGGCACAAGTTTTCTCGACGCAACTGGCACAAGTTTGTTCGAAGCAACTGGCACAAGTTTGTTTGACGCAACTGGCACTAATTTGTTCTATGCAACTGGCACAAGTTTGTTCTATGCAACTGGCACAAGTTTGTTCTTTGCAACTGGCACAAGTTTGTTGTATGCAACTGGCACTAGTTTGTTCTACGTAACTGGCATAAGTTTGTTTGACGCAACTGGCACAAGTTTGTTATACGCAACTGGCACAAGTTTGTTGGACGCAACTGGCACAAGTTTCTCCTACGCAACGGTCACAAGTTTGTTGGACGCAACTGGCTCAAGTTTGTTTGACGCATCTGGCACAAGTTTGTTCGACGCAACTGGCACAAGTTTGTTCGATGCAACTGGCACAAGTTTGTACGACGCAACTGGCACAAGTTTGTTCGACGCAACTGGCACAAGTTTGTTCGATGCAACTGGCACATATTTGTTCAAAACATCTGGCACAGAATTGTTTGACGCAACTTGCATAAGTTTGTTTTCGCAACTTTTACAAGTTTGTTTGACTCAACTGGCACAAGTTTGTTTGACGGAACTGTCACAAGTTTGTTTGGCGCAACTGGCACAAGTTTGTTTGACGCAACTGGCACAAGTTTGTTTGACACAACTGGCACAAGTTTGTTTGACGCAACTGGCACAAGTTTGTTTGACGCAACTGGCACAAGTTTGTTTGACGCAACTGGCACAAGTTTGTTTGACGCAACTAGCACAAGTTTGATAGACGCAACTGGCACAAGTTTGTTCGACGTAACAGGCACAAGTTTTTTCGAGTCAATTGGCACAAGTTTTTTTGACGCAACTGACACAAGTTTGTTTGACGCAACTGGCACAAGTTTGTTCTACGCAACTGGCACAAGTTTGTTTGACGCAACTGGCACAAGTTTGTTTGACGCAACTGGCACAAGTTTGTTTGACGCAACTAGCACAAGTTTGATAAACGCAACTGGCACAAGTTTGTTCGACGTAACAGGCACAAGTTTTTTCGAGTCAATTGGCACAAGTTTTTTTGACGCAACTGGCACAAGTTTGTTTGACGCAAGAGGCACAAGTTTGTGTGACGCAACTGGCACAAGTTTGTTTCACGCAACTGGCACAAGTTTTTTTTGACGCAATTGGCACAAGGTTTCTCAACGCAACTGGCACAAGTTAGTTTAATAAAACTGGCAAAAGTTTGTTCGACGCAACTGGCACAAGTATGTTCGACGCAACTTGCACAAGTTTGTTTGACGCAACTGGCACAAGTTTGTTCGACGCAACTGGCACAAGTTTGTTCGACGCAACTGGCACAAGTTTGTTTGACGCAACTGGCACAAGTTTGTTCTACGCAACTGGCACAAGTTTGTTCTATGCAACTGGCACTAGTTTGTTCTATGCAACTGACATAAGTTTGTTTGACGCAACTGGCACAAGTTTGTTCTACGCAACTGGTACAAGTTTGTTCGACGCAACTGGCACAAGTTTCTTCGACGCAACTGGTACAAGTTTGTTGGACGCAACTGGCAAAAGTTTGTTCGTACCAACTGGCAAAAGTTAGTTTGACACAACTGGCACAAGTTTGTTCGACGCAACTGGCACAAGTTTGTTTGACGCAACCAGCACAAGTTTGTTTGAAGCAAATGGCACAAGGTTGTTCTACGCAACTGGCACAGGTTTGTTCTACGCAACTGGCACAATTTTGTTTGACACTACTGGCACAAGTTTGTTCTACGCAACTGGCACAAGTTTGTTCGATGCAACTGGCACAAGTTTGTTCGCCGCAACTGGCCCAAGTTTGTTTGACGCAACTGGCACAAGTTGTTAGATGCAACTGGCACAAGTTCGTTCGACGCAACTGGCACAAGTTTCTTTGACTCAATTGGCACAAGTTTGTTTGACGCAACTGGTACAATTTTGTTTGACGCAACTGTCACAAGTTTGTTAGACTCAACTGGCACAAGTTTTTTTGGCGCAACTGGCACAAGTTTGTTTGACGCAACTGGCACAAGTTTATTTGACGCAACTGGCACAACTTTTCTCGACGCAACTGGCACAAGTATGTTCTACACAACTGGCACAAGTTTGTTCTATGCAACTGTCACAAGTTTGTTCTACGCAACTGGCACAAGTTTGTTCTACGCAACTGGCACAATTTTGTTCTACGCAACTGGCAAAAGTTTGTTCTACGCAACTGGCACAAGTTTGTTTCACGCAACTGGCACAAGTTTGTTCTACCCCACTGACACAAGTTTGTTTGACGCAACTGGCACAAGTTTGTTCTACGCAACTGACACAAGTTTGTTTGACACAACTGGCAGAAGTTTGTTCAACGCAACTGGCACAAGTTTGTTTGACGCAACTGGTGGAAGTTTGTTCGACGCAACTGGCACAAGTTTGTTCGACGCAACTGGCACAAGTTTGTTCGATGCAACTGGCACAAGTTTGTTTAACGCAACTGGCACAAGTTTGTTCGACCCAACTAGCACAAGTTTGTTTGACGCAACTGGCACAAGTTTGTTTGACACAACCGGCACAAGTTTGTTTGACGCAACTGGCACAAGGTTGTTCTACGAAACTGGCACAAGTTTGTTCTACGCAACTGGCACAAGTTTCTTTGATGCAACTGGCACAAGTTTGTTTGATGCAACTGGCAGAAGTTTGTTCGATGCAACTGGCACAAGTTTGTTCGGCGCAACTGGCCCAAGTTTGTTTGACGCAACTGGCACAAGTTTGTTAGACACAACTGGCACAAGTTTGTTCGACGTAACTGGCACAAGTTTTTTCGACTCAATTGGCACAAGTTTGTTTGACACAACTGGCAAAAGTTTGTTTGACGCAACTGGCACAAGTTTGTTTGACGCAACTGGCACAAGTTTATTTGACGCAACTGGCACAAGTTTTCTCGACGCAACTGGCACAAGTTTGTTCGCCGTAACTGGCACAGGTTTGTTCGATGCAACTGGCACAAGTTTGTTTGACGCAACTGGCACAAGTTTTTTTGACACAACTGGCACAACTTTTCTTGACGCAACTGGCACAAGTTTGTTCGCCGTAACTGGCACAAGTTTGTTTGACACAACTGGCACTAATTTGTTGTATGCAACTGGCACAAGTTTGTTCTACGCAACTGGCACAAGTTTGTTGTATGCAACTAGCACTAGTTTGTTCTACGCAACTGGCATAAGTTTGTTTGACGCAACTGGCACAATTTTGTTCTACGCAAGTGGCACAAGTTCGTTGGACGCAACTGGCACAAGTTTCCTCTACGCAACTGTCACAAGTTTGTTGGACGCAAGTGGCTCAAGTTTGTACGACGCAACTGGCACAAGTTTGTTCGACTCAACTGGCACAAGTTTGTTCGACGCAACTGGAACAAGTTTGTTCGACGCAACTGGCACAAGTTTGTTCGATGCAACTGGCACATGTTTGTTCAACACATCTGGCACAAGATTGTTTGACGCAACTGGCATAAGTTTGTTTTCGCAACTTGTACAAGTTTGTTTGACTCAATTGGCACAAGTTTGTTTGACGGAACTGTCACAAGTTTGTTTGGTGCAACTGGCACAGGTTTCTTTGACGCAAATGGTACAAGTTTGTTCGACGCAACTGGCACAAGTTTGTTTGACGCAACTGGCACAAGTTTGTTTGACGCAACTGGCACAAGTTTGTTTGACGCAACTGGCACAAGTTTTTTTGACGCAACTGGCACAAGTTTTCTCGACGCAAGTGGCACAAGTTTGTTTAATATAACTGGCACAAGTTTGTTCGACGCAACTGGCACAAGTATGTTCGACGGAACTGGCACAAGTTTGTTTGACGCAACTGGCACAAGTTTCTTCGACGCAACTGGCACAAGTTTGTTCAACGCAACTGGCACAAGTTTGTTTGACGCAACTGGCACAAGTTTGTTCGACGTAACTGGCACAAGTTTTTCGACTCAATTGGCACAAGTTTGTTTGACGCAACTGGCACAAGTTTGTTTGACGCAACTTGCACAAGTTTGTTTGACGCAACTGGCACAAGTTTTTTTGACGCAACTGGCACAAGTTTTTTCGACGCAACTGGCACAAGTTTGTTCGCCGTAACTGGCACAGGTTTGTTCGACGCAACTGGCAAAAGTTTGTTTGACGCAACTGGCACAAGTTTTTTTGACGCAACTGGCACAAGTTTTCTCGACGCAACTGGCACAAGTTTGTTCGAAGCAACTGGCACAAGTTTGTTTGACGCAACTGGCACTAATTTGTTCTATGCAACTGGCACAAGTTTGTTCTATGCAACTGGCACAAGTTTGTTCTACGCAGCTGGCACAAGTTTGTTGTATGCAACTGGCACTAGTTTGTTCTACGTAACTGGCATAAGTTTGTTTGACGCAACTGGCACAAGTTTGTTCTACGCAACTGGCACAAGTTTGTTGGACGCAACTGGCACAAGTTTCTCCTACGCAACGGTCACAAGTTTGTTGGACGCAACTGGCTCAAGTTTGTTTGACGCATCTGGCACAAGTTTGTTCGACGCAACTGGCACAAGTTTGTTCGATGCAACTGGCACAAGTTTGTACGACGCAACTGGCACAAGTTTGTTCGACGCAACTGGCACAAGTTTGTTCGATGCAACTGGCACATATTTGTTCAAAACATCTGGCACAGAATTGTTTGACGCAACTTGCATAAGTTTGTTTTCGCAACTTTTACAAGTTTGTTTGACTCAACTGGCACAAGTTTGTTTGACGGAACTGTCACAAGTTTGTTTGGCGCAACTGGCACAAGTTTGTTTGACGCAACTGGCACAAGTTTGTTTGACGCAACTGGCACAAGTTTGTTTGACGCAACTGGCACAAGTTTGTTTGACGCAACTGGCACAAGTTTGTTTGACGCAACTGGCACAAGTTTGTTTGACGCAACTAGCACAAGTTTGATAGACGCAACTGGCACAAGTTTGTTCGACGTAACAGGCACAAGTTTTTTCGAGTCAATTGGCACAAGTTTTTTTGACGCAACTGGCACAAGTTTGTTTGACGCAACTGGCACAAGTTTGTTCTACGCAACTGGCACAAGTTTGTTTGACGCAACTGGCACAAGTTTGTTTGACGCAACTGGCACAAGTTTGTTTGACGCAACTAGCACAAGTTTGATAGACGCAACTGGCACAAGTTTGTTCGACGTAACAGGCACAAGTTTTTTCGAGTCAATTGGCACAAGTTTTTTTGACGCAACTGGCACAAGTTTGTTTGACGCAAGAGGCACAAGTTTGTGTGACGCAACTGGCACAAGTTTGTTTGACGCAACTGGCACAAGTTTTTTTTGACGCAATTGGCACAAGGTTTCTCAACGCAACTGGCACAAGTTTGTTTAATAAAACTGGCACAAGTTTTTTTGACGCAACTGGCACAAGTATGTTCGACGCAACTTGCACAAGTTTGTTTGACGCAACTGGCACAAGTTTCTTCGACGCAACTGGCACAAGTTTGTTTGACGCAACTGGCACAAGTTTGTTCTACGCAACTGGCACAAGTTTGTTCTATGCAACTGGCACTAGTTTGTTCTATGCAACTGACATAAGTTTGTTTGATGCAACTGGCACAAGTTTGTTCTATGCAACTGGCACAAGTTTGTTCGACGCAACTGGCACAAGTTTCTTCGACGCAACTGGTACAAGTTTGTTGGACGCAACTGGCAAAAGTTTGTTCGTACCAACTGGCAAAAGTTAGTTTGACACAACTGGCACA
This sequence comes from Macrobrachium rosenbergii, assembly GCA_039081455.1. Lineage (NCBI taxonomy): Eukaryota > Metazoa > Arthropoda > Malacostraca > Decapoda > Palaemonidae > Macrobrachium > Macrobrachium rosenbergii. The sequence continues at coordinate 827,253 of JANJGK010000180.1, read as the reverse complement.
AGTTTGTTCGACGCAACTGGCACAAGTTTGTTTGACGCAACCAGCACAAGTTTGTTTGAAGCAAATGGCACAAGGTTGTTCTACGCAACTGGCACAGGTTTGTTCTACGCAACTGGCACAATTTTGTTTGACACTACTGGCACAAGTTTGTTCTACGCAACTGGCACAAGTTTGTTCGATGCAACTGGCACAAGTTTGTTCGCCGCAACTGGCCCAAGTTTGTTTGACGCAACTGGCACAAGTTGTTAGATGCAACTGGCACAAGTTCGTTCGACGCAACTGGCACAAGTTTCTTTGACTCAATTGGCACAAGTTTGTTTGACGCAACTGTCACAAGTTTGTTAGACTCAACTGGCACAAGTTTGTTTGACGCAACTGGCACAAGTTTGTTAGACTCAACTGGCACAAGTTTGTTTGACGCAACTGGCACAAGTTTATTTGACGCAACTGGCACAACTTTTCTCGACGCAACTGGCACAAGTATGTTCTACACAACTGGCACAAGTTTGTTCTATGCAACTTGCACAAGTTTGTTCTACGCAACTGGCACAATTTTGTTCTACGCAACTGGCAAAAGTTTGTTCTACGCAACTGGCACAAGTTTGTTTTACGCAACTGGCACAAGTTTGTTCTACGCATCTGGCACAAGTTTGTTCTATGCAACTGGCACAAGTTTGTTCTACGCAACTGGCATAATTTTGTTCTACGCTACTGGCACAAGTTTTTTCTACGCATCTGGCACAAGTTTGTTCTATGCAACTGGCACAAGTTTGTTCTACGCAACTGGCATAATTTTGTTCTACGCTACTGGCACAAGTTTTTTCTACGTATCTGGCACAAGTTTGTTTGACGCAACTGGCACAAGTTTGTACTACCCAACTGACACAAGTTGGTTCGACGCAACTGGCACAAGTTTGTTTGACACAACTGGCAGAAGTTTGTTCAACACAACTGGCACAAGTTTATTTGACGCAACTGGCGCAAGTTTGTTCAACGCAACTGGCACAAGTTTGTTCGACGCAACTGGCACAAGTTTGTTCGATGCAACTGGCGCATGTTTGTTTAACACAACTGGCACAAGTTTTTTCGACTCAACTGGCACGAGTTTGTTTGACGCAACTGGCACAAGTTTGTTTGACGCAACTGGCACAAGTTTGTTTGACATAACTGGCACAAGTTTGTTTGAAGCAACTGGCACAAGGATGTTCTACGCAACTGGCTCATGTTTGTTCTACGCAACTGGCACAAGTTTGTTTGGTGCAACTGGCACAAGTTTTTTTTTTTATACAACTGGCAGAAGTTTGTTTGACACAACTGGCACAAGTTTGTTCGACGCAACTGGCCAAAGTTTGTTTGATGCAACTGGCACAAGTTTGTTAGATGGAACTGGCACAAGTTTGTTCGAGGTAACTGGCACAAGTTTTTTCGACTCAATTGGCACGAGTTTGTTTGACGCAATTGGCACAAGTTTGTTTGACGCAACTGGCACAAGTTTGTTTGACGCAACTGGCACAAGTTTGTTTGACGCAACTGGCACAAGTTTATTTGACGCAACTGGCACAAGTTTTCTCGACGCAACTGGCACAAGTTTGTTCGCCGTAACTGGCACAAGTTTGTTCGACGCAACTGGCACAAGTTTGTTTGACGCAACTGGCACAAGTTTTTTTTATGCAACTGGCACAAGTTTTCTCAACGCAACTGGCACAAGTTTGTTCGCCGTAACTGGCACACGTTTGTTCGACGCCACTGGCACAAGTTTGTTCGAAGCAACTGGCACAGATTTGTTTGACGCAACTGGCACAAGTTTGTTTTATGCAACTGGCACAAGTTTGTTCTACGCAACTATCACAAGTTTGTTCTACGCAACTGGCACAAGTTTGTTATACGCAACTGGCACAAGTTTGTTGTATGCAACTGGCACAAGTTTGTTCGACGCAACTGGCACAAGTTTGTTTCACGCAATTGGCACAAGTTTGTTCTACGCAACTGGCACAAGTTTGTTCTATGCAACTGGCACTAGTTTGTTCTACGCAACTGGCATAAGTTTGTTTGACACAACTGGCACAAGTTTGTTCTACGCAACTGGCACAAGTTTGTTCGACGCAACTGGCACAAGGTTGTTCTACGCAACTGGCACAAGTTTGTTCTACACAACTGGCACAGGTTTGCTTGACGCAACTGGCACAAGTTTGCTTGACGCAACTGGCATAAGTTTGTTCGATGCCACTGGCACAAGTTTGTTCGACGCAACTGGCCCAAGTTTTTTTAACGCAACTGGCACAAGTTTTTTTGACGCAACTGGCACAAGTTTGTTTGACGCAACTGGCACAAGTTTGTTCTACGCAACTGGCACAAGTTTGTTGTATGCAACTGGCACTAGTTTGTTCTACGCAACTGGCATAAGTTTGTTTGACGCAACTGGCACACGTTTGTTCTACGCAACTGGCACAAGATTGTTGGACGCAACTGGCACAAGTTTGTTTTCGCAACTTGTACAAGTTTGTTTGACGCAACTGGCACAAGTTTGTTTGACGCAACTGGCACAAGTTTGTTTGGCGCAACTGGCACAAGTTTGTTTTACGCAACTGGCACAAGTTTGTTTGACACAACTGGCACAAGTTTGTTTGACGCAACTGGCACAAGTTTGTTTGACGCAACTGGCACAAGTTTGTTTGACGCAAATGGCATAAGGTTGTTCTACGCAACTGGCACAAGTTTGTTCTATGCAACTGGCACAAGTTTGTTTGACGCAACTGGCACAAGTTTGTTCCACGCAACTGGAACAAGTTTGTTCTATGCAACTGGCACAAGTTTGTTCTAAGCAACTCTTACTAGTTTGTTGTACACAACTGGCACAAGTTTGTTTGACACAACTGGCACAAGTTTGTTCTACGCAAATGGCAAAAGTTTGTTCTACGCATCTGGTATACGTTTGTTCTATGCAACTGGCACTAGTTTGTTCTAGGCAACTGGCACAAATTTGTTTGACGCAACTGGCACATGTTTGTTCTACCCAACTGGCACAAGTTTGTTCGACGCAAGTGGCACAAGTTTGTTCTGCGCAACTGGCACAAGTTTGTTTGACACAACTGGCACAAGTTTGTTCTAAGCAACTGGCACAAGTTTGTTCGACGGACCTGGAGCAAGTTTGTTCGACGCAACTGGCACAAGTTTGTTCGACGCAACTGGAACAAGTTTGTTTGATGCAACTGGTACAAGTTTGTTTAACGTAACTGGCACAAGTTTGTTCGACCAAACTGGCACAAGTTTGTTTGGCACAACTGGCATAAGTTATGTTTGACGCAACTGGCAAAAGTTTGTTTGACGTAACTGGCACAAGTTTGTTCTACACAACATGCACAAGCTTGTTCTACGCAACTGGCACAAGTTTGTTTGACGCAACTGGCACTAGTTTGTTTGATGCAACTGGCACAAGTTTGTTCGACGCAACATGCACAAGTTTGTTCTACGCAACTGGCACAAGTTTGTTCTATGCAACTGGCACTAGTTTGTTTGATGCAACTGGCACAAGTTTGTTCGACGCAACTGGCCCAAGTTTGTTCGACGCAACTGGCACAAGTTTGTTAGACGCAACTGGCACAAGTTTGTTCGACGCAACTGGCACAAGTTTTTTCGACTCAATTGGCACAAGTTTGTTTGACACAACAGGCACAAGTTTGTTTGATGCCACTGGCACAAGTTTGTTTGACGTAACTGGCACAAGTTTGTTTGACGCAACTGGCACAAGTTTTCTCGACACAACTGACACAACTTTCTTCGCCGTAACTGGCACAAGTTTGTTTGACGCAACTGGCACAAGTTTGTTCGACGCAACTGGCACAAGTTTGTTTGATGCAACTGGCACAAGTTTCTTTGACGAAACTGGCACAAGTTTGTTCGACGCAACTGGCACAAGTTTATTTCACGCAATTGGCACAAGTTTGTTCTACGCAACTGGCACAAGTTTGTTCTATGCAACTGGCACTAGTTTGTTCTACGCAACTGGCATAAGTTTGTTTGACACAACTGGCACAAGTTTGTTCTACGCAAGTGGCACAAGTTTGTTCGACGCAACTGGCACAAGGTTGTTCTACGCATCTAACACAAGTTTGTTCTACACAACTGGCACAAGTTTGCTTGACGCAACTGGCCCAAGTTTGCTTGACGCAACTGGCACAAGTTTGTTCGACGCAACTGGCGCAAGTTTTTTCGACGCAACTGGCACAAGTTTTTTTGACGCAACTGGCACAAGTTTGTTTGACGCAACTGGCACAAGTTTGTTGGACGCAACTGGCACAAGTTTGTTCGACGCAACTAGCACAAGTTTGTTTTATGCAACTGGCACAAGTTTGTTTGACGCAACTGGCACAAGTTTGTTTGACGCAACTGGCACAAGTTTGTTATACGCAACTGGAACAAGTTTGTTGTATGCAACTGGCACAAGTTTGTTCGACGCAACTGGCACAAGTTTGTTTCACGCAATTGGCACAAGTTTGTTCTACGCAACTGGCACAAGTTTGTTCTATGCAACTGGCACTAGTTTGTTCTACGCAACTGGCATAAGTTTGTTTGACACAACTGGCACAAGTTTGTTCTTCGCAACTGGCACAAGTTTGTTCGACGCAACTGGCACAAGGTTGTTCTACGCAACTGGCACAAGTTTGTTCTACACAACTGGCACAGGTTTGCTTGACGCAACTGGCACAAGTTTGCTAGACGCAACTGGCATAAGTTTGTTCGATGCCACTGGCACAAGTTTGTTCGACGCAACTGGCCCAAGTTTTTTTAACGCAACTGGCACAAGTTTTTTTGACGCAACTGGCACAAGTTTGTTTGACGCAACTGGCACAAGTTTGTTGGACGTAACTGGCACAAGTTTGTTGGACGCAACTAGCACAAGTTTGTTCGACGCAACTGGCACAAGTTTTTTTGACGCAACTGGCACAAGTTTGTTTCACGCAAATGGCACAAGTTTGTTTGACGCAACTGGCACAAGGTTGTTCTATGCAACTGGCACAAGTTTGTTCTATGCAACTGGCACAAGTTTGTTTGACGCAACTGGCACATGTTTGTTTGACGCAACTAGCACAAGTTTGTTCTACGCAACTGGCACAAGTTTGTTTTACGCAACTGGCACAAGTTTGTTGTATGCAACTGGCACTAGTTTGTTCTACGCAACTGGCATAAGTTTGTTTGACGCAACTGGCACACGTTTGTTCTACGCAACTGGCACAAGATTGTTGGACGCAACTGGCACAAGTTTGTTTTCGCAACTTGTACAAGTTTGTTTGACGCAACTGGCATAAGTTTGTTTGACGCAACTGGCACAAGTTTGTTTGGCGCAACTGGCACAAGTTTGTTTTACGCAACTGGCACAAGTTTGTTTGACACAACTGGCACAAGTTTGTTTGACGCAACTGGCACAAGTTTGTTTGACGCAACTGGCACAAGTTTGTTTGGCGCAAATGGCATAAGGTTGTTCTACGCAACTGGCACAAGTTTGTTCTATGCAACTGGCACAAGTTTGTTTGACGCAACTGGCACAAGTTTGTTCCACGCAACTGGAACAAGTTTGTTCTATGCAACTGGCACAAGTTTGTTCTAAGCAACTCTTACTAGTTTGTTGTACACAACTGGCACAAGTTTGTTTGTCACAACTGGCACAAGTTTGTTCTACGCAAATGGCAAAAGTTTGTTCTACGCATCTGGTACACATTTGTTCTATGCAACTGGCACTAGTTTGTTCTAGGCAACTGGCACAAATTTGTTTGACGCAACTGGCACATGTTTGTTCTACCCAACTGGCACAAGTTTGTTCGACGCAAGTGGCACAAGTTTGTTCTGCGCAACTGGCACAAGTTTGTTTGACACAACTGGCACAAGTTTGTTCTAAGCAACTGGCACAAGTTTGTTCGACGGACCTGGAGCAAGTTTGTTCGACGCAACTGGCACAAGTTTGTTCGACGCAACTGGAACAAGTTTGTTTGATGCAACTGGTACAAGTTTGTTTAACGTAACTGGCACAAGTTTGTTCGACCAAACTGGCACAAGTTTGTTTGGCACAACTGGCATAAGTTATGTTTGACGCAACTGGCAAAAGTTTGTTTGACGTAACTGGCACAAGTTTGTTCTACGCAACATGCACAAGCTTGTTCTACTCAACTGGCACAAGTTTGTTTGACGCAACTGGCACTAGTTTGTTTGATGCAACTGGCACAAGTTTGTTCGACGCAACATGCACAAGTTTGTTCTACGCAACTGGCACAAGTTTGTTCTATGCAACTGGCACTAGTTTGTTTGATGCAACTGGCACAAGTTTGTTCGACGCAACTGGCCCAAGTTTGTTCGACGCAACTGGCACAAGTTTGTTAGACGCAACTGGCACAAGTTTGTTCGACGCAACTGGCACAAGTTTTTTCGACTCAATTGGCACAAGTTTGTTTGACACAACAGGAACAAGTTTGTTTGATGCCACTGGCACAAGTTTGTTTGACGTAACTGGCACAAGTTTGTTTGACGCAACTGGCACAAGTTTTCTCGACACAACTGACACAAGTTTCTTCGCCGTAACTGGCACAAGTTTGTTTGACGCAACTGGCACAAGTTTGTTCGACGCAACTGGCACAAGTTTGTTTGATGCAACTGGCACAAGTTTCTTTGACGAAACTGGCACAAGTTTGTTCGACGCAACTGGCACAAGTTTATTTCACGCAATTGGCACAAGTTTGTTCTACGCAACTGGCACAAGTTTGTTCTATGCAACTGGCACTAGTTTGTTCTACGTAACTGGCATAAGTTTGTTTGACACAACTGGCACAAGTTTGTTCTACGCAAGTGGCACAAGTTTGTTCGACGCAACTGGCACAAGGTTGTTCTACGCAACTAACACAAGTTTGTTCTACACAACTGGCACAAGTTTGCTTGACGCAACTGGCACAAGTTTGCTTGACGCAACTGGCACAAGTTTGTTCGACGCAACTGGCCCAAGTTTTTTCGACGCAACTGGCACAAGTTTTTTTGACGCAACTGGCACAAGTTTGTTTGACGCAACTGGCACAAGTTTGTTGGACGCAACTGGCACAAGTTTGTTCGACGCAACTAGCACAAGTTTGTTTGACGCAACTGGCACAAGTTTGTTTGACGCAACTGGCACAAGTTTGTTTGACGCAACTGGCACAAGTTTGTTTGACGCAACTGGCACAAGGTTGTTCTATGCAACTGGCACAAGTTTGTTCTATGCAACTGGCACAAGTTTGTTTGACGCAACTGGCACAAGTTTGTTTGATGCAACAGGCACTAGTTTGTTGTACATAACTGGCACAAGTTTGTTGTACACAACTGGCACAAGTTTGTTTGACACAATTGGCACAAGTTTGTTCTACGCAAATGGCAAAAGTTTGTTCTACGCATCTGGCACAAGTTTGTTCTATGCAACTGGCACTAGTTTGTTCTACGCAACTGGGACAAATTTGTTTGACGCAACTGGCCCATGTTTGTTCTACCCAACTGGCACAAGTTTGTTCGACGCAACTGGCACAAGTTTGTTCTACACAACTGGCACAAGTTTGTTTGACACAACTGGCACAAGTTTGTTCTAATCAACTGGCACAGGTTTGTTCGACGGAACTGGCACAAGTTTGTTCGACGCAACTGGCACAAGTTTGTTCGACGCAACTGGCACAAATTTGTACGACGCAACTGGTATAAGTTTTTTTTACATAACTGGCACAAGTTTGCTTGACCCAACTGGCACAAGTTTGTTTCACACAACTGGCACAAGTTTGTTCGACGCAACATGCACAAGTTTGTTTGATGCAACTGGCACAAGTTTGTTTGACGCAACTGGCACAAGGTTGTTCAATGCAACTGGCACAAGTTTGTTTGACACAACTGGCACAAGTTTGTTCTACGCAAGTGGCACAAGTTTGTTCGACGCAACTGGCACAAGTTTGTTCTACGCAACTGGCACAAGTTTGTTTGACGCAACTGGCACAAGTTTGTTAGATGCAACTGGCACTAGTTTGTTCGATGCAACTGGCACAAGTTTGTTCGACGCAACTGGCGCAAGTTTGTTAGACGCAACTGGCACAAGTTTGTTAGACGCAACTGGCACAAGTTTGTTCAACGCAACTGGCACAAGTTTTTTCGAATCAACTGGCACAAGTTTGTTTGACGCAACTGGCACAAGTTTGTTTGACGTAACTGGCACAAGTTTGTTTGACGCAACTGGCACAAGTTTGTTTGACGCAACTGGCACAAGTTTATTTGACGCAACTGGCACAACTTTTCTCGACGCAACTGGCACAAGTTTGTTCGCCGTAACTGGCACAAGTTTGTTTGACACAACTGGCACCAGTTTATTTGACACAACTGGCACATGATTCTCGACGCAAGTGGCACAAGTTTGTTCGCCGTAACTGGCACAAGTTTGTTCGACGCAACTGGCACAAGTTTATTTGACGCAACTGGCACAAGTTTCTCGACGCAGGTGGCACAAGTTTGTTCGCCGTAACTGGCACAAGTTTTTCCGACGCAACTGGCACAAGTTTGTTCGACGCAACTGGCACAAGTTTGTTTGACACAACTGGCACAAGTTTGTTCGACGCAACTGGCACAAGTTTGTTCTACATAACTGGCACAAGTTTGTTCTATGCAATGGCACAAGTTTGTTCTATGCAACTGGCACAAGTTTGTTCTACCCATCTGGCACAAGTTTGTTCTATGAAACTGGCACTAGTTTGTTCTACGCAACTGGCACAAGTTTGTTTGACGCAACTGGCACAACTTTGTTATACCCAACTGACACAAGTTTGTTCGACGCAACTGGCACAAGTTTGTTCTACGCAACTGACACAAGTTTGTTTGACACAACTGGCAGAAGTTTGTTAAACACAACTGGCACAAGTTTGTTTGACGCAACTGTCGCAAGTTTGTTCGACGCAACTGGCACAAGTTTGTTCTACGCAACTGGCAAAAGTTTGTTTGACGCAACTGGCACAAGTTCGTTTGACGCAACTGGCACAAGGGTCTTCTACGCAACTAGCACAAGTTTGTTTGACGCAACTGGCACAAGTTTGTTCTACGCAACTGTCACAAATTTGTTTGACGCAACTGACACAAGTTTGTTTGACGCAACTGGCATAAGTTTGTTTGACGCAACTGGCACAAGTTTGTTAGACGCAACTGGCACAAGTTTGTTAGACGTAACAGGCACAAGTTTTTTCGACTCAACTGGTACAAGTTTGTTTGACGCAACTGGCACAAGTTTGTTTGACGCAAGAGGCACAAGTTTGTATCACGCAACTGGCACAAGTTTGTTTGACGAAACTGGCACAAGGTTGTTCTACGCACCATGTACAAGTTTGTTCTATGCAACTGGCACAAGTTTGTTTGACGCAACTGGCACAAGTTTGTTCTATGCAACTGGCACAAGTTTGTTCGACGCAACTGGCACAAGGTTGTTCTACGCAACTGGCACAAGTTTGTTCTACACAACTGGCACAAGTTTGCTTGACGCAACTGGCACAAGTTTGCTTGACGCAACTAGCATAAGTTTGTTCGATGCCATTGGCACAAGTTTGTTCGACGCAACTGGCCCAAGTTTTTTTGACACAACTGGCACAAGTTTTTTTGACTCAACTGGCACAAGTTTGTTTGACGCAACTGGCACAAGTTTGTTGGACGCAACTGCCACAAGTTTGTTCGACGCAACTAGCACAAGTTTGTTCGACGCAACTGGCACAAGTTTGTTTGACGCAACTGGCACAAGTTTGTTTGATGCAACTGGCACAAGTTTGTTTGACGCAACTGGCACAAGGTTGTTCTATGCAACTGGCACAAGTTTGTTCTATGCAACTGGCACAAGTTTGTTTGACGCAACTGGCACAAGTTTGTTTGATGCAACAGGCACAAGTTTGTTCTACATAACTGGCACAAGTTTGTTATACACAACTGGCACAAGTTTGTTTGACACAACTGGCACAAGTTTGTTCTACGCAAATGGCAAAAGTTTGTTCTACGCATCTGGCACAAGTTTGTTCTATGCAACTGGCACTAGTTTGTTCTACGCAACTGGGACAAATTTGTTTGACGCAACTGGCACATGTTTGTTCTACCCAACTGGCACAAGTTTGTTCGACGCAACTGGCACAAGTTTGTTCTACACAACTGGCACAAGTTTGTTCTAATCAACTGGCACAAGTTTGTTCGACGGAACTGGCGCAAGTTTGTTCGACGCAACTGGCACAAGTTTGTTCGACGCAACTGGTACAAGTTTTTTTTAACATAATTGGCACAAGCATGTTTGACCCAACTGGCACAAGTTTGTTTCACACAACTGGCACAAGTTTGTTCGACGCAACATGCACAAGTTTGTTGGACGCAACTGGCACAATTTTGTTTGATGCAACTGGCACAAGTTTGTTCTACGCAACTGGCACAAGTTTGTTTGACGCAACTGGCACAAGTTTGTTAGATGCAACTGGCACTAGTTTGTTCGATGCAACTGGCACAAGTTTGTTCGACGCAACTGGCACAAGTTTGTTTGACGCAACTGGCACAAGTTTGTTAGACGCAACTGGCACAAGTTTGTTCAACGCAACTGGCTCAAGTTTGTTTGACGCAACTGGCACAAGTTTGTTTGACGCAACTGGCACAAGTTTGTTTGACGCAACTGGCACAAGTTTGTTTGACGCAACTGGCACAAGTTTATTTGACGCAACTGGCACATGTTTCTCGACGCAAGTGGCACAAGTTTGTTCGCCGTAACTGGCACAAGTTTTTTCGACGCAACTGGCACAAGTTTGTTCGACGCAATTGGCACAAGTTTGTTTGACGCAACTGGCACAAGTTTCTTCGACGCAACTGGCACAAGTTTCTTCGACGCAACTGGCACAAGTTTGTTTGATGCAATTGGCACAAGTTTGTTCTACTCAACTGGCACAAGTTTGTTCTATGCAACTGGCACTAGTTTGTTTTACGCAACTGGCACAAGGTTGTTCTACGCAACTGGCACAAGTTTGTTCTACCAACTAGCACAAGTTTGTTCTATGCAACTTGCACAAATTTGTTCTACGCAACTGGCACAAGTTTGTTTTATGCAACTGTCACAAGTTTATTCTACGCAACTGGCACAAGTTTGTTCTACGCAACTGGCACAAGTTTGTTCTATGCAACTGGCACAAGTTTGTTGTACGCATCTGGCACAAGTTTGCTCTATGCAACTGGCACAAGTTTGTTCTATGCAACTGGCACAAGTTTGTTTTACACAACTGGCACAAGTTTGTTCTACGCAACTGACACAAGTTTGTTTGACACAACTGGCAGAAGTTTGTTCAACGCAACTGGCACAAGTTTGTTTGAACAAAACTGGCGCAAGTTTGTTCGACGCAACTGGCACAAGTTTGTTCGACGCAACTTGCACAAGTTTGTTCGATGCAATTGGCACAAGTTTGTTTAACACAACTGGCACAAGTTTGTTCGACCCAACTGGCACAAGTTTGTTTGACGCAACTGGCACAAGTTTGTTTGACGCAACTGGCACAAGTTTGTTTGACACAACTGTCACAAGTTTGTTTGACGCGACTGGCACAAGGATGTTCTACGCAACTGACAGATGTTTGTTCTACGCAACTGGCACAAGTTTGTTTGATGCAACTGGCACAAGTTTTTTTGATGCAACTGGCAGAAGGTTGTTTGACGCAACTGGCACAAGTTTGTTCGACGCAACTAGCCCAAGTTTGTTCGACGCAACTGGCACAAGTTTGTTTGACGCAACTGGCACAAGTTTGTTTGACGCAACTGGCACAAGTTTGTTCTACAAACTAGCACAAGTTTGTTCGACGCAACTGGCACAAGGTTGTTCTACGCAACTGGCACAAGTATGTTCTACACAACTGGCAGAAGTTTGTTTGACGCAACTGGCACAAGTTTGTTCGACGCAACTGGCCCAAGTTTTTTTGACTCAACTGGCACAAGTTTGTTTGACGCAACTGGCACAAGTTTATTTGACGCAACTGGCACAACTTTTCTCGACGCAACTGGCACAAGTATGTTCTACACAACTGGCACAAGTTTGTTCTATACAACTTGCACAAGTTTGTTCTACATAACTGGCACAAGTTTTTTTCTACGCAACTGGCAAAAGTTTGTTCTACACAACTGGCACAAGTTTGTTCTACGCAACTGGCAAAAGTTTGTTCTACACAACTGGCACAAGTTTGTTTTACGCAACTGGCACAAGTTTGTTTTACGCATCTGGCACAAGTTTGTTCTATGTAACTGGCACAAGTTTGTTCTACGCAACTGGCATAAGTTTGTTCTACGCAACTGGCACAAGTTTATTCTACGCATCTGGCACAAGTTTATTCTACGCATCTGGCACAAGTTTGTTTGACGCAACTGGCACAAGTTTGTTCTACGCATCTGGCACAAGTTTGTTTGACGCAACTGGCACAAGTTTGTTCTACGCAACTGGCACAAGTTTATTCTACACATCTGGCACAAGTTTGTTTGACGCAACTGGCACAAGTTTGTACTACCCAACTGACACAAGTTTGTTCGACGCAACTGGCACAAGTTTGTTGTACGCAACTGACACAAGTTTGTTTGACACAACTGGCAGAAGTTTATTCAACACAACTGGCACAAGTTTGTTTGACGCAACTGGCGCAAGTTTGTTCAACGCAACTGGCACAAGTTTGTTCGACGCAACTGGCACAAGTTTGTTCGATGCAACTGGCGCAAGTTTGTTTAACACAACTGGCACAAGTTTGTTCGACCCAACTGGCACAAGTTTGTTTGACGAAACTGGCACAAGTTTGTTTGACGCAACTGGCACAAGTTTGTTTGACACAACTGGCACAAGTTTGTTTGACGCAACTGGCACAAGGATGTTCTACGCAACTGGCACATGTTTGTTCTATGCAACTGGCACAAGTTTGTTTGATGCAACTGGCACAAGTTTTTTTGATGCAACTGGCAGAAGTTTGTTTGACGCAACTGGCACAAGTTTGTTCGACGCAACTGGCCCAAGTTTGTTTGACGCAACTGGCACAAGTTTGTTAGATGGAACTGGCACAAGTTTGTTCGAGGTAACTGGCACAAGTTTTTTCGACTCAATTGGCACGAGTTTGTTTGACGCAACTGGCATAAGTATGTTTGACGCAACTGGCACAAGTTTGTTTGACGCAACTGGCACAAGTTTGTTTGACGCAACTGGCACAAGTTTATTTGACGCAACTGGCACAAGTTTTCTCGACGCAACTGGCACAAGTTTGTTCGCCGTAACTGGCACAAGTTTGTTCGTCGCAACTGGCACAAGTTTGTTTGACGCAACTGGCACAAGTTTTTTTGACGCAACTGGCTCAAGTTTTCTCAACGCAACTGGCACAAGTTTGTTCGCCGTAACTGGCACACGTTTGTTCGACGCCACTGGCACAAGTTTGTTCGAAGCAACTGGCACAAGTTTGTTTGACGCAACTGGCACAAGTTTGTTCTATGCAACTGGCACAAGTTTGTTCGACGCAACTGGCACAAGTTTGTTCGACGCAACTTGCACAAGTTTGTTCGATGCAATTGGCACAAGTTTGTTTAACACAACTGGCACAAGTTTGTTCGACCCAACTGGCACAAGTTTGTTTGACGCAACTGGCACAAGTTTGTTTGACGCAACTGGCACAAGTTTGTTTGACACAACTGTCACAAGTTTGTTTGACGCGACTGGCACAAGGATGTTCTACGCAACTGACACATGTTTGTTCTACGCAACTGGCACAAGTTTGTTTGATGCAACTGGCACAAGTTTTTTTGATGCAACTGGCAGAAGTTTGTTTGACGCAACTGGCACAAGTTTGTTCGACGCAACTAGCCCAAGTTTGTTCGACGCAACTGGCACAAGTTTGTTTGACGCAACTGGCACAAGTTTGTTTGACGCAACTGGCACAAGTTTGTTCTACAAACTAGCACAAGTTTGTTCGAAGCAACTGGCACAAGGTTGTTCTACGCAACTGGCAGAAGTATGTTCTACACAACTGGCAGAAGTTTGTTTGACGCAACTGGCACAGGTTTGTTCGACGCAACTGGCCCAAGTTTTTTTGACTCAACTGGCACAAGTTTGTTTGACGCAACTGGCACAAGTTTATTTGACGCAACTGGCACAACTTTTCTCGACGCAACTGGCACAAGTATGTTCTACACAACTGGCACAAGTTTGTTCTATGCAACTTGCACAAGTTTGTTCTACATAACTGGCACAAGTTTGTTCTACGCAACTGGCAAAAGTTTGTTCTACACAACTGGCACAAGTTTGTTCTACGCAACTGGCAAAAGTTTGTTCTACACAACTGGCACAAGTTTGTTTTACGCAACTGGCACAAGTTTGTTTTACGTATCTGGCACAAGTTTGTTCTATGTAACTGGCACAAGTTTGTTCTACGCAACTGGCATAAGTTTGTTCTACGCAACTGGCACAAGTTTATTCTATGCATCTGGCACAAGTTTATTCTACGCATCTGGCACAAGTTTGTTTGACGCAACTGGCACAAGTTTGTTCTACGCATCTGGCACAAGTTTGTTTGACGCAACTGGCACAAGTTTGTTCTACGCAACTGGCACAAGTTTATTCTACGCATCTGGCACAAGTTTGTTTGACGCAACTGGCACAAGTTTGTACTACCCAACTGACACAAGTTTGTTCGACGCAACTGGCACAAGTTTGTTGTACGCAACTGACACAAGTTTGTTTGACACAACTGGCAGAAGTTTATTCAACACAACTGGCACAAGTTTGTTTGACGCAACTGGCGCAAGTTTGTTCAACGCAACTGGCACAAGTTTGTTCGACGCAACTGGCACAAGTTTGTTCGATGCAACTGGCGCAAGTTTGTTTAACACAACTGGCACAAGTTTGTTCGACCCAACTGGCACAAGTTTGTTTGACGAAACTGGCACAAGCTTGTTTGACGCAACTGGCACAAGTTTGTTTGACACAACTGGCACAAGTTTGTTTGACGCAACTGGCACAAGGATGTTCTACGCAACTGGCACATGTTTGTTCTATGCAACTGGCACAAGTTTGTTTGATGCAACTGGCACAAGTTTTTTTGATGCAACTGGCAGAAGTTTGTTTGACGCAACTGGCACAAGTTTGTTCGACGCAACTGGCCCAAGTTTGTTTGACGCAACTGGCACAAGTTTGTTAGATGGAACTGGCACAAGTTTGTTCGAGGTAACTGGCACAAGTTTTTTCGACTCAATTGGCACGAGTTTGTTTGACGCAACTGGCATAAGTTTGTTTGACGCAACTGGCACAAGTTTGTTTGACGCAACTGGCACAAGTTTGTTTGACGCAACTGGCACAAGTTTATTTGACGCAACTGGCACAAGTTTTCTCGACGCAACTGGCACAAGTTTGTTCGCCGTAACTGGCACAAGTTTGTTCGTCGCAACTGGCACAAGTTTGTTTGACGCAACTGGCACAAGTTTTTTTGACGCAACTGGCTCAAGTTTTCTCAACGCAACTGGCACAAGTTTGTTCGCCGTAACTGGCACACGTTTGTTCGACGCCACTGGCACAAGTTTGTTCGAAGCAACTGGCACAAGTTTGTTTGACGCAACTGGCACAAGTTTGTTCTATGCAACTGGCACAAGTTTGTTCTACGCAACTATCACACGTTTGTTCTACGCAACTGGCACAAGTTTGTTATACGCAACTGGCACAAGTTTGTTGTATGCAACTGGCACTAGTTTGTTCTACGCAACTGGCACAAGTTTGTTTGAACAAAACTGGCGCAAGTTTGTTCGACGCAACTGGCACAAGATTGTTGGACGCAACTGGCACAAGTTTGTTTTCGCAACTTGTACAAGTTTGTTTGACGCAACTGGCACAAGTTTGTTTGACGCAACTGGTACAAGTTTGTTTGGCGCAACTGGCACAAGTTTGTTTGACGCAACTGGCACAAGTTTGTTTGACACAACTGGCACAAGTTTGTTTGACACAACTGGCACAAGTTTGATTGACGCAACTGGCACAAGTTTGTTTGACACAAATGGCATAAGGTTGTTCTACGCAACTGGCACAAGTTTGTTCTATGCAACTGGCACAAGTTTGTTTGACGCAACTGGCACAAGTTTGTTCCACGCCACTGGAACAAGTTTGTTCTACGCAACTGGCACAAGTTTGTACTAAGCAACTCTTACTAGTTTGTTGTACACAACCGGCACAAGTTTGTTTGACACAACTGGTACAAGTTTGTTCTACGCAAATGGCAAAAGTTTGTTCTACGCATCTGGTACACGTTTGTTCTATGCAACTGGCACTAGATTGTTCTAGGCAACTGGCACAAATTTGTTTGACGCAACTGGCACATGTTTGTTCTACCCAACTGGCACAAGTTTGTTCGACGCAACTGGCACAAGTTTATTCTGCGCAACTGGCACAAGTTTGTTTGACACAACTGGGACAAGTTTGTTCAAAGCAACTGGCACAAGTTTGTTCGACAGAACTGGCGCAAGTTTGTTCGACGCAACTGGCACAAGTCTGTTCGACGCAACTGGAACAAGTTTGTTCGATGCAACTGGTACAAGTTTGTTTAAGGTAACTGGCACAAGTTTGTTCGACCCAACTGGCACAAGTTTGTTTGACACAACTGGCATAAGTTATGTTTGACGCAACTGCTAAAAGTTTGTTTGACGTAACTGGCACAAGTTTGTTCTACGCAACATGCACAAGCTTGTTCTACGCAACTGGCACAAGTTTGTTTGACGCAACTGGCACTAGTTTGTTTGATGCAACTGGCACAAGTTTGTTCGATGCAACTGGCACTAGTTTGTTTGATGCAACTGGCACAAGTTTGTTGTACGCAACTGGCCCAAGTTTGTTCTATGCAACTGGCACTAGTTTGTTTGATGCAACTGGTACAAGTTTGTTGTACGCAACTGGCCCAAGTTTATTTGACGCAACTGGCACAAGTTTGTTAGACGCAACTGGCACAAGTTTGTTCGACGCAACTGGCACAAGTTTTTTCGACTCAATTGGTACAAGTTTGTTTGACACAACTGGCACAAGTTTGTTTGATGCCACTGGCACAAGTTTGTTTGACGTAACTGGCACAAGTTTGTTTGACGCAAGTGGCACAAGTTTTCTCGACACAACTGACACAAGTTTGTTCGCCGTAACTGGCACAAGTTTGTTCGACGCAACTGGCACAAGTTTGTTCGACGCAACTGGCACAAGTTTGTTTGATGCAACTGGCACAAGTTTCTTTGACGAAACTGGCACAAGTTTGTTCGACGCAACTGGCACAAGTTTGTTTCACGCAATTGGCACAAGTTTGTTCTACGCAACTGGCACAAGTTTGTTCTATGCAACTGGCACTAGTTTGTTCTATGCAACTGGCATAAGTTTATTTGACACAACTATCACAAGTTTGTTCTACGCAACTGGCACAAGTTTTTTCGACGCAACTGGCACAAGGTTGTTCTACGCAACTGGCACAAGTTTGTTCTACACAACTGGCACAAGTTTGCTTGACGCAACTGGCACAAGTTTGTTCTACATAACTGGCACAAGTTTGTTCTATGCAACTGGCACAAGTTTGTTCTACGCAACTGGCACAAGTTTGTTATATGCATCTGGCACAAGTTTGTTCTATGCAACTGGCAATAGTTTGTTGTACGCAACTGGCATAAGTTTGTTCGATGCCACTGGCACAAGTTTGTTCGACGCAACTGGCCCAAGTTTTTTTGACGCAACTGGCACAAGTTTTTTTGACGCAACTGGCACAAGTTTGTTTGACGCAACTGGCACAAGTTTCTTGGACGCAACTGGCACAAGTTTGTTCGACGCAACTAGCACAAGTTCGTTCGACGCAACTGGCACAAGTTTGTTTGACGCAACTGGCACAAGTCTGTTTGACGCAACTGGCACAAGTTTTTTTGACGCAACTGGCACAAGGTTGTTCTATGCAACTGGCACAAGTTTGTTCTATGCAACTGGCACAAGTTTATTCAACACAACTGGCACAAGTTTGTTTGATGCAACTGGCACAAGTTTGTTCAACGCAACTGCACAAGTTTGTTCGACGCGACTGGCACAAGTTTGTTCGATGCAACTGGCGCAAGTTTGTTTAACACAACTGGCACAAGTTTGTTCGACCCAACTGGCACAAGTTTGTTTGACGCAACTGGCACAAGTTTGTTTGACGCAACTGGCACAAGTTTGTTTGACACAACTGGCACAAGTTTGTTTGACGCAACTGGCACAAGGATGTTCTACGCAACTGGCACATGTTTGTTCTACGCAACTGGCACAAGTTTGTTTGATGCAACTGGCACAAGTTCTTTTGATGCAACTGGCAGTAGTTTGTTTGACGCAACTGGCACAAGTTTGTTCGACACAACTGGCCCAAGTTTGTTTGACGCAACTGGCACAAGTTTGTTAGATGGAACTGGCACAAGTTTGTTCGAGGTAACTGGCACAAGTTTTTTCGACTCAATTGGCACGAGTTTGTTTGACGCAACTGGCACAAGTTTGTTTGACGCAACTGGCACAAGCTTGTTTGACGCAACTGGCACAAGTTTGTTTGACGCAACTGGCACAAGTTTATTTGACGCAACTGGCACAAGTTTTCTCGACGCAACTGGCACAAGTTTGTTCGCCGTAACTGGCACAAGTTTGTTCGACGCAACTGGCACAAGTTTGTTTGACGCAACTGGCACAAGTTTTTTTGACGCAACTGGCACAAGTTTTCTCAACGCAACTGGCACAAGTTTGTTCGCCATAACTGGCACACGTTTGTTTGACGCCACTGGCACAAGTTTGTTCGAAGCAACTGGCACAAGTTTGTTTGACGCAACTGGCACAAGTTTGTTCTATGCAACTGGCACAAGTTTGTTGGACGCAACTATCACAAGTTTGTTCTACGCAACTGGCACAAGTTTGTTATACGCAACTGGCACAAGTTTGTTGTATGCAACTGGCACTAGTTTGTTCTACGCAACTGGCATAAGATTGTTTGACGCAACTGGCACAATTTTGTTCTACGCAACTGGCACAAGATTGTTGGACGCAACTGGCACAGGTTTGTTTTCGCAACTTGTACAAGTTTGTTTGACGCAACTGGCACAAGTTTGTTTGACGCAACTGGCACAAGTTTGTTTGGCGCAACTGGCACAAGTTTGTTTGATGCAACTGGCACAAGTTTGTTTGACACAACTTGCACAAGTTTGTTTGACACAACTGGCACAAGTTTGATTGACTCAACTGGCACAAGTTTGTTTGACACAAATGGCATAAGGTTGTTCTACGCAACTGGCACAAGTTTGTTTTATGCAACTGGCACAAGTTTGTTTGACGCAACTGGCACAAGTTTGTTCCACGCCACTGGAACAAGTTTGTTCTACTCAACTGGCACAAGTTTGTACTAAGCAACTCTTACTAGTTTGTTGTACACAACTGGCACAAGTTTGCTTGACACAACTGGTACAAGTTTGTTCTACGCAAATGGCAAAAGTTTGTTCTACGCATCTGGTACACGTTTGTTCTATGCAACTGGCACTAGATTGTTCTAGGCAACTGGCACAAATTTGTTTGACGCAACTGGCACATGTTTGTTCTACCCAACTGGCCCAAGTTTGTTCGACGCAACTGGCACAAGTTTGTTCTGCGCAACTGGCACAAGTTTGTTTGACACAACTGGGACAAGTTTGTTCTAAGCAACTGGCACAATTTTGTTCGACAGAACTGGCGCAAGTTTGTTCGACGCAACTGGAACAAGTTTCCTCGACGCAACTGGCACAAGTTTCTTCGACGCAACTGGCACAAGTTTGTTCGACGCAACTGGAACAAGTTTCTTCGACGCAACTGGCACAAGTTTCTTCGACGCAACTGGCACAAGTTTGTTTGATGCAATTGGCACAAGTTTGTTCTACTCAACTGGCACAAGTTTGTTCTATGCAACTGGCACTAGTTTGTTTTACGCAACTGGCACAAGGTTGTTCTACGCAACTGGCACAAGTTTGTTGAATGCCACTGCACAAGTTTGTTCGACGAAACTGGCCCAAGTTTCTTCGACCCAACTGGCACAAGTTTGTTTGATGCAATTGGCACAAGTTTGTTCTACTCAACTGGCACAAATTTGTTCTACGCAACTGGCACAAGTTTGTTTTACGCAACTGGCACAAGTTTGTTTTACGCATCTGGCACAAGTTTGTTCTATGTAACTGGCACAAGTTTGTTCTACGCAACTGGCATAAGTTTGTTCAACGCAACTGGCACAAGTTTGTTCTACGCAACTGGCACAAGTTTATTCTACGCATCTGGCACAAGTTTGACGCAACTGGCACAAGTTTGTACCACCCAACTGACACAAGTTTGTTCGACGCAACTGGCACAAGTTTGTTCTACGCAACTGACACAAGTTTGTTTGACACAACTGGCAGAAGTTTGTTCAACACAACTGGCACAAGTTTGTTTGATGCAACTGGCGCAAGTTTGTTCAACGCAACTGGCACAAATTTGTTCGACCCAACTGGCACAAGTTTGTTTGACGCAATTGGCACAAGTTTGTTTGACGCAACTGGCACAAGTTTGTTTGACACAACTGGCACAAGTTTGTTTGACGCAACAGGCACAAGGATGTTCTACGCAACTAACACATGTTTGTTCTACGCAACTGGCACAAGTTTCTTTGATGCAACTGGCACAAGTTTTTTTGATGCAACTGGCAGAAGTTTGTTTGATGCAACTGGCACAAGTTTGTTCGACGCAACTGGCACAAGTTTGTTTGACGCAACTGGCACAAGTTTGTTCGACGCCACTGGCACAAGTTTGTTCGAAGCAACTGGCACAAGTTTGTTTGATGCAACTGGCACTAATTTGTTATATGCAACTGGCACAAGTTTGTTCTACGCAACTGGCACAAGTTTGTTCAACGCAACTGGCACAAGTTTGTTGGATGCCACTGGCACAAGTTTGTTCGACGAAACAGGCCCAGTTTTTTTTAACGCAACTGGCACAAGTTTGTTCGACACAACTGGCACAAGTTTGTTCGACGCAACTGGCACAAGTTTGTTCTACATAACTGGCACAAGTTTGTTCTATGCAACTGGCAAAAGTTTGTTCTACGCAACTGGCACAAGTTTGTTCTATGCATCTGGCACAAGTTTGTTCTATGCAACTGGCACTAGTTTGTTCTACGCAACTGGCACAAATTTGTTTGACGCAACTGGCACATGTTTGTTCTACCCAACTGGCACAAGTTTGTTCGACGCAACTGGCACAAGTTTGTTCTACACAACTGGCACAAGTTTGTTCTAAGCACCTGGCACAAGTTTGCTCGACGGAACTGGCGCAAGTTTGTTCGACGCAACTGGCACAAGTTTGTTCGACGCAACTGGCACAAATTTGTACGACGCAACTGGCACAAATTTGTACGACGCAACTGGTACAAGTTTGTTCAACGTAACTGGCAAAAGTTTGTTCGACCCAACTGGCAAAAGTTTGTTTCACATAACTGGCACAAGTTTGTTAGACGCAACTGGCACAAGTTTGTTTGACGCAACTGGCACAAGTTTGTTTGACGCAACTGGCACAAGGTTGTTCTACGCAACATGTACAAGTTTGTTCTACGCAACTGGCACAAGTTTGTTTGAGGCAACTGGCACAAGTTTGTTCTATGCAACTGGCAATAGTTTGTTCGATGCAACTGGCACAAGTTTGTTCGACGCAACTGGCATAAGTTTGTTTGACGCAACTGGCACAAGTTTGTTAGACGCAACTGGCACAAGTTTGTTCAACACAACTGTCACAAGTTTTTTCGAATCAATTGGCACAAGTTTGTTTGACGCAACTGGCACAAGTTTGTTTGACGCAACAGGCACAAGTTTGTTTGACGCAACTGGCACAAGTTTATTTGACGCAACTGGCACTACTTTTCTCGACGCAACTGGCACAAGTTTCTTCGCCGTAACTGGCACACATTTGTTTGACGCAACTGGCACAAGTTTATTTGACGCAACTGGCACAAGTTTCTCTACGCAAGTGGCACAAGTTTGTTTGCCGTAACTGGCACAAGTTTGTTCGACGCAACTGGCACAAGTTTGTTTGAAGCAACTGGCACAAGTTTCTTCGACGCAACTGGCACAAGTTTGTACGATGCAACTGGCACAAGTTTATTTGACGCAACTGGCACAAGTTTCTCTACGCAAGTGGCACAAGTTTGTTTGCCGTAACTGGCACAAGTTTGTTCGACGCAACTGGCACAAGTTTCTTTGAAGCAACTGGCACAAGTTTCTTCGACGCAACTGGCACAAGTTTGTACGATGCAACTGGCACAAGTTTGTTTGATGCAATTGGCAGAAGTTTGTTCTACTCAACTGGCACAAGTTTGTTCTATGCAACTGGTACTAGTTTGTTTTACGCAACTGGCATAAGTTTGTTTGACGCAACTGGCACAAGTTTGTTCTTCCAACTAGCACAAGTTTGTTCGACGCAACTGGCACAAGGTTGTTCTACGCAACTGGCACAAGTTTGTTCTACGCAACTGGCACAAGTTTGTTTGACGCAACTGGCACAAGTTTGTTCGACGCAACTGGCACAAGTTTGTTGGATGCCACTGGCACAAGTTTGCTCGACGAAACTGACCCAGGTTTTTTTGACGTAACTGGCACAAGTTCGTTCGACACAACTGGCACAAGTTTGTTCGACGCAACTGGCACAAGTTTGTTCTACATAACTGGCACAAGTTTGTTCTATGCAACTGGCACAAGTTTGTTCTACGCAACTGGCACAAGTTTGTTATATGCATCTGGCACAAGTTTGTTCTATGCAACTGGCACTAGTTTGTTGTACGCAACTGGCACAAGTTTGTTTGACGCAACTGGCACAAGTTTGTTCTACCCAACTGACACAAGTTTGTTCAACGCAACTGGCACAAGTTTGTTCTACGCAACTGACACTAGTTTGTTTGACACAACTGGCAGAAGTTTGTTCAACGCAACTGGCACAAGTTTGTTTGACGCAACTGTCGCAAGTTTGTTCGACGCAACTGGCACAAGTTTGTTCGACGCAACTGGCAAAAGTTTGTTTGACGCAACTGGCACAAGTTCGTTTGACGCAACTGCCACAAGGTTCTTCTACGCAACTGGCACAAGTTTGTTTGACGCAACTGGTACAAGTTTGTTTGACGCAACTGGCACAAGTAGGTTTGATGCAACTGGCACAAGTTTGTTTGGTGCAACTGGCACAAGTTTGTTTGACGTAACAGGCACAAGTTTTTTCGACTCAATTACTACAAGTTTGTTTGACGTAACTGGCACAAGTTTGTTAGACGCAAGAGGCACAAGTTTGTTCGACGCAACTGGCACAAGTTTGTTCGACGCAACTTGCACAAGTTTGTTCGATGCAACTGGAACAAGTTTGTTTAACACAACTGGCACATGTTTGTTCGACCCAACTGGCACAAGTTTGTTTGACGCATCTAGCACAAGTTTGTTTGACGCAACTGGCACAAGTTTGTTTGACACAACTGGCACAAGTTTGTTTGACGCGACTGGCACAAGGATGTTCTACGCAACTAACACATGTTTGTTCTACGCAACTGGCACAAGTTTCTTTGATGCAACTGGCACAAGTTTTTTTGATGCAACTGGCAGAAGTTTGTTTGACGCAACTGGCACAAGTTTGTTCGACGCAACTGGCACAAGTTTGTTTGACGCAACTGGCACAAGTTTGTTCGACGCCACTGGCACAAGTTTGTTCGAAGCAACTGGCACAAGTTTGTTTGATGCAACTGGCACTAATTTGTTATATGCAACTGGCACAAGTTTGTTCTACGCAACTGGCACAAGTTTGTTCTACGCAACTGGCACAAGTTTGTTGTATGCAACTGTCACTAGTTTGTTCTACGCAACTAGCAAAAGTTTGTTTGACGCAACTGGCACAAGTTTGTTCTACGCAACTGGCACAAGTTTGTTGGACACAACTGGCACAAGTTTGTTCTTCGCAACTGTCACAAGTTTGTTGGACGCAACTGGCTCAAGTTTGTTTGACGCAACTGGCACAAGTTTGTTCGACGCAACTGGCACAAGTTTGTTCGACGCAACTGGCACAAGTTTGTTCGATGCAACTGGCACAAGTTTGTTCGATGCAACTGGCACATGTTTGTTCAACACATCTGGCACAAGATTGTTTGACGCAACTGGCATAAGTTTGTTTTCGCAACTTGTACAAGTTTGTTTGACTCAACTGGCACAAGTTTGTTTGACGGAACTGTCAGAAGTTTGTTTGGCACAACTGGTACAACTTTGTTTGACGCAACTGGCACAAGTTTGTTCGACGCAACTGGCACAAGTTTGTTCGACGCAACTGGCACAAGTTTGTTTGACGCAACTAGTACAAGGTTCTTCTACGCAACTGGCACAAGTTTGTTCTACGCAACTGGCACAAGTTTGTTTGAGGCAACAGGCACAAGTTTGTTCAACGCAACTGGCACAAGTTTGTTTGACGCAACTGGCACAAGTTTGTTTGACGCAACTGGCACAAGTTTGTTTGACGCAACTAGCACAAGTTTGTTCAACGTAACATGCACAAGTTTTTTCGAGTCAATTGGCACAAGATTGTTTGACGCAACTGGCACAAGTTTGTTCTACGCAACTGGCACAAGTTTGTTCTACGCAACTGACACAAGTTTGTTTGACACAACTGGCAGAAGGTTGTTCAACGCAACTGGCACAATTTTGTTTGACGCAACTGGCACAAGTTTGTTCGACGCAACTGGCACAAGTTTGTTCGACGCAACTGGCACAAGTTTGTTTGACGCAACTAGTACAAGGTTCTTCTACGCAACTGGCACAAGTTTGTTCTACGCAACTGGCACAAGTTTGTTTGAGGCAACAGGCACAAGTTTGTTTGACGCAACTGGCACAAGTTTGTTAGACGCAACTGGCACAAGTTTGTTCAACGTAACATGCACAAGTTTTTTCGAGTCAATTGGCACAAGATTGTTTGACGCAAGAGGCACAAGTTTGTGTGACGCAACTGGCACAAGTTTGTTTGACGCAACTGGCACAAGTTTTTTTTGATGCAACTGGCACAAGTTTTCTCGACGCAACTGGCACAAGTGTGTTTAATGTAACTGGCAGAAGTTTGTTCGACGCAACTGGCACAAGTTTGTTTGACAAAACTGCCACAAGTTTCTTCGACGCAACTGGCACAAGTTTGTTCTACGCAACTGGCACAAGTTTGTTCTACGCAACTGGCACAAGTTTGTTCTACGCATCTGGCACAAGTTTGTTCTACGCAACAGGCACAAGTTTGTTCTACGCAACTGGCACAAGTTTGTTCTGCGCAACTGGCACAAGTTTGTTCTACGCAACTGACACAAGTTTGTTTGACACAACTGGCAGAAGTTTGTTCAACGCAACTGGCACAAGTTTGTTTGACGCAACTGGCGCAAGTTTGTTCGACGCAACTGGCACAAGTTTTTTCGACGCAACTTGCAAAAGTTTGTTCGATGCAACTGGCACAAGTTTGTTTAACACAACTGGCACAAGTTTGTTCGACCCAACTGGCACAAGTTTGTTTGACGCAACTGGCACAAGTTTGTTTGACGCAACTGGCACAAGTTTGTTTGACACAACTGGCACAAGTTTGTTTGACGCAACTGGCACAAGTTTGTTTGACGCGACCGGCACAAGGATGTTCTACGCAACTAACACATGTTTGTTCTACGCAACTGGCACAAGTTTCTTTGATGCAACTGGCACAAGTTTTTTTGATGCAACTGGCAGAAGTTTGTTTGACGCAACTGGCCCAAGTTTGTTTGACACAACTGGCCCAAGTTTGTTTGACGCAACTGGCACAGGTTTGTTAGACGCAACTGGCACAAGTTTGTTCGAGGTAACTGGCACACGTTTTTTCGACTCAATTGGCACAAGTTTGTTTGACGCAACTGGCACAAGTTTGTTTGACGCAACTGGCACAAGTTTGTTTGACGCAACTGGCACAAGTTTGTTTGACGCAACTGGCACAAGTTTATTTGACGCAACTGGCACAAGTTTTTTCGACGCAACTGGCACAAGCTTGTTCACCGTAACTGGCACAAGTTTGTTCGACGCAACTGGCACAAGTTTGTTTGACGCAACTGGCACAAGTTTTTTTTACGCAACTGGCACAAGTTTTCTCGACGCAACTGGCACAAGTTTTTTTTACGCAACTGGCACAAGTTTGTTCGCCGTAACTGGCACAAGTTTGTTCGACGCCACTCTCACAAGTTTGTTCGAAGCAACTGGCACAAGTTTGTTTGACGCAACTGGCACAAGTTTGTTCTATGCAACTGGCACAAGTTTGTTCTACGCAACTGGCACAAGTTTGTTCTACGCAACTGGCACAAGTTTGTTATACGCAACTGGCACAAGTTTGTTGTATGCAACTGGCACTAGTTTGTTCTACGCAACTGGCATAAGTTTGTTTGACGCAACTGGCACAAGTTTGTTCTACGCAACTGGCACAAGTTTGTTGGACGCAACTGGCACAAGTTTGTTCTACGCAACTGGCACAAGTTTGTTTGATGCAACTGGCGCAAGTTTGTTTGATGCAACTGGAAGAAGTTTGTTTGACGCAACTGGCACAAGTTTGTTCGGTGCAACTGGCCCAAGTTTGTTTGACGCAACTGGCACAAGTTTGTTAGACGCAACTGGCACAAGTTTGTTCGACGTAACTGGCACAAGTTTTTTCGACTCAATTGGCACAAGTTTCTTTGACACAACTGGCAAAAGTTTGTTTGACGCAACTTCCACAAGTTTTCTTGACGCAACTGGCACAAGTTTGTTCGCCGTAACTGGCAGAGGTTTGTTTGACGCAACTGGCTCAAGTTTGTTTGTCGCAACTGGCACAAGTTTTTTTCACGCAACTGGCACAAGTTTTCTAGACGCAACTGGCACAAGTTTGTTCGCCGTAACTGGCAAACGTTTGTTCGACGCCACTGGCACAAGTTTGTTCGAAGCAACTGGCACAAGTTTGTTTGATGCAACTGGCACTAATTTGTTATATGCAACTGGCACAAGTTTGTTCGACGCAACTGGCACAAGTTTGTTCTACGCAACTGGCACAAGTTTGTTGTATGCAACTGGCACTAGTTTGTTCTACGCAACTGGCATAAGTTTGTTTGACGCAACTGGCACAAGTTTGTTCTACGCAACTGGCACAAGTTTGTTGCACGCAACTGGCACAAGTTTCTTCTACGCAACTGTCACAAGTTTGTTGGACGCAACTGGCTCAAGTTTGTTTGACGCAACTGGCACAAGTTTGTTCTACGCAACTGGCACAAGTTTGTTCGACGAAACTGGCACAAGTTTGTTCGATGCAACTGGCACAAGTTTGTTCGACGCAACTGGCACAAGTTTGTTCGATGCAACTGGCACATGTTTGTTCAACACATCTGGCACAAGATTGTTTGACGCAACTGGCATAAGTTTGTTTTCGCAACTTGTACAAGTTTGTTTGACTCAACTGGCACAAGTTTGTTTGACGGAACTGTCACAAGTTTGTTTGGCGCAACTGGTACAAGTTTGTTTGACGCAACCGGCACAAGTTTGTTCGACGCAACTGGCACAAGTTTGTTTGACGCAACTGGCACAAGTTTGTTTGACGCAACTGGCACAAGATTCTTCTACGCAACTGGCACAAGTTTGTTCTACGTAACTGGCACAAGTTTGTTTGAGGCAACTGGCACAAGTTTGTTCAACGCAACTGGCACAAGTTTGTTTGACGCAACTGGCACAAGTTTGTTAGACGCAACTGGCACAAGTTTGTTCGACGTAACATGCACAAGTTTTTTCGAGTCAATTGGCACAAGTTTGTTTGACGCAACTGGCACAAGTTTGTTTGACGCAAAAGGCACAAGTTTGTGTGACGCAACTGGCACAAGTTTGTTTGACGCAACTGGCACAAGTTTTTTTTATGCAACTGGCACAAGTTTTCTCGACGCAACTGGCACAAGTTTGTTTAATGTAACTGGCACAAGTTTGTTCGACGTAACTGGCACAAGTATGTTCGACGCAACTGGCATAAGTTTGTTTGACAAAACTGCCACAAGTTTCTTCGACGCAACTGGCACAAGTTTGTTCGACGCAACTGGCACAAGTTTGTTTGACGCAACCAGCACAAGTTTGTTCTACGCAACTGGCACAAGTTTGTTCTATGCAACTGGAACTAGTTTGTTCTATGCAACTGGCATAAGTTTGTTTGACGCAACTGGCACAAGTTTGTTCTACGCAACTGGTACAAGTTTGTTCGACGCAACTGGCACAAGTTTCTTCGATGCAACTGGTACAAGTTTGTTGGACGCAACTGGCAAAAGTTTGTTCGAACCAACTGGCAAAAGTTTGTTTGACACAACTGGCACAAGTTTGTTCGACGCAAGTGGCACAAGTTTGTTTGACGCAACTAGCACAAGTTTGTTTGACGCAACTGGCACAAGGTTGTTCTACCCAACTGGCACAAGTTTGTTCGATGCAACTGGCACAAGTTTGTTCGCCGCAACTGGCCCAAGTTTGTTTGACGCAACTGGCACAAGTTTGTTAGACGCAACTGGCACAAGTTTGTTCGACGAAACTGGCATAAGTTTCTTCGACTCAATTGGCACAAGTTTGTTTGACGCAACTGTCACAAGTTTGTTTGACTCAACTGGCACAAGTTTGTTTGACGCAACTGGCACAAGTTATTTGACGCAACTGGCACAACTTTTCTCGACGCAACTGGCACAAGTATGTTCTACACAACTGGCACAAGTTTGTTCTATGCAACTTGCACAAGTTTGTTCTACGCAACTGGCACAAGTTTGTTCTACGCAACTGGCACAAGTTTATTCTACGCAACTGGCACAAGTTTGTTCTACGCAACTGGCACAAGTTTGTTCTACGCAACTGGTACAAGTTTGTTCTATGCATCTGGCACAAGTTTGTTCTACGCAACTGGCACAATTTTGTTCTACGCAACTGGCACAAGTTTGTTCTACGCAACTGGCACAAGTTTGTTCTACACAACTGACACAAGTTTGTTTGACACAACTGGCAGAAGTTTGTTCAACGCAACTGGCACAAGTTTGTTTGACGCAACTGGCGCAAGTTTGTTCGGCGCAACTGGCACAAGTTTGTTCAACACAACTGGCACAAGTTTGTTCGACCCAACTGGCACAAGTTTGTTTGACGCAACTGGCACAAGTTTGTTTGACGCAACTGGCAGAAGTTTGTTTGACACAACTGGCACAAGTTTGTTTGACGCGACTGGCAAAAGGATGTTATACGCAACTAACACATGTTTGTTCTACGCAACTATCACAAGTTTCTTTGATGCAACTGGCACAAGTTTTTTTGATGCAACTGGCAGAAGTTTGTTTGACGCAACTGGCACAAGTTTGTTCGACGCAACTGGCCCAAGTTTGTTTGACACAACTGGCACAAGTTTGTTAGACGCAACTGGCACAAGTTTGTTAGACGCAACTGGCACAAGTTTGTTTGAGGTAACTGGCACACGTTTTTTCGACTCAATTGGCACAAGTTTGTTTGACGCAACTGGCACAAGTTTGTTTGACGCAACTGGCACAAGTTTGTTTGACGCAACTGGCACAAGTTTGTTTGACGCAACTGGCACAAGTTTCTTTGACGCAACTGGCACAAGTTTTCTCGACGCAACTGGCACAAGTTTGTTCACCGTAACTGGCACAAGTTTGTTCGACGCAACTGGCACAAGTTTGTTTGACGCAACTGGCACAAGTTTTTTTGACACAACTGGCACAAGTTTTCTCGACGCAACTGGCACAACTTAGTTCGCCGTAACTGGCACAAGTTTGTTCGACGCCACTGGCACAAGTTTGTTCTACGCAACTGGCACAAGTTTGTTTGACGCAACTGGCACAAGTTTGTTCTATGCAACTGGCACAAGTTTGTTCTACACAACTGGCACAAGTTTGTTCTACGCAACTGGCACAAGTTTGTTATACGCAACTGGCACAAGTTTGTTGTATGCAACTGGCACTAGTTTGTTCTACGCAACTGGCATAAGTTTGTTTGATGCAACTGGCACAAGTTTGTTCTACGCAACTGGCACAAGTTTGTTGGACGCAACTGGCACAAGTTTGTTCTACGCAACTGGCACAATTTTGTTGGACGCAACTGGCACAAGTTTGTTCGACACAAGTGACACAAGTTTGTTCGACGCAACTGGCACAAGTTTGTTCGACGCAACTGGCACAAGTTTGTTCGGCGCAACTGGCACAAGTTTGTTCGACGCAACTGACACAAGTTTGTTCAACACATCTGGCACAAGTTTGTTTGACGCAACTGGCACAAGTTTGTTTTCGCAACATGTACAAGTTTGTTTGACGCAATTGGCACAAGTTTGTTTGACGCAACTGGCACAAGTTTGTTTGGCGCAGCTGGCACAAGTTTGTTCGACGCAACTAGCCCAAGTTTGTTTGACGCAACAGGCACAAGTTTGTTAGACGCAACTGGCACAAGTTTGTTCGACGCAACTGGCACAAGTTTCTTTGACTCAATTGGCACAAGTTTGTTTGACGCAACTGGCACATTTTGTTTGATGCAACTGTCACAAGTTTGTTTGACTCAACTGGCACAAGTTTGTTTAACGCAACTGGCACAAGTTTATTTGACGCAACTGGCACAACTTTTCTCGGCGGAACTGGAAAAAGTATGTTCTACACAACTGGCACAATTTTGTTCTCTGCAACTTGCACAAGTTTGTTCTACGCAACTGGCACAAGTTTGTTCTACGCAACTGGCACAAGTTTGTTATACGCAACTGGCACAAGTTTGTTCTACGCAACTGGCAGAAGTTTGTTCTACGCAACTGGCACAAGTTTGTTTGACGCAAAAGGCACAAGTTTGTGTGACGCAACTGGCAAAAGTTTGTTTGACGCAATTGGCACAAGTTTTTTTTATGCAACTGGCACAAGTTTTCTTGACGCAACTGGCACAAGTTTGTTTAATGTAACTGGCACAAGTTTGTTCGACGTAACTGGCACAAGTGTGTTCGACGCAACTGGCACAAGTTTGTTTGACAAAACTGCCACAAGTTTCTTCGACGCAACTGGCACAAGTTTGTTCGACGCAACTGGCAAAAGTTTGTTTGACGCAACCGGCACAAGTTTGTTCTACGCAACTGGCACAAGTTTGTTCTATGCAACTGGAACTAGTTTGTTCTATGCAACTGGCATAAGTTTGTTTGACGCAACTGGCACAAGTTTGTTCTACGCAACTGGTACAAGTTTGTTCGACGCAACTGGCACAAGTTTCTTCGACGCAACTGGTACAAGTTTGTTGGACGCAACTGGCACAAGTTTGTTTGATGCAACTAGCACAAGTTTGTTTGACGCTACTGGCACAAGGTTGTTCTACCCAACTGGCACAAGTTTGTTCGACGCAACTAGCCCAAGTTTGTTTGACGCAACAGGCACAAGTTTGTTAGACGCAACTGGCACAAGTTTGTTCGACGCAACTGGCACAAGTTTCTTTGACTCAATTGGCACAAGTTTGTTTGACGCAACTGGCACATTTTGTTTGATGCAACTGTCACAAGTTTGTTTGACTCAACTGGCACAAGTTTGTTTAACGCAACTGGCACAAGTTTATTTGACGCAACTGGCACAACTTTTCTCGGCGGAACTGGAAAAAGTATGTTCTACACAACTGGCACAAGTTTGTTCTATGCAACTTGCACAAGTTTGTTCTACGCAACTGGCACAAGTTTGTTCTACGCAACTGGCACAAGTTTGTTATACGCAACTGGCACAAGTTTGTTCTACGCAACTGGCAGAAGTTTGTTCTACGCAACTGGCACAAGTTTGTTTGACGCAAAAGGCACAAGTTTGTGTGACGCAACTGGCAAAAGTTTGTTTGACGCAATTGGCACAAGTTTTTTTTATGCAACTGGCACAAGTTTTCTCGACGCAACTGGCACAAGTTTGTTTAATGTAACTGGCACAAGTTTGTTCGACGTAACTGGCACAAGTATGTTCGACGCAACTGGCACAAGTTTGTTTGACAAAACTGCCACAAGTTTCTTCGACGCAACTGGCACAAGTTTGTTCGACGCAACTGGCAAAAGTTTGTTTGACGCAACCGGCACAAGTTTGTTCTACGCAACTGGCACAAGTTTGTTCTATGCAACTGGAACTAGTTTGTTCTATGCAACTGGCATAAGTTTGTTTGACGCAACTGGCACAAGTTTGTTCTACGCAACTGGTACAAGTTTGTTCGACGCAACTGGCACAAGTTTCTTCGACGCAACTGGTACAAGTTTGTTGGACGCAACTGGCACAAGTTTGTTTGACGCAACTAGCACAAGTTTGTTTGACGCTACTGGCACAAGGTTGTTCTACCCAACTGGCACAAGTTTGTTCGATGCAACTGGAACAAGTTTGTTCGCCGCAACTGGCCCAAGTTTGTTTGACGCAACTGGCACAAGTTTGTTAGACGCAACTGGCACAAGTTTGTTCGACGAAACTGGCACAAGTTTCTTCGACTCAATTGGCACAAGTTTGTTTGACGCAACTGGTACAAGTTTGTTTGACGCAACTGTCACAAGTTTGTTTGACTCAACTGGCACAAGTATTCTCGACGCAACTGGCACAAGTTATTTGACGCAACTGGCACAACTTTTCTCGACGCAACTGGCACAAGTATGTTCTACACAACTGGCACAAGTTTGTTCTATGCAACATGCACAAGTTTGTTCTACGCAACTGGCACAAGTTTGTTCTACGCAACTGGCACAAGTTTATTCTACGCAACTGGCACAAGTTTGTTCAACGCAACTGGCACAAGTTTGTTCTACGCAACTGGCACAAGTTTGTTCTACGCAACTGGCACAATTTTGTTCTACGCAACTGGCACAAGTTTGTTCTACGCAACTGGCACAAGTTTGTTCTACGCAACTGACACAAGTTTGTTTGACACAACTGGCAGAAGTTTGTTCAACGCAACTGGCACAAGTTTGTTCTACGCAACTGGCACAAGTTTATTCTACGCAACTGGCACAAGTTTGTTCTACGCAACTGGCACAAGTTTATTCTACGCAACTGGCACAAGTTTGTTCTACGCAACTGGCACAAGTTTGTTCTACGCAACTGGCAAAAGTTTGTTTGACGCAACCGGCACAAGTTTGTTCTACGCAACTGGCACAAGTTTGTTCTACGCAACTGGCACAAGTTTATTCTACGCAACTGGCACAAGTTTGTTTGACGCAACTGGCGCAAGTTTGTTCGACGCAACTGGCACAGGTTTGTTCGACGCAACTTGCACAAGTTTGTTCGATGCAACTGGCACAAGTTTGTTTAACACAACTGGCACATGTTTGTTCGACCCAACTGGCACAAGTTTGTTTGACGCAACTGGCACAAGTTTGTTTGACGCAACTGGCACAAGTTTGTTTGATACAACTGGCACAAGTTTGTTTGACGCGACTGGCACAAGGATGTTCTACGCAACTAACACATGTTTGTTCTACGCAACTGGCACAAGTTTCTTTGATGCAACTGGCACAAGTTTTTTTGATGCAACTGGCAGAAGTTTGTTTGACGCAACTAGCACAAGTTTGTTCGACGCAACTGGCCCAAGTTTGTTTGACGCTACTGGCACAAGTTTGTTAGACGCAACTGGCACAAGTTTGTTCGAGGTAACTGGCACACGTTTTTTCGACTCAATTGGCACGAGTTTGTTTGACGCAACTGGCACAAGTTTGTTTGACGCAACTGGCCCAAGTTTGTTTGACGCAACTGGCACAAGTTTGTTTGACGCAACTGGCACAAGTTTATTTGACGCAACTGGCACAAGTTTTCTCGACGCAACTGGCACAAGTTTGTTCACCGTAACTGGCACAAGTTTGTTCGACGCAACTGGCACAAGTTTGTTTGACGCAACTGGCACAAGTTTTTTTGACGCAACTGGCACAAGTTTTCTCGACGCAACTGGCACAAGTTGGTTCGCCGTAACTGGCACAAGTTTGTTCGACGCCACTGGCACAAGTTTGTTCGAAGCAACTGGCACAATTTTGTTTGACGCAACTGGCACAAGTTTGTTCTATGCAACTGGCACAAGTTTGTTCTACGCAACTGGCACAAGTTTGTTCTACACAACTGGCACAAGTTTGTTATACGCAACTGGCACAAGTTTGTTGTATGCAACTGGCACTAGTTTGTTCTACGCAACTTGCATAAGTTTGTTTGACGCAACTGGCACAAGTTTGTTCTACGCAACTAGCACAAGTTTGTTGGACGCAACTGGCACAAGTTTGTTCTACGCAACTGGCACAATTTTGTTGGACGCAACTGGCACAAGTTTGTTCGACGCAAGTGACACAAGTTTGTTCGACGCAACTGGCACAAGTTTGTTCGACGCAACTGGCACAAGTTTGTTCGGCGCAACTGGCACAAGTTTGTTCGACGCAACTGGCACAAGTTTGTTCAACACATCTGGCACAAGTGTGTTTGACGCAACTGGCACAAGTTTGTTTTCGCAACTTGTACAAGTTTGTTTGACGCAATTGGCACAAGTTTGTTTGACGCAACTGGCACAAGTTTTTTTGGCGCAACTGGCACAAGTTTGTTCGACACAACTAGCCCAAGTTTGTTTGACGCAACTGGCACAAGTTTGTTAGACGCAACCGGCACAAGTTTGTTCGACGCAACTGGCACAAGTTTCTTAGACTCAATTGGCACAAGTTTGTTTGAGGCAACTGGCACATTTTGTTTGACGCAACTGTCACAAGTTTGTTTGACGCAACTGGCACAAGTTTACTTGACGCAACTGGCACAACTTTTCTCGGCGGAACTGGAAAAAGTATGTTCTACACAACTGGCACAAGTTTGTTCTATGCAACTTGCACAAGTTTGTTCTACGCAACTGGCACAAGTTTGTTCTACGCAACTGGCACAAGTTTGTTATACGCAACTGGCACAAGTTTGTTCTACGCAACTGGCAGAAGTTTGTTCTAAGCAACTGGCACAAGTTTGTTCTACGTATCTGGCACAAGTTTGTTCTATGCAACTGGCACAAGTTTGTTCTACGTAACTGGCACAAGATTGTTCTACGCAACTGGCACATGTTTGTTTTGACGCAACTGGCACAAGTTTATTCTACGCATCTGGCACAAGTTTGTTCTATCCAACTGACACTAGTTTGTTTTACGCAACTGGCACAAGTTTGTTTCACGCAACTGGCACAAGTTTGTTCTACCCCACTGACACAAGTTTGTTCGACGCAACTGGCACAAGTTTGTTCTACGCAACTGACACAAGTTTGTTTGACACAACTGGCAGAAGTTTGTTCAACGCAACTGGCACAAGTTTGTTTGACGCAACTGGTGGAAGTTTGTTCGACGTAACTGGCACAAGTTTGTTCGACGCAACTGGCACAAGTTTGTTCGATGCAACTGGCACAAGTTTGTTTAACGCAACTGGCACAAGTTTGTTCGACCCAACTGGCACAAGTTTGTTTGACGCAACTGGCACAAGTTTGTTTGACACAACCGGCACAAGTTTGTTTGACGCAACTGGCACAAGGTCGTTCTACGAAACTGGTACAAGTTTGTTCTACGCAACTGGCACAAGTTTCTTTGATGCAACTGGCACAAGTTTGTTTGATGCAACTGGCAGAAGTTTGTTCGATGCAACTGGCACAAGTTTGTTCGGCGCAACTGGCCCAAGTTTGTTTGACGCAACTGGCACAAGTTTGTTAGACACAACTGGCACAAGTTTGTTCGACGTAACTGGCACAAGTTTTTTCGACTCAATTGGCACAAGTTTGTTTGACACAACTGGCAAAAGTTTGTTTGACGCAACTGGCACAAGTTTGTTTGACGCAACTGGCACAAGTTTATTTGACGCAACTGGCACAAGTTTTCTCGACGCAACTGGCACAAGTTTGTTCGCCTTAACTGGCACAGGTTTGTTCGATGCAACTGGCACAAGTTTGTTTGACGCAACTGGCACAAGTTTTTTTGACGCAACTGGCACAACTTTTCTTGACGCAACTAGCACAAGTTTGTTCGCCGTAACTGGCACAAGTTTGTTTGACACAACTGGCACTAATTTGTTCTATGCAACTGGCACAAGTTTGTTCTACGCAACTGGCACAAGTTTGTTGTATGCAACTGGCACTAGTTTGTTCTACGCAACTGGCATAAGTTTGTTTGACGCAACTGGCACAATTTTGTTCTACGCAAGTGGCACAAGTTCGTTGGACGCAACTGGCACAAGTTTCCTCTACGCAACTGTCACAAGTTTGTTGGACGCAAGTGGCTCAAGTTTGTTCGACGCAACTGGCACAAGTTTGTTCGACTCAACTGGCACAAGTTTGTTCGACGCAACTGGAACAAGTTTGTTCGACGCAACTGGCACAAGTTTGTTCGATGCAACTGGCACATGTTTGTTCAACACATCTGGCACAAGATTGTTTGACGCAACTGGCATAAGTTTGTTTTCGCAACTTGTACAAGTTTGTTTGACTCAATTGGCACAAGTTTGTTTGACGGAACTGTCACAAGTTTGTTTGGCGCAACTGGCACAGGTTTCTTTGACGCAACTGGTACAAGTTTGTTCGACGCAACTGGCACAAGTTTGTTTGACGCAACTGGCACAAGTTTGTTTGACGCAACTGGCACAAGTTTGTTTGACGCAACTGGCACAAGTTTTTTTGACGCAACTGGCACAAGTTTTCTCGACGCAAGTGGCACAAGTTTGTTTAATGTAACTGGCACAAGTTTGTTCGACGCAACTGGCACAAGTATGTTCGACGGAACTGGCACAAGTTTGTTTGACGCAACTGGCACAAGTTTCTTCGACGCAACTGGCACAAGTTTGTTCAACGCAACTGGCACTTGTTTGTTTGACGCAACTGGCACAAGTTTGTTCGACGCAACTGGCACAAGTTTGTTTGACGCAACTGGCACAAGTTTGTTCGACGCAACTGGCACAAGTATGTTCGACGGAACTGGCACAAGTTTGTTTGACGCAACTGGCACAAGTTTCTTCGACGCAACTGGCACAAGTTTGTTCAACGCAACTGGCACAAGTTTGTTTGACGCAACTGGCACAAGTTTCTTCGACGCAACTGGCACAAGTTTGTTCAACGTAACTGGCACAAGTTTGTTTGACGCAACTGGCACAAGTTTGTTCGACGTAACTGGCACAAGTTTTTCGACTCAATTGGCACAAGTTTGTTTGACGCAACTGGCACAAGTTTGTTTGACGCAACTTGCACAAGTTTGTTTGACGCGACTGGCACAAGTTTATTTGACGCAACTGGCACAAGTTTTCTCGACGCAACTGGCACAAGTTTGTTCGCCGTAACTGGCACAGGTTTGTTCGACGCAACTGGCAAAAGTTTGTTTGACGCAACTGGCACAAGTTTTTTTGACGCAACTGGCACAAGTTTTCTCGACGCAACTGGCAAAAGTTTGTTCGAAGCAACTGGCACAAGTTTGTTTGACGGAACTGACACTAATTTGTTCTATGCAACTGGCACAAGTTTGTTCTATGCAACTGGCACAAGTTTGTTCTACGCAACTGGCACAAGTTTGTTGTATGCAACTGGCACTAGTTTGTTCTACGTAACTGGCATAAGTTTGTTTGACGCAACTGGCACAAGTTTGTTCTACGCAACTGGCACAAGTTTGTTGGACGCAACTGGCACAAGTTTCTTCTACGCAACGGTCACAAGTTTGTTGGACGCAACTGGCTCAAGTTTGTTTGACGCAACTGGCACAAGTTTGTTCGACGCAACTGGCACAAGTTTGTTCGATGCAACTGGCACAAGTTTGTACGACGCAACTGGCACAAGTTTGTTCGACGCAACTGGCACAAGTTTGTTCGATGCAACTGGCACATATTTGTTCAAAACATCTGGCACAGAATTGTTTGACGCAACTGGCATAAGTTTGTTTTCGCAACTTTTACAAGTTTGTTTGACTCAACTGGCACAAGTTTGTTTGACGGAACTGTCACAAGTTTGTTTGGTGCAACTGGCACAAGTTTGTTTGACGCAACTGGCACAAGTTTGTTTGACGCAACTGGCACAAGTTTGTTTGACGCAACTGGCACAAGTTTGTTTGACGCAACTGGCACAAGTTTGTTTGACGCAACTGGCACAAGTTTGTTTGACGCAACTAGCACAAGTTTGATAGACGCAACTGCCACAAGTTTGTTCGACGTAACTGGCACAAGTTTTTTCGAGTCAATTGGCACAAGTTTTTTTGACGCAACTGGCACAAGTTTGTTTGACGCAACTGGCACAAGTTTGTTCTACGCAACTGGCACAAGTTTGTTTGACGCAACTGGCACAAGTTTGTTTGACGCAACTGGCACAAGTTTGTTTGACGCAACTAGCACAAGTTTGATAGACGCAACTGGCACAAGTTTGTTCGACGTAACAGACACAAGTTTTTTCGAGTCAATTGGCACAAGTTTTTTTGATGGAACTGGCACAAGTTTGTTTGACGCAAGAGGCACAAGTTTGTGTGACGCAACTGGCACAAGTTTGTTTGACGCAACTGGCACAAGTTTTTTTTGACGCAATTGGCACAAGTTTTCTCAACGCAACTGGCACAAGTTTGTTTAATAAAACTGGCACAAGTTTGTTCGACGCAACTGGCACAAGTATGTTCGACGCAACTTGCACAAGTTTGTTTGACGCAACTGGCACAAGTTTCTTCGACGCAACTGGCACAAGTTTGTTCGACGCAACTGGCACAAGTTTGTTTGACGCAACTGGCACAAGTTTGTTCTACGCAACTGGCACAAGTTTGTTCTATGCAACTGGCACTAGTTTGTTCTATGCAACTGACATAAGTTTGTTTGATGCAACTGGCACAAGTTTGTTCTACGCAACTGGTACAAGTTTGTTCGACGCAACTGGCACAAGTTTCTTCGACGCAACTGGTACAAGTTTGTTGGACGCAACTGGCAAAAGTTTGTTCGTACCAACTGGCAAAAGTTAGTTTGACACAACTGGCACAAGTTTGTTCGACGCAACTGGCACAAGTTTGTTTGATGCAACCAGCACAAGTTTGTTTGAAGCAAATGGCACAAGGTTGTTCTACGCAACTGGCACAGGTTTGTTCTACGCAACTGGCACAATTTTGTTTGACACTACTGGCACAAGTTTGTTCTACGCAACTGGCACAAGTTTGTTCGATGCAACTGGCACAAGTTTGTTCGCCGCAACTGGCCCAAGTTTGTTTGACGCAACTGGCACAAGTTGTTAGATGCAACTGGCACAAGTTCGTTCGACGCAACTGGCACAAGTTTCTTTGACTCAATTGGCACAAGTTTGTTTGACGCAACTGGTACAATTTTGTTTGACGCAACTGTCACAAGTTTGTTAGACTCAACTGGCACAAGTTTGTTTGACGCAACTGGCACAAGTTTGTTTGACGCAACTGGCACAAGTTTATTTGACGCAACTGGCACAAGTTTGTTCTATGCAACTTGCACAAGTATGTTCTACGCAACTGGCACAAGTTTGTTCTACGCAACTGGCACAAGTTTGTTCTATGCAACTTGCACAAGTATGTTCTACGCAACTGGCACAAGTTTGTTCTACGCAACTGGCACAAGTTTGTTCTACGCAACTGGCACAAGTTTGTTTGACGCAACTGGCACAAGTATGTTCTACACAACTGGCACAAGTTTGTTCTATGCAACTTGCACAAGTATGTTCTACGCAACTGGCACAAGTTTGTTCTACGCAACTGGCACAAGTTTGTTCTACGCAACTGGCAAAAGTTTGTTCTACGCAACTGGCACAAGTTTGTTTTACGCAACTGGCACAAGTTTGTTCTACGCATCTGGCACAAGTTTGTTCTATGCAACTGGCACAAGTTTGTTCTACGCAACTGGCATAATTTTGTTCTACGCAACTGGCACAAGTTTGTTCTACGCTACTGGCACAAGTTTTTTCTACGAATCTGGCACAAGTTTGTTCTATCCAACTGGCACTAGTTTGTTCTACGTATCTGGCACAAGTTTGTTTGACGCAACTGGCACAAGTTTGTACTACCCAACTGACACAAGTTGGTTCGACGCAACTGGCACAAGTTTGTTCTACGCAACTGACACAAGTTTGTTTGACACAACTGGCAGAAGTTTGTTCAACACAACTGGCACAAGTTTATTTGACGCAACTGGCGCAAGTTTGTTCAACGCAACTGGCACAAGTTTGTTCGACGCAACTGGCACAAGTTTGTTCGATGCAACTGGCGCAAGTTTGTTTAACACAACTGGCACAAGTTTTTTCGACTCAACTGGCACGAGTTTGTTTGACGCAACTGGCACAAGTTTGTTTGACGCAACTGGCACAAGTTTGTTTGAAGCAACTGGCACAAGGATGTTCTACGCAACTGGCACATGTTTGTTCTATGCAACTGGCACAAGTTTGTTTGATGCAACTGGCACAAGTTTTTTTTATGCAACTGGCAGAAGTTTGTTTGACGCAACTGGCACAAGTTTGTTCGACGCAACTGGCCAAAGTTTGTTTGACGCAACTGGCACAAGTTTGTTAGATGGAACTGGCACAAGTTTGTTCGAGGTAACTGGCACAAGTTTTTTCGACTCAATTGGCACGAGTTTGTTTGACGCAATTGGCACAAGTTTGTTTGACGCAACTGGCACAAGTTTGTTTGACGCAACTGGCACAAGTTTGTTTGACGCAACTGGCACAAGTTTATCTGACGACACTGGCACAAGTTTTCTCGACGCAACTGGCACAAGTTTGTTCGCCGTAACTGGCACAAGTTTGTTCGACGCAACTGGCACAAGTTTGTTCTATGCAACTGGCTCAAGTTTGTTCTACACAACTGGTACAAGTTTGTTTGACACAACTGGCACAAGTTTGTTTGACACAACTGGCACAAGTTTGTTCAACAAAACTGGCACAAGTTTGTTCGACGCAACTGGCACAAGTTTGTTCGACGTAACTGGCACAAGTTTGTTCTACGCAACTTGCACAAGTTTGTTCTACGCAACTGGCACAAGTTTGTTCTACGCAACTGTCTCAAGTTTGTTCTACGCAACTGGCACAAGTTTGTTCTACGCAACTGGCACAAGTTTTTCTGACACAACTGGCACAAGTTTGTTCTACATAACTGGCACAAGTTTGTTCTATGCAACTGGCACAATTTTGTTCGACGCAACTGGCAAAAGTTTGTCCGACGCAACTGGCACAAGTTTGTTCTATGCAACTGGCATAAATTTGTTTGACGCAACTGGCACAAGTTTGTTTGACGCAACTGGCACAAGGTTGTTTGACGCAACTGGCACAAGGTTGTTTGACACAACTGGCACAAGTTTGTTCTACGCAACTGGCACAAGTTTGTTCGACGCAATTGGCACAAGTTTGTCCGACGCAACTGGCACAAGTGTGTTCGACGCAACTGGCACAAGTTTGTTCGATGCAACTGGGACAAGTTTGTTCTACGCAACTGGCAGAAGATTGTTCTATGCAACTGGCATAAATTTGTTTGACACAACTGGCACAAGTTTGTTTGACGCAACTGGCACAAGGTTGTTTGACGCAACTTGCACAAGGTTGCTCTACACAACTGGCACAAGTTTGTTCTATGCAACTGGCACAAGTTTGTTTGACGCAACTGGCACAAGTTTGTTCTGCACAACTGGCACAAGTTTGTTCGACGCAACTGGCACAAGTTTGTTCATCGCAACTGGGACAAGTTTGTTCTACGCAACTGGCCCAAGTTTGTTCTACGCAACTGGCACGAGTTTGTTCTACGCAACTGGCACAAGTTTGTTCTATGGAACTGGCACAAGTTTGTTCTACGCTACTGGCCCATGTTTATTCTTCGCAACTGGCACGAGTTTGTTCTATGCAACTGGCACAAGTTTGTTAGACGTAACTGGCACAAGTTTGTTCTACGCAAGTTGCACAAATTAGTTCTACGCAACTGGCACAAGTTTGTTCTACGCAACTGGCACAAGTTTGTTCTACGCAACTGGCACAAGTTTGTTCTATGCAACTGGCACAAGTTTGTTTGACACAATTGGCCCAAGTTTGTTTGACGCAACTGGTAAAAGTTTGTTTGAAACAACTGGCACAAGTCTGTTCTACTCAACTGGCACAAGTCTGTTCTACTCAACTGTCACAAGTTTGTCCAACGTACCTGGCACAAGTTTGTTCGATGCAACTGGCACAAGTTTGTTCGACGCAACTGGCACAAGTTTATTCTACGCAACTGGAAAATGTTTGTTCTACGCAACTGGCACAAGTTTGTTCTACGCAACTGGCACAAGTTTGTTCTACGCAACTGGCACAAGTTTCTTCAACGCAACTGGCACAAATATGTTCGACGCAACTGGCACAAATTTGTTCTACGCAACTGTCTCAAGTTTGTTGTACGCAACTGGCACAAGTTTGTTTGACGCAACTGGCACAAGTTTGTTTGACGCAACTGGCACAAGTTTGTTCTAGGCAACTGGCACAAGTTTGTTCTACGTAACTGGCACAAGTTTGTTCTACGCAACTGGCACAAGTTTGTTCTATGCAGCTGGCACAAGTTTGTTTGACACAAATGGCAAAAGTTTATTCTACGTAACTGGCACAAGTTTGTTCTACGCAACTGGCACAAGTTTGTTCTAGGCAACTGGCACAAGTTTGTTCAACGCAACTGGCTCAAGTTTGTTCAACGCAACTGTCACAAGTCTGTTCGACGCAACTGGCACAAGTTTGTTCTATGCAACTGGCTCAAGTTTGTTCGACACAACTGGCACAAGTTTGTTCTACGCAACTGGCACAAATTTGTTCTACGCAACTGGCACAAGTTTTTTGACGCAAATGCCACAAGTTTGTTCTACGCAACTGGCACAAGTTTGTTTGACGCAACTGGCCCAAGTTTGTTTGACGCAACTGGCAAAAGTTTGTTTGAAACAACTGGCACAAGTTTGTTGTACGCAACTGTCACAAGTTTGTTCAACGCAACTGGCAAAAGTTTGTCAAACGCAACTGGCAAAACTTTGTTCGTTCAACTGGCCCAAGTTTGTTCTACGCAACTGGAAAATGTTTGTTCTATGCAACTGGCACAAGTTTGTTCTACGCAACTGATTCAAGTTTGTTCTACGCAACAGGCACAAGTTTGTTCAACGCAACTGGCACAAGTTTGTTTGACGCAACTGGCAAAAGTTTGTTTAACGCAACTAGCACAAGTTTGTTTGACGCAACTGGCCCAAGTTTGTTCAACGCAACTGGCCCAAGTTTGTAGTTCGCAACTGGCACAAGTTTGTTCTACGTAACTGGCACAAGTTTGTCCGACACAACTGGCCCAAGTTTGTTCGACGCAACTGGCCCAAGTTTGTTTGACGCAACTGGCAAAAGTTTGTTTGACACAACTGGCACAAGTTTGTTCTACGCAACTGGCACAAGTTTGTTCGACGCAACTGGCACAAGTTTGTCCGACGCAACTGGCATAAGTTTGTTCTACGCAACTGGCACAAGTTTGTTCGACGCAACTGGCACAAGTTTGTCCGACGCAACTGGCACAAGTGTGTTCGACGCAACTGGCACAAGTTTGTTCGATGCAACTGGCACAAGTTTGTTCTACGCAACTGGCACAAGTTTGTTCTATGCAACTGGCATAAATTTGTTTGACGCAACTGGCCCAAGTTTGTTTGACGCAAATGGGAAAAGTTTTTTGGACACAACTGGCAAAAAGTTTGTTCTACGCAACTGGCACAAGGTTGTTTGACGCAACTGGCACAAGGTTGTTTGAAACAACTGGCACAAGTTTGTTCAGCGCAACTGGCACAATTTTGTTCTACGCAACTGGCACAAGTTTGTTCTACGCAACTGGCTCAAGTTTGTTCTACGCAACTGGCAGCAGTTTGTTTGACGCAACTGGCTCAAGTTTGTTCTACGCAACTGGCACAAGTTTGTTTGACGCAACTGGCACAAGTTTGTTTGACGCAACTGGCACAAGTTTGTTCTACGCAACTGGCCCAAGTTTGTTTGACGCAACTGGCAGAAGTTTGTTCTATGCAACTGCCACAAGTTTGTTCCACGTAACGGGCACAATTTTGTTTGACGCAACTGGCACAAGTTTGTTTGACAAAACTGGCACAAGTTTGTTCTACGCAACTGGCAAGAGTTTGTTCTGCGCAACTGGCACAAGTTTGTTCGACGCAAGTGGCCCAAGTTTGTTTGACGCAACTGGGAAAAGTTTGTTCTACGCAACTGGCACAAGTTTGTTCGACGCAACTGGCACAAGTTTGTTCGATGCAACTGGCACAAGTTTGTTTGACGCAACTAGCACAAGTTTGTTCGACGCAACTGGCACAAGTTTGTTCGACGCAACTGGCACAAGTTTGTTTAATGCAACTGGCACAATTTTATTCGACCCAACTGGCACAAGTTTGTTTGACACAACTGGCACAAGTTTTTTTGACGCAACCTGCACAAGTTTGTTTGACGCAACTGGCACAAGGTTGTTTGACGCAACTGGCACAAGGTTGTTCTACAAAACTGGCACAAGTTTGTTCTATGCAACTGGCATAAGTTTGTTCTACGCAACTGGCACAAGGTTGTTCTACACAACTGGCACAAGTTTGATCTACGCAACTGGCACAAGTTTCCTCGACGCAACTGGCACAAGTTTGTTCAACGCAACTGGCTCAAGTTTGTTTGACGCAACTGGCACAAGTTTGTTTGACACAACCTGCACAAGTTTGTTCTACGCAACTGGCACAAGTTTGTTCGACGAAACTGGCACAAGTTTGTTCGACGCAACTGGCACAAGTTTGTTCGACGCAACTGGCACAAGTTTGTTCTACGCAACTGGCACAAGTTTGTTCTACGCAAC
The DNA here is from genome assembly GCA_039081455.1 of Macrobrachium rosenbergii. Lineage (NCBI taxonomy): Eukaryota > Metazoa > Arthropoda > Malacostraca > Decapoda > Palaemonidae > Macrobrachium > Macrobrachium rosenbergii. The sequence continues at coordinate 782,378 of JANJGK010000180.1, read as the reverse complement.
TGGCACAAGTTTGTCTGACACAACTGGCACAAGTTTGTTCTACGCAACTGGCACAAGTTTGTCTGACACAACTGGTACAAGTTTGTTCTACGTAACTGGTACAAGTTTGTTCTATGCAACTGGCACAAGTTTGTTTGACGCAACTGGCAAAAGTTTGTTTTATGCAACTGGCACAAGTTTGTTTGACACAACTGGCACAAGTTTGTTCTACGCAACTGGCACAAGTTTGTTCGACGCAACTGGCACAAGTTTGTTCTATGCAACTGGTACAAGTGTGTTCGACGCGACTGGCACAAGTTTGTTCGATGCAACTGGCACAAGTTTGTTCTACGCAACTGGCACAAGTTTGTTCTATGCAACTGGCATAAGTTTGTTTGACACAACTGGCACAAGTTTGTTTGACGCAACTGGCACAAGGTTGTTTGACGCAAATGGCACAAGGTTGCTCTACACAACTGGCACAAGTTTTTTGTATGCAACTGGCACAAGTTTGTTTGACGCAACTGGCACATTTTTGTTCTACACAACTGGCACAAGTTTGTTCGACGCAACTGGCACAAGTTTGTTCTACGCAACTGGCACAAGATTGTTCTACACAACTGGCCCAAGTTTGTTCGACGCAACTGGCACAAGTTTGTTCTACGCAACTGGCACAAGTTTGTTCTACACAACTGGCACAAGTTTGTAGGACGCAACTGGCACAAGTTTGTTCTACGCAACTGGCACAAGTTTGTTCTACGCAACTGGCTCAAGTTTGTTTGACGTAACTGGCACAAGTTTGTTCATCGCAACTGGGACAAGTTTGTTCTACGCAACTGGCCCAAGTTTGTTCTACGCAACTGGCATGAGTTTGTTCTACGCAACTGGCACAAGTTTGTTCTATGGAACTGGCGCAAGTTTGTTCTGCGCTACTGGCCCATGTTTGTTCTTCGCAACTGGCACGAGTTTGTTCTATGCAACTGGCACAAGTTTGTTCGACGTAACTGCCACAAGTTTGTTCTACGCAACTGGCACAAGTTTGTTCTACTCAACTGGCACAAGTTTGTTCTACGCAACTGGCACAAGTTTGTTCTACGCAACTGGCACAAGTTTGTTCTACTCAACTGGCACAAGTTTGTTCTACGCAACTGGCATAAGTTTGTTCTACACAACTGGCACAAGTTTGTTTGACGCAACTGGCCCAAGTTTGTTTGACGCAACTGGTAAAAGTTTGTTTGAAACAACTGGCACAAGTTTGTTCTATGCAACTGTCACAAGTTGGCCAACGCACCTGGCACAAGTTTGTTCGATGCAACTGGCACAAGTTTGTTCGACGAAACTGGCACAAGTTTGTTCCACGCAACTGGAAAATGTTTGTTCTACGCAACTGGCACAAGTTTGTTCTACGCAACTGCCACAAGTTTGTTCTACGCAACTGGCACAAGTTTCTTCAACGCAACTGGCACAAGTATGTTCGACGCAACTGGCACAAGTTTGTTCTACGCAACTGTCTCAAGTTTTTTCTACGCAACTGGCACAAGTTTGTTTGACGCAACTGGCACAAGTTTGTTCTACGCAACTGGCCCAAGTTTGTTTGACGCAACTGGCAGAAGTTTGTTCTACGCAACTGCCACAAGTTTGTTCCACGTAACGGGCACAAGTTTGTTTGACAAAACTGGCACAAGTTTGTTCTACGCAACTGGCAAGAGTTTGTTCTGCGCAACTGGCACAAGTTTGTTCGACGCAAGTGGCCCAAGTTTGTTTGACGCAACTGGCAAAAGTTTGTTCTACGCAACTGGCACAAGTTTGTTCGACGCAACTGGCACAAGTTTGTTCGATGCAACTGGCACAAGTTTGTTTGACGCAACTAGCACAAGTTTGTTCGACGCAACTGGCACAAGTTTGTTCGACGCAACTGGCACAAGTTTGTTTAATGCAACTGGCACAATTTTATTCGACCCAACTGGCACAAGTTTGTTTGACACAACTGGCACAAGTTTTTTTGACGCAACCTGCACAAGTTTGTTTGACGCAACTGGCACAAGGTTGTTTGACGCAACTGGCACAAGGTTGTTCTACAAAACTGGCACAAGTTTGTTCTATGCAACTGGCATAAGTTTGTTCTACGCAACTGGCACAAGTTTGTTCTACACAACTGGCACAAGTTTGATCTACGCAACTGGCACAAGTTTGTTTGACGCAACTGGCACAAGTTTGTTTGACACAACCTGCACAAGTTTGTTCTACGCAACTGGCACAAGTTTGTTCGACGAAACTGGCACAAGTTTGTTCGACGCAACTGGCACAAGTTTGTTCGACGCAACTGGCACAAGTTTGTTCTACGCAACTGGCACAAGTTTGTTCTACGCAACTGGCACAAGTTTGTCTGACACAACTGGCACAAGTTTGTTCTACGCAACTGGCACAAGTTTGTCTGACACAACTGGTACAAGTTTGTTCTACGTAACTGGTACAAGTTTGTTCTATGCAACTGGCACAAGTTTGTTTGACGCAACTGGCAAAAGTTTGTTTTATGCAACTGGCACAAGTTTGTTTGACACAACTGGCACAAGTTTGTTCTACGCAACTGGCACAAGTTTGTTCGACGCAATTGGCACAAGTTTGTTCTATGCAACTGGTACAAGTGTGTTCGACGCGACTGGCACAAGTTTGTTCGATGCAACTGGCACAAGTTTGTTCTACGCAACTGGCACAAGTTTGTTCTATGCAACTGGCATAAGTTTGTTTGACGCAACTGGCACAAGTTTGTTTGACGCAACTGGCACAAGGTTGTTTGACGCAAATGGCACAAGGTTGCTCTACACAACTGGCACAAGTTTTTTGTATGCAACTGGCACAAGTTTGTTTGACGCAACTGGCACATTTTTGTTCTACACAACTGGCACAAGTTTGTTCGACGCAACTGGCACAAGTTTGTTCTACGCAACTGGCGCAAGATTGTTCTACACAACTGGCCCAAGTTTGTTCGACGCAACTGGCACAAGTTTGTTCTACGCAACTGGCACAAGTTTGTTCTACACAACTGGCACAAGTTTGTAGGACGCAACTGGCACAAGTTTGTTCTACGCAACTGGCACAAGTTTGTTCTACGCAACTGGCTCAAGTTTGTTTGACGTAACTGGCACAAGTTTGTTCATCGCAACTGGGACAAGTTTGTTCTACGCAACTGGCCCAAGTTTGTTCTACGCAACTGGCATGAGTTTGTTCTACGCAACTGGCACAAGTTTGTTCTATGGAACTGGCGCAAGTTTGTTCTGCGCTACTGGCCCATGTTTGTTCTTCGCAACTGGCACGAGTTTGTTCTATGCAACTGGCACAAGTTTGTTCGACGTAACTGCCACAAGTTTGTTCTACGCAACTGGCACAAGTTTGTTCTACTCAACTGGCAGAAGTTTGTTCTACGCAACTGGCACAAGTTTGTTCTACGCAACTGGCACAAGTTTGTTCTACTCAACTGGCACAAGTTTGTTCTACGCAACTGGCATAAGTTTGTTCTACACAACTGGCACAAGTTTGTTTGACGCAACTGGCCCAAGTTTGTTTGACGCAACTGGCAAAAGTTTGTTTGAAACAACTGGCACAAGTTTGTTCTATGCAACTGTCACAAGTTGGCCAACGCACCTGGCACAAGTTTGTTCGATGCAACTGGCACAAGTTTGTTCGACGCAACTGGCACAAGTTTGTTCCACGCAACTGGAAAATGTTTGTTCTACGCAACTGGCACAAGTTTGTTCTACGCAACTGCCACAAGTTTGTTCTACGCAACTGGGACAAGTTTCTTCAACGCAACTGGCACAAGTATGTTCGACGCAACTGGCGCAAGTTTGTTCTACGCAACTGTCTCAAGTTTGTTCTACGCAACTGGCACAAGTTTGTTTGACGCAACTGGCACAAGTTTCTTCGACGCAACTGGCACAAGTTTGTTCTATGCAACTGGCCCAAGTTTGTTTGAGGCAACTAGCACAAGGTTGTTCTACGCAACTGGCACAAGTTTGTTCTACGTAACTGGCACAAGTTTGTTCTACGCAACTGGCACAAGTTTGTTCTACGCAACTGGCACAAGTTTGTTTGACACAAATGGCAAAAGTTTATTCTACGTAACTGGCACAAGTTTGTTCTACGCAACTGGCACAAGTTTGTTCGACGCAACTGGCACAAGTTTGTTCAACGCAACTGGCTCAAGTTTGTTCAACGCAACTGTCACAAGTCTGTTCGACGCAACTGGCTCAAGTTTGTTCTACGCAACTGGCTCAAGTTTGTTCTACACAACTGGTACAAGTTTGTTCTACGCAACTGGCACAAGATTGTTCTACGCAACTGGCCCAAGTTTTTTTGACGCAACTGGCACAAGTTTGTTCTACGCAACTGGCACAAGTTTTTTCTACGTAACTGGCACAAGTTTGTTCTACGCAACTGGCACAAGATTGTTCTACGCAACTGGTACAAGTTTGTTTGACACAAGTGGCACAAGTTTGTTCTACGCAACTGGCAAAAGTTTGTTTGACGCAACTGGCACAAGTTTGCTCGACGCAAGTGGCATAAGTTTCTTCTATGCAACTGGCACAAGTTTGTTTGCCACAACTGGCACAAGTTTGTTCTACGCAACTGGCACAAGTTTGTTCGATGCAACTGTCACAAGTATGTTTGACGCAACTGGCACAAGCTGGTTCGACGCAACTGGCACAAGTTTGTTCGATACAACTGGCACAAGTTTGTTCGACGCAACTGGCACATGTTTTTTTGACGCAACTGGCACAAGTTTGTTCTATGCAACTGGGTCAAGTTTGTTTGACGCAACTGGCACAAGTTTGTTCTACGCAACTGGCACAAGTTTGTTGTACGCAACTGGCAAAAGTTTGTTCGGCGCAACTGGCACAAGTTTGCTCGACGCAAGTGGCACAAGTTTGTTCTATGCAACTGGCACAAGTTTGTTTGACACAACTGGCACAAGGTTGTTCTACGCAACTGGCACAAGTTTGTTCGATGCAACTGTCACAAGTTTGTTTGACACAACTGGCACAAGCTTGTTCGACGCAACTGGCACAGGTTTGTTCGATGCAACTGCCACAAGTTTGTTCGACGCAACTGGCACAAGTTTGTTTGACGCAACTGGCATGAGTTTGTTCTATGCAACTGGCCCAAGATTGTTTGACGCAACTGGCACAAGTTTGTTCTACGGAACTGGCACAAGTTTGTTCGATGTAACTAGCACAAGTTTGTTCGGCGCAACTGGCACAAATTTGTCTAACGCAACTGGCACAAGTTTGTTCTACGGAACTGGCACAAGTTTGTTCGATGTAACTGGCACAAGTTTATTCGACCCAACTGGCACAAGTTTGTTTGACACAACTGGCACCAATTTTTTTGACGCAACTGGCACAAGTTTGTTTGACGCAACTGGCACAAGGTTGTTTTATGCAACTGGCACAAGTTTGTTCAATGGAACTGGCACAAGTTTGTTCTACGCAACTGGCACAAGTTTGTTCTACGCAACTGGCACAAGTTTCTTCGACACAACTGGCCCAAGTTTGTTTGAGGCAACTGGCACAAGTTTGTTCTACGCAACTGGCACAAGTTTGTTCGACGAAACTGGCACAAGTTTGTTCGACGCAACTGGCACAAGTTTGTTCTACGCAACTGGCACAAGTTTTTTCTACGCAACTGGCACAAGTTTGTTCTACGGAACTGGCACAAATTTGTTCTGCGCAACTGACACAAGTTTGTCTGACACAACTGGCACAAGTTTGTTCTACGTAACTGGCACAAGTTTGTTCTATGCAACTGGCACAAGTTTGTTCGACGCAACTGGCACAAGTTTGTTTTATGCAACTGGCACAAGTTTGTTTGACGCAACTGGCAGAAGTTTGTTCTACGTAACTGGCACAAGTTTGTTCTACACAACTGGCACAAGTTTGTTCTACGCAACTGGCACAAGTTTGTTTAACACAACTGGCACAAGTTTGTTCTACGTAACTGGCAAAAGATTGTTTGACGCAACTGGCACAAGTTTGCTCGACGCAAGTGGCACAAGTTTGTTCTATGCAACTGGCACAAGTTTGTTTGACACAACTGGCACAAGTTTGTTCTACACAACTGGCACAAGTTTGTTCGATGCAACTGTCACAAGTTTGTTTTATGCAACTGGCACAAGCTTGTTCGACGCAACTGGCACAAGTTTGTTCGGTGCAACTGGCACAACTTTGTTCGACGCAACTGGCACAAGTTTGTTTGACGCAACTGGCACAAGTTTGTTTAACGCAACTGGCACAAGTTTGTTCGATGCAACTGGCACAAGTTTGTTCGGCGCAACTGGCACAAATTTGTTTAACGCAACTAGCACAAGTTTATTCGACCCAACTGGCAAAAGTTTGTTTGACACAACTGGCACAAATTTTTTGACGCAACTGGCACAAGTTTGTTTGACGCAACTGGCACAAGGTTGTTTTATGCAAATAGCACAAGTTTGTTCTATGGAACTGGCACAAGTTTGTTCTACGCAACTGGCACAAGTTTGTTCTATGCAACTGGCAGAAGTTTGTTCTACGCAACTGGCACAAGTTTCTTCGACGCAACTGGCCCAAGTTTGTTTGATGCAACTGGCACAAGTTTGTTTGACACATCTGGCACAAGTTTGTTATACGCAACTGGCACAAGTTTGTTCGACGAAACTGGCACAAGTTTGTTCTACGCAACTGGCACAAGTTTGTTCTACGGAACTGGCACAAATTTGTTCTGCGCAACTGGCACAAGTTTTTCTGACACAACTGGCACAAGTTTGTTCTACGTAACTGGCACAAGTTTGTTCTACGTAACTGGCACAAGTTTGTTCAACGCAACTGGCACAAGTTTGTTTTATGCAACTGGCACAAGTTTGTTTGATACAACTGGCACAAGTTTGTTCTACGCAACTAGCACAAGTTTGTTCGACGCAATTGGCACAAGTTTGTCCGACACAACTGGCACAAGTTTGTTCTACGCAACTGGCTCAAGTTTGTTCTACGCAACTGGCACAAGTTTTTTTGACGCAACTGGCTCAAGTTTGTTCTACGCAACTGGCACAAGTTTGTTTGACGCAACTGGCACAAGTTTGTTTGACACAACTGGCACAAGTTTGTTCTACGCAACTGGCCCAAGTTTGTTTGACGCAACTGGCAGAAGTTTGTTCTACGCAACTGGCACAAGTTTGTTCCACGTAACGGGCACAAGTTTGTTTGACGCAACTGGCCCAAGTTTGTTTGACAAAACTGGCACAAGTTTGTTCTACGCAACTGGCAAAAGTTTGTTCTGCGCAACTGGCACAAGTTTGTTCGACGCAAGTGGCACAAGTTTGTTCGATGTAACTAGCACAAGTTTGTTCGGCGCAACTGGCACAAATTTGTCTAACGCAACTAGCACAAGTTTATTCGACCCAACTGGCACAAGTTTGTTTGACACAACTGGCACCAATTTTTTTGACGCAACTGGCACAAGTTTGTTTGACGCAACTGGCACAAGGTTGTTTTATGCAACTGGCACAAGTTTGTTCAATGGAACTGGCACAAGTTTGTTCTACGCAACTGGCACAAGTTTCTTCGACACAACTGGCCCAAGTTTGTTTGAGGCAACTGGCACAAGTTTGTTCTACGCAACTGGCACAAGTTTGTTCGACGAAACTGGCACAAGTTTGTTCGACGCAACTGGCACAAGTTTGTTCTACGCAACTGGCACAAGTTTTTTCTACGCAACTGGCACAAGTTTGTTCTACGGAACTGGCACAAATTTGTTCTGCGCAACTGACACAAGTTTGTCTGACACAACTGGCACAAGTTTGTTCTACGTAACTGGCACAAGTTTGTTCTATGCAACTGGCACAAGTTTGTTCGACGCAACTGGCACAAGTTTGTTTTATGCAACTGGCACAAGTTTGTTTGATGCAACTGGCAGAAGTTTGTTCTACGTAACTGGCACAAGTTTGTTCTACACAACTGGCACAAGTTTGTTCTACGCAACTGGCACAAGTTTGTTTAACACAACTGGCACAAGTTTGTTCTACGTAACTGGCAAAAGATTGTTTGACGCAACTGGCACAAGTTTGCTCGACGCAAGTGGCACAAGTTTGTTCTATGCAACTGGCACAAGTTTGTTTGACACAACTGGCACAAGTTTGTTCTACACAACTGGCACAAGTTTGTTCGATGCAACTGTCACAAGTTTGTTTTATGCAACTGGCACAAGCTTGTTCGACGCAACTGGCACAAGTTTGTTCGGTGCAACTGGCACAACTTTGTTCGACGCAACTGGCACAAGTTTGTTTGACGCAACTGGCACAAGTTTGTTTAACGCAACTGGCACAAGTTTGTTCGATGCAACTGGCACAAGTTTGTTCGGCGCAACTGGCACAAATTTGTTTAACGCAACTAGCACAAGTTTATTCGACCCAACTGGCAAAAGTTTGTTTGACACAACTGGCACAAATTTTTTGACGCAACTGGCACAAGTTTGTTTGACGCAACTGGCACAAGGTTGTTTTATGCAAATAGCACAAGTTTGTTCTATGGAACTGGCACAAGTTTGTTCTACGCAACTGGCACAAGTTTGTTCTATGCAACTGGCAGAAGTTTGTTCTACGCAACTGGCACAAGTTTCTTCGACGCAACTGGCCCAAGTTTGTTTGACGCAACTGGCACAAGTTTGTTTGACACATCTGGCACAAGTTTGTTATACGCAACTGGCACAAGTTTGTTCGACGAAACTGGCACAAGTTTGTTCTACGCAACTGGCACAAGTTTGTTCTACGGAACTGGCACAAATTTGTTCTGCGCAACTGGCACAAGTTTTTCTGACACAACTGGCACAAGTTTGTTCTACGTAACTGGCACAAGTTTGTTCTACGTAACTGGCACAAGTTTGTTCGACGCAACTGGCACAAGTTTGTTTTATGCAACTGGCACAAGTTTGTTTGATACAACTGGCACAAGTTTGTTCTACGCAACTGGCACAAGTTTGTTCGACGCAATTGGCACAAGTTTGTCCGACACAACTGGCACAAGTTTGTTCTACGCAACTGGCTCAAGTTTGTTCTATGCAACTGGCACAAGTTTTTTTGACGCAACTGGCTCAAGTTTGTTCTACGCAACTGGCACAAGTTTGTTTGACGCAACTGGCACAAGTTTGTTTGACACAACTGGCACAAGTTTGTTCTACGCAACTGGCCCAAGTTTGTTTGACGCAACTGGCAGAAGTTTGTTCTACGCAACTGGCACAAGTTTGTTTGACGCAACTGGCCCAAGTTTGTTTGACAAAACTGGCACAAGTTTGTTCTACGCAACTGGCAAAAGTTTGTTCTGCGCAACTGGCACAAGTTTGTTCGACGCAAGTGGCACAAGTTTGTTCTATGCAACTGGCACAAGTTTGTTCTACGCAAGTGGCACAAGTTTGTTCGACGCAACTGGCACAAGTTTGTTCGATGCAACTGGCACAAGTTTGTTTGACGCAACTGGCACAAGTTTGTCCGACGCAACTGGCACAAGTTTGTTCGACGCGACTGGCACAAGTTTTTGTTTAAAGCAACTGGCACAATTTTATTCGACCCAACTGGCACAAGTTTGTTTGACACAACTGGCACAAGTTTTTTTGACGCAACCTGCACAAGTTTGTTTGACGCAACTGGCACAAGGTTGTTTGACGCAACTGGCACAAGGTTGTTCTACAAAACTGGCACAAGTTTGTTCTATGCAACTGGCATAAGTTTGTTCTACGCAACTGGCACAAGTTTGTTCTACACAACTGGCACAAGTTTGTTCTACGCAACTGGCACAAGTTTCCTCGAGGCAACTGGCACAAGTTTGTTCAACGCAACTGGCACAAGTTTGTTTGATGCAACTGGCACAAGTTTGTTTGACACGACTGGCACAAGTTTGTTCTACGCAACTGGCACAAGTTTGTTCGACGAAACTGGCACAAGTTTCTTCGACGCAACTGGCACAAGTTTGTTCGACGCAACTGGCACAAGTTTGTTCTACGCAACTGGCACAAGTTTGTTCTACGCAACTGGCACAAGTTTGTCTGACACAACTGGCACAAGTTTGTTCTACGCAACTGGCACAAGTTTGTCTGACACAACTGGCACTAGTTTGTTCTACGTAACTGGTACAAGTTTGTTCTATGCAACTGACACAAGTTTGTTTGACGCAACTGGCAAAAGTTTGTTTTATGCAACTGGCACAAGTTTGTTTGACACAACTGGCACAAGTTTGTTCTACGCAACTGGCACAAGTTTGTTCGACGCAATTGGCACAAGTTTGTTCTATGCAACTGGCACAAGAGTGTTCTACGCAACTGGCACAAGTTTGTTCTATGCAACTGGCATAAATTTGTTTGACGCAACTGGCACAAGTTTGTTTGACGCAACTGGCACAAGGTTGTTTGACGCAAATGGCACAAGGTTGCTCTACACAACTGGCACAAGTTTGTTGTATGCAACTGGCACAAGTTTGTTTGACGCAACTGGCACAAGTTTGTTCTACACAACTGGCACAAGTTTTTTCGACGCAACTGGCACAAGTTTGTTCTACGCAACTGGCACAAGTTTGTTCTACGCAACTGGCACAAGTTTGTTTGACGTAACTGGCACAAGTTTGTTCATCGCAACTGGGACAAGTTTGTTCTACGCAACTGGCCCAAGTTTGTTCTACGCAACTGGCACGAGTTTGTTCTACGCAACTGGTACAAGTTTGTTCTATGGAACTGGCGCAAGTTTGTTCTGCGCTACTGGCCCATGTTTGTTCTTCGCAACTGTTGTATGCAACTGGCACAAGTTTGTTCGACGTAACTGGCACAAGTTTGTTCTACGCAACTAGCACAAATTTGTTCTACGCAACTGGCACAATTTTGTTCTATGCAACTGGCACAAGTTTGTTCTACACAACTGGCACAAGTTTGTTCTACTCAACTGGCACAAGTTTGTTCTACGCAACTGGCATAAGTTTGTTCTACGCAACTGGCACAAGTTTGTTTGACGCAACTGGCCCAAGTTTGTTTGACGCAACTGGCAAAAGTTTGTTTGAAACAACTGGCACAAGTTTTTTCTACGCAACTGTCACAAGTTTGTCCAACGCACCTGGCACAAGTTTGTTCGATGCAACTGGCACAAGTTTGTTCGACGCAACTGGCACAAGTTTGTTCTACGCAACTGGAAAATGTTTGTTCTACGCAACTGGCACAAGTTTGTTCAACGCAACTGCCACAAGTTTGTTTGAAACAACTGGCACAAGTTTCTTCAACGCAACTGGCACAAGTATGTTCGACGCAACTGGCACAAGTTTTTTTCTACGCAACTGTCTCAAGTTTGTTCTACGCAACTGGCACAAGTTTGTTTGACGCAACTGGCACAAGTTTCTTTGACGCAACTGGCACAAGATTGTTCTAAGCAACTGGCCCAAGTTTGTTTGAGGCAACTAGCACAAGGTTGTTCTACGTAACTGGCACAAGTTTGTTCTACGTAACTGGCACAAGTTTGGTCTACGCAACTGGCACAAGTTTGTTCTACACAACTGGTACAAGTTTGTTTGACGCAACGGGTAAAAGTTTCTTTGACGCAACTGGCCCAAGTTTGTTTGACGCAACTGGCACAAGTTTGTTCTACGCAACTGGCACAAGTTTGTTCTACGTAACTGGCACAAGTTTGTTCTACGCAACTGGCACAAGATTGTTCTACGCAACTGGTACAAGTTTGTTTGACACAAGTGGCACAAGTTTGTTCTACGGAACTGAAAAAAGTTTGTTTGACGCAACTGGCACAAGTTTGCTCGACGCAAGTGGCATAAGTTTGTTCTATGCAACTGGCACAAGTTTGTTTGACACAACTGGCACAAGATTGTTCTACGCAACTGGCACAAGTTTGTTCGATGCAACTGTCACAAGTATGTTTGACGCAACTGGCACAAGCTTGTTCGACGCAACTGGCACAAGTTTGTTCGATGCAACTGGCACAAGTTTGTTCGACGCAACTGGCACAAGTTTTTTTGACGCAACTGGCACAAGTTTGTTCTATGCAACTGGCCCAAGTTTGTTTGGCGCAACTGGCACAAGTTTGTTCTACGCAACTGGCACAAGTTTGTTCGATGCAACTGGCACAAGTTTGTTCGGCGCAACTGGCACAAATTTGTCTAACACAACTAGCACAAGTTTATTCGACCCAACTGTCACAAGTTTGTTTGAAACAACTGGCACAAGTTTGTTGTACGCAACTGGCAAAAGTTTGTTTGACACAACTGGCACAAGTTTGCTCGACGCAAGTGGCACAAGTTTGTTCTATGCAACTGGCACAAGTTTGTTTGATACAACTGGCACAAGGTTGTTCTACGCAACTGGCACAAGTTTGTTCGATGCAACTGTCACAAGTTTGTTTGACGCAACTGGCACAAGCTTGTTCGACGCAACTGGCACAGGTTTGTTCGATGCAACTGCCACAAGTTTGTTCGACGCAACTGGCACAAGTTTGTTTGACGCACCTGGCACAAGTTTGTTCTATGCAACTGGCCCAAGATTGTTTGACGCAACTGGCACAAGTTTGTTCTACGCAACTGGCACAAGTTTGTTCGATGCAACTGGCACAAGTTTGTTCGGCGCAACTGGCACAAATTTGTCTAACGCAACTAGCACAAGTTTATTCGACCCAACTGGCACAAGTTTGTTCGATGCAACAGGCACAAGTTTGTTCTACGCAACTGGCACAAGTTTGTTTGACGCAACTGGCACAAGGTTGTTTTATGCAACTGGCACAAGTTTGTTCTATGGAACTGGCACAAGTTTGTTCTACGCAACTGGCACAAGTTTGTTCTACACAACTGGCACAAGTTTGTTCTACGCAACTGGCACAAGTTTCTTCGACACAACTGGCCCAAGTTTGTTTGACAAAACAGGCACAAGTTTGTTCTACGCAACTGGCACAAGTTTGTTCTACGCAACTGGCACAAGTTTTTTCTACGCAACTGGCACAAGTTTGTTCGACGAAACTGGCACAAGTTTGTTCGACGCAACTGGCACAAGTTTGTTCTACGCAACTGGCACAAGTTTTTTCTACGCAACTGGCACAAGTTTGTTCTACGGAACTGGCACAAATTTGTTCGGCGCAACTGACACAAGTTTGTCTGACACAACTGGCACAAGTTTGTTCTACATAACTGGCACAAGTTTGTTCTATGCAACTGGCACAAGTTTGTTCGACGCAACTGGCACAAGTTTGTTTTATGCAACTGGCACAAGTTTGTTTGACACAACTGGCACAAGTTTGTTCTACGCAACTGGCACAAGTTTGTTCGACGCAATTGGCACAAGTTTGTCCGACGCAACTGGCACAAGTTTGTTCGACGCAACTGGCACAAGTTTGTTCGATGCAACTGGCATAAGTTTGTTCAACGCAACTGGCACAAGTTTGTTCTATGCAACTGGCATAAATTTGTTTGACGCAACTGGCACAAGTTTGTTTGACGCAACTGCCACAAGGTTGTTTGACGCAACTGGCACAAGGTTGCTCTACACAACTGGAACAAGTTTGTTCTATGCAACTGGCACAAGTTTGTTTGACACAACTGGCACAAGTTTTTTCTACGCAACTGGCACAAGTTTCTTCGACGCAACTGGCACAAGTTTGTTCGACGCAACTGGCCCAAACTTGTTTGACGCAACTGGCAGAAATTTGATTGACACAACTGGCACAAGTTTGTTCTACGCAACTGGCACAAGTTTGGTCGACGAAACTGGCACAAGTTTGTTCTATGCAATTGACCCAAGTTTGTTCGATGCAACTGGCACAAGTTTGTTCGACGCAACTGGCACAAGTTTGTTCGATGCAACAGGCACAAGTTTGTTTGACGCAACTGGCACAAGTTTGTTCGACGCAACTGGCACAAGTTTGTTCGATGCAACAGGCACAAGTTTGTTCTACGCAACTGGCACAAGTTTGTTCATCGCAACTGACACAAGTTTGTTCTACGCAACTGGCCCAAGTTTGTTCTTCGCAACTGGGACGAGTTTGTTCTATGCAACTAGCACAAGTTTGTTCTACGCAATTGGCACAAGTTTTTTGACGCAAATGGTACAAGTTTGTTGTACGCAACTGGCACAAGTTTGTTCGACGCAACTGGCACAAGTTTGTTCTATGCAACTAGCACAAATTTGTTCTACGCAATTGGCACAAGTTTTTTGACGCAAATGGTACAAGTTTGTTGTACGCAACTGGCACAAGTTTGTTCGACGCAACTGGCACAAGTTTGTTCTATGCAACTAGCACAAATTTGTTCTACGCAATTGGCACAAGTTTTTTGACGCAAATGGTACAAGTTTGTTGTACGCAACTGGCACAAGTTTGTTCGACGCAACTGGCACAAGTTTGTTCTACGCAACTGGCACAAGTTTGTTCTACGCAACTGGCACAAGTTTGTTCTACACAACTGGCACAAGTTTGTTTGACGCAACTGGCCCAAGTTTGTTAGATGCAACTGGCAAAAGTTTGTTTGAAACAACTGGCACAAGTTTGTTCTACGCAACTGTCACAAGTTTGTTCAACACAACTGGCACAAGTTTGTCAAACGCAACTGGCACAACTTTGTTCGATCAACTGGCACAAGTTTTTTCGACACAACTGGCACAAGTTTGTTCTATGCAACTGGAAAATGTTTGTTCTACGCAACTGGCACAAGTTTGTTTAACGCAACTGGCACAAGTTTGTTCTACGCAGCTGGAAAATGTTTGTTCTACGCAACTGGCACAAGTTTGTTCTACGCAACTGGCTCAAGTTTGTTCTACGCAACTGGCACAAGTTTGTTCAACGCAACTGGCACAAGTTTGTTTGACGCAACTGGCAAAAGTTTTTTTTAACGCAACTGGGACAAGTTTGTTTGACGCAACTGGCAAAAGTTTGTTCTATGCAACTGGCATAAATTTGTTTGCCGCAACTGGCACAAGTTTGTTTGACGCAACTGGCACAAGGTTGTTTGACGCAACTGGCACAAGGTTGTTTGACACAACTGGCACAAGTTTGTTCTATGCAACTGGCACAAGTTTGTTTGACACAACTGGCACAAGTTTGTTCTGCACAACTGGCACAAGTTTGTTCGACGCAACTGGCACAAGTTTGTTCGACGCAACTGGCAGAAGTTTGTTCTACGCAACTGGCACAAGTTTGTTCTACGCAACTGGCGCAAGTTTGTTTGACGTAACTGGCACAAGTTTGTTCATCGCAACTGGGACAAGTTTGTTCTACGCAACTGGCCCAAGTTTGTTCTACGCAACTGGCACGAGTTTGTTCTACGCAACTGGCACAAGTTTGTTCTATGGAACTGGCACAAGTTTGTTCTACGCTACTGGCCCATGTTTATTCTTCGCAACTGGCACGAGTTTGTTCTATGCAACCGGCACAAGTTTGTTAGACGTAACTGGCACAAGTTTGTTCTACGCAACTTGCACAAATTAGTTCTACGCAACTGGCACAAGTTTGTTCTACGCAACTGGCACAAGTTTGTTCTACGCAACTGGCACAAGTTTGTTCTATGCAACTGGCACAAGTTTGTTTGACACAACTGGCCCAAGTTTGTTTGACGCAATTGGCAAAAGTTTGTTTGAAACAACTGGCACAAGTTTGTTCTACTCAACTGTCACAAGTTTGTCCAACGTACCTGGCACAAGTTTGTTCGATGCAACTGGCACAAGTTTGTTCGACGCAACTGGCACAAGTTTATTCTACGCAATTGGAAAATGTTTGTTCTACTCAACTGGCACAAGTTTGTTCTATGCAACTGGCACAAGTTTCTTCAACGCAACTGGCACAAGTATGTTCGACGCAACTGGCACAAGTTTGTTCTACGCAACTGTCTCAAGTTTGTTCTACGCAACTGACACAAGTTTGTTTGACGCAACTGCCACAAGTTTGTTTGACGCAACTGGCACAAGTTTGTTCTATGCAACTGGACCAAGTTTGTTTGAAGCAACTAGCACAAGGTTGTTCTACGCAACTGGCACAAGTTTGTTCTACGTAACTGGCACAAGTTTATTCTACGCAACTGGCACAAGTTTGTTCTATGCAACTGGCACAAGTTTGTTTGACACAAATGGCAAAAGTTTATTCTACGTAACTGGCACAAGTTTGTTCTACGCAACTGGCACAAGTTTGTTCTACACAACTGGCACAAGTTTGTTCAACGCAACTGGCTCAAGTTTGTTCAACGCAAATGTCACAAGTCTGTTCGACTCAACTGGCACAAGTTTGTTGTATGCAACTGGCTCAAGTTTGTTCTACACAACTGTTACAAGTTTGTTTGACGCAACTGGCACAAGTTTGTTTGACGCAACTGGCACAAGTTTGTTCTACGTAACTGGCACAAGTTTGTTCTACACAACTGGCACAAGTTTGTTCTACGCAACTGGCACAAGTTTGTTTGACACAACTGGCACAAGTTTGTTCTACACAACTGGCAAATGTTTGTTTGACGCAACTGGCACAAGTTTGTTCGACGCAACTGGCACAAGTTTGTTCTATGCAACTGGCACAAGTTTGTTTGACACAACTGGCACAAGTTTGTTCTACGCAACTCTCACAAGTTTGTTCGATGCAACCGTCACAAGTTTGTTTGACGCAACTGGCACAAGCTTGTTCGACGCAACTGGCACAAGTTTGTTCGATGCAACTGGCACAAGTTTGTTCGACGCAACTGGCACAAGTTTGTTTGACGCAACTGGCACAAGTTTGTTTAACGCAACTGGCACAAGTTTTTTCGATGCAACTGGCACAAGTTTGTTCGGTGCAACTGGCACAAATTTGTTTAACGCAACTAGCACAAGTTTATTCGACCCAACTGGCAAAAGTTTGTTTGACACAACTGGCACAAATTTTTTGACGCAACTGGCCCAAGTTTGTTCAACGCAACTGGCACAAGTTTGTAGTTCGCAACTGGCACAAGTTTGTTCTACGTAACTGGCACAAGTTTGTCCGACACAACTGGCCCAAGTTTGTTCGACGCAACTGGCCCAAGTTTGTTTGACGCAACTGGCAAAAGTTTGTTTGACACAACTGGCACAAGTTTGTTCTACGCAACTGGCACAAGTTTGTTCGACGCAACTGGCACAAGTTTGTCCGACGCAACTGGCATAAGTTTGTTCTACGCAACTGGCACAAGTTTGTTCGATGCAACTGGCACAAGTTTGTCCGACGCAACTGGCACAAGTGTGTTCGACGCAACTGGCACAAGTTTGTTCGATGCAACTGGCACAAGTTTGTTCTACGCAACTGGCACAAGTTTGTTCTATGCAACTGGCATAAATTTGTTTGACGCAACTGGCCCAAGTTTGTTTGACGCAAATGGGAAAAGTTTTTTGGACACAACTGGCAAAAAGTTTGTTCTACGCAACTGGCACAAGTTTGTTCGACGCAACTGGCCCAAATTTGTTTGACGCAACTGGCAAAAGTTTGTTTGAAACAACTGGCACAAGTTTGTTCAGCGCAACTGGCACAATTTTGTTCTACGCAACTGGCACAAGTTTGTTCTACGCAACTGGCTCAACTTTGTTCTACGCAACTGGCAGCAGTTTGTTTGACGCAACTGGCTCAAGTTTGTTCTACGCAACTGGCACAAGTTTGTTTGACGCAACTGGCACAAGTTTGTTTGACGCAACTGGCACAAGTTTGTTCTACGCAACTGGCCCAAGTTTGTTTGACGCAACTGGCAGAAGTTTGTTCTACGCAACTGGCACAAGTTTGTTCCACGAAACGGGCACAATTTTGTTTGACGCAACTGGCACAAGTTTGTTTGACAAAACTGGCACAAGTTTGTTCTACGCAACTGGCAAAAGTTTGTTCTGCGCAACTGGCACAAGTTTGTTCGACGCAAGTGGCCCAAGTTTGTTTGACGCAACTGGCAAAAGTTTGTTCTACGCAACTGGTACAAGTTTGTTCGACGCAACTGGCACAAGTTTGTTCGATGCAACTGGCACAAGTTTGTTTGACGCAACTGGCACAAGTTTGTTCGACGCAACTGGCACAAGTTTGTTCGACGCAACTGGCACAAGTTTGTTTAATGCAACTGGCACAATTTTATTCGACCCAACTGGCACAAGTTTGTTTGACACAACTGGCACAAGTTTTTTTGACGCAACCTGCACAAGTTTGTTTGACGCAACTGGCACAAGGTTGTTTGACGCAACTGGCACAAGGTTGTTCTACAAAACTGGCACAAGTTTGTTCTATGCAACTGGCATAAGTTTGTTCTACGCAACTGGCACAAGTTTGTTCTATACAACTGGCACAAGTTTGATCTATGCAACTGGCACAAGTTTCCTCGACGCAACTGGCACAAGTTTGTTCAACGCAACTGGCCCAAGTTTGTTTGACGCAACTGGCACAAGTTTGTTTGACACAACCTGCACAAGTGTGTTCTACGCAACTGGCACAAGTTTGTTCGACGAAACTGGCACAAGTTTGTTCGACGCAACTGGCACAAGTTTGTTCGACGCAACTGGCACAAGTTTGTTCTACGCAACTGGCACAAGTTTGTTCTACGCAACTGGCACAAGTTTGTCTGACACAACTGGCACAAGTTTGTTCTATGCAACTGGCACAAGTTTGTCTGACACAACTGGCACAAGTTTGTTCTACGTAACTGGTACAAGTTTGTTCTAGGCAACTGGCACAAGTTTGTTTGACGCAACTGGCAAAAGTTTGTTTTATGCAACTGGCACAAGTTTGTTTGACACAACTGGCACAAGTTTGTTCTACGCAACTGGCACAAGTTTGTTCGACGCAATTGGCACAAGTTTGTTCTATGCAACTGGCACAAGTGTGTTCGACGCGACTGGCACAAGTTTGTTCGATGCAACTGGCACAAGTTTGTTCTACGCAACTGGCACAAGTTTGTTCTATGCAACTGGCATAAGTTTGTTTGACGCAACTGGCACAAGTTTGTTTGACGCAACTGGCACAAGGTTGTTTGACGCAAATGGCACAAGGTTGCTCTACACAACTGGCACAAGTTTGTTGTATGCAACTGGCACAAGTTTGTTTGATGCAAC
Organism: Macrobrachium rosenbergii; assembly: GCA_039081455.1. Taxonomy (NCBI): domain Eukaryota; kingdom Metazoa; phylum Arthropoda; class Malacostraca; order Decapoda; family Palaemonidae; genus Macrobrachium; species Macrobrachium rosenbergii. The sequence continues at coordinate 763,337 of JANJGK010000180.1, read as the reverse complement.
TGGCACATTTTTGTTCTACACAACTGGCACAAGTTTGTTCGACGCAACTGGCACAAGTTTGTTCTACGCAACTGGCACAAGATTGTTCTACACAACTGGCCCAAGTTTGTTCGACGCAACTGGCACAAGTTTGTTCTACGCAACTGGCACAAGTTTGTTCTACACAACTGGCACAAGTTTGTAGGACGCAACTGGCACAAGTTTGTTCTACGCAACTGGCACAAGTTTGTTCTACGCAACTGGCACAAGTTTGTTTGACGTAACTGGCACAAGTTTGTTCATCGCAACTGGGACAAGTTTGTTCTACGCAACTGGCCCAAGTTTGTTCTACGCAACTGGCATGAGTTTGTTCTACGCAACTGGCACAAGTTTGTTCTATGGAACTGGCGCAAGTTTGTTCTGTGCTACTGGCCCATGTTTGTTCTTCGCAACTGGAACGAGTTTGTTCTATGCAACTGGCACAAGTTTGTTCGACGTAACTGCCACAAGTTTGTTCTATGCCCGTTGCACAAATTTGTTCTACGCAACTGGCACAAGTTTGTTCTACGCAACTGGCACAAGTTTGTTCTACGCAACTGGCACAAGTTTGTTCTACTCAACTGGCACAAGTTTGTTCTACGCAACTGGCATAAGTTTGTTCTACACAACTGGCACAAGTTTGTTTGACGCAACTGGCCCAAGTTTGTTTGACGCAACTGGCAAAAGTTTGTTTGAAACAACTGGCACAAGTTTGTTCTATGCAACTGTCACAAGTTTGTCCAACGCACCTGGCACAAGTTTGTTCGATGCAACTGGCACAAGTTTGTTCGACGCAACTGGCACAAGTTTGTTCCACGCAACTGGAAAATGTTTGTTCTACGCAACTGGCACAAGTTTGTTCTACGCAACTGCCACAAGTTTGTTCTACGCAACTGGCACAAGTTTCTTCAACGCAACTGGCACAAGTATGTTCGACGCAACTGGCACAAGTTTGTTCTACGCAACTGTCTCAAGTTTGTTCTACGCAACTGGCACAAGTTTGTTTGACGCAACTGGCACAAGTTTCTTTGACGCAACTGGTACAAGTTTGTTCTATGCAACTGGCACAAGTTTGTTTGACACAAATCGCAGAAGTTTATTCTACGTAACTGGCACAAGTTTGTTCTACGCAACTGGCACAAGTTTGGTCTATGCAACTGGCACAAGTTTGTTCGACGCAACTGGCTCAAGTTTGTTCAACGCAACTGTCACAAGTCTGTTCGACGCAACTGGCACAAGTTTGTTCTACGCAACTGGCTCAAGTTTGTTCTACACAACTGGTACAAGTTTGTTTGACGCAACTGGCACAAGTTTGTTTGACGCAACTGGCCCAAGTTTGTTTGACGTAACTGGCACAAGTTTGTTCTACGCAACTGGCACAAGTTTTTTCTACGTAACTGGCACAAGTTTGTTCTACGCAACTGGCACAAGATTGTTCTACGCAACTGGTACAAGTTTGTTTGACACAAGTGGCACAAGTTTGTTCTACGCAACTGGCACAAGTTTGCTCGACGCAAGTGGCACAAGTTTGTTCTATGCAACTGGCACAAGTTTGTTTGACACAACTGGCACAAGTTTGTTCTACGCAACTGGCACAAGTTTGATCGATGCAACTGTCACAAGTATGTTTGACGCAACTGGCACAAGCTTGTTCGACGCAACTGGCACAAGTTTGTTCGATGCAACTGGCACAAGTTTGTTCGACGCAACTGGCACAAGTTTTTTTGACGCACTTGGCACAAGTTTTTTTGACGCAACTGGCACAAGTTTGTTCTATGCAACTGGCCCAAGTTTGTTTGACGCAACTGGCACAAGTTTGTTTTACGCAACTGGCACAAGTTTGTTCTACGCAACTGGCACAAGTTTGTTCGGCGCAACTGGCACAAATTTGTCTAACACAACTAGCACAAGTTTATTCGACCCAACTGGCACAAGTTTGTTTGAAACAACTGGCACAAGTTTGTTGTACGCAACTGGCAAAAGTTTGTTTGACACAACTGGCACAAGTTTGCTCGACGCAAGTGGCACAAGTTTGTTCTATGCAGCTGGCACAAGTTTGTTTGACACAACTGGCACAAGGTTGTTCTACGCAACTGGCACAAGTTTGTTCGATGCAACTGTCACAAGTTTGTTTGACGCAACTGGCACAAGCTTGTTCGACGCAACTGGAACAGGTTTGTTCGATGCAACTGCCACAAGTTTGTTCGACGCAACTGGCACAAGTTTGTTTGACGCAACTGGCACAAGTTTGTTCTATGCAACTGTCCCAAGATTGTTTGACGCAACTGGCACAAGTTTGTTCTACGCAACTGGCACAAGTTTGTTCGATGCAACTGGCACAAGTTTGTTCGGCGCAACTGGCACAAATTTGTCTAACGCAACTAGCACAAGTTTATTCGACCCAACTGGCACAAGTTTGTTTGACACAACTTGCACCAATTTTTTTGATGCAACTGGCACAAGTTTGTTTGACGCAACTGGCACAAGGTTGTTTAATGCAACTGGCACAAGTTTGTTCTATGGAACTGGCACAAGTTTGTTCTACGCAACTGGCACAAGTTTGTTCTACACAACTGGCACAAGTTTGTTCTACGCAACTGGCACAAGTTTCTTCAACACAACTGGCCCAAGTTTGTTTGAGGCAACTGGCACAAGTTTGTTCTACGCAACTGGCTCAAGTTTGTTCGACGAAACTGGCACAAGTTTGTTCGACGCAACTGGCACAAGTTTGTTCTACGCAACTGGCAAAAGTTTTTTCTAGCCAAACGGGCACAAGTTTGTTCTACGCAACTGGCACAAATTTGTTCTACGCAATTGACACAAGTTTGTCTGACACAACTGGCACAAGTTTGTTCTACGTAACTGGCACAAGTTTGTTCTATGCAACTGGCACAAGTTTGTTCGACGCAACTGGCACAAGTTTGTTTTATGCAACTGGCACAAGTTTGTCTGACGCAACTGGCACAAGTTTGTTCTACGTAACTGGCACAAGTTTGTTCTACACAACTGGCACAAGTTTATTCTACGCAACTGGCACAAGTTTGTTTGAAACAACTGGCACAAGTTTGTTCTACGCAACTGGCAAAAGTTTGTATGACGCAACTGGCACAAGTTTGCTCGACGCAAGTGGCACAAATTTGTTCTATGCAACTGACACAAGTTTGTTTGACACAACTGGCACAAGTTTGTTCTACGCAACTGGCACAAGTTTGTTCAATGCAACTGTCACAAGTTTGTTCGACGCAACTGGCACAAGCTTGTTCGACGCAACTGGCACAAGTTTGTTCGATGCAACTGGCACAACTTTGTTCGACGCAACTGGCACAACTTTGTTTGACGCAAATGGCACAAGTTTGTTTAACGCAACTGGCACAAGTTTGTTCGATGCAACTGGCACAAGTTTGTTCGGCGCAACTGGCACAAATTTGTTTAACGCAACTAGCTCAAGTTTATTCGACCCAACTGGCAAAAGTTTGTTTTACACAACTGGCACAAATTTTTTGACGCAACTGGCACAAGTTTGTTTGACGCAACTGGCACAAGGTTGTTTTATGCAAATAGCACAAGTTTGTTCTATGGAACTGGCACAAGTTTGTTCTACGCAACTGGCACAAGTTTGTTCTACGCAACTGGCACAAGTTTGTTTTACGCAACTGGCACAAGTTTCTTCGAGGCAACTGGCCCAAGTTTGTTTGACGCAACTGGCACAAGTTTGTTTGACACAACTGGCACAAGTTTGTTCTACGCAACTGGCACAAGTTTGTTCGACGAAACTGGCACAAGTTTGTTCTACGCAACTGGCACAAGTTTGTTCTACGCAACTGGCACAAGTTTGTTCAACGCAACTGGCGCAAGTATGTTCGACGCAACTGGCACAAGTTTGTTCTACGCAACTGGCTCAAGTTTGTTCTATGCAACTGGCACAAGTTTGTTTGACGCAACTGGCACAAGTTTGTTTGACGCAACTGGCACAAGTTTGTTCTACGGAACTGGCACAAATTTGTTCTGCGCAACTGGCACAAGTTTTTTGACGCAAATGCCACAAGTTTGTTCTACGCAACTGGCACAAGTTTGTTTGACGCAACTGGCACAAGTTTGTTTGACGCAACTGGCTCAAGTTTGTTCTACGGAACTGGCACAAATTTGTTCTGCGCAACTGGCACAAGTTTGTCCCACACAACTGGCACAAGTTTGTTCTACGTAACTGGCACAAGTTTGTTCTACGTAACTGGCACAAGTTTGTTCGACGCAACTGGCACAAGTTTGTTTTATGCAACTGGCACAAGTTTGTTTGATACAACTGGCACAAGTTTGTTCTACGCAACTGGCACAAGTTTGTTCGACGCAATTGGCACAAGTTTGTCCGACACAACTGGCACAAGTGTGTTCGACGCAACTGGCACAAGTTTGTTCGATGCAACTGGCACAAGTTTGTTCTACGCAACTGGCACAAGTTTGTTCTATGCAACTGGCATAAATTTGTTTGACGCAACTGGCACAAGTTTGTTTGAAGCAACTGGCATAAGGTTGTTTGACGCAACTGGCACAAGGTTGCTCTACACAACTGGAACAAGTTTGTTCTATGCAACTGGTACAAGTTTGTTTGACGCAACTGGCACAAGTTTTTTCTACGCAACTGGCACAAGTTTCTTCGACGCAACTGGCAGAAGTTTGTTCGACGCAACTGGCATAAGTTTGTTCTATGTAATTGACACAAGTTTGTTCGATGCAACTGGCACAAGTTTGTTCGACCCAACTGGCACAAGTTTGTTCGATGCAACAGGCACAAGTTTGTTCTACGCAACTGGCACAAGTTTGTTCTACGCAACTGGCACAAGTTTGTTTGACACAACTGCCACAAGTTTGTTCATCGCAACTGGCACAAGTTTGTTCTACGCAACTGGCCCAAGGTTGTTCTTCGCAACTGTCACGAGTTTGTTCTATGCAACTGGCACAATTTTGTTCGACACAACTGGCACAAGTTCATTCTACGCAACTGGCACAAATTTGTTCTACGCAACTGGCACAAGTTTTTTGACGCAAATGCCACAAGTTTGTTCTACGCAACTGGCACAAGTTTGTTTGACGCAACTGGCCCAAGTTTGTTTGACGCAACTGGCAAAAGTTTGTTTGAAACAACTGGCACAAGTTTGTTGTACGCAACTGTCACAAGTTTGTTCAACGCAACTGGCACAAGTTTGTCAAACGCAACTGGCACAACTTTGTTCGATCAGCTGGCACAAGTTTGTTCGACGCAACTGGCACAAGTTTGTTCTACGCAACTGGAAAATGTTTGTTCTACGCAACTGGCACAAGTTTGTTCTACACAACTGATTCAAGTTTGTTCTACGCAACTGGCACAAGTTTGTTCAACGCAACTGGCACAAGTTTGTTTGACGCAACTGGCAAAAGTTTGTTTAACGCAACTAGTACAAGTTTGTTTGACGCAACTGGCCCAAGTTTGTTCAACGCAACTGGCACAAGTTTGTAGTTCGCAACTGGCACAAGTTTGTTCTACGTAACTGGCACAAGTTTGTCCGACACAACTGGCCCAAGTTTGTTCAACGCAACTGGCCCAAGTTTGTTTGACGCAACTGGCAAAAGTTTGTTTGACACAACTGGCACAAGTTTGTTCTACGCAACTGGCACAAGTTTGTTCGACGCAACTGGCACAAGTTTGTCCGACGCAACTGGCATAAGTTTGTTCTACGCAACTGGCACAAGTTTGTTCGACGCAACTGGCACAAGTTTGTCTGACGCAACTGGCACAATTGTGTTCGACGCAACTGGCACAAGTTTGTTCGATGCAACTGGCACAAGTTTGTTCTACGCAACTGGCACAAGTTTGTTCTATGCAACTGGCATAAATTTGTTTGACGCAACTGGCCCAAGTTTGTTTGACGCAACTGGGAAAAGTTTTTTGGACACAACTGGCAAAAAGTTTGTTCTACGCAACTGGCACAAGTTTGTTCGACGCAACTGGCCCAAGTTTCTTTGACGCAACTGGCAAAAGTTTGTTTGAAACAACTGGCACAATTTTGTTCTACGCAACTGGAACAAGTTTGTTCTACGCAACTGGCTCAAGTTTGTTCTACGCAACTGGCACAAGTTTGTTTGATGCAACTGGCTCAAGTTTGTTCTACGCAACTGGCACAATTTTGTTCTACGCAACTGGAACAAGTTTGTTCTACGCAACTGGCTCAAGTTTGTTCTACGCAACTGGCACAAGTTTGTTTGATGCAACTGGCACAAGTTTGTTTGACGCAACTGGCACAAGTTTGTTTGACGCAACTGGCACAAGTTTGTTCTACGCAACTGGCCCAAGTTTGTTTGACGCAACTGGCAGAAGTTTGTTCTACGCAACTGGCACAAGTTTGTTCCACGTAACGGGCACAAGTTTGTTTGACGCAACTGGCACAAGTTTGTTTGACAAAACTGGCACAAGTTTGTTCTACGCAACTGGCAAAAGTTTGTTCTGCGCAACTGGCACAAGTTTGTTCGACGCAAGTGGCACAAGTTTGTTCTATGCAACTGCCACAAGTTTGTTCTACACAAGTGGCACAAGTTTGTTCAACGCAACTGGCACAAGTTTGTTCGATGCAACTGGCACAAGTTTGTTTGACGCAACTGGCACAAGTTTGTTCGACGCAACTGGCACAAGTTTGTTCGATGCAACTGGCACAAGTTTCTTTGACGCAACTGGCACAAGTTTGTTCTACGCAACTGGCACAAGTTTCTTTGACGCAACTGGCACAAGTTTGTTCTACGCAATTGGCACAATTTTATTCGACCCAACTGGCACAAGTTTGTTTGACACAACTGGCACAAGTTTTTTTGACGCAACCTGCACAAGTTTGTTTGACGCAACTGGCACAAGGTTGTTTGACGCAACTGGCACAAGGTTGTTTGACGCAACTGGCACAAGTTTGTTCTATGCAACTGGCATAAGTTTGTTCTACGCAACTGGCACAAGTTTGTTCTACACAACTGGCACAAGTTTGTTGTACGCAACTGGCACAAGTTTCCTCGACGCAACTGGCACAAGTTTGTTCAACGCAACTGGCCCAAGTTTGTTTGATGCAACTGGCACAAGTTTGTTTGACACAACTGGCACAACTTTGTTCTACGCAACTGGCACAAGTTTGTTTGACTAAACTGGCACAAGTTTGTTCGACGCAACTGGCACAAGTTTGTTCGACGCAACAGGCACAAGTTTGTTCTACGCAACTGGCACAAGTTTGTTCGACGCAACTGGCAAGAGTTTGTCTGACACAACTGGCACAAGTTTGTTCAACGCAACTGGCACAAGTTTGTCTGACACAACTGGCACAAGTTTGTTCTACGTAACTGGTACAAGTTTGTTCTATGCAACTGACACAAGTTTGTTTGACGCAACTGGCAAAAGTTTGTTTTATGCAACTGGCACAAGTTTGTTTGACACAACTGGCAAAAGTTTGTTCTACGCAACTGGCACAAGTTTGTTCGACGCAATTGGCACAAGTTTGTTCTATGCAACTGGCACAAGTGTGTTCGACGCGACTGGCACAAGATTGTTCGATGCAACTGGCACAAGTTTGTTCTACGCAACTGGCACAAGTTTGTTCTATGCAACTGGCATAAATTTGTTTGACGCAACTGGCACAAGTTTGTTTGACGCAACTGGCACAAGGTTGTTTGACGCAAATGGCACAAGGTTGCTCTACACAACTGGCACAAGTTTGTTGTATGCAACTGGCACAAGTTTGTTTGATGCAACTGGCACAAGTTTGTTCTACACAACTGCCACAAGTTTGTTCGACGCAACTGGCACAAGTTTGTTCGACGCAACTGGCACAAGTTTGTTCGACGCAACTGGCACAAGTTTGTTCTACGCAACTGGCACAAGTTTGTTTGACGTAACTAGGACAAGTTTGTTCATCGCAACTGGGACAAGTTTGTTCTACGCAACTGGCAAAAGTTTGTTCTACGCAACTGGCACGAGTTTGTTCTACGCAACTGGTACAAGTTTGTTCTATGGAACTGGCGCGAGTTTGTTCTGCGCTACTGGCCCATGTTTGTTCTTCGCAGCTGGCACAAGTTTGTTCTATGCAACTGGCACAAGTTTGTTCGACGTAACTGGCAGAAGTTTGTTCTACGCAACTTGCACAAATTTGTTCTACGCAACTGCCACAATTTTGTTTTATGCAACTGGCACAAGTTTGTTCTACGCAACTGGCACAAGTTTGTTCTACTCAACTGGCACAAGTTTGTTCTACGCAACTGGCATAAGTTTGTTCTACGCAACTGGCACAAGTTTGTTTGCCGCAACTGGCCCAAGTTTGTTTGACGCAACTGGCAAAAGTTTGTTTGAAACAACTGGCACATGTTTGTTCTACGCAACTGTCACAAGTTTGTACAACGCACCTGGCACAAGTTTGTTCGATGCAACTGGCACAAGTTTGTTCGACGCAACTGGCACAAGTTTGTTCTACGCAACTGGAAAATGTTTGTTCTACGCAACTGGCACAAGTTTGTTCTACGCAACTGCCACAAGTTTGTTTGAAACAACTGGCACAAGTTTCTTCAACGCAACTGGCACAAGTATGTTCGACGCAACTGGCACAAGTTTGTTCTACGCAACCTACTCAAGTTTGTTCTACGCAACTGGCACAAGTTTGTTTGACGCAACTAGCACAAGTTTCTTTGACGCAACTGGCACAAGTTTGTTCTATGCAACTGGCCCAAGTTTGTTTGAGGCAACTAGCACAAGGTTGTTCTACGCAACTGGCACAAGTTTGTTCTACGTAACTGGCACAAGTTTGTTCTACGCAACTGGCACAAGTTTGTTCTACGCAACTGGCACAAGTTTGTTTGACACAAATGGCAAAAGTTTATTCTACGTAACTGGCACAAGTTTGTTCTACGCAACTGGCACAAGTTTGGTCTACGCAACTGGCACAAGTTAGTTCAACGCAACTGGCTCAAGTTTGTTCTACACAACTGGTACAAGTTTGTTTGACGCAACTGGCACAAGTTTGTTCTATGCAACTGGCCCAAGTTTGTTTGACGCAACTGGCACAAGTTTGTTCTACGCAACTGGCACAAGTTTGTTCTACGTAACTGGCACAAGTTTGTTCTACGCAACTGGCACAAGATTGTTCTACGCAACTGGTACAAGTTTTTTTGACACAAGTGGCACAAGTTTGTTCTACGCAACTGGCAAAAGTTTGTTTGACGCAACTGGCACAAGTTTGCTCGACGCAAGTGGCATAAGTTTGTTCTATGCAACTGGCACAAGTTTGTTTGACACAACTGGCACAAGATTGTTCTACGCAACTGGCACAAGTTTGTTCGATGCAACTGTCACAAGTATGTTTGACGCAACTGGCACAAGCTTGTTCGACGCAACTGGCACAAGTTTGTTCGATGCAACTGGCACAAGTTTGTTCGACGCAACTGGCACAAGTTTTTTTGACGCAACTGGCACAAGTTTGTTGTATGCAATTGGCCCAAGTTTGTTTGACGCAACTGGCACAAGTTTGTTCTACGCAACTGGCACAAGTTTGTTCGATGCAACTGGCACAAGTTTGTTCGGCGCAACTGGCACAAATTTGTATAACACAACTAGCACAAGTTTATTCGACCCAACTGCCACAAGTTTGTTTGAAACAACTGGCACAAGTTTGTTGTACGCAACTGGCAAAAGTTTGTTTGACACAACTGGCACAAGTTTGCTTAACGCAAGTGGCACAAGTTTGTTCTATGCAACTGGCACAAGTTTGTTTGATACAACTGGCACAAGGTTGTTCTACGCAACTGGCACAAGTTTGTTCGATGCAACTGTCACAAGTTTGTTTGACGCAACTGGCACAAGCTTGTTCGACGCAACTGGTACAGGTTTGTTCGATGCAACTGCCACAAGTTTGTTCGACGCAACTGGCACAAGTTTGTTTGACGCACCTGGCACAAGTTTGTTCTATGCAACTGGCCCAATTTTGTTTGACGCAACTGGCACAAGTTTGTTCTACGCAACTGGCACAAGTTTGTTCGATGCAACTGGCACAAGTTTGTTCGGCGCAACTGGCAGAAATTTGTCTAACGCAACTAGCACAAGTTTATTCGACCCAACTGGCACAAGTTTGTTTGACACAACTGGCACAAATTTTTTTGACGCAACTGGCACAAGTTTGTTTGACGCAAGTGGCACAAGGTTGTTTTATGCAACTGGCACAAGTTTGTTCTATGGAACTGGCAAAAGTTTGTTCTACGCAACTGGCACAAGTTTGTTCTACACAACTGGCACAAGTTTGTTCTACGCAACTGGCACAAGTTTTTCGACACAACTGGCCCAAGTTTGTTTGAGGCAACTGGCACAAGTTTGTTTGACAAAACTGGCAAAAGTTTGTTCTACGCAACTGGCACAAGTTTTTTCGACGAAACTGGCACAAGTTTGTTCGACGCAACTGGCACAAGTTTGTTCTACGCAACTGGCACAAGTTTTTTCTACGCAACTGGCACAAGTTTGTTCTACGGAACTGGCAGAAATTTGTTCTGCGCAACTGACACAAGTTTGTCTGACACAACTGGCACAAGTTTGTTCTACGTAACTGGCACAAGTTTGTTCTATGCAACTGGCACAAGTTTGTTCGACGCAACTGGCACAAGTTTGTTTTATGCAACTGGCACAAGTTTGTTTGACACAACTGGCACAAGTTTGTTCTACGCAACTGGCACAAGTTTGTTCGACGCAATTGGCACAAGTTTGTCCGACGCAACTGGTACAAGTTTGTTCGACGCAACTGGCACAAGTTTGTTCGATGCAACTGGCACAAGTTTGTTCTACGCAACTGGCACAAGTTTGTTCTATGCAACTGCCATAAATTTGTTTGACGCAACTGGCACAAGTTTGTTTGACGCAACTGGCACAAGGGTGTTTGACGCAACTGGCACAAGGTTGCTCTACACAACTGGAACAAGTTTGTTCTATGCAACTGGCACAAGTTTGTTTGACACAACTGGCACAAGTGTGTTCTACGCAACTGGCACAAGTTTGTTCTAAGCAACTGGCACAAGTTTGTTTGACGCAACAGGCCCAAGTTTGTTTGACGAAACTGGCAAAAGTTTGTTTGAAACAACTGGCACAAGTTTGTTCTACGCAACTGGCACAAGTTTGTCCAACACAACTGGCACAAGTTTGTTCGATGCAACTGGCACAAGTTTGTTCGATGAAACTGGCACAAGTTTGTTCTACGCAACTGGCATAAGTTTGTTCTACGCAACTGGCACAGGTTTGTTTGACGCAATTGGCACAAGTTTGTTCTTCGCAACTGGCACAAGTTTGTTCTATGCAACTGGCCCAAGTTTGTTCTACGCAACTGGCAAAAGTTTGTTCTATGCAACTGGCACAAGTTTATTCTACTCAACTGGCACAAGTTTGTTCAACGCAACTGTCACAAGTCTGTTCTACGCAACTGGCTCAAGTTTGTTCTACTCAACTGGCACAAGTTTGTTTGATGCAACTGGCACAAGTTTGTTTGACGCAACTGGCACAAGTTTGCTCTATGCAACTGGCACAAGTTTGTTTGACGCAACTAGCACAAGTTTGTTCGACGAGACTGGCACAAGTTTGTTCTGCGCAACTGGCACAAGTTTGTTCCACGCAACTGCCACAAGTTTGTTCTACGCAACTGGCTCAAGTTTGTTTTACGCAACTAGCAGAAGTTTGTTTGACACAACTGGCACATGTTTGTCTTAAGCATCTGTCACAAGTTTGTTCTACGCAACTGGCCCAAGTTTGTTTGACACAACTCGCACAAGTTTGTTCTACGCAACTGGCATAAGTTTGTTCTACGCAACTGGCACAAGTTTGTTTGACACAACTGGCACAAGTTTGCTCTACACAACTGGCACAAGTTTGTTCTATGCAACTGGCTCAAGTTTGTTCTACACAACTGGCACAAGTTTGTTTGACGCAACTGGCACAAGTTTGTTTGACGTAACTGGCACAAGTTTGTTCTGAGAAACTGGCCCAAGTTTGTTTAACGCAACTGGCAGAAGTTTGTTCTACGCAACTGGCACAAGTTTGTTCCACGTAACAGACACGAGTTTGTTCTGCGCAACTGGCTCAAGTTTGTTTGACACAACTGGCACAAGTTTGTTCTACGCAACTGACAAAAGTTTGTTCTGCGCAGGTGGCACAAGTTTGTTCGACGCAAGTGGCACAAGTTTGTTCGACGCAAGTGGCAAAAGTTTGTTCTACGCAACTGGCACAAGTTTGTTTGACGCAACTGGCACAAGTTTGTTTGACGCAACTGGCACAAGTTTGTTCGACTCAGCTGGCACAAGTTTGTTCGACTCAACTGGCACAAGTTTGTTTAAAGCAACTGGCACAAGTTTATTCGACCCAACTGGCACAAGTTTGTTTGACACAACTGGCACAAGTTTTTTTGACGCAACGTGCACAAGTTTGTGACGCAACTGACACAAGGTTGTTTGACGCAACTGGCACAAGGTTGTTCTACAAAACTGGCACAAGTTTGTTCCATGCAACTGGCACAAGTTTGTTCTACGCAACTGGCACAAGTTTGTTCTACGCAACTGGCACAAGTTTGTTCTACGCAACTGGCACAAGTTTCTTCGACGCAACTGGCACAAGTTTGTTCGACGCAACTGGCCCAAGTTTGTTCGACGCAACTGGCACAAGTTTGTTCGACACAACTGGCACAAGTTTGTTTAACACAACTGGCACAAGTTTGTTCGATGAAACTGGCACAAGTTTGTTCGACGCAACTGGCACAAGTTTGTTCTACGCAACTGTCTCAAGTTTGTTCTACGCAACTGGCACAAGTTTGTTCTACGCAACTGGCACAAGTTTTTCTGACACAACTGGCACAAGTTTGTTCTACATAACTGGCACAAGTTTGTTCTATGCAACTGGCACAATTTTGTTCGACGCAACTGGCAAAAGTTTGTCCGACGCAACTGGCACAAGTTTGTTCTATGCAACTGGCATAAATTTGTTTGACGCAACTGGCACAAGTTTGTTTGACGCAACTGGCACAAGGTTGTTTGACGCAACTGGCACAAGGTTGTTTGACACAATTGGCACAAGTTTGTTCTACTCAACTGGCACAAGATTGTTCAACGCAATTGACACAAGTTTGTCCGACGCAACTGGCACAAGTGTGTTCGACGCAACTGGCACAAGTTTGTTCGATGCAACTGGGACAAGTTTGTTCTACGCAACTGGCACAAGTTTGTTCTATGCAACTGGCATAAATTTGTTTGACGCAACTGGCACAAGTTTGTTTGACGCAACTGGCACAAGGTTGTTTGATGCAACTTGCACAAGGTTGCTCTACACAACTGGCACAATATTGTTCTATGCAACTGGCACAAGTTTGTTTCACGCAACTGGCACAAGTTTGTTCTGCACAACTGGCACAAGATTGTTCGACGCAACTGGCACAAGTTTGTTCGACGCAACTGGCACAAGTTTGTTCTACGCAACTGGCACAAGTTTGTTCTACGCAACTGGCACAAGTTTGTTTGACGTAACTGGCACAAGGTTGTTCATCGCAACTGGGACAAGTTTGTTCTACGCAACTGGCCCAAGTTTGTTCTACGCAACTGGCACGAGTTTGTTCTACGCAACTGGCACAAGTTTGTTCTATGGAACTGGGACAAGTTTGTTCTACGCAACTGGGACAAGTTTATTCTTCACAACTGGCACGAGTTTGTTCTATGCAACTGGCACAAGTTTGTTAGACGTAACTGGCACAAGTTTGTTCTACGCAACTTGCACAAATTAGATCTACACAACTGGCACAAGTTTGTTCTACGCAACTGGCACAAGTTAGTTCTACACAACTGGCACAAGTTTGTTCTATGCAACTGGCACAAGTTTGTTTGACACAACTGGCCCAAGTTTGTTCTACACAACTGGCACAAGTTTGTTCTATGCAACTGGCACAAGTTTGTTTGACACAACTGGCCCAAGTTTGTTTGATGCAACTGGCAAAAGTTTGTTTGAAACAACTGGCACAAGTTTGTTCTACTCAACTGTCACAAGTTTGTCCAACGTACCTGGCACAAGTTTGTTCGATGCAACTGGCACAAGGTTGTTCTACGCAACTGGCACAAGTTTATTCTACGCAACTAGAAAATGTTTGTTCTACGCAACTGGCACAAGTTTGTTCTACGCTACTGCCACAAGTTTGTTGTACGCAACTGGCACAAGTTTCTTCAACGCAACTGGCACAAGTATGTTCGACGCAACTGGCACAAGTTTGTTCTACGCAACTGTCTCAAGTTTGTTCTACGCAACTGGCACAAGTTTGTTTGACGCAACTGGCACATGTTTGTTTGACACAACTGGCACAAGTTTGTTCTATGCAACTGGCCCAAGTTTGTTTGACGCAACTAGCACAAGGTTGTTCTACGCAACTGGCACAAGTTTGTTCTACGTAACTGGCACAAATTTGTTCTATGCAACTGGCACAAGTTTGTTCTATGCAACTGGCACAAGTTTGTTTGACACAAATGGCAAAAGTTTATTCTACGTAACTGGCACAAGTTTGTTCTACGCAACTGGCACAAGTTTGTTCTACGCACCTGGCACAAGTTTGTTCAACGCAACTGGCTCAAGTTTGTTCAACGCAACTGTCACAAGTCTGTTCGACGCAACTGGCACAAGTTTGTTCTATGCAACTGGCTCAAGTTTGTTCTATACAACTGGTACAAGTTTGTTTGACACAACTGGCAATAGTTTGTTTGACACAACTGGCACAAGTTTGTTCGACGAAACTGGCACAAGTTTGTTCGACGCAACTGGCACAAGTTTGTTCGACGTAATTGGCAGAAGTTTGTTCTACGCAACTTGCACAAGTTTGTTCGACACAACTGGCACAAGTTTGTTCTACGCAACTGTCTCAAGTTTGTTCTACGCAACTGGCACAAGTTTGTTCTACGCAACTGGCACAAGTTTTTCTGACACAACTGGCACAAGTTTGTTCTACATAACTGGCACAAATTTGTTCTATGCAACTGGCACAATTTTGTTCGACGCAACTGGCAAAAGTTTGTCCGACGCAACTGGCACAAGTTTGTTCTATGCAACTGGCATAAATTTGTTTGACGCAACTGGCACAAGTTTGTTTGACGCAACTGGCACAAGGTTGTTTGACGCAACTGGCACAAGGTTGTTTGACACAACTGGCACAAGTTTGTTCTACGCAACTGGCACAAGTTTCATCGACGCAACTGGCCCAAATTTGTTTGACGCAACTGGCAAAAGTTTGTTTGACGCAACTGGGAAAAGTTTTTTGGACACAACTGGCAAAAAAGTTTGTTCGATGCAACTAGCACAAGTTTGTTCGACGCAACTGGCCCAAATTTGTTTGACGCAACTGGCAAAAGTTTGTTTGACGCAACTGGGAAAAGTTTTTTGGACACAACTGGCAAAAAGTTTGTTCGATGCAACTGGCACAAGTTTGTTCAGCGCAACTGGCACAATTTTGTTCTTCGCAACTGGCACAAGTTTGTTCTACGCAACTGGCTCAAGTTTGTTCTACGCAACTGGCACAAGTTTGTTTGATGGAACTGGCTCAAGTTTGTTCTACACAACTGGCACAAGTTTGTTTGACGCAACTGGCACAAGTTTGTTTGACGCAACTGGCACAAGTTTGTTCTACGCAACTGGCCCAAGTTTGTGTGACGCAACTGGCACAAGTTTGTTCTACGCAACTGGCACAAGTTTGTTCCACGTAACGGGCACAAGTTTGTTTGACGCAACTGGCACAAGTTTGTTTGACAAAACTGGCACAAGTTTGTTCTACGCAACTGGCAAAAGTTTGTTCTGTGCAACTGGCACAAGTTTGTTCGACGCAAGTGGCACAAGTTTGTTC
The DNA here is from genome assembly GCA_039081455.1 of Macrobrachium rosenbergii. NCBI lineage: Eukaryota > Metazoa > Arthropoda > Malacostraca > Decapoda > Palaemonidae > Macrobrachium > Macrobrachium rosenbergii. The sequence continues at coordinate 747,435 of JANJGK010000180.1, read as the reverse complement.
TATGCAACTGGCAAAAGTTTGTTCTACGCAACTGGCACAAGTTTGTTCTACGCAACTGGCACAAGTTTGTTCGATGCAACTGGCACAAGTTTGTTTGACGCAACTGGCACAAGTTTGTTCAACGCAACTGGCACAAGTTTGTTCGACACAACTGGCACAAGTTTGTTTAACGCAACTGGCACAATTTTATTCGACCCAACTGGCACAAGTTTGTTTGACACTACTGGCACAAGTTTTTTTGACAAAACCTGCACAAGTTTGTTTGACGCAACTGACACAAGGTTGTTTGACGCAACTGGCACAAGGTTGTTCTACAAAACTGGCACAAGTTTGTTCTATGCAACTGGCATAAGTTTGTTCTACGCAACTGGCACAAGTTTCTTCGACGCAACTGGCACAAGTTTGTTCGACGCAACTGGCCCAAACTTGTTTGACGCAACTGGCAGAAGTTTGATTGACACAACTGGCACAAGTTTGTTCTACGCAACTGGCACAAGTTTGTTTGACACAACCTGCACAAGTTTGTTCTACGCAACTGGCACAAGTTTGTTCGACGAAACTGGCCCAAGTTTGTTCGACGCAACTGGCACAAGTTTGTTCGACGCAACTGGCACAAGTTTGTTCTACGCAACTGGCACAAGTTTGTTCTACGCAACTGGCACAAGTTTGTCTGACACAACTGGCACAAGTTTGTTCTACGCAACTGGCACAAGTTTGTCTGACACAACTGGCACAAGTTTGTTCTACGTAACTGGTACAAGTTTGTTCTATGCAACTGGTACAAGTTTGTTTGACGCAACTGGCAAAAGTTTGTTTTATGCAACTGGCACAAGTTTGTTTGACACAACTGGCACAAGTTTGTTCTACGCAACTGGCACAAGTTTGTTCGACGCAATTGGCACAAGTTTGTTCTATGCAACTGGCACAAGTGTGTTCGACGCGACTGGCACAAGTTTGTTCGATGCAACTGCCACAAGTTTGTTCTACGCAACTGGCACAAGTTTGTTCTATGCAACTGGCATAAATTTGTTTGACGCAACTGGCACAAGTTTGTTTGACGCAACTGGCACAAGGTTGTTTGACGCAACTGGCACAAGGTTGTTTGACGCAAATGGCACAAGGTTGCTCTACACAACTGGCACAAGTTTGTTTGACGCAACTGGCACAAGTTTGTTTGACGCAACTGGCACAAGTTTGTTTGACGCAACTGGCACAAGTTTGTTCGACGCAACTGGCACAAGTTTGTTCTACACAACTGGCACAAGTTTGTTCGACGCAACTGGCACAAGTTTGTTCTACGCAACTGGCACAAGTTTGTTCTACACAACTGGCACAAGTTTGTAGGACGCAACTGGCACAAGTTTGTTCTACGCAACTGGCACAAGTTTGTTCTACGCAACTGGCACAAGTTTGTTTGAGGTAACTGGCACAAGTTTGTTCTATGCAACTGGGACAAGTTTGTTCTACGCAACTGGCCCAAGTTTGTTCTACACAACTGGCACAAGTTTGTTCTAAGGTACTGGCGCAAGTTTGTTCTGTGCTACTGGCCCATGTTTGTTCTTCGCAACTGGCACGAGTTTGTTCTATGCAACTGGCACAAGTTTGTTCGACGTAACTGGCACAAGTTTGTTCTACGCAACTTGCACAAATTTGTTCTACGCAACTGGCACAAGTTTGTTCTACGCAACTGGCACAAGTTTGTTCTACGCAACTGGCACAAGTTTGTTCTAAGGAACTGGCGCAAGTTTGTTCTGTGCTACTGGCCCATGTTTGTTCTTCGCAACTGGCACGAGTTTGTTCTATGCAACTGGCACAAGTTTGTTCGACGTAACTGGCACAAGTTTGTTCTACGCAACTTGCACAAATTTGTTCTACGCAACTGGCACAAGTTTGTTCTACGCAACTGGCACAAGTTTGTTCTACGCAACTGGCACAAGTTTGTTCTACTCAACTGGCACAAGTTTGTTCTACGCAACTGGCATAAGTTTGTTCTACGCAACTGGCACAAGTTTGTTTGACGCAACTGGCCCAAGTTTGTTTGACGCAACTGGCAAAAGTTTGTTTGAAACAACTGGCACAAGTTTGTTCTACGCAACTGTCACAAGTTTGTCCAACGCACCTGGCACAAGTTTGTTCGATGCAACTGGCACAAGTTTGTTCGACGCAACTGGCACAAGTTTGTTCTACGCAACTGGAAAATGTTTGTTCTACGCAACTGCCACAAGTTTGTTCTACGCAACTGCCACAAGTTTGTTCTACGCAACTGGCACAAGTTTCTTCAACGCAACTGGCACAAGTTTGTTCGACGCAACTGGCAAAAGTTTGTTCTACGCAACTGGCACAAGTTTGTTCTACGCAACTGGCACAAGTTTGTTGTACGTAACTGGCACAAGTTTGTTCTACGCAACTGGCACAAGTTTGTTCTACGCAACTGGCAGAAGTTTGTTTGACACAAATGGCAAAAGTTTATTCTACGTAACTGGCACAAGTTTGTTCTACGCAACTGGCACAAGTTTGGTCTATGCAACTGGCACAAGTTTGTTCAATGCAACTGGCTCAAGTTTGTTCAACGCAACTGTCACAAGTCTGTTCGACGCAACTGGCACAAGTTTGTTCTATGCAACTGGCTCAAGTTTGTTCTACACAACTGGTACAAGTTTGTTTGACGCAACTGGCACAAGTTTGTTTGACGCAACTGGCCCAAGTTTGTTTGACGCAACTGGCACAAGTTTGTTCTACGCAACTGGCACAAGTTTGTTCTACGTAACTGGCACAAGTTTGTTCTACGCAACTGGCACAAGATTGTTCTACGCAACTGGTACAAGTTTGTTTGACACAAGTGGCACAAGTTTGTTCTACGCAACTGGCAAAAGTTTGTTTGACGCAACTGGCACAAGTTTGCTCGACGCAAGTGGCATAAGTTGGTTCTATGCAACTGGCACAAGTTTGTTTGACACAACTGGCACAAGTTTGTTCTACGCAACTGGCACAAGTTTGTTCGATGCAACTGTCACAAGTATGTTTGACGCAACTGGCACAAGCTTGTTCGACACAACAGGCACAAGTTTGTTCGATGCAACTGGCACAAGTTTGTTCGACGCAACTGGCACAAGTTTTTTTGACGCAACTAGCACAAGTTTGTTCTATGCAACTGGGTCAAGTTTGTTTGACGCAACTGGCACAAGTTTGTTCTACGCAACTGGCACGAGTTTGTTCTACGCAACTGGCACAAGTTTGTTCGGCGCAACTGGCACAAATTTGTCTAACACAACTAGCACAAGTTTATTCGACCCAACTGGCACAAGTTTGTTTGAAACAACTGGCACAAGTTTGTTGTACGCAACTGGCAAAAGTTTGTTTGACACAAATGGCACAAGTTTGCTCGACGCAAGTGGCACAAGTTTGTTCTATGCAACTGGCTCAAATTTGTTTGACACAACTGGCACAAGGTTATTCTACGCAACTGGCACAAGTTTGTTCGATGCAACTGTCACAAGTTTGTTTGACACAACTGGCACAAGTTTGTTCTACGCAACTGGCACAAGTTTGTTCGACGCAACTGGCACAAGTTTGTTCTACGCAACTGGCACAAGTTTTTTCTACGCAACTGGCACAAGTTTGTTCTACGGAAGTGGCACAAATTTGTTCTGCGCAACTGACACAAGTTTGTCTGACACAACTGGCACAAGTTTGTTCTACGTAACTGGCACAAGTTTGTTCTATGCAACTGGCACAAGTTTGTTCGACGCAACTGGCACAAGTTTGTTTTATGCAACTGGCACAAGTTTGTTTGACGCAACTGGCACAAGTTTGTTCTACGCAACTGGCACAAGTTTGTTCTACACAACTGGCACAAGTTTGTTCTACGCAACTGGCAAAAGTTTGTTTGACACAACTGGCACAAGTTTGTTCTACGTAACTGGCAAAAGTTTGTTTGACGCAACTGGCACAAGTTTGCTCGACGCAAGTGGCACAAGTTTGTTCTATGCAACTGGCAGAAGTTTGTTTGACACAACTGGCACAAGTTTGTTCTACACAACTGGCACAAGTTTGTTCGATGCAACTGTCACAAGTTTGTTTGACGCAACTGGCACAAGCTTGTTCGACGCAACTGGCACAAGTTTGTTCGGTGCAACTGGCACAACTTTGTTCGACGCAACTGGCACAAGTTTGTTTGACGCAACTGGCACAAGTTTGTTTAACGCAACTGGCACAAGTTTGTTTGATGCAACTGGCACAAGTTTGTTCGGCGCAACTGGCACAAATTTGTTTAACGTAACTAGCACAAGTTTATTCGACCCAACTGGCAAAAGTTTGTTTGACACAACTGGCACAAATTTTTTGACGCAACTGGCACAAGTTTGTTTGACGCAACTGGCACAAGGTTGTTTATGCAAAAAGCACAAGTTTGTTCTATGGAACTGGCACAAGTTTGTTCTACGCAACTGGCACAAGTTTGTTCTATGCAACTGGCACAAGTTTGTTCTACGCAACTGGCACAAGTTTTTTCGACGCAACTGGCCCAAGTTTGTTTGACGCAACTGGCACAAGTTTGTTTGACACAACTGGCACAAGTTTGTTCTACGCAACTGGCACAAGTTTGTTCGACGAAACTGGCACAAGTTTGTTCTACGCAACTGGCACAAGTTTGTTCTACGGAACTGGCACAAATTTGTTCTGCGCAACTGGCTCAAGTTTTTCTGACACAACTGGTACAAGTTTGTTCTACGTAACTGGCACAAGTTTGTTCTACGTAACTGGCACAAGTTTGTTCGACGCAACTGGCACAAGTTTGTTTTATGCAACTGGCACAAGTTTGTTTGATACAACTGGCACAAGTTTGTTCGACGCAATTGGCACAAGTTTGTCCGACACAACTGGCACAAGTGTGTTCGACGCAACTGGCACAAGTTTGTTCGATGCAACTGGCACAAGTTTGTTCTACGCAACTGGCACAAGTTTGTTCTATGCAACTGGCATAAATTTGTTTGACGCAACTGGCACAAGTTTGTTTGACGCAACTGGCACAAGGTTGTTTGACGCAACTGGCACAAGGTTGCTCTACACAACTGTAACAAGTTTGTTCTATGCAACTGGCACAAGTTTGTTTGACGCAACTGGCACAAGTTTTTTCTACGCAACTGGCACAAGTTTCTTCGACGCAACTGGCACAAGTTTGTTCGACGCAACTGGCCCAAACTTGTTTGACGCAACTGGCAGAAGTTTGATTGACACAACTGGCACAAGTTTGTTCTACGCAACTGGCACAAGTTTGTTCGACGAAACTGGCACAAGTTTGTTCTATGTAATTGACACAAGTTTGTTCGATGCAACTGGCACAAGTTTGTTCAACCCAACTGGCACAAGTTTGTTCAATGCAACAGGCACAAGTTTGTTCTACGCAACTGGCACAAGTTTGTTCTACGCAACTGGCACAAGTTTGTTTGACACAACTGGCACAAGTTTGTTCATCGCAACTGGCACAAGTTTGTTCTACGCAACTGGCCCAAGTTTGTTCTTCGCAACTGTCACGAGTTTGTTCTATGCAACTGGCACAATTTTGTTCGATGCAACTGGCACAAGTTTGTTCGACCCAACTGGCACAAGTTTGTTCGATGCAACAGGCACAAGTTTGTTCTACGCAACTGGCACAAGTTTGTTCTACGCAACTGGCACAAGTTTGTTTGACGCAACTGGCACAAGTTTGTTTGACGCAACTGGCAAAAGTTTGTTTGAAACAACTGGCACAAGTTTGTTCTACGCAACTGTCACAAGTTTGTTCAACGCAACTGGCACAAGTTTGTCAAACGCAACTGGCACAACTTTGTCCGATCAACTGGCACAAGTTTCTTCGACGCAACTGGCACAAGTTTGTTCTACGCAACTGGAAAATGTTTGTTCTACGCAACTGGCACAAGTTTGTTCTACGCAACTGATTCAAGTTTGTTCTACGCAACTGGCACAAGTTTGTTCAACGCAACTGGCACAAGTTTGTTTGACGCAACTGGCAAAAGTTTGTTTAACGCAACTAGTACAAGTTTGTTTGACGCAACTGGCCCAAGTTTGTTCAACGCAACTGGCACAAGTTTGTAGTTCGCAACTGGCACAAGTTTGTTCTACGTAACTGGCACAAGTTTGTCCGACACAACTGGCCCAAGTTTGTTCGACGCAACTGGTCCAAGTTTGTTTGACGCAACTGGCAAAAGTTTGTTTGACACAACTGGCACAAGTTTGTTCTACGCAACTGGCACAAGTTTGTTCGACGCAACTGGCACAAGTTTGTCTGATGCAACTGGCATAAGTTTGTTCTACGCAACTGGCACAAGTTTCTTCGACGCAACTGGCACAAGTTTGTCCGACGCAACTGGCACAAGTGTGTTCTACGCAACTGGCACAAGTTTGTTCGATGCAACTGGCACAAGTTTGTTCTACGCAACTGGCACAAGTTTGTTCTATGCAACTGGCATAAATTTGTTTGACGCAACTGGCCCAAGTTTGTTTGACGCAACTGGGAAAAGTTTTTTGGACACAACTGGCAAAAAGTTTGTTCTACGCTACTGTTCGACGCAACTGGCCCAAGTTTGTTTGACGCAACTGGCAAAAGTTTGTTTGAAACAACTGGCACAAGTTTGTTCAGCGCAACTGGCAAAATTTTGTTCTACACAATTGGCACAAGTTTGTTCTACGCAACTGGCACAAGTTTGTTTGACGCAACTGGCTCAAGTTTGTTCAACGCAACTGGCACAAGTTTGTTTGAGGCAACTAGCACAAGGTTGTTCTACGCAACTGGCACAAGTTTGTTCTACGTAACTGGCACAAGTTTGTTCTACGCAACTGGCACAAGTTTGTTCTACGCAACTGGCAGAAGTTTGTTTGACACAAATGGCAAAGGTTTATTCTACGTAACTTGCACAAGTTTGTTCTACGCAACTGGCAAAAGTTTGGTCTATGCAACTGGCAAAAGTTTGTTCAACGCAACTGGCTCAAGTTTGTTCAACGCAATTGTCACAAGTCTGTTCGACGCAACTGGCACAAGTTTGTTCTACGCAACTGGCTCAAGTTTGTTCTACACAACTGGTACAAGTTTGTTTGACGCAACTGGCCCAAGTTTGTTTGACGCAACTGGCACAAGTTTGTTCTACGCAACTGGCACAAGTTTGTTCTACGTAACTGGCACAAGTTTGTTCTACGCAACTGGCACAAGATTGTTCTACGCAACTGGTACAAGTTTGTTTGACACAAGTGGCACAAGTTTGTTCTACGCAACTGGCAAAAGTTTGTTTGACGCAACTGGCACAAGTTTGCTCGACGCAAGTGGCATAAGTTTGTTCTATGCAACTGGCACAAGTTTGTTTGACACAACTGGCACAAGTTTGTTCTACGCAACTGGCACAAGTTTGTTCGATGTAACTGTCACAAGTATGTTTGACGCAACTGGCACAAGCTTGTTCGACGCAACTGGCACAAGTTTGTTCGATGCAACTGGCACAAGTTTGTTCGACGCAACTGGCACAATTTTTTTGACGCAACTGGCACAAGTTTGTTCTATGCAACTGGGTCAAGTTTGTTTGACGCAACTGGCACAAGTTTGTTCTACACAACTGGCACAAGTTTGTTCGGCGCAACTGGCACAAATTTGTCTAACACAACTAGCACAAGTTTATTCGACCCAACTGGCACAAGTTTGTTTGAAACAACTGGCACAAGTTTGTTGTACGCAACTGGCAAAAGTTTGTTTGACACAACTGGCACAAGTTTGCTCGACGCAAGTGGCACAAGTTTGTTCTATGCAACTGGCACAAGTTTGTTTGACACAACTGGCAAAAGGTTGTTCTACGCAACTGGCACAAGTTTGTTCGATGCAACTGTCACAAGTTTGTTTGACACAACTGGCACAAGCTTGTTCGACGCAACTGGCACAGGTTTGTTCGATGCAACTGCCACAAGTTTGTTCGACGCAACTGGCACAAGTTTGTTTGACGCAACTGGCACAAGTTTGTTCTATGCAACTGGCCCAAGATTGTTTGACGCAACTGGCACAAGTTTGTTCTACGCAACTGGCACAAGTTTGTTCGATGTAACTGGCACAAGTTTGTTCGGCGCAACTGGCACAAATTTGTCTAACGCAACTAGCACAAGTTTATTCGACCCAACTGGCACAAGTTTGTTTGACACAAATGGCACCAATTTTTTTGACGCAACTGGCACAAGTTTGTTTGACGCAACTGGCACAAGGTTGTTTTATGCAACTGGCACAAGTTTGTTCTATGGAACTGGCACAAGTTTGTTCTACGCAACTGGCACAAGTTTGTTCTACACAACTGGCACAAGTTTGTTCTACGCAACTGGCACAAGTTTCTTTGACACAACTGGCCCAAGTTTGTTTGAGGCAACTGGCACAAGTTTGTTCTACGCAACTGGCACAAGTTTGTTCGACGAAACTGGCACAAGTTTGTTCGACGCAACTGGCACAAGTTTGTTCTACGCAACTGGCACAAGTTTTTTATACGCAACTGGCACAAGTTTGTTCTACGGAACTGGCACAAATTTGTTCTGCGCAACTGACACAAGTTTGTCTGACACAACTGGCACAAGTTTGTTCTACGTAACTGGCACAAGTTTGTTCTATGCAACTGGCACAAGTTTGTTCGACGCAACTGGCACAAGTTTGTTTTATGCAACTGGCACAAGTTTGTTTGACGCAACTGGCACAAGTTTGTTCTACGTAACTGGCACAAGTTTGTTCTACACAACTGGCACAAGTTTGTTCTATGCAACTGGCACAAGTTTGTTTGACACAACTGGCACAAGTTTGTTCTACGTAACTGGCAAAAGTTTGTTTGACGCAACTGGCACAAGTTTGCTCGACGCAAGTGGCACAAGTTTGTTCTATGCAACTGGCACAAGTTTGTTTGACACAACTGGCACAAGTTTGTTCTACACAACTGGCACAAGTTTGTTCGATGCAACTGTCACAAGTTTGTTTGACGCAACTGGCACAAGTTTGTTCGATGCAACTGTCACAAGTTTGTTCGATGCAACTGTCACAAGTTTGTTCGACGCAACTGGCACAAGTTTGTTCGGTGCAACTGGCACAACTTTGTTCGACGCAACTGGCACAAGTTTGTTTGACGCAACTGGCACAAGTTTGTTTAACGCAACTGGCACAAGTTTGTTCGATGCAACTGGCACAAGTTTGTTCGGCGCAACTGGCAAAAATTTGTTTAACGCAACTAGCACAAGTTTATTCGACCCAACTGGCAAAAGTTTGTTTGACACAACTGGCACAAATTTTTTGACGCAACTGGCACAAGTTTGTTTGACGCAACTGGCACAAGGTTGTTTTATGCAAATAGCACAAGTTTGTTCTATGGAACTGGCACAAGTTTGTTCTACGCAACTGGCACAAGTTTGTTCTATGCAACTGGCACAAGTTTGTTCTACGCAACTGGCACAAGTTTCTTCGACGCAACTGGCCCAAGTTTGTTTGACGCAACTGGCACAAGTTTGTTTGACACAACTGGCACAAGTTTGTTCTACGCAACTGGCACAAGTTTGTTCGACGAAACTGGCACAAGTTTGTTCTACGCAACTGGCACAAGTTTGTTCTACGGAACTGGCACAAATTTGTTCTGCGCAACTGGCAAAAGTTTTTCTGACACAACTGGTACAAGTTTGTTCTACGTAACTGGCACAAGTTTGTTCTACGTAACTGGCCCAAGTTTGTTCAACGCAACTGGCACAAGTTTGTTTATGCAACTGGCACAAGTTTGTTTGATACAACTGGCACAAGTTTGTTCTACGCAACTGGCACAAGTTTGTTCGACGCAATTGGCACAAGTTTGTCCGACACAACTGGCACAAGTGTGTTCGACGCAACTGGCACAAGTTTGTTCGATGCAACTGGCACAAGTTTGTTCTACGCAAGTGGCACAAGTTTGTTCTATGCAACTGGCATAAATTTGTTTGACGCAACTGGCACAAGTTTGTTTGACGCAATTGGCACAAGGTTGTTTGACGCAACTGGCACAAGTTTGTTCTATGCAACTGGCACAAGTTTGTTTGACGCAACTGGCACAAGTTTTTTCTACGCAACTGGCACAAGTTTCTTCGACGCAACTGGCACAAGTTTGTTCGACGCAACTGGCACAAGTTTGATTGACACAACTGGCATAAGTTTGTTCTACGCAACTGGCACAAGTTTGTTCGACGAAACTGGCACAAGTTTGTTCTATGTAATTGACACAAGTTTGTTCGATGCAACTGGCACAAGTTTGTTCGACGCAACTGGCACAAGTTTGTTCGATGCAACAGGCACAAGTTTGTTCTACGCAACTGGCACAAGTTTGTTCTACGCAACTGGCACAAGTTTGTTTGACACAACTGGCACAAGTTTGTTTGACGCAACTGGCAAAAGTTTGTTTGAAACAACTGGCACAAGTTTGTTCTACGCAACTGTCACAAGTTTCTTCAACGCAACTGGCACAAGTTTGTCAAACGCAACTGGCACAACTTTGTCCGATCAACTGGCACAAGTTTGTTCGACGCAACTGGCACAAGTTTGTTCTACGCAACTGGAAAATGTTTGTTCTACGCAACTGGCACAAGTTTGTTCTACGCAACTGATTCAAGTTTGTTCTACGCAACTGGCACAAGTTTGTTCAACGCAACTGGCACAAGTTTGTTTGACGCAACTGGCAAAAGTTTGTTTAACGCAACTAGTACAAGTTTGTTTGACGCAACTGGCCCAAGTTTGTTCAACGCAACTGGCACAAGTTTGTAGTTCGCAACTGGCACAAGTTTGTTCTACGTAACTGGTACAAGTTTGTCCGACACAACTGGCCCAAGTTTGTTCGACGCAACTGGTCCAAGTTTGTTTGACGCAACTGGCAAAAGTTTGTTTGACACAACTGGCACAAGTTTGTTCTACGCAACTGGCACAAGTTTGTTCGACGCAACTGGCACAAGTTTGTCTGACGCAACTGGCATAAGTTTGTTCTACGCAACTGGCACAATTTTGTTCGACGCAACTGGCACAAGTTTGTCCGACGCAACTGGCACAAGTGTGTTCGACGCAACTGGCACAAATTTGTTTGATGCAACTGGCACAAGTTTGTTCTACGCAACTGGCACAAGTTTGTTCTATACAACTGGCATAAATTTGTTTGACGCAACTGGCCCAAGTTTGTTTGACGCAACTGGGAAAAGTTTTTTGGACACTACTGGCAAAAAGTTTGTTCTACGCAACTGGCACAAGTTTGTTCGACGCAACTGGCCCAAGTTTGTTTGACGCAACTGGCAAAAGTTTGTTTGAAACAACTGGCACAAGTTTGTTCAGCGCAACTGGCACAATTTTGTTCTACACAATTGGCACAAGTTTGTTCTACGCAACTGGCTCAAGTTTGTTCTACGCAACTGGCACAAGTTTGTTTGACGCAACTGGCTCAAGTTTGTTCTACGCAACTGGCACAAGTTTCTTTGACGCAACTAGCACAAGGTTGTTCTACGCAACTGGCACAAGTTTGTTCTACGTAACTGGCACAAGTTTGTTCTACGCAACTGGCACAAGTTTGTTTGGCGCAACTGGCACAAGTTTCTTTGACGCAACTGGCACAAGTTTGTTCTATGCAACTGGCCCAAGTTTGTTTGAGGCAACTGACACAAGGTTGTTCTACGCAACTGGCACAAGTTTGTTCTACGTAACTGGCACAAGTTTGTTCTACGCAACTGGCACAAGTTTGTTCTACGCAAATGGCAGAAGTTTGTTTGACACAAATGGCAAAAGTTTATTCTACGTAACTGGCACAAGTTTTTTCTATGCAACTGGCACAAGTTTGGTCTATGCAACTGGCACAAGTTTGTTCAACGCAACTGGCTCAAGTTTGTTCAACGCAACTGTCACAAGTCTGTTCGACGCAACTGGCACAAGTTTGTTCTACGCAACTGGCTCAAGTTTGTTCTACACAACTGGTACAAGTTTGTTTGACGCAACTGGCACAAGTTTGTTTGACGCAACTGGCCCAAGTTTGTTTGACGCAACTGGCACAAGTTTGTTCTACGCAACTGGCACAAGTTTGTTCTACGTAACTGGCACAAGTTTGTTCTACGCAACTGGCACAAAATTGTTCTACGCAACTGGTACAAGTTTATTTGACACAAGTGGCACAAGTTTGTTCTACGCAACTGGCAAAAGTTTGTTTGATGCAACTGGCACAAGTTTGCTCGACGCAAGTGGCATAAGTTTGTTCTATGCAACTGGCACAAGTTTGTTTGACACAACTGGCACACGTTTGTTCTACGCAACTGGCACAAGTTTGTTCTACGCAACTGGCACAAGTTTGTCTGACACAACTGGCACAAGTTTGTTCTACGCAACTGGCACAAGTTTGTCTGACACAACTGGCACAAGTTTGTTCTACGTAACTGGTACAAGTTTGTTCTATGCAACTGACACAAGTTTGTTTGACGCAACTGGCAAAAGTTTGTTTTATGTAACTGGCACAAGTTTGTTTGACACAACTGGCACAAGTTTGTTCTACGCAACTGGCACAAGTTTGTTCGACGCAATTGGCACAAGTTTGTTCTATGCAACTGGCACAAGTGTGTTCGACGCGACTGGCACAAGTTTGTTCGATGCAACTGGCACAAGTTTGTTCTACGCAACTGGCACAAGTTTGTTCTATGCAACTGGCATAAATTTGTTTGACGCAACTGGCACAAGTTTGTTTGACGTAACTGGCACAAGGTTGTTTGACGCAAATGGCACAAGGTTGCTCTACACAACTGGCACAAGTTTGTTGTATGCAACTGGCACAAGTTTGTTTGACGCAACTGGCACAAGTTTGTTCTACACAACAGGCACATGTTTGTTCTACGCAACTGGCACAAGTTTTTTCGACGCAACTGGCACAAGTTTGTTCTACGCAACTGGCACAAGTTTGTTCTACGCAACTGGCACAAGTTTGTTTGACGTAACTGGCACAAGTTTGTTCATCGCAACTGGGACAAGTTTGTTCTATGCAACTGGCCCAAGTTTGTTCTACGCAACTGGCACGAGTTTGTTCTACGCAACTGGTACAAGTTTGTTCTATGGAACTGGCGCAAGTTTGTTCTGCGCTACTGGCCCATGTTTGTTCTTCGCAACTGGCACGAGTTTGTTATATGCAACTGGCACAAGTTTGTTCGACGTAACTGGCACAAGTTTGTTCTACGCAACTTGCACAAATTTGTTCTACGCAACTGGCACAAGTTTGTTCTACACAACTGGCACAAGTTTGTTCTACTCAACTGGCACAAGTTTGTTCTATGCAACTGGCACAAGTTTGTTCTACTCAACTGGCACAAGTTTGTTCTATGCAACTGGCATAAGTTTGTTCTACGCAACTGGCACAAGTTTGTTTGACGCAACTGGCCCAAGTTTGTTTGACGCAACTGGCAGAAGTTTGTTTGAAACAACTGGCACAAGTTTGTTTTACGCAACTGTCACAAGTTTGTCCAACGCACCTGGCACAAGTTTGTTCGATGCAACTGGCACAAGTTTGTTCGACGCAACTGGCACAAGTTTGTTCTACGCAACTGGAAAATGTTTGTTCTACGCAACTGGCACAAGTTTGTTCTACGCAACTGCCACAAGTTTGTTTGAAACAACTGGCACAAGTTTCTTCAACGCAACTGGCACAAGTATGTTCGACGCAACTGGCACAAGTTTGTTCTACGCAACTGTCTCAAGTTTGTTCTACGCAACTGGCACAAGTTTGTTTGACGCAACTGGCAGAAGTTTCTTTGACGCAACTGGCACAAGTTTGTTCTACGCAACTGGCACAAGTTTGTTTGACGCAACTGGCAGAAGTTTCTTTGACGCAACTGGCACAATTTTGTTCTATGCAACTGGCACAAGTTTGTTCTACACAACTGGCACAAGTTTGTTCTACTCAACTGGCACAAGTTTGTTCTATGCAACTGGCATAAGTTTGTTCTACGCAACTGGCACAAGTTTGTTTGACGCAACTGGCCCAAGTTTGTTTGACGCAACTGGCAGAAGTTTGTTTGAAACAACTGGCACAAGTTTGTTCTACGCAACTGTCACAAGTTTGTCCAACGCACCTGGCACAAGTTTGTTCGATGCAACTGGCACAAGTTTGTTCGACGCAACTGGCACAAGTTTGTTCTACGCAACTGGAAAATGTTTGTTCTACGCAACTGGCACAAGTTTGTTCTACGCAACTGCCACAAGTTTGTTTGAAACAACTGGCACAAGTTTCTTCAACGCAACTGGCACAAGTATGTTCGACGCAACTGGCACAAGTTTGTTCTACGCAACTGTCTCAAGTTTGTTCTACGCAACTGGCACAAGTTTGTTTGACGCAACTGGCAGAAGTTTCTTTGACGCAACTGGCACAAGTTTGTTCTATGTAACTGGCCCAAGTTTGTTTGAGGCAACTAGCACAAGGTTGTTCTACGCAACTGGCACAAGTGTGTTCGACGCAACTGGCACAAGTTTGTTCGATGCAACTGGCACAAGTTTGTCCTACGCAACTGGCACAAGTTTGTTCTATGCAACTGGCATAAATTTGTTTGACGCAACTGGCCCAAGTTTGTTTGACGCAACTGGGAAAAGTTTTTTGAACACAACTGGCAAAAAGTTTGTTCTACGCAACTGGCACAAGTTTGTTCGACGCAACTGGCCCAAGTTTGTTTGACGCAACTGGCAAAAGTTTGTTTGAAACAACTGGCACAAGTTTGTTCAGCGCAACTGGCACAATTTTGTTCTACACAATTGGCACAAGTTTGTTCTACGCAACTGGCTCAAGTTTGTTCTACGCAACTGGCACAAGTTTGTTTGACGCAACTGGCTCAAGTTTGTTCTACGCAACTGGCACAAGTTTGTTTGAGGCAACTAGCACAAGGTTGTTCTACGCAACTGGCACAAGTTTGTTCTACGTAACTGGCACAAGTTTGTTCTGCGCAACTGGCACAAGTTTGTTTGGCGCAACTGGCACAAGTTTCTTTGACGCAACTGGCACAAGTTTGTTCTATGCAACTGGCCCAAGTTTGTTTGAGGCAACTGGCACAAGGTTGTTCTACGCAACTGGCACAAGTTTGTTCTACGTAACTGGCACAAGGTTGTTCTACGCAACTGGCACAAGTTTGTTCTACGCAACTGGCAGAAGTTTGTTTGACACAAATGGCAAAAGTTTATTCTACGTAACTGGCACAAGTTTGTTCTACGCAACTGGCACAAGTTTGGTCTATGCAATTGGCACAAGTTTGTTCAATGCAACTGGCTCAAGTTTGTTCAACGCAACTGTCACAAGTCTGTTCGACGCAACTGGCACAAGTTTGTTCTACGCAACTGGCTCAAGTTTGTTCTACACAACTGGTACAAGTTTGTTTGACGCAACTGGCACAAGTTTGTTTGACGCAACTGGCCCAAGTTTGTTTGACGCAACTGGCACAAGTTTGTTCTACGCAACTGGCACAAGTTTGTTCTACGTAACTGGCACAAGTTTGTTCTACGCAACTGGCACAAGATTGTTCTACGCAACTGGTACAAGTTTGTTTGACACAAGTGGCACAAGTTTGTTCTACGCAACTGGCAAAAGTTTGTTTGACGCAACTGGCACAAGTTTGCTCGACGCAAGTGGCATAAGTTTGTTCTATGCAACTGGCACAAGTTTGTTTGACACAACTGGCACAAGTTTGTTCTACGCAACTGGCACAAGTTTGTTCGATGTAACTGTCACAAGTATGTTTGACGCAACTGGCACAAGCTTGTTCGACGCAACTGGCACAAGTTTGTTCGATGCAACTGGCACAAGTTTGTTCGACGCAACTGGCACAAGTTTTTTTGACGCAACTGGCACAAGTTTGTTCTATGCAACTGGGTCAAGTTTGTTTGACGCAACTGGCACAAGTTTGTTCTACGCAAATGGCACAAGTTTGTTCGGCGCAACTGGCACAAATTTGTCTAACACAAGTAGCACAAGTTTATTCGACCCAACTGGCACAAGTTTGTTTGAAACAACTGGCACAAGTTTGTTGTACGCAACTGGCAAAAGTTTGTTTGACACAACTGGCACAAGTTTGCTCGACGCAAGTGGCACAAGTTTGTTCTATGCAACTGGCACAAGTTTGTTTGACACAACTGGCACAAGGTTGTTCTACGCAACTGGCACAAGTTTGTTCGATGCAACTGTCACAAGTTTGTTTGACACAACTGGCACAAGCTTGTTCGACGCAACTGGCACAGGTTTGTTCGATGCAACTGCCACAAGTTTGTTCGACGCAACTGGCACAAGTTTGTTTGACGCAACTGGCACAAGTTTGTTCTATGCAACTGGCCCAAGATTGTTTGACGCAACTGGCACAAGTTTGTTCTACGCAACTGGCACAAGTTTGTTCGATGTAACTGGCACAAGTTTGTTCGGCGCAACTGGCACAAATTTGTCTAACGCAACAAGCACAAGTTTATTCGACCCAACTGGCACAAATTTGTTTGACACAACTGGCACCAAGTTTTTTGACGCAACTGGCACAAGTTTGTTTGACGCAACTGGCACAAGGTTGTTTTATGCAACTGGCACAAGTTTGTTCTATGGAACTGGCACAAGTTTGTTCTACGCAACTTGCACAAATTTGTTCTACGCAACTGGCACAAGTTTGTTCTACACAACTGGCACAAGTTTGTTCTACTCAACTGGCACAAGTTTGTTCTATGCAACTGGCACAAGTTTGTTCTACTCAACTGGCACAAGTTTGTTCTATGCAACTGGCATAAGTTTGTTCTACGCAACTGGCACAAGTTTTTTCTACGCAACTGGCACAAGTTTGTTCTACGTAACTGGCACAAGTTTGTTCTATGCAACTGGCACAAGTTTGTTCGACGCAACTGGCACAAGTTTGTTTTATGCAACTGGCACAAGTTTGTTTGACGCAACTGGCACAAGTTTGTTCTACGTAACTGGCACAAGTTTGTTCTACACAACTGGCACAAGTTTGTTCTACGCAACTGGCACAAGTTTGTTTGACACAACTGGCACAAGTTTGTTCTGCGTAACTGGCAAAAGTTTGTTTGACGCAACTGGCACAAGTTTGCTCGACGCAAGTGGCACAAGTTTGTTCTATGCAACTGGCACAAGTTTGTTTGACACAACTGGCACAAGTTTGTTCTACACAACTGTCACAAGTTTGTTCGATGCAACTGTCACAAGTTTGTTTGACGCAACTGGCACAAGCTTGTTCGACGCAACTGGCACAAGTTTGTTCGGTGCAACTGGCACAACTTTGTTCGACGCAACTGGCACAAGTTTGTTCGACGCAACTGGCACAAGTTTGTTTAACGCAACTGGCACAAGTTTGTTCGATGCAACTGGCACAAGTTTGTTCGGCGCAACTGGCACAAATTTGTTTAACGCAACTAGCACAAGTTTATTCGACCCAACTGGCAAAAGTTTGTTTGACACAACTGGCACAAATTTTTTGACGCAACTGGCACAATTTTGTTTGACGCAACTGGCACAAGATTGTTTTATGCAAATAGCACAAGTTTGTTCTATGGAACTGGCACAAGTTTGTTCTACGCAACTGGCACAAGTTTGTTCTATGCAACTGGCACAAGTTTGTTCTACGCAACTGGCACAAGTTTCTTCGACGCAACTGGCCCAAGTTTGTTTGACGCAACTGGCACAAGTTTGTTTGACACAACTGGCACAAGTTTGTTCTACGCAACTGGCACAAGTTTGTTCGACGCAACTGACACAAGTTTGTTCTACGCAACTGGCACAAGTTTGTTCTACGGAACTGGCACAAATTTGTTCTGCGCAACTGGCACAAGTTTTTCTGACACAACTGGTACAAGTTTGTTCTACGTAACTGGCACAAGTTTGTTCTACGTAACTGGCACAAGTTTGTTCGACGCAACTGGCACAAGTTTCTTTAATGCAACTGGCACAAGTTTGTTTGATACAACTGGCACAAGTTTGTTCTACGCAACTGGCACAAGTTTGTTCGACGCAATTGGCACAAGTTTGTCCGACACAACTGGCACAAGTGTGTTCGACGCAACTGGCACAAGTTTGTTCGATGCAACTGGCACAAGTTTGTTCTACGCAACTGGCACAAGTTTGTTCTATGCAACTGGCATAAATTTGTTTGACGCAACTGGCACAAGTTTGTTTGACGCAACTGGCACAAGGTTGTTTGACGCAACTGGCACAAGGTTGCTCTACACAACTGGAACAAGTTTGTTCTATGCAACTGGCACAAGTTTGTTTGACGCAACTGGCACAAGTTTCTTCGATGCAACTGGCACAAGTTTGTTCAACGCAACTGGCCCAAACTTGTATGACGCAACTGGCAGAAGTTTGATTGACACAACTGGCACAAGTTTGTTCTACGCAACTGGCACAAGTTTGTTCGACGAAACTGGCACAAGTTTGTTCTATGTAATTGACACAAGTTTGTTCGATGCAACTGGCACAAGTTTGTTCGACCCAACTGGCACAAGTTTGTTCGATGCAACAGGCACAAGTTTGTTCTACGCAACTGGCACAAGTTTGTTCTACGCAACTGGCACAAGTTTGTTTGACACAACTGGCACAAGTTTGTTTGACGCAACTGGCAAAAGTTTGTTTGAAACAACTGGCACAAGTTTGTTCTACGCAACTGTCACAAGTTTGTTCAACGCAACTTGCACAAGTTTGTCAAACGCAACTGGCACAACTTTGTCCGATCAACTGGCACAAGTTTGTTCGACGCAACTGGCACAAGTTTGTTCTACGCAACTGGAAAATGTTTGTTCTACGCAACTGGCACAAGTTTGTTCTACGCAACTGATTCAAGTTTGTTCTACGCAACTGGCACAAGTTTGTTCAACGCAACTGGCACAAGTTTGTTTGACGCAACTGGCAAAAGTTTGTTTAACGCAACTAGTACAAGTTTGTTTGACGCAACTGGCCCAAGTTTGTTCAACGCAACTGGCACAAGTTTGTAGTTCGCAACTGGCACAAGTTTGTTCTACGTAACTGGCACAAGTTTGTCCGACACAACTGGCCCAAGTTTGTTCGACGCAACTGGTCCAAGTTTGTTTGACGCAACTGGCAAAAGTTTGTTTGACGCAACTGGCACAAGTTTGTTCTACGCAACTGGCACAAGTTTGTTTGAAGCAACTGGCACAAGTTTGTCTGACGCAACTGGCATAAGTTTGTTCTACGCAACTGGCACAAGTTTGTTCAACGCAACTGGCACAAGTTTGTAGTTCGCAACTGGCACAAGTGTGTTCGACGCAACTGGCTCAAGTTTGTTCGATGCAACTGGCACAAGTTTGTTCTACGCAACTGGCACAAGTTTGTTCTATGCAACTGGCATAAATTTGTTTGACGCAACTGGCCCAAGTTTGTTTGACGCAACTGGGAAAAGTTTTTTGGACACAACTGGCAAAAAGTTTGTTCTACGCAACTGGCACAAGTTTGTTCGACGCAACTGGCCCAAGTTTGTTTGACGCAACTGGCAAAAGTTTGTTTGAAACAACTGGCACAAGTTTGTTCAGCGCAACTGGCACAATTTTGTTCTACACAATTGGCACAAGTTTGTTCTACGCAAATGGCTCAAGTTTGTTCTACGCAACTGGCACAAGTTTGTTTGACGCAACTGGCTCAAGTTTGTTCTACGCAACTGGCACAAGTTTGTTTGAGGCAACTAGCACAAGGTTGTTCTACGCAACTGGCACAAGTTTGTTCTACGTAACTGGCACAAGTTTGTTCTACGCAACTGGCACAAGTTTGTTTGGCGCAACTGGCACAAGTTTCTTTAACACAACTGGCACAAGTTTGTTCTATGCAACTGGCCCAAGTTTGTTTGAGGCAACTGGCACAAGGTTGTTCTACGCAACTGGCACAAGTTTGTTCTACGTAACTGGCACAAGTTTGTTCTACGCAACTGGCACAAGTTTGTTCTACGCAACTGGCAGAAGTTTGTTTGACACAAATGGCAAAAGTTTATTCTATGTAACTGGCACAAGTTTGTTCTACGCAACTGGCACAAGTTTGGTCAATGCAACTGGCACAAGTTTGTTCAACGCAACTGGCTCAAGTTTGTTCAACGCAACTGTCACAAGTCTGTTCGACGCAACTGGCACAAGTTTGTTCTACGCAACTGGCTCAAGTTTGTTCTACACAACTGGTACAAGTTTGTTTGACGCAACTGGCACAAGTTTGTTTGACGCAACTGGCACAAGTTTGTTCTACGCAACTGGCGCAAGTTTGTTCTACGTAACTGGCACAAGTTTGTTCTACGCAACTGGCACAAGATTGTTCTACGCAACTGGTACAAGTTTGTTTGACACAAGTGGCACAAGTTTGTTCTACGCAACTGGCAAAAGTTTGTTTGACGCAACTGGCACAAGTTTGCTCGACGCAAGTGGCATAAGTTTGTTCTATGCAACTGGCACAAGTTTGTTTGACACAACTGGCACAAGTTTGTTCTACGCAACTGGCACAAGTTTGTTCGATGTAACTGTCACAAGTATGTTTGACGCAACTGGCACAAGCTTTTTCGACGCAACTGGCACAAGTTTGTTCGATGCAACTGGCACAAGTTTGTTCGACGCAACTGGCACAAGTTTTTTTGACGCAACTGGCACAAGTTTGTTCTATGCAACTGGGTCAAGTTTGTTTGATGCAACTGGCACAAGTTTGTTCTACGCAACTGGCACAAGTTTGTTCGGCGCAACTGGCACAAATTTGTCTAACACAACTAGCACAAGTTTATTCGACCCAACTGGCACAAGTTTGTTTGAAACAACTGGCACAAGTTTGTTCTACGCAACTGGAAAATGTTTGTTCTACGCAACTGGCACAAGTTTGTTCTACGCAACTGGCTCAAGTTTGTTCTACACAACTGGCACAAGTTTGTTCAACGCAACTGGCACAAGTTTGTTTGACGCAACTGGCAAAAGTTTGTTTAACGCAACTAGCACAAGTTTGTTTGACGCAACTGGCCCAAGTTTGTTCAACGCAACTGGCACAAGTTTGTAGTTCGCAACTGGCACAAGTATGTTCTACGTAACTGGCACAAGTTTGTCCGAAATAACTGGCACAATTTTGTTCGACGCAACTGGCCCAAGTTTGTTTGACGCAACTGGCAAAAGTTTGTTTGACACAACTGGCATAAGTTTGTTCTACGCAACTGGCACAAGTTTGTTCGATGCAACTGGCACAAGTTTGTCCGACGCAACTGGCATAAGTTTGTTCTACGCAACTGGCACAAGTTTGTTCGACGCAATTGGCACAAGTTTGTCCGACGCAACTGTCACAAGTGTGTTCGACGCAACTGGCACAAGTTTGTTCGATGCAACTGGCCCAAGTTTGTTCTACGCAACTGGCACAAGTTTGTTCTATGCAACTGGCATAAATTTGTTTGACGCAACTGGCCCAAGTTTGTTTGACGCAACTGGGAAAAGTTTGTTTGACACAACTGGCACAAAGTTTGTTCTACGCAACTGGCACAAGTTTGTTCGACGCAACTGGCCCAAGTTTGTTTGACGCAACTGGCAAAAGTTTGTTTGAAACAACTGGCACAAGTTTGTTCAGCGCAACTGGCACAATTTTGTCCTACTCAACTGGCACACGTTTGTCCTACGCAACTGCCTCAAGTTTGTTCTACGCAACTGGCACAAGTTTGTTCGACGCAACTGGCACAAGTTTGTTCGACGCAACTGGCACAAGTTTCTTAACGAAACTGGCACAAGTTTGTTCGACGCAACTGGCCCAAGATTGTTTGATGCAACTGGCACAAGTTTGTTTGACACAACTAGCACAAGTTTGTTCTACGTAACTGGCACAAATTTGTTCAACGCAACTGGCACAAGTTTGTTCGACGCAACTGGCACAAGTTTGTTTGACACAACTGGCACAAGTTTGTTCTACGCAACTGGCACAAGTTTGTTAAACGCAACTGGCACTAGTTTGTTTGACGCAACTGGCACAAGTTTGTTCTACGCAACTGGCACAAGTTTGTTTGATGCAACTGGCAGAAGTTTGTTCGACGCTACTGGCACAAGTTTGTTCAACGCAACTGTCACAAGTTTGTTCGACGCAACTGGCACAAGTTTGTTCTACGAAACTTTCAGAAGTTTGTTCTGCGCAACTGGCACAAGTTTATTTGATGCAACTGGCACAAGTTTCTTTGACGCAACAGGCACAAGTTTGTCCTACGCAAGTGGCACAAGTTTGTAGTACTCAACTGGCACAAGTTTGTTCTACGCAACTGGCACAAGTTTGTTTGACGCAACTGGCACAAGTTTGTTTGACGCAACTGGCACAAGTTTGTCCTACGAAACTGGCACAAGTTTGTAGTTCGCAACTGGCACAAGTTTGTTCTACGCAACTGGCACAAGTTTGTTCTACGCAACTGGCACAAAGTTGTTCTACGCAACTAGCACAAGTTTGTTCTACGCAACTGGCACAAGTTTGTTCTACGCAACTGGCACAAAGTTGTTCGACGCAACTGGCACAATTTTGTTCTATGCAACTGGCACAAAGTTGTTCTACGTAACTGGCACAAGTTTATTTGACGCAACTGGAACAAGTTTATTTGACGCAACTGTCACAAGTTTCTTTGACGCAACTGGCACAAGTTTGTCCTACGCAAGTGGCACAAGATTGTAGTTCGCAACTGGCGCAAGTTTGTTCTACGCAACTGGCACAAGTTTGTTTGACGCAACTGGCACAAGTTTGTTCGACGCAACTGGCACAAGTTTGTTCGACGCAACTGGCACAAGTTTCTTTGACGAAACTGGCACAAGTTTGTTCTACGCAACTGGCACAAGTTTGTTAAACGCAACTGGCACTAGTTTGTTTGACGCAACTGGCA
Source organism: Macrobrachium rosenbergii (assembly GCA_039081455.1). Classification (NCBI taxonomy): domain Eukaryota; kingdom Metazoa; phylum Arthropoda; class Malacostraca; order Decapoda; family Palaemonidae; genus Macrobrachium; species Macrobrachium rosenbergii. Next base: position 724,566 of record JANJGK010000180.1, on the reverse strand, counting down.
CAAGTTTGTTCTACGCAACTGGCACAAGTTTGTTTGATGCAACTGGCAGAAGTTTGTTCGACGCTACTGGCACAAGTTTGTTCAACGCAACTGGCACAAGTTTGTTTGACACAACTGGCACAAAGTTTGTTCTGCGCAACTGGCACAAGTTTGTTCGATGCAACTGGCCCAAGTTTGTTTGACGTAACTGGCAAAAGTTTGTTTGAAACAACTGGCACAAGTTTGTTTGACACAACTGGCACAATTTTGTCCTACGCAACTGGCACACGTTTGTTCTACGCAACTGCCTCAAGTTTGTTCTACGCAACTGGCACAAGTTTGTTCGACGCAACTGGCACAAGTTTGTTCGACGCAACTGGCACAAGTTTCTTTGACGAAACTGGCACAAGTTTGTTCGACGCAACTGGCACAAGTTTGTTCATTGCAACTGGCACAAGTTTGTTCTACGCAACTGGCCCAAGTTTGTTCTACGCAACTGGCACGAGTTTGTTCTACGCAACTGGCACACGTTTGTTCTATGGAACTGGCAAAAGTTTGTTCTACGCAACTGGCCCATGTTTGTTCTTCGCAACTGGCACGAGTTTGTTCTATGCAACTGGCACAAGTTTGTTCGACGTAACTGGCACAAGTTTGTTCTACGCAACTAGCACAAATTTGTTCTACGCAACTGGCACAAGTTTGTTCTACGCAACTGGCACAAGTTTGTTCTACGCAACTTGCACAAGTTTGTTCTACGCAACTGGCACAAGTTTGTTTGACGCAACTGGCCCAAGTTTGTTTGACGCAACTGGCAAAAGTTTGTTTGAAACAACTGGCACAAGTTTGTTCTACGCAACTGTCACAAGTTTGTCCAACGCACCTGGCACAAGTTTGTTCGATGCAACTGGCACAAGTTTGTTCGACGCAACTGGCACAAGTTTGTTCTACTCAACTGGAAAATGTTTGTTCTACGCAACTGGCACAAGTTTGTTCTACGCAACTGGCACAAGTTTGTTCTACGCAACTGGCACAAGTTTGTTCTACGCAACTGTCTCTAGTTTGTTCTATGCAACTGGCACAAGTTTGTTTGACGCAACTGGCACAAGTTAGTTTGACGCAACTGGCACAAGTTTGTTCTATGCAACTGGCCCAAGTTTGTTTGACGCAACTAGCACAAGGTTGTTCTACGCAACTGGCACAAGTTTGTTCTACGTAACTGGCACAAGTTTGTTCTACGCAACTGGCACAAGTTTGTTTGACGCAACTGGCACAAGTTTGTTTGACACAAATGGCAAAAGTTTATTCTACGTAACTGGCACAAGTTTATTTGACGCAACTGGCACAAGTTTGTTCGATGGAACTGGCACAAGTTTGTTCGACGCAACTGGCACAAGTTTGTTCTACGCAACTGGCACAAGTTTGTTCTACGCAACTGGCACAGGTTTGTTTGACGCAATTGGCACAAGTTTGTTCTTCGCAACTGGCTCAAGTTTGTTCTATGCAACTGGCCCATGTTTGTTCTACGCAACTGGCATAAGTTTGTTCTACGCAACTGGCACAAGTTTGTTCTACGTAACTGGTACAAGTTTGTTCTACGCAACTGGCACAAGTTTGTTCTACGCAACCGGCACAAGTTTGTTTGAAGCAACTGGCACAAGTTTGTTCTACGCAACTGGCAAAAGTTTGTTCTACGCAACTGGCACAAGTTTGTTCGACGCAACTGGCACAAGTTTGTTCTATGCAACGGGCACAAGTTTATTCAATGCAACTGGCACAAGTTTGTTTGACGCAACTGGCACAAGCTTGTTCGACACAACTGGCACAAGATTGTTCGATGCAAATGGCACAAGTTTGTTCGACGCAACTGGCACAAGTTTGTTTAATGCAACTGGCACAAGTTTATTCGACCCAACTGGCTAAAGTTTGTTTGACGCAACTGGCACAAGTTTTTTTGACGCAACTGGCACAAGTTTGTTTGACGCAATTGGCACAAGGTTGTTTGACGCAACTGGCACTAGGTTTTTCTACTCAACTGGCACAAGTTTGTTCTATGCAACTGACACAAGTTTGTTTGACGCAGATGGCACAAGTTTGTTCTACGCAACTGGCACAAGTTTCTTTGACGAAACTGGCACAAGTTTGTTCGACGCAACTGGCCCAAGTTTGTTTGAGGCAACTGGCACAAGTTTGTTTGACAAAACTGGCACAAGTTTGTTCTACACAACTGGCACAAGTTTGTTCGACGAGACTGGCACAAGTTTGTTCGACGCAACTGGCACAAGTTTGTTCTATGCAACTGGTACAAATTTGTTCTACGCAACTGGCACAAATTTGGTCTACGCAACTGGCACAAGTTTGTTCTATGCAACTGGCACAAGTTTGTTCTAAGGAACTGGCACAAGTTTGTTCTACACAACTGGCACAAGTTTGTCTGAAACAGCTGGCACAAGTTTGTTCTACGTAACTGGCACAAGAATGTTCTATGCAACTGGCACAAGTTTGTTCGATGCAACTGGCAAAAGTTTGTTTTATGCAACTGGCACAAGTTTGTTTGAAACAACTGGAACAAGTTTGTTCTATGCAACTGGTACAAGTTTGTTCAACGTAATTGGCACAAGTTTGTCCGACGCAACTGGCACAAGTGTGTTCGACGCAACTGGCACAAGTTTGTTAGATGCAACTGGCACAAGTTTGTTCTACGCAACTGGCACAAGTTTGTTCTATGCAACTGGCATAAATTTGTTTGACGCAACTGGCACAAGTTTGTTTGACGCAACTGGCACAAGGTTGTTTGACGCAACTGGCACAAGGTTGCTCTACACAACTGGCACAAGTTTGTTCTATGCAACTGGCACAAGTTTGTTTGACGCAACTGGCTCAAGTTTGTTCTACACAACTGGTACAAGTTTGTTCGACGCAACTGGCACAAGTTTGTTCGACGCAACTGGCACAAGTTTGTTCTACGCAACTGGCACAAGTTTGTTCTACGCAACTGGCACAAGTTTGTTTGACGTAACTGGCACAAGTTTGTTCATCGCAACTGGGACAAGTTTGTTCTACGCAACTGGCCCAAGTTTGTTCTACGCAACTGGCACGAGTTTGTTCTACGCAACTGGCTCAAGTTTGTTCTATGGAACTGGCAAAAGTTTGTTCTAGGCAACTGGCCCATGTTTGTTCTTCGCAACTGGCACGAGTTTGTTCTATGCAACTGGCACAAGTTTGTTCGACGTAACTGGCACAAGTTTGTTCTACGCAACTAGCACAAATTTGTTCTACGCAACTGGCACAAGTTTGTTCTACGCAACTGGCACAAGTTTGTTCTACGCAACTGGCACAAGTTTGTTCTACGCAACTGGCACAAGTTTGTTTGACGCAACTGGCCCAAGTTTGTTTGACGCATCTAGCAAAAGTTTGTTTGAAACTTCTGGCACAAGTTTGTTCTACGCAACTGTCACAAATTTGTCCAACGCACCAGGCACAAGTTTGTTCGATGCAACTGGCACAAGTTTATTCGACGCAACTGGCACAAGTTGTTCTACTCAACTGGAAAATGTTTGTTCTACGCAACTGCCACAAGTTTGTTCTACGTAACTGGCCCAAGTTTTTTCAACGCAACTGTCACAAGTCTGTTCGACGCAACTGGCACAAGTTTGTTCTACGCAACTGTCTCAAGTTTGTTCTATGCAACTGGCACAAGTTTGTTTGACGCAACTGGCACAAGTTTGTTTGACGCAACTGGCACAAGTTTGTTCTATGCAACTAGCCCAAGTTTGTTTGACGCAACTAGCACAAGGTTGTTCTACGCAACTGGCACAAGTTTCTTCTACGTAACTGGCACAAGTTTGTTCTACGCAACTGGCACAAGTTTGTTCTACGCAACTGGCACAAGTTTGTTTGACACAAATGGCAAAAGTTTATTCTACGTAACTGGCACAAGTTTGTTTGACGCAACTGGCACAAGTTTGTTCGATGGAACTGACACAAGTTTGTTCGACGCAACTGGCACAAGTTTGTTCTACGCAACTGGCAAAAGTTTGTTCTACGCAACTGGCACAAGTTTGTTCTACGCAACTGGCACAAGTTTGTTTGACGCAACTGGCCCAAGTTTGTTTGACGCATCTGGCAAAAGTTTGTTTGAAACTTCTGGCACAAGTTTGTTCTACGCAACTGTCACAAATTTGTCCAACGCACCTGGCACAAGTTTGTTCGATGCAACTGGAACAAGTTTATTCGACGCAACTGGCACAAGTTGTTCTACTCAACTGGAAAATGTTTGTTCTACGCAACTGGCACAAGTTTGTTCTACGCAACTGCCACAAGTTTGTTCTACGTAACTGGCCCAAGTTTTTTCAACGCAACTGGCACAAGTATGTTCGACGCAACTGGCACAAGTTTGTTCTACGCAACTGTCTCAAGTTTGTTCTATGCAACTGGCACAAGTTTGTTTGACGCAACTGGCACAAGTTTGTTTGACGCAACTGGCACAAGTTTGTTCTATGCAACTAGCCCAAGTTTGTTTGACGCAACTAGCACAAGGTTGTTCTACGCAACTGGCACAAGTTTCTTCTACGTAACTGGCACAAGTTTGTTCTACGCAACTGGCACAAGTTTGTTCTACGCAACTGGCACAAGTTTGTTTGACACAAATGGCAAAAGTTTATTCTACGTAACTGGCACAAGTTTGTTTGACGCAACTGGCACAAGTTTGTTCGATGGAACTGGCACCAGTTTGTTCGACGCAACTGCCACAAGTTTGTTCTACGCAACTGGCAAAAGTTTGTTCTACGCAACTGGCACAGGTTTGTTTGACGCAATTGGCACAAGTTTGTTCTTCGCAACTGGCACAAGTTTGTTCTATGCAACTGGCCCATGTTTGTTCTACGCAACTGGCACAAGTTTGTTCTATGCAACTGGCAGAAGTTTGTTTGACGCAACTCGCACAAGTTTGTTCTATGCAACTGACACGAGTTTGTTCTACGCAACTGGCACAAGTTTGTTCAACGCAACTGTCACAAGTCTGTTCGACGCAACTGGCACAAGTTTGTTCTACGCAACTGGCTCAAGTTTGTTCTACGCAACTGGCACAAGTTTGTTTGACGCAACTGGAACAAGTTTGTTTGATGCAAGTGGCACAATTTTGTTCTATGCAACTGGCCCAAGTTTGTTTGAAGCAACTAGCACAAGTTTGTTCTAAGCAAATGGCACAAGTTTGTTCTACGTAACTGGCACAAGTTTGTTCTATGCAACTGACACAAGTTTGTTCTACCTAACCGGCACAAGTTTGTTTGACACAAGCGGCACAAGTTTGTTCTACGCAACTGGCAAAAGTTTGTTCTACGCAACTGGCACAAGTTTGTTCGACGCAACTGGCACAAGTTTGTTCGACGCAACTGACACAAGTTTCTTTGACGAAACTGGCACAAGTTTGTTCGACGCAACTGGCACAAGTTTGTTCATCGCAACTGGCACAAGTTTGTTCTACGCAACTGGCCCAAGTTTGTTCTACGCAACTGGCACGAGTTTGTTCTACGCAACTGGCACACGTTTGTTCTATGGAACTGGCAAAAGTTTGTTCTACGCAACTGGCCCATGTTTGTTCTTCGCAACTGGCACGAGTTTGTTCTATGCAACTGGCACAAGTTTGTTCGACGTAACTGGCACAAGTTTGTTCTACGCAACTAGCACAAATTTGTTCTACGCAACTGGCACAAGTTTGTTCTACGCAACTGGCACAAGTTTGTTCTACGCAACTGGCACAAGTTTGTTCTACGCAACTTGCACAAGTTTGTTCTACGCAACTGGCACAAGTTTGTTTGACGCAACTGGCCCAAGTTTGTTTGACGCAACTGGCAAAAGTTTGTTTGAAACAACTGGCACAAGTTTGTTCTACGCAACTGTCACAAGTTTGTCCAACGCACCTGGCACAAGTTTGTTCGATGCAACTGGCACAAGTTTGTTCGACGCAACTGGCACAAGTTTGTTCTACTCAACTGGAAAATGTTTGTTCTACGCAACTGGCACAAGTTTGTTCTAAGCAACTGCCACAAGTTTGTTCTACGTAACTGGCACAAGTTTCTTCAACGCAACTGGCACAAGTATGTTCGACGCAACTGGCACAAGTTTGTTCTACGCAACTGTCTCTAGTTTGTTCTATGCAACTGGCACAAGTTTGTTTGACGCAACTGGCACAAGTTAGTTTGACGCAACTGGCACAAGTTTGTTCTATGCAACTGGCCCAAGTTTGTTTGACGCAACTAGCACAAGGTTGTTCTACGCAACTGGCACAAGTTTGTTCTACGTAACTGGCACAAGTTTGTTCTACGCAACTGGCACAAGTTTGTTTGACGCAACTGGCACAAGTTTGTTTGACACAAATGGCAAAAGTTTATTCTACGTAACTGGCACAAGTTTATTTGACGCAACTGGCACAAGTTTGTTCGATGGAACTGGCACAAGTTTGTTCGACGCAACTGGCACAAGTTTGTTCTACGCAACTGGCACAAGTTTGTTCTACGCAACTGGCACAGGTTTGTTTGACGCAATTGGCACAAGTTTGTTCTTCGCAACTGGCTCAAGTTTGTTCTATGCAACTGGCCCATGTTTGTTCTACGCAACTGGCATAAGTTTGTTCTACGCAACTGGCACAAGTTTGTTCTACGTAACTGGTACAAGTTTGTTCTACGCAACTGGCACAAGTTTGTTCTACGCAACCGGCACAAGTTTGTTTGAAGCAACTGGCACAAGTTTGTTCTACGCAACTGGCAAAAGTTTGTTCTACGCAACTGGCACAAGTTTGTTCGACGCAAGTGGCACAAGTTTGTTCTATGCAACTGGCACAAGTTTGTTTGACAGAACTGGCACAGTTTGTTCTACGCAACGGGCACAAGTTTATTCGATGCAACTGGCACAAGTTTGTTTGACGCAACTGGCACAAGCTTGTTCGACACAACTGGCACAAGATTGTTCGATGCAAATGGCACAAGTTTGTTCGACGCAACTGGCACAAGTTTGTTTAATGCAACTGGCACAAGTTTATTCGACACAACTGGCTAAAGTTTGTTTGACGCAACTGGCACAAGTTTTTTTGACGCAACTGGCACAAGTTTGTTTGACGCAATTGGCACAAGGTTGTTTGACGCAACTGGCACAAGGTTTTTCTACTCAACTGGCACAAGTTTGTTCTATGCAACTGACACAAGTTTGTTTGACGCAGATGGCACAAGTTTGTTCTACGCAACTGGCACAAGTTTCTTTGACGAAACTGGCACAAGTTTGTTCGACGCAACTGGCCCAAGTTTGTTTGAGGCAACTGGCACAAGTTTGTTTGACAAAACTGGCACAAGTTTGTTCTACACAACTGGCACAAGTTTGTTCGACGAGACTGGCACAAGTTTGTTCGACGCAACTGGCACAAGTTTGTTCTATGCAACTGGTACAAATTTGTTCTACGCAACTGGCACAAATTTGGTCTACGCAACTGGCACAAGTTTGTTCTATGCAACTGGCACAAGTTTGTTCTAAGGAACTGGCACAAGTTTGTTCTACACAACTGGCACAAGTTTGTCTGAAAAAGCTGGCACAAGTTTGTTCTACGTAACTGGCACAAGAATGTTCTATGCAACTGGCACAAGTTAGTTCGATGCAACTGGCAAAAGTTTGTTTTATGCAACTGGCACAAGTTTGTTTGAAACAACTGGAACAAGTTTGTTCTATGCAACTGGCACAAGTTTGTTCAACGTAATTGGCACAAGTTTGTCCGACGCAACTGGCACAAGTGTGTTCGACGCAACTGGCACAAGTTTGTTAGATGCAACTGGCACAAGTTTGTTCTACGCAACTGGCACAAGTTTGTTCTATGCAACTGGCATAAATTTGTTTGACGCAACTGGCACAAGTTTGTTTGACGCAACTGGCACAAGGTTGTTTGACGCAACTGGCACAAGGTTGCTCTACACAACTGGCACAAGTTTGTTCTATGCAACTGGCACAAGTTTGTTTGACGCAACTGGCTCAAGTTTGTTCTACACAACTGGTACAAGTTTGTTCGACGCAACTGGCACAAGTTTGTTCGACGCAACTGGCACAAGTTTGTTCTACGCAACTGGCACAAGTTTGTTCTACGCAACTGGCACAAGTTTGTTTGACGTAACTGGCACAAGTTTGTTCATCGCAACTGGGACAAGTTTGTTCTACGCAACTGGCCCAAGTTTGTTCTACGCAACTGGCACGAGTTTGTTCTACGCAACTGGCACAAGTTTGTTCTATGGAACTGGCAAAAGTTTGTTCTACGCAACTGGCCCATGTTTGTTCTTCGCAACTGGCACGAGTTTGTTCTATGCAACTGGCACAAGTTTGTTCGACGTAACTGGCACAAGTTTGTTCTACGCAACTAGCACAAATTTGTTCTACGCAACTGGCACAAGTTTGTTCTACGCAACTGGCACAAGTTTGTTCTACGCAACTGGCACAAGTTTGTTCTACGCAACTGGCCCAAGTTTGTTTGACGCAACTGGCCCAAGTTTGTTTGACGCATCTGTCAAAAGTTTGTTTGAAACAACTGGCACAAGTTTGTTCTACGCAACTGTCACAAATTTGTCCAACGCACCTGGCACAAGTTTGTTCGATGCAACTGGCACAAGTTTGTTCGACGCAACTGGCACAAGTTGTTCTACTCAACTGGAAAATGTTTGTTCTACGCAACTGGCACAAGTTTGTTCTACGCAACTGCCACAAGTTTGTTCTACGTAACTGGCCCAAGTTTTTTCAACGCAACTGGCACAAGTATGTTCGACGCAACTGGCACAAGTTTGTTCTACGCAACTGTCTCAAGTTTGTTCTATGCAACTGGCACAAGTTTGTTTGACGCAACTGGCTCAAGTTTGTTGACTCAACTGGCACAAGTTTGTTCTATGCAACTAGCCCAAGTTTGTTTGACGCAACTAGCACAAGGTTGTTCTACGCAACTGGCACAAGTTTCTTCTACGTAACTGGCACAAGTTTGTTCTACGCAACTGGCACAAGTTTGTTCTACGCAACTGGCACAAGTTTGTTTGACACAAATGGCAAAAGTTTATTCTACGTAACTGGCACAAGTTTGTTTGACGCAACTGGCACAAGTTTGTTCGATGGAACTGGCACAAGTTTGTTCGACGCAACTGGCACAAGTTTGTTCTACGCAACTGGCAAAAGTTTGTTCTACGCAACTGGCACAGGTTTGTTTGACGCAATTGGCACAAGTTTGTTCTTCGCAACTGGCACAAGTTTGTTCTATGCAACTGGCCCATGTTTGTTCTACGCAACTGGCACAAGTTTGTTCTATGCAACTGGCAGAAGTTTGTTTGACGCAACTCGCACAAGTTTGTTCTATGCAACTGAAACGAGTTTGTTCTACACAACTGGCACAAGTTTGTTCAACGCAACTGTCACAAGTCTGTTCGACGCAACTGGAACAAGTTTGTTTGATGCAAGTGGCACAATTTTGTTCTATGCAACTGGCCCAAGTTTGTTTGAAGCAACTGGCACAAGTTTGTTCTAAGCAAATGGCACAAGTTTGTTCTACGTAACTGGCACAAGTTTGTTCTATGCAACTGACACAAGTTTGTTCTACGCAACCGGCACAAGTTTGTTTGACACAAGTGGCACAAGTTTGTTCTACGCAACTGGCAAAAGTTTGTTCTACGCAAGTGGCACAAGTTTGTTCGACGCAAGTGGCACAAGTTTGTTCGACGCAACTGGCACAAGTTTGTTTGACACAACTGGCACAGTTTGTTCTACGCAACTGGCACAAGATTGTTCGATGCAACTGGCACAAGTTTGTTTGACGCAACTGGCACAAGCTTGTTCGACACAATTGGCACAAGTTTGTTCTATGCAAATGGCACAAGGTTGTTCGACGCAACTGGCACAAGTTTGTTTAACGCAACTGGCACAAGTTTATTCGACCCAACTGGCAAAAGTTTGTTTGACGCAACTGGCACAAGTTTTTTTGACGCATCTGGCACAAGTTTGTTTGACGCAACTGGCACAAGGTTGTTTGACGCAACTGGCACAAGGTTGTTCTACACAAATGGCACAAGTTTGTTCTATGCAACTGACACAAGTTTTTTTGACGCAACTGGCATAAGTTTGTTCTACGTAACTGGCACAAGTTTCTTTGACGAAACTGGCACAAGTTTGTTCGACGCTACTGACCCAAGTTTGTTTGACGCAACTGGCACAAGTTTGTTTGACAAAACTGGCAAAAGTTTGTTTTACACAACTGGCACAAGTTTGTTTGACGCAACTGGCACAAGTTTTTACGACGCAACTAGCACAAGTTTGTTCGACGCAACTGGCACAAGTTTGTTCTATGTAACTTGTACAAATTTGTTCTACGCAACTGGCACAAGATTGGTCCATGCAATTGGCACAAGTTTGTTCTATGCAACTGGCATAAATTTGTTTGACGCAACTGGCACAAGTCTGTTTGACTTAACTGGCACAAGTTTGTTCAGTGCAACTGGCACAAGTTTGTTCCACGCAACTGGCACAAGTTTGTTCGATGCAACTGTCACAAGTTTGTTCTACGCAACTGCCTCAAGTTTGTTTTACGCAACTGGCACAAGTTTATTCGACCCAACTCGCACATGTTTGTCCTACGCAACTGGCACAAGTTTGTTCTACGCAACTGGCCCAAGTTTGTTTGACGCAACTGGCAGAAGTTTGTTCTATGAAACTGGCACAAGTTTGTTCCACGTAACGGGCACAAGTTTGTATACGCAACTGGCACAAGTTTGTTTGACAAAACTGGCACAAGTTTGTTCTACGTAACTGGCAAAAGTTTGTTCTGCGCAACTTGCACAAGTTTGTTCGACGCAAGTGGCACAAGTTTGTTCTATGCAACTGGCATAAGTTTGTTCTATGCAACTGGCACAAGTTTATTCGACGCAACTGGCACAAGTTTGTTCTACGCAACTGGAAAATGTTTGTTCTACGCAACTGGCACAAGTTTGTTCTACACAACTGGCTCAAGTTTGTTCTACGCAACTGGCACAAGTTTGTTCAACGCAACTGGCACAAGTTTGTTTGACGCAACTGGCACAAGTTTGTTTGACGCAACTGGCACAAGTTTGTTTGACGCAACTGGCACAAGTTTGTTCAACATAACTGGCACAAGTTTGTTCGACGCAACTGGCACAAGTTTGTTCGACGCAACTGGCACAAGTTTGTTCTACACAACTGGCACAAGTTTGTTTGACGCAAGTGGCACAAGTTTGTTCTACGCAACTGGCAGAAGTTTGTTCTACGCAACTGGCACAAGTTTGTTCTACGCAACTGGCACAAGTTTGTCCGACACAACTGGCACAAGTGTGTTCGACGCAACTGGCACAAGTTTGTTCGATGCAACTGGCACAAGTTTGGTCTTCGCAACTGGCACAAGTTTGTTCTATGCAACTGGCATAAATTTGTTTGAAGCAACTGGCACAAGTCTGTTTGACTTAACTGGCACAAGTTTGTTCTGCGCAACTGGCACAAGTTTGTTCCACGCAACTGGCACAAGTTTGTTCGATGCAACTGGCACAAGTTTGTTCTACGCAACTGGCTCAAGTTTGTTTTACGCAACTAGCACAAGTTTGTTTAACACAACTGGCACATGTTTGTCCTACGTATCTGGCACAAGTTTGTTCTATGCAACTGGCCCAAGTTTGTTTGACACAACTCGCACAAGTTTGTTCTACGCAACTGGCATAAGTTTGTTCTACGCTACTGGCACAAGTTTGTTTGACATAACTGGCACAAGTTTGTTCTACGTAACTGGCACAAGGTTGTTCTACGCAACTGGCTCAAGTTTGTTCTACGCAACTGGCACAAGTTTGTTTGACGCAACTAGCACAAATTTGTTTGACGCAACTGGCACAAGTTTGTTCTATGCAACTGGCATAAATTTGTTTGACGCAACTGGCACAAGTTTGTTTGACGCAACTGGCACAAGGTTGCTCTACACAACTAGCACAAGTTTGTTCTATGCAACTGGCACAAGTTTGTTTGACACAACTGTCACAAGTTTTTTCTACGCAAGTGGCACAAGTTTCTTCGACGCAACTGGCACAAGTTGCTTCGACGCAACTTGCCCAAACTTGTTTGACGCAACTGGCACAAGTTTGTTCGACGAAACTGGCACAAGTTTGTTCTATGCAATTGACAAAAGTTTGTTCGATGCAACTGGCACAAGTTTGTTAGACGCAACTGGCACAAGTTTGTTCGATGCAACAGGCACAAGTTTGTTCTATGCAACTGGCACAAGTTTGTTCTACGCAACTGGCACAAGTTTGTTTGATGCAACTGGCCCAAGTTTGTTCTTCGCAACTGGCACAAGTTTGTTCTATGCAACTGGCACAAGTTTGTTCGACGCAACTGGCACAAGTTTGTTCTACGCAACTAGCACAAATTTGTTCTACGCAACTGGCACAAGTTTTTTGACGCAAATGGCACAAGTTTGTTGTACGCAACTGGCACAAGTTTGTTCGACGCAACTGGCACAAGTTTGTTCAAAGCAACTGGCACTAGTTTGTTCTACGCAACTGGCACAAGTTTGTTCTACGCAACTGGCACAAGTTTGTTTGACGCAACTGGCCCAAGTTTGTTTGATGCAACTGGCAAAAGTTTGTTTGAAACAACTGGCACAAGTTTGTTCTACGCAACTGTCACATGTTTGTTCAACGCAACTGGCACAAGTTTGTCAAACGCAACTGGCACAATTTTGTTCGATCAACTGGCACATGTTTTTTCGACGAAACTGGCACAAGTTTGTTCTACGCAACTGGAAAATGTGTGTTCTACGCAACTGGCACAAGTTTGTTCTACGCAACTGGCTCAAGTTTGTTCTACGCAACTGGCACAAGTTTGTTCAACGCAACTGGCAGAAGATTGTTTGACGCAACTGGCCCAAGTTTGTTTGACGCAACTGGCAGAAGTTTGTTCGAAGCAACTGGCACAAGTTTGTTTAACGTAACTGGCACAAGTTTATTCGACCCAACTGGCACAAGTTTGTTTGACGCAACTGGCACAAGTTTTTTTGACGCAACTGGCACAAGTTTTTTTGACGCAACTGGCACAAGGTTGTTTGACGCAACTGGCACAAGGTTATTCTACACAACTGGCACAAGGTTGTTTGACGCAACTGGTACAATGTTATTCTACACAACTGGCACAAGTTTGTTCTATGCAACTGGCACAAGTTTGTTTGAAGCAACTGGCACAAGTTTGTTCTACGCAACTGGCACAAGTTTCTTCGACACAACTGGCACAAGTTTGTTCGACGCAACTGGCCCAAGTTTGTTTGACGCATCTGGCACAAGTTTGTTTGACACAACTGGCACAAGTTTGTTCTACGCAACTGGCACAAGTTTGTTCGATGAAACTGGCACAAGATTGTTCGAGGCAAATGGCACAAGTTTGTTCTTCGCAACTGGCACAAGTTTGTTCTACGCAACTGGCACAAGTTTGTTCTACGAAACTGGCACAAGTTTGTTCTACGCAACTGGCACAAGTTTGTCTGACACAACTTGCACAAGTTTGTTCTACGTAACTGGCACAAGTTTGTTCTACGCAACTGGCACAAGTTTGTTCGATGCAACTGGCACAAGTTTGTTTTATGCAACTGGCACAAGTTTGTTTGACACAACTGGCACAAGTTTGTTCGACGCAATTGGCACAAGTTTGTCCGACGCAACTGGCACAAGTTTGTTCGATGCAACTGGCACAAGTTTGTTTGACACAACTGGCACAAGTTTGTTCGACGCAATTGGCACAAGTGTGTTCGACGCAACTGGCACAAGTTTGTTCGATGCAACTGGCACAAGTTAGTTCTATGCAACTGGCATAAATTTGTTTGAAGCAACTGGCACAAGTCTCTTTGACTTAACTGGCACAAGTTTGTTCTGCGCAACTGGCACAAGTTTGTTCAATGCAACTGGCGCCAGCTTGTTCGATGCAACTGGCACAAGTTTGTTCTACGCAACTGGCACAACTTTGTTTGACGCAACTGGCACAAGTTTGTCCTCCGCATCTGGCACAAGTTTGTTTGACACAACTGGCACAAGTTTGTTCTATGCAACTGGCACAAGTTTGTTCTAAGCAACTGGCACAAGTTTGTTTGACCCAACAGGCCCAAGTTTGTTTGACGAAACTGGCAAAAGTTTGTTTGAAACAACTGGCACATGTTTTTTCTACGCAATTGTCACAAGTTTGTTCGACGCAACTGGCAAAAGTTTGTCCAACACAACTGACACAAGTTCGTTCGATGCAACTGGCACAAGTTTGTTCGACGCAACTGGCACAAGTTTGTTCTACGCAACTGGCACAAGTTTGTTCTACGCAACTGGCACAGGTTTGTTTGATGCAATTGGCACAAGTTTGTTCTTCGCAACTGGCACAAGTTTGTTCTATGCAACTGGCCCAAGTTTGTTCTACGAAACTGGCACAAGTTTGTTCTATGCAACTGGCAGAAGTTTGTTTGACGCAACTGACACAAGTTCGTTCGATGCAACTGGCACAAGTTTCTTCTACGCAACTGCCACAAGTTTGTTCAACGCAACTGTCACAAGTCTGTTCGACGCAACTGGCACAAGTTTGTTCTACGCAACTGGCTCAAGTTTGTTCTTCGCAACAGGCACAAGTTTGTTTGACGCAACTGGCACAAGTTTGTTTGACGCAACTGCCACAAGTTTGTTCTATGCAACTGGCCCAAGTTTGTTTGACGCAACTAGCACAAGTTTGTTCTACGCAACTAGCACAAGTTTGTTCTACGTAACTGGCACAAGTTTGTTCTACGCAACTGGCACAAGTTTGTTCTACGCAACCGGCACAAGTTTGTTTGACACAACTGGCACAAGTTTGTTCTACGCAACTGGTAAAAGTTTGTTCTACGCAATTGGCACAAGTTTGTTCTATGCAACTGGCACAAGTTTCTTTGACAGAACTGGCACAGTTTGTTCTACGCAACGGGCACAAGCTTGTTCGATGCAACTGGCACAAGTTTGTTTGAGACAACTGGCACAAGCTTGTTCGACACAACTGGCACAAGATTGTTCGATGCAAATGGCACAAGTTTGTTCGACGCAACTGGCACAAGTTTGTTTAACGCAACTGGCACAAGTTTATTCTACCCAACTGGCAAAAGTTTGTTTGACGCAACTGGCAAAAGTTTTTTTGACGCAACTGGCACAAGTTTGTTTGACGCAACTGGCACAAGGTTTTTTGACGCAACTGGCACAAGGTTGTTCTACTCAACTGGCACAAGTTTGTTCTATGCAACTGACAGAAGTTTGTTTGACGCAGATGGCACAAGTTTGTTCTATGCAACTGGCACAAGTTTCTTTGACGAAACTGGCACAAGTTTGTTCAACGCAACTGGCCCAAGTTTGTTTGACGCAACTGGCACAAGTTTGTTTGACAAAACTGGCACAAGTTTGTTCTACACAACTGGCACAAGTTTGTTCGACGAGACTGTCACAAGTTTGTTCGACGCAACTGGCACAAGTTTATTCTACGCAACTGCAACAAGTTTGTTCAACGCAACTGTCACAAGTCTGTTCGACGCAACTGGCACAAGTTTGTTCTACGCAACTGGCTCAAGTTTGTTCTTTGCAACAGGCACAAGTTTGTTTGACGCAACTGGCACATGTTTGTTTGACGCAACTGGCACAAGTTTGTTCTATGCAACTGGCCCAAGTTTGTTTGACGCAACTAGCACAAGTTTGTTCTACGCAACTGGCACAAGTTTGTTCTACGTAACTGGCACAAGCTTGTTCTACGCAACTGGCACAAGTTTGTTCTACGCAATCGGCACAAGTTTGTTTGAAGCAACTGGTACAAGTTTGTTCTACGCAACTGGCAAAAGTTTGTTCTACGCAACTGGCACAAGTTTGTTCTATGCAACTGGCACAAGTTTGTTTGACAAAACTGGCACAGTTTGTTCTACGCAACGGGCACAAGTTTATTCGATGCAACTGGCACAAGTTTGTTTGACGCAACTGGCACAAGCTTGTTCGACACAACTGGCACAAGATTGTTCGATGCAAATGGCACAAGTTTGTTTGACGCAACTGGCACAAGTTTGTTTAACGCAACTGGCACAAGTTTACTGACCCAACTGGCTAAAGTTTGTTTGACGCAACTGGCACAAGTTTTTTTGACGCAACTGGCACAAGTTTGTTTGACGCAATTGGGACAAGGTTGTTTGACGCAACTGGCACAAGATTTTTCTACTCAACTGGCACAAGTTTGTTCTATGCAACTGACACAAGTTTGTTTGACACAGATGGCACAAGTTTCTTTGACGAAACTGGCACAAGTTTGTTCGACGCAACTGGCCCAAGTTTGTTTGACGCAACTGGCACAAGTTTGTTTGACAAAACTGGCACAAGTTTGTTCTACACAACTGGCACAAGTTTGTTCGACGAGACTGGCACAAGTTTGTTCGACGCAACTGGCACAAGTTTGTTCTACGCAACTGGTAAAAATTTGTTCTACGCAACTGGCACAAATTTGGTCTACGCAACTGGCACAAGTTTGTTCTATGCAACTGGCATAAATTTGTTTGACGCAACTGGCACAAGTCTGTTTGACTTAAATGGCACAAGTTTGTTCTGCGCAACTGCCACAAGTTTGTTCCACGCAACTGGCACAAGTTTGTTCGATGCAACTGGCACAAGTTTGTTCTACGCAACTGGCTCAAGTTTGTTTTACGCAACTAGCACAAGTTTGTTTGACACAACTGGCACATGTTTGTCCTACACATCTAGCACAAGTTTGTTCTACGCAACTGGCCCAAGTTTGTTTGACACAACTCGCACAAGTCTGTTTTACGCAACTGGCATAAGTTTGTTCTACGCAACTGGCACAAGTTTGTTTGACACAACTGGTACAAGTTTGCTCTACACAACTGGCACAAGTTTGTTCTGCGCAATTGGCTCAAGTTTTTTCTACGCAACTGGCACAAGTTTGTTTGACGCAACTGGCACAAGTTTGTTTGACGCAACTGGCACAAGTTTGTTCTACGCAACTGGCCCAAGTTTGTTTGACGCAACTGGCAGAAGTTTGTTCTACGCAACTGGCACAAGTTTGTTTTACGCCAGTGGCATAGGTTTGTTCTACGCAACTGGCACAAGTTTGTTCTATGCAACTGGCACAAGTTTGTTCGACGCAACTGGCAAAAGTTTGTTCTGCGCAGGTGGCACAAGTTTGTTCGACGCAAGTGGCACAAGTTTGTTCTATGCAACTGGCACAAGTTTGTTCTATGCAACTGGCACAAGTTTGTTCTACGCAACTGGCAAAAGTTTGTTCTGCGCAGGTGGCACAAGTTTGTTCGACGCAAGTGGCACAAGTTTGTTCTATGCAACTGGCACAAGTTTGTTCTATGCAACTGGCACAAGTTTGTTCTATGCAACTGGCACAAGTTTGTTCTATGCAACTGGCACAAGTTTGTTCTATGCAACTGGCACAAGTTTGTTCTATGCAACTGGCACAAGTTTGTTCTATGCAACTGGCACAAGTTTGTTTGACGCAACTGGCACAAGTTTGTTTGACGCAACTGGCACAAGTTTGTTCAACGCAACTGGCACAAGTTTGTTCAACGCAACTGGCACAAGTTTGTTTAACGCAACTGGCACAAGTTTATTCGACCCAACTGGCAAAAGTTTGTTTGACACAACTGGCACAAGTTTTTTTGACGCAACGTGCACAAGTTTGTTTCACGCAACTGGCACAAGGTTGTTTGACGCAACTGGCACAAGGTTGTTCTACAAAACTGGCACAAGTTTGTTCTATGCAACTGGCACAAGTTTGTTCTATGCAACTGGCACAAGTTTGTTTGACGCAACTGGCATAAGTTTGTTCTACGCAACTGGCACAAGTTTCTTTGACGCAACTGGCACAAGTTTGTTCGACGCAACTGGCCCAAGTTTGTTTGACGCAACTGGCACAAGTTTGTTTAACACAACTGGCACAAGTTTGTTCTACGCAACTGGCACAAGTTTGTTCGACAAAACTGGCACAGTTTTTTCGACGCAACTGGCACTAGTTTGTTCGACGTAACTGGTACAAATTTGTTCTACGCAACTGGCACAAGTTTGTTCTACACAACTGGCACAAGTTTGTTCTATGGAACTGGCACAAGTTTGTTCTACGCAACTGGCACAAGTTTGTCTGACACAACTTGCACAAGTTTGTTCTACATAACTGGCACAAGTTTGTTTGACACAACTGGCACATGTTTGTCCTACGCATCTGGCACAAGTTTGTTCTACGCAACTGGCCCAAGTTTGTTTGACACAACTGCCACAAGTTTGGTCTATGCAACTGGCATAAGTTTGATCTACGCAACTGGCACAAGTTTGTTTGACACAACTGGCACAAGTTTGCTCTACACAACTGGCACAAGTTTGTTCTACGCAACTTGCTCAAGTTTGTTCTACGCAACTGACACAAGTTTGTTTGACGCAACTGGCACAAGTTTGTTTAACGCAACTGGCACAAGTTTGTTCTACGCAACTGGCCCAAGTTTGTTTCACGCAACTGGTAGAAGTTTGTTTGACGCAACTGGCACAATGTTGTTCCACGTAACGGGCACAAGTTTGTTCTACACAACTGGCACAAGTTTGTTTGACACAACTGACACAAGTTTGTTCTACGCAACTGGCACAAGTTTGTTCTGCGCAGGTGGCACAAGTTTGTTCGACGCAAGTGGCACAAGTTTGTTCGATGCAACTGGCACAAGTTTGTTTGACGCAACTGGCACAAGTTTGTTCGACGCAGCTGTCACAAGTTTGTTCGACGCAACTGGCACAAGTTTGTTTAACGCAACTGGCACAAGTTTATTCGACCCAACTGGCACAAGTTTGTTTGACACAACTGGCACAAGTTTTTTTGGCGCAACGTGCACAAGTTTGTTTGACGCAACTGGCACAAGGTTGTTTGACGCAACTGCCACAAGGTTGTTCTTCAAAACTGGCACAAGTTTGTTCTATGCTACTGGCACAAGTTTGTTCTACGCAACTGGCACAAGTTTGTTCTACGCAACTGGCACAAGTTTGTTCTACGCAACTGGCACAAGTTTGTTCTACGCAACTAGCACAAGTTTGTTCGACGCAACTGACCCAAGTTTGTTTGACCCAACTGGCACAAGTTTGTTTGACACAACTGGCACAAGTTTGTTCTACGCAACTGGCACAAGTTTGTTCGACGAAACTGGCACAAGTTTGTTCGGCGCAACTGGCACAAGTTTGTTCGACGCAACTGGCACAAGTTTTTTCTACGCAACTGGCACAAGTTTGTTCTACGCAACTGGCACAAGTTTGTTCTAAGGAACTGGCACAAGTTTGTTCTACACAACTGGCACAAGTTTGTCTGACACAACTGGCACAAGTTTGTTCTACGTAACTGGCACAAGAATGTTCTATGCAACTGGCACAAGTTTGTTCGATGCAACTGGCAAAAGTTTGTTTTATGCAACTGGCACAAGTTTGTTTGACACAACTGGAACAAGATTGTTCTACGCAACTGGCACAAGTTTGTTCGACGCAATTGGCACAAGTTTGTCCGACGCAACTGGCACAAGTGTGTTCGACGCAACTGGCACAAGTTTGTTAGATGCAACTGGCACAAGTTTGTTCTACGCAACTGGCACAAGTTTGTTCTATGCAACTGGCATAAATTTGTTTGACGCAACTGGCACAAGTTTGTTTGACGCAACTGGCACAAGGTTGTTTGACGCAACTGGCACAAGGTTGCTCTACACAACTGGCACAAGTTTGTTCTATGCAACTGGCACAAGTTAGTTTGACGCAACTGGCTCAAGTTTGTTCTACACAACTGGTACAAGTTTGTTCGACGCAACTGGCACAAGTTTGTTCGACGCAACTGGCACAAGTTTGTTCGACACAACTGGCACAAGTTTGTTCTACGCAACTGGCAGAAGTTTGTTCTACGCAACTGGCACAAGTTTGTTTGACGTAACTAGCACAAGTTTGTTCATCGCAACTGGGACAAGTTTGTTCTACGCAACTGGCCCAAGTTTGTTCTACGCAACTGGCACGAGTTTGTTCTATGGAACTGGCAAAAGTTTGTTCTACGCAACTGGCCCATGTTTGTTCTTCGCAACTGGCACGAGTTTGTTCTATGCAACTGGCACAAGTTTGTTCGACGTAACTGGCACAAGTTTGTTCTACGCAACTAGCACAAATTTGTTCTACGCAACTGGCACAAGTTTGTTCTACGCAACTGGCACAAGTTTGTTCTACGCAACTGGCACAAGTTTGTTCTACGCAACTGACACAAGTTTGTTCTACGCAACTGGCACGAGTTTGTTCTATGGAACTGGCAAAAGTTTGTTCTACGCAACTGGCCCATGTTTGTTCTTCGCAACTGGCACGAGTTTGTTCTATGCAACTGGCACAAGTTTGTTCGACGTAACTGGCACAAGTTTGTTCTACGCAACTAGCACAAATTTGTTCTACGCAACTGGCACAAGTTTGTTCTACGCAACTGGCACAAGTTTGTTCTACGCAACTGGCACAAGTTTGTTCTACGCAACTGACACAAGTTTGTTTGACGCAACTGGCCCAAGTTTGTTTGACACAACTGGCAAAAGTTTGTTTGAAACAACTGGCACAAGTTTGTTCTACGCAACTGTCACAAGTTTGTCCAACGCACCTGGCACAAGTTTGTTCGATGCAACTGGCACAAGTTTGTTCTACTCAACTGGAAAATGTTTGTTCTACACAACTGGCACAAGTTTGTTCTACGCAACTGGCACAAGTTTGTTCTACTCAACTGGAAAATGTTTGTTCTACACAACTGGCACAAGTTTGTTCGACGCAACTGGCACAAGTTTGTTCTACTCAACTGGAAAATGTTTGTTCTACACAACTGGCACAAGTTTGTTCTACGCAACTGTCTCAAGTTTGTTCTATGCAACTGGCACAAGTTTGTTTGACGCAACTGGCACAAGTTTGTTTGACGCAACTGGCACAAGTTTGTTCTATGCAACTGGCCCAAGTTTGTTTGACGCAACTAGCACAAGGTTGTTCTACGCAACTGGCACAAGTTTGTTCTACGTAACTGGCACAAGTTTGTCCTACGCAACTGGCACAAGTTTGTTCTACGCAACTGGCACAAGTTTGTTTGACACAAATGGCAAAAGTTTATTCTACGTAACTGGCACAAGTTTGTTTGACGCAACTGGCACAAGTTTGTTCGATGGAACTGGCACAAGTTTGTTCGACGCAACTCGCACAAGTTTGTTCTATGCATCTGGCACAAGTTTGTTCGACGCAACTCGCACAAGTTTGTTCTATGCAACTGGCCCATGTTTGTTCTACGCAACTGGCACAAGTTTGTTCTATGCAACTAGCAGAAGTTTGTTTGACGCAACTCGCACAAGTTTGTTTGACGCAACTGGCACAAGTTTGTTCTACGCAACTGGCACAAGTTTGTTCAACGCAACTGTCAGAAGACTGTTCGACGCAACTGGCACAAGTTTGTTCTACGCAACTGGCTCAAGTTTGTTCTACGCAAGTGGCACAAGTTTGTTTGACGCAACTGGAACAAGTTTGTTTGACGCAACTGGCACAATTTTGTTCTATGCAACTGGCCCAAGTTTGTTTGAAGCAACTAGCACAAGTTTGTTCTACACAACTGGCACAAGTTTGTTCTACGTAACTGGCACAAGTTTGTTCTACGCAACTGACACAAGTTTGTTCTACGCAACCGGCACAAGTTTGTTTGACATAAGTGGCACAAGTTTGTTCTACGCAACTGGCAAAAGTTTGTTCTACGCAACTGGCACAAGTTTGTTCGACGCAAGTGGCACAAGTTTGTTCGACGCAACTGGCACAAGTTTGTTTGACACAACTGGCACAGTTTGTTCTACGCAACTGGCACAAGTTTGCTCGATGCAACTGGCACAAGTTTGTTTGACACAACTGGCACAAGCTTGTTCGACACAACTGGCACAAGTTTGTTCGATGCAAATGGCACAAGTTTGTTCGACGCAACTGGCACAAGTTTGTTTAACGCAACTGGCACAAGTTTATTCGACCCAACTGGCAAAAGTTTGTTTGACGAAACTGGCACAAGTTTTTTTGACACATCTGGCACAAGTTTGTTTGACTTAACTGGCACAAGGTTGTTTGACGCAACTGGCACAAGGTTGTTCTACACAAATGGCACAAGTTTGTTCTATGCAACTGACACAAGTTTGTTTGACGCAACTGGCACAAGTTTGTTCTACGTAACTGGCACAAGTTTCTTTGACGAAACTGGCACAAGTTTGTTCGACGCAACTGGCCCAAGTTTGTTTGACGCAACTGGCACAAGTTTGTTTGACAAAACTGGCTCAAGTTTGTTCTACACAACTGGCACAAGTTTGTTTGACGCAACTGGCACAAGTTTGTACGACGCAACTGGCACAAGTTTGTTCTATGCAACTGGCACAAGTTTGTTCGACGCAACTGGCACAAGTTTGTTCGACGCAACTGGCACAAGTTTCTTTGACCCAACTGGCACAAGTTTGTTTGACACAACTGGCACAAGTTTGTTCGACGCAACTGGCACAAGTTTGTTCGACGCAACTGGCACAAGTTTGTTTGACGCAACTGGTACAAGTTTGTTCTACGCAACTGGCACAAGTTTGTTCGACACAACTGGCACAAGTTTGTTTGACGCAACTGGCACAAGTTTGTTCGACGCAACTGGCACAAGTTTGTTCTACGCAACTGGCACAATTTTGTTGGAAGCAACTGGCACAAGTTTGTTCGACGCAACTGGCACAAATTTGTTCGACGCAACTGGCACAAGTTTGTTTGACGCAACTGGTACAAGTTTGTTCTACGCAACTGGCACAAGTTTGTTCGACACAACTGGCACAAGTTTGTTCTATGCAACTCTTACTAGTTTGTTGTACACAACTGGCACAAGTTTGTTCTACGCAAATGGCAAATGTTTGTTCTACGCATCTGGCACAAGTTTGTTCTATGCAACTGGCAGTAGTGTGTTCTACGCAACTGGCAGAAATTTGTTTGACACAACTGGCACATGTTTGTTCTACCCAACTGGCACAAGTTTGTTCGACGCAACTGGTACAAGTTTGTTTAACGTAACTGGCACAAGTTTCTTTGACCCAACTGGCACAAGTTTGTTTGACACAACTGGCACAAGTTTGTTCGACGCAACTGGCACAAGTTTGTTTGACGCAACTGGCAAAAGTTTTTTTGACGCAACTGGCACAAGTTTGTTCTTCGCAACATGCACAAGTTTGTTCTACGCAACTGGCTCAAGTTTGTTTGACGCAACTGGCACAAGTTTGTTCTAAAAAACTGGCAGTAGTTTGTTTGATGCAACTGGCACAAGTTTGTTCGACACAACTGGCCCAAGTTTGTTTGAAGCAACTGGCACAAGTTTGTTAGATGCAACTGCCACAATTTGTTCGACGCAACTAGCACAAGTTTTTTCGACTAAATTTGTACAAGTTTGTTTGACAAAACTGGCACAAGTTTGTTTGACGCCACTGGCACAAGTTTGTTTGACGTAACTGGCACAAGTTTGTTCTACGCAACTGGCACAAGTTTGTTTGACGCAACTGGCACAAGTTTGTTCTATGCAACTCGCACAAGTTTGTTCTATGCAACTGGCACAAATTTGTTCTACGCAACTGGCACAAGTTTTCTCGATGCAAGTGGCACAAGTTGGTTCGCCGTAACTGGCACAAGTTTGTTCGACGCAACTGGCTCAAGTTTGTTCAACGTAACTGGCACAAGTTTGTTTGACGCAACTGGCACAAGTTTCTTCGACGCAACTGGCACAAGTTTGTTCGAAGAACTGGCACAAGTTTGTTTGACGCAATTGACACAAGTTTGTTCTACTCAACTGGCACAAGTTTGTTCTATGCAACTGGCACTAGTTTGTTTTATGCAACTGGCACAAGTTTGTTTGACGCAACTGGCACAAGTTTGTTCTACAAACTAGCACAAGTTTGTTCGACACAACTGGCACAAAGTTGTTCTACACAACTGGCACAAGTTTGTTCTACGCAACTGGCACAAGTTTGTTTGACGCAACTGGCACAAGGTTGTTCTACGCAACTGGCACAAGTTTGTTGGATGCCACTGACACAAGTTTGTTCGACGAAACTGGCCCAAGTTTTTTTGACGCAACTGGCACAAGTTTGTTTGACGCAACTGGCACAAGTTTGTTAGACGCAACTTGCACAAGTTTGTTCAACGCAAATGGCACAAGTTTGACGCAACTGGCACAAGTTTGTTTGACGCAACTGGCACAAGTTTGTTTGACGCAACTGGCACAAGTTTGTTAGATGCAACAGGCACAAGTTTGTTCAACGCAACTGGCACAAGTTTGACGCAACTGGCACAAGTTTGTTTGACGCAACTGGCACAAGTTTGTTTGACGCAACTGGCACAAGTTTGTTAGATGCAACAGGCACAAGTTTTTTCGACTCAATTGGTACAAGTTTGTTTGACGCAACTGGCACAAGTTTGTTTGACGCAAGAGGCACAAGTTTGTTTGGCGCAACTGGCACAAGTTTGTTTGACGCAAATGGCACATGTTTTTTTTTAAGCAACTGGCAGAAGTTTTCTCGAAGCAACTGGCACAAGTTTGTTCGCCATATGTGGCACAAGTTTGTTCGACGCAAGTGGCACAAGTTTGTTAGACGCAAATGGCACAAGTTTGTTTGACGCAACTGGCACAAGTTTGTTCGACGCAACTGGCACAAGTTTGTTCGACGCAACTGGCACAAGTTTGTTTGACGCAACTGGCACAAGTTTGTTCTACGCAACTGGCAAAAGTTTGTTCTATGCAACTGGCACTAATTTGTTCTATGCAACTGGCATAAGTTTGTTTGACGCAACTGGTACAAGTTTGTTCTACGCAACTGGCACAAGTTTGTTCGACGCAACTGGCACAAGTTTGTTTTACGCAACTCTACTAGTTTGTTGTACACAACTGGCACAAGTTTGTTTGACACAACTGGCACAAGTTTGTTCTACGCAAATGGCAAATGTTTGTTCTACGCATCTGGCACAGGTTTGTTCTATGCAACTGGCACTAGTGTGTTCTACGCAACTGGCAGAAATTTGTTTGACACATCTGGCACATTTTTGTTCTACCCAACTGGCACAAGTTTGTTCGATGCAACTGGTACAAGTTTGTTTAACGTAACTGGCACAAGTTTCTTTGACCCAACAGGCACAAGTTTGTTTGACACAACTGGCACAAGTTTGTTCGATGTAACTGGCACAAGTTTGTTTGACGCAACTGGCAAAAGTTTGTTTGACGCAAGTGGCACAAGTTTGTTCTACGCAACATGCACAAGTTTGTTCTTTGCAACTGGCACAAGTTTGCTTGATGCAACTGGCACAAGTTTGTTCTATGCAACTGGCACTAGTTTGTTTGATGCAACTGGCACAAGTTTGTTCAACGCAACTGGCCCAAGTTTGTTTGAAGCAACCGGCACAAGTTTGTTAGACGCAACTGCCACAATTTGTTTAACGCAACTGGCACAAGTTTTTTCGACTAAATTGGCAAAAGTTTGTTTGACACAACTGGCACAAGTTTGTTTCACGCCACTGGCACAAGTTTGTTTGACGCAACTGTCACAAGTTTGTTCTACGCAACTGGCACAAGTTTGTTTGACGCAACGGGCACAAGTTTGTTTGACGCAACTGGCACAAGTTTGTTCTATGCAACTGGCACAAGTTTGTTCTACGCAACTGGCACAAGTTTTCTCGATGCAAGTGGCACAAGTTGGTTTGCCGTAACTGGCACAAGTTTGTTCGACGCAACTGGCACAAGTTTGTTCGACGCAACTGGCACAGGTTTGTTTGACGCAACTGGCAAAAGTTTGTTTGACGCAACTGGCACAAGTTTGTTCAACGCAACTGGCACAAGTTTGTTTGACGCAACTGGAAAAAGTTTGTTTGACGGAACTGGCACAAGTTTGTTCTAGGAAACATGCACAAGTTTGTTCTACGCAACTGGCAAAAGTTTGTTTGGCGCAACTGGCACAAGTTTGTTCTATGCAACTGGCACTAGTTTGTTTGATGCAACTGGCACAAGTTTCTTTGACCCAACTGGCACAAGTTTGTTTGACACAACTGGAACAAGTTTGTTCGACGCAACTGGCACAAGTTTGTTTAAGCAACTGGCAAAAGTTTGTTTGACGCACCTCGCACAAGTTTGTTCTACGCAACAGGCACAAGTTTGTTCTACACAACTGGCACAAGTTTGTTTGACGCAACTGGCACAAGTTTGTTCTATGCAACTGGCACTAGTTTGTTTGATGCAACTGGCACAAGTTTGTTCGACGCAACTGGCCCAAGTTTGTTTGAAGCAACTGGCACAAGTGTGTTAGACGCAACTGCCACAATTTGTTCGACGCAACTGGCACAAGTTTTTTCGACTTAATTGGCATAAGTTTGTTTGACACAACTGGCACAAGTTTGTTTGACGCCACTGGCACAAGTTTGTTTGACGTAACTGGCACAAGTTTGTTCTACGCAACAGGCACAAGTTTGTTTGACGAAACTGGCACAAGTTTGTTTGACGCAACTGGCACAAGTTTGTTCTATGCAACTGGCACAAGTTTGTTCTACGCAACTGGCACAAGTTTTCTCGATGCAAGTGGCACAAGTTGGTTCGCCGTAACTGGCACAAGTTTGTTCGACGCAACTGGCACAAGTTTGTTCGACGCAACTGGCACAAGTTTGTTTGAGGCAACTGGCAAAAGTTTGTTTGACGCAACTGGCACAAGTTTGTTCGACGCAATTGGCACAAGTTTGTTTGACGCAACTGGCAAAAGTTTGTTTGACGCAACTGGCAAAAGTTTGTTCTACGCAACATGCACAAGTTTGTTCTACGCAACTGGCACAAGTTTGTTTTACGCAACTGGCACAAGTTTGTTCTATGCAACTGGCACTAGTTTGTTTGATTTAACTGCCACAAGTTTGTTCGACGCAACTGGCCCAAGTTTGTTTGACGTAACTGCCACAAGTTTGTTCGACGCAACTGGCACAAGTTTTTTCGACTCAATTGGCACAAGTTTGTTTGACACAACTGGCACAAGTTTGTTTGAAGCAACTGGCACAAGTTTGTTTGACGCAACTGACACAAGGTTGTTCTACGTAACTGGCACAAGTTTGTTCTATGCAACTGGCACAAGTTTGTTCTATGCAACTGGCACAAGTTTGTTCGATGCAACTGGCACAAGTTTGTTCGACGCAACTGGCACAAGTTTGATCGACGCAACTGGCACAAGTTTGTTCGACGCAACTGGCACAAGTTTTTTCTACATAACTGGCACAAGTTTGTTTGACGCAACTGGCACAAGTTTGTTTGATGCAACTGGCACAAGTTTTCTCGACGCAAGTGGCACAAGTTGGTTCGAAGCAACTGGCACAAGCTTGTTTGACGCAACTGGCACAAGTTTGTTCAACACAACTGGCACAAGTTTGATCGACGAACTGGCACAAGTTTGTTTGACGCAATTGGCACAAGTTTGTTCTACTTAACTGGTACAAGTTTGTTCTATGCAACTGGCACTAGTTTGTTTTACGCAACTGGCATAAGTTTGTTTGACGCAACTGGCACAAGTTTGTTCTACAAACTAGCACAAGTTTGTTCGACGCAACTGGCACAAGGTTGTTCTACGCAACTGGCACAAGTTTGTTCTACGCAACTGGCACAAGGTTGTTCTACGCAACTGACACAAGTTTGTTGGATGCCACTGACACAAGTTTGTTCGACGAAACTGGCCCAAGTTTTTTTGACGCAACTGGCACAAGTTTGTTAGACGCAACTGGCACAAGTTTTTTCAACTCAATCAGCACAAGTTCGTTTTGCGCAACTGGAACAAGTTTGTTTGACGCATCTGACACAAGTTTGTTTGACGCAACTAGCACAAGTTTGTTTGATGCAACTGGCACAAGTTTATTTGATGCAACTGGCACAAGTTTTCTCGACGAAACCTGCACAAGTTTGTTCGCCGTAACTGGCACAAGTTTGTTCGACGCAACTGGCACAAGTTTGTTTGACACAACTGGCACAAGTTTGTTCTACATAACTGGCACAAGTTTGTTCTCTGCAACTGGCACAAGTTTGTTCTACGCAACTGGCACAAGTTTGTTCGACGCAACTGGCACAAGTTTGTTTGACGCAACTGGCACAAGTTGGTTTGACGCAACTGGCACAAGGTTGTTCTATGCAACTGGCACAAGTTTGTTCTATGCAACTGGCACAAGTTTGTTGTACACAACTGGCACAAGTTTGTTTGACACAACTGGCGCAAGTTTGTTCTACGCAAATTGCAAAAGTTTGTTCTACGCATCTGGCACAAGTTTGTTCTATGCAACTAGCACTAGTTTGTTTGACGCAACTGGCACAAATTTGTTTGACGCAACTGGCACATGTTTCTTTTACCCAACAGGCACAAGTTTGTTCGACGCAACTGGCACAAGTTTGTTCTACACAACTGGCACAAGTTTGTTTGACACAAGTGGCACATGTTTGTTCTAAGCACCTGGCACAAGTTTGTTCGACGGACCTGGTGCAAGTTTGTTCGACGCAACTGGCACAAGTTTGTTCGACACAACTGGCACAAATTTGTACGACGCAACTGGTACAAGTTTGTTTAACGTAACCGGCACAAGTTTGTTCGACCCAACTGGCACAAGTTTGTTTGACACAACTGGCACAAGTTTGTTCAACGCAACTGGTACAAGTTTGTTTGACGCAACTGGCACAAGTTTGTTTAGCGCAACTGGCACAAGGTTGTTCTACGCAACATGTACAAGTTTGTTCTACGCAACTGGCACAAGTTTGTTTGACGCAACTGGCACAAGTTTGTTCTATGCAACTGGCATTAGTTTGTTCGATGCAACTGGCACAAGCTTGTTCGACGCAACTGGCACAAGTTTGTTTGATGCAACTGGCACAAGTTTGTTAGACGCAACTTGCACAAGTTTGTTCAACGCAACTGGCACAAGTTTTTTCGAATCAATTGGCACAAGTTTGTTTGACGCAACTAGCACAACTTTGTTTGACGCAACTGGCACAAGTTTTGTTTGACGCAACTGGCACAAGTTTGTTTGACTCAACTGGCACAAGTTTGTTTGACGCAACTGGCACAAGATTGTCTGACGCAACTGGCACAAGTTTGTTCGCCGAAACTGGCACAAGTTTGTTCGACACAACTGGCACAAGTTTGTTCGGCGCAACTGGCACAAGTTTGTTTGACGCAACTGGCACAAGTTTCTTCGACGCAACTGGCACAAGTTTGTTCGACGCAACTGGCACAAGTTTGTTTGATGCAATTGGCACAAGTTTGTTCTACTCAACTGGCACAAGTTTGTTCTACTCAACTGGCACAAGTTTGCTCTATGCAACTGGCACTGGTTTGTTTTACGCAACTGGCATAAGTTTGTTTGACGCAACTGGCACAAGTTTGTTCTACCAACTAGCACAAGTTTGTTCGATGCAACTGGCACAAGGTTGTTCTACGCAACTGGCACAAGTTTGTTCTACGCAACTGGCACAAGTTTGTTTCGACGCAACTGGCACAAGTTTGTTCGACGCAACTGGCACAAGTTTGTTGGATGCCACTGGCACAAGTTTGTTCTACATAACTGGCACAAGTTTGTTCTATGCAAATGGCACAAGTTTGTTCTACGCAACTGGCACAAGTTTGTTCTACGCATCTGGCACAATTTTGTTCTATGCAACTGGCACTAGTTTGTTCTACGCAATTGGCACAAGTTTGTTTGACGCAACTGGCACAAGTTTGTTCTACCCAACTGACACAAGTTTGTTCGACGCAACTGGCACAAGTTTGTTCTACGCAACTGACACAAGTTTGTTTGACACAACTGGCAGAAGTTTGTTCAACGCAGTTGGCACAAGTTTGTTTGACGCAACTGTCGCAAGTTTGTTCGACGCAACTGGCACAAGTTTGTTCGACGCAACTGGCAAAAGTTTGTTTGAAGCAACTGGCACAAGTTCGTTTGACGCAACTGGCACAAGGTTCTTCTACGCAACTGGCACAAGTTTCTTTGACGCAACTGGCACAAGTTTGTTCTATGCAACTGGCACAAGTTTGTTTGACGCAACTGGCACAAGTTTGTTTGACGCAACTGGCACAAGTTCGTTTGACGCAACTGGCACAAGTTTGTTTGAAGCAACTGGCACAAGTTTGTTCGGCGCAACTGGCACAAGTTTGTTTGACGAAACTGGCACAAGTTTGTTTGACGCAACTGGCACAAGTTTGTTTGACGCAATTGGCACAAGTTTGTTTGACGAAACTGGCACAAGTTTGTTAGACGCAACTGGCACAAGTTTGTTCGACGTAACAGGCACAAGTTTTTTCGACTCAACTGGTACAAGTTTGTTTGACGCAACTGGCACAAGTTTGTTTGATGCAAGAGGCACAAGTTTGTTTGACGCAACTGGCACAAGTTTGTTTGACGCAACTGGCACAATTTTTTTTTTTACGCAACTGGCACAAGTTTTCTCGAAGCAACTGGCACAAGTTTGTTCGCCATATCTGGCACAAGTTTGTTCGACGCAACTGGCACAAGTTTGTTCGACGCAAATGGCACAAGTTTGTTTGACGCAACTGGCACAAGTTTCTTCGACGCAACTGGCACAAGTTT
The DNA here is from genome assembly GCA_039081455.1 of Macrobrachium rosenbergii. Classification (NCBI taxonomy): domain Eukaryota; kingdom Metazoa; phylum Arthropoda; class Malacostraca; order Decapoda; family Palaemonidae; genus Macrobrachium; species Macrobrachium rosenbergii. The sequence continues at coordinate 693,889 of JANJGK010000180.1, read as the reverse complement.
GTTCGACGCAACTGGCACAAGTTTGTTTGACGCAACTGGCACAAGTTTGTTCTACGCAACTGGCACAAGTTTGTTCTATGCAACTGGCACTAGTTTGTTCTATGCAACTGGCATAAGTTTGTTTGACGCAACTGGTACAAGTTTGTTCTACGCAACTGGCACAAGTTAGTTCGACGCAACTGGCACAAGTTTGTTCTACGCAACTCTTACTAGTTTGTTGTACACAACTGGCAAAAGTTTTTTTGACACAACTGGCACAAGTTTGTTCTACGCAAATGGCAAATGTTTGTTCTACGCATCTGGCACAAGTTTGTTCTATGCAACTGGCACTAGTGTGTTCTACACAACTGGCACAAATTTGTTTGACACAACTGGCACATGTTTGTTCTACCCAACTGGCACAAGTTTGTTCGACGCATCTGGCACAATTTTGTTCTATGCAACTGGCACTAGTTTGTTCTACGCAACTGGCACAAGTTTGTTTGACGCAACTGGCACAAGTTTGTTCTACCCAACTGACACAAGTTTGTTCGACGCAACTGGCACAAGTTTGTTCTACGCAACTGACACAAGTTTGTTTGACACAACTGGCAGAAGTTTGTTCAACGCAGTTGGCACAAGTTTGTTTGACGCAACTGTCGCAAGTTTGTTCGACGCAACTGGCACAAGTTTGTTCGACGCAACTGGCAAAAGTTTGTTTGAAGCAACTGGCACAAGTTCGTTTGACACAACTGGCACAAGGTTCTTCTACGCAACTGGCACAAGTTTCTTTGACGGAACTAGCACAAGTTTGTTCTATGCAACTGGCACAAGTTTGTTTGACGCAACTGGCACAAGTTTGTTTGACGCAACTGGCACAAGTTTGTCTGACGCAACTGGCACAAGTTTGTTTGAAGCAACTGGCACAAGTTTGTTTGACGAAACTGGCACAAGTTTGTTTGACGCAACTAGCACAAGTTTGTTTGATGCAACTGGCAAAAGTTTGTTTGATGCAACTGGCACAAGTTTGTTAGACGCAACTGGCACAAGTTTATTCGACGTAACAGGCACAAGTTTTTTCGACTCAACTGGTACAAGTTTGTTTGACGCAACTGGCACAAGTTTGTTTGATGCAAGAGGCACAAGTTTGTTTGACGCAACTGGCACAAGTTTGTTTGACGCAACTGGCACAATGTTTTTTCTACGCAACTGGCACAAGTTTTCTCGAAGCAACTGGCACAAGTTTGTTCGCCATATCTGGCACGAGTTTGTTCGACGCAACTGGCACAAGTTTGTTCGACGCAAATGGCACAAGTTTGTTTGACGCAACTGGCACAAGTTTCTTCGACGCAACTGGCACAAGTTTCTTCGACGCAACTGGCACAAGTTTGTTCGACGCAACTGGCACAAGTTTGTTCTACGCAACTGGCACAAGTTTGTTCTATGCAACAGGCACTAGTTTGTTCTATGCAACTGGCATAAGTTTGTTTGACGCAACTGGTATAGGTTTGTTCTACGCAACTGGCACAAGTTTGTTCGACGCAACTGGCAGAAGTTTGTTCTACGCAACTCTTACTAGTTTGTTGTACACAACTGGCACAAGTTTTTTTGACACAACTGGCACAAGTTTGTTCTACGCAAATGGCAAATGTTTGTTCTACGCATCTGGCACAAGTTTGTTCTATGCAACTTGCACTAGTGTGTTCTACGCAACTGGCACAAATTTGTTTGACACAACTGGCACATGTTTGTTCTACCCAACTGGCACAAGTTTGTTTGACGCAACTGGCACAAGTTTGTTCTACGCAACTGGCGCAAGTTTGCTTGACACAATTGGCACAAGTTTGTTCTAAGCAACTGGCACAAGTTTGTTCGACGCAACTGGCACACGTTTATTCGACGCAACTGGCGCAAGTTTTATTCGACGCAACTAGAACAAGTTTGTTTAACGTAACTGGCACAAGTTTGTTCGACACAACTGGCACAAGTTTGTTTGACACAACTGGCACAATTTTGTTTGACGCAACTGGCACAAGATTGTTCTACGCAACATGTACAAGTTTGTTCTGCGCAACTGGCACAAGTTTTTTTTTATGCAACTGGCACAAGATTGTTCTATGCAACTGGCACTAGTTTGTTCGATGCCAGTGGCACAAGTTTGTTCGACGCAACTGGCACAAGTTTGTTTGACGCAACTGATTCAAGTTTGTTAGACGCAACTGGCACAAGTTTGTTCAACACAACTGGCAGAAGTTTTTTTTAATCAATTGGCACAAGTTTGTTTGACGCAACTGGCACAAGTTTGTTTGACGCAACTGGCACAAGTTTGTTTGACGCAACTGGCACAAGTTTATTTGACGCAACTGGCACAACTTTTCTCGACGCAACTGGCACAAGTTTGTTCGCCGTAACTGGCACAAGTTTGTTTGACGCAACTGGCACAAGTTTATTTGACGCAACTGGCACACGTTTTCTCGACACAAGTGGCACAAGTTGGTTCGCCGTAACTGGCACAAGTTTGTTCGACGCAACTGGCACAAGTTTGTTTGACGCAACTGGCACAAGTTTCTTCGACGCAACTGGCACAAGTTTGTTCGACGAACTGGCACAAGTTTGTTTGGCGCAATTGGCACAGGTTTGTTCTACTCAACTGGCACAAGTTTATTCTATGCAACTGGCACTAGTTTGTTTTACGCAACTGGCATAAGTTTGTTTGACGCAACTGGCACAAGTTTGTTCTACAAACTAGCACAAGTTTGTTCGACGCAACTGGCACAAGGTTGTTATACGCAACTGGCACAAGTTTGTTTTACGCAACTGGCACAAGTTTGTTTGACGCAACTGGCACAAGGTTGTTCTACGCAACTGGCACAAGTTTGTTGGATGCCACTGACACAAGTTTGTTCGACGAAACTGGCCCAAGTTTTTTTGACGCAACTGGCACAAGTTTGTCAGACCTAACTGGCACAAGTTTGTTCGACGCAACTGGCACAAGTTTTTTCGACTCAATTGGCACAAGTTTGTTTGACACAACTGGAACAAGTTTGGTTGACGCAACTGGCACAAGTTTGTTTGAAGCAACTGGCACAAGTTTGTTTGACGCAACTGGCAGAAGTTTATTTAAAGCAACTGGCACAAGTTTTCTCGACGAAACTGGCACAAGTTTGTTCGCCGTAACTGGCACAAGTTTGTTTGACGCAACTGGCACAAGTTTGTTTGACGCAACTGGCACAAGTTTGTTCTACATAACTGGCACAAGTTTGTTCAATGCAACTGGCACAAGTTTGTTCTACGCAACTGGCACAAGTTTGTTCTACGCATCTGGCAAAAGTTTGTTCTATGCAACTGGCACTAGTTTGTTCTACGCAACTGGCACAAGTTTGTTTGACGCAACTGGCACAAATTTGTTCTACCCAATTGACACAAGTTTGTTCGACGCAACTGGCACAAGTGTGTTCTACGCAACTGACACAAGTTTGTTTGACACAATTGGCAAAAGTTTGTTGAACGCAACTGGCACAAGTTTGTTCGACGCAACTGGCGCAAGTTTGTTCGACGCAACTGGCACAAGTTTGTTCGACACAACTGGCGAAAGTTTGTTCGATGCAACTAGCACAAGTTTGTTTAACGCAACTGGCACAAGTTTGTTTGACGCAACTGGCACAAGTTTGTTTGACGCAACTAGCACAAGTTTGTTTGACGCAACTGGCACAAGTTTGTTTGACGCAACTGGCACAAGTTTGTTTGACGCAACTGGCACAAGGTTCTTCTACGCAACTGGCACAAGTTTGTTCTACGCAAATGGCACAAGTTTGTTTGACGCAACTGGCACAAGTTTGTTCTACACAAATGGCACAAGTTTGTTTAACGCAATTGGCACAAGTTTGTTCGACGCAACTTGCACAAGTTTGTTAGACGCAACTTGCACAAGTTTGTTCGACGTAACAGGCACAAGTTTTTTCGACTCAATTGGTACAAGTTTGTTTGACGCAACTGGCACAAGTTTGTTTGACGCAAGAGGCACAAGTTTGTTTGACGCAACTGGCACAAGTTTGTTTGACGCAACTGGCACAAGTTTTTTTGACGCAACTGGCACAAGTTTTCTCGACGCAACCGGCACAAGTTTGTTCGCCATATCTGGCACAAGTTTGTTCGACGCAACTGGCACAAGTTTGTTCGACGCAACTGGCACATGTTTGTTTGACGCAACTGGCACAGGTTTCTTCGACACAACTGGCACAAGTTTGTTCGACGCAACTGGCACAAGTTTGTTCTATGCAACTGGCACAAGTTTGTTCTTTGCAACTGGCACTAGTTTGTTCTATGCAACTGGCATAAGTTTGTTTGACGCAATTGGCACAATTTTGTTCTACGCAACTGGCACAAGTTTGTTCTATGCATCTGGCACAAGTTTGTTGGACGCAACTGGTACAAGTTTGTTGGACGCAACTCTCACTAGTTTGTTCGAACCAACTGGCACAAGTTTGTTTTACACAACTGGCACAAGTTTGTTCGACGCAACTGGCTCAAGTTTGTTTGACGCAACTGGCACAAGTTTGTTCTACCCAACTGACACAAGTTTGTTCTATGCAACTGACACAAGTTTGTTTCACACAACTGGCAGAAGTTTGTTCAACGCAACTGGCACAAGTTTGTTTGACGCAACTGGCGCAAGCTTGTTCGACGCAATTGGCACAAGTTTGTTCGACGCAACTGGCACAAGTTTGTTCGATGCAACTGACACAAGTTTGTTTGACACAACTGGCAGAAGTTTGTTCAACGCAACTGGCTCAAGTTTGTTTGACGCAACTGGCGCAAGTTTGTTCGACGCAACTGGCACAAGTTTGTTCGATGCAACTTTCACAAGTTTGTTCGATGCAACTGGCACAAGTTTGTTTAACGCAACTGGCACATGTTTGTTCGACCCAACTGGCACAAGTTTGTTTGACGCAACTGGCACAAGTTTGTTTGACGCAACTAGCACAAGCTTGTTTGACACAACTGGCACAAGTTTGTTTGACGCAACTGGCAAAAGGTTGTTCTACGAAACTGGCACAAGTTTGTTCTACGCAACTGGCACAAGTTTGTTTGATGCAACTGGCAAAAGTTTGTTTGATACAACTGGCAGAAGTTTGTTTGACGCAACTGGCACAAGTTTGTTCGGCGCAACTGGCCCAAGTTTGTTTGAAGCAACTGGCACAAGTTTGTTAGACCCAACTGGCACAAGTTTGTTCGATGTAACTGGAACAAGATTTTTCGACTCAATTGGCAGTAGTTTGTTTGACGCAACTGGCACAAGTTTGTTTGACGCAACTTGCACAAGTTTGTTTGACGCAACTGGCACAAGTTTATTTGACGCAACAGGCACAAGTTTTCTCGACGCAACTGGCACAAGTTTGTTTGCCGTAACTGGCACAGGTTTGTTCGACGCAACTGGCACAAATTTGTTTGACGCAACTGGCACAAGTCTTTTTGACGTAACTGGCACAAGTTTTCTCGACGCAACTGGCACAAGTTTGTTCACCGTAACTGGCACAAATTTGCTCGACGCCACTGGCACAAGTTTGTTCAACGCAACTGGCACAAGTTTGTTTGACGCATCTGCAACTAATTTGTTCTATGCAACTGGCACAAGTTTGTTCTACGCAACTGGCACAAGTTTGTTCTACGCAACTGGCACAAGTTTGTTCTATGCAACTGGCACTAGTTTGTTCTACGCAACTGGCATAAGTTTGTTTGACGCAACTGGCACAAGTTTGTTCTACGCAACTGGCACAAGTTTGTTGGACGCAACTGGCACAAGTTTCTTCTACGCAACTGGCACAAGTTTGTTGGACGCAACTGGCTCAAGTTTGTTTGATGCAACTGGCACAAGTTTGTTCGACGCAACTGGCACAAGATTGTTCGACGCAACTGGCACAAGTTTGTTCGACGCAACTGGCACAAGTTTGTTTGACGCAACTGGGACAAGTTTTTTTTATTCACAACTGGCTCAATTTTTCTCGAAGCAGCTGGCACAAGTTTGTTCGCCATATCTGGCACAAGTTTGTTTGACGCAACTGGCACAAATTTGTTTGACGCAACTGGCACAAGTTTGTTCGACGCAACTGGCACAAGTTTGTTTGACGCAACTGGCACAAGTTTGTTCTACGCAACTGGCACAAGTTTGTTCTATGCAACTGGCACTAGTTTGTTCTATGCAACTGGCATAAGTTTGTTTGATGCAACTGGTACAAGTTTGTTCTACGCAACTGGCACAAGTTTGTTCGACACAACTGGCTCAAGTTTGTTCTACGCAACTCTTACTAGTTTGTTGTACACAACTGGCACAAGTTTGTTTGACAAAACTGGCACAAGTTTGTTCTACGCAAATGGCAAATATTTGTTCAACGCATCTGGCACAAGTTTGTTCTATGCAACTGGCACTAGTGTGTTCTACGCAACTGGCACAAATTTGTTTGACACAACTGGCACATGTTTGTTCTACCCAACTGGCACAAGTTTGTTCGATGCAACTGGCACAAGTTTGTTCTACGCAACTGGCACAAGTTTGTTTGACACAACTGGCACAAGTTTGTTCGAAGCAACTGGCACAAGTTTGTTCGACGGAACTGGCGCAGGTTTGTTCGACGCAACTGGCAAAAATTTGTTTGACGCAACTGGCACATGTTTGTTTTACCCAACAGGCACAAGTTTGTTCGACGCAACTTTCACAAGTTTGTTCTACACAACTGGCACAAGTTTGTTTGACACAAGTGGCACAAGTTTGTTCTAAGCACCTGGCAAAAGTTTGTTCGACGGAACTGGTGCAAGTTTGTTCGACGCAACTGGCACAAGTTTGTTCGACGCAACTGGCACAAATTTGTACGACGCAACTGGTACAAGTTTGTTTAACGTAACTGGCACAAGTTTGTTCGACCCAACTGGCAAAAGTTTGTTTCACACAACTGGCACAATTTTGTTCCAAGCAACTGGCACAAGTTTGTTTGACGCAACTGGCACAAGTTTGTTTGACGCAACTGGCACAAGTTTGTTCTATGCAACTGGCACAAGTTTGTTGGACGCAACTGGCACAAGTTTGTTCTACGCAACTGGCACAATTTTGTTGGACGCAACTGGCACAAGTTTGTTCGACGCATCTGGCACAAGTTTGTTCTACGCAACTGGCACAATTTTGTTGGACGCAACTGGCACAAGTTTGTTCGACGCAACTGGCACAAATTTGTTCGACGCAACTGGCACAAGTTTGTTCTACGCAACTGGCACAAGTTTGTTTTACGCATCTGGGACACGTTTGTTCTATGCAACTGGCACTAGTTTGTTCTAGGCAACTGGCACAAATTTGATTGACGCAACTGGCACATGTTTGTTCTACCCAACTGGCACAAGTTTGTTCGACTCAACTGGCACAAGTTTGTTCTACGCAACTGGCACAAGTTTGTTTGACACAACTGGCACAAGTTTGTTCTAAGCAACTGGCCCAAGTTTGTTCGACGGAACTGGCGCAAGTTTGTTTGACGCAACTGGCACAAGTTTGTTCGACGCAACTGGCACAAGTTTGTTCGATGCAACTGGTACAAGTTTCTTTAACTTAACTGGCACAAGTTTCTTCGACCCAACTGGCACAAGTTTGTTTGACACAACTGGCACAAGTTTGTTTGACGCAACTGGCACAAGTTTGTTTGACGCAACTGGCAAAAGTTTTTTTGACGCAACTGGCACAAGTTTGTTCTACGCAACATGCACAAGTTTGTTCTACGCAACTGGCACAAGTTTGTTTGACGCAACTGGCACAAGTTTGTTCTATGGAACTGGCACTAGTTTGTTTGATGCAACTGGCATAAGTTTGTTCGATGCAACAGCCCAAGTTTGTTTGACGCAACTGGCACAAGTTTGTTAGACGCAACTGCCACAAGTTTGTTCGACGCAACATGCACAAGTTTTATCGACTCAATTGGCACAAGTTTGTTTGACGCCACTGGCACAAGTTTGTTTGACGTAACTGGCACAAGTTTGTTTGACGCAACTGGCTCAAGTTTGTTCGCCGTAACTGGCAAAAGTTTTTTCGACGCAACTGGCACAAGTTTGTTTGATGCAACTGGCACAAGTTTGTTTGATGCAACTGGCACAAGTTTCTTTGACGAAACTGGCACAAGTTTGTTCGACGCAACTGGCACAAGTTTGTTTGACGCAATTGGCACAAGTTTGTTCTATGCAACTGGCACAAGTTTGTTCTATGCAACTGGCACTAGTTTGTTCTACGCAACTGGCATAAGTTTGTTTGGCACAACTGGCACAAGTTTGTTCTATGCAACTGGCACAAGTTTGTTCGACGCAACTGGCACAAGGTTGTTCTACGCAACTGGCACAAGTTTGTTCTACACAACTGGCACAAGTTTGTTTGACGCAACTGGCACAAGTTTTTTTTACGCAACTGGCATAAGTTTGTTCGATGCCACTGGCACAAGTTTGTTTGACGCTACTGGCACAAGTTTGATGGACGCAACTGGCAAAAGTTTGTTCGACTCAACTGGCACAAGTTTGTTCGATGCAACTGGCACAAGTTTGTTTGACGTAACTGGCAAAAGTTTGTTTGACGCAACTGGCACAAGTTTGTATGATGCAACTGGCACAAGGTTGTTCTATGCAACTGGCACAAGTTTGTTCTATGCAATTGGCACAAGTTTGTTTGACGCAACTGGCACAAGTTTGTTTGACGCAACAGGCACAAGTTTGTTCTACATAACTGGCACAAGTTTGTTGTACACAATTGGCACAAGTTTGTTTGAAACAACTGGTACAAGTTTGTTCTACGCAAATGGCAAAAGTTTGTTCTATGTATCTGGCACAAGTTTGTTCTATGCAACTGGCACTAGTTTGTTCTACGCAACTGGCACAAATTTGTTTGACGCAACTGGCACATGTTTGTTCAGCCAACTGTCACAAGTTTGTTCGAAGCAACTGGCACAAGTTTGTTCTACGCAACTGGCACAAGTTTGTTTGACACAACTGGCACAAGTTTGTTCTAATCAACTGGCACAAGTTTGTTCGACGCAACTGCCAAAAGTTTGTTCGACGCAACTGGCACAAGTTTGTTTGACGCAACTGGCACAAATTTGTACGACGCAACTGGTACAAGTTTGTTTAACGTAACTGGCACAAGTTTGTTCGACCCACCTGGTACAAGTTTGTTTCATACAACTGGCACAAGTTTGTTCGAAGCAACTGGTACAAGTTTGTTTGACGCAACTGGCACAAGTTTGTTTAATGCAACTGGCACAAGGTTGTTCTACGCAACATGTACAAGTTTGTTCTACGCAACTGGCACAAGTTTGTTTGACGCAACTGGCACAAGTTTGTTCTATGCAACTAGCACTAGTTTGTTTGATGCAACTGGCACAAGTTTGTTCGACGCAACTGGCACAAGTTTGTTTGACGCAACTGGCACAAGTTTATTAGACGGAACTTGCACAAGTTTGTTCAACGCAACTGGCACAAGTTTTTTCGAATCAATTGGCACAAGATTGTTTGACGCAACTGGCACAGCTTTGTTTGACGCAACTGGCACAAGTTTGTTTGATGCAACTGGCACAAGTTTGTTTGATGCAACTGGCACAAGTTTATTTGACGCAACTGGCACAACTTTTCTCGACGCAACTGGCACAAGTTTGTTCGCCATAACTGGCACAAGTTTGTTTGACGCACCTGGCACAAGTTTATTTGACGCAACTGGCACAAGTTTCTCGACGCAAGTGGCACAAGTTTGTTCGCCGTAACTGGCCCAAGTTTGTTCGACGCAACTGGCACAAGTTTGTTCGACGCAACTGGCACAACTTTGTTTGACGTAACTGGCACAAGTTTCTTCGGCGCAACTGGCACATGTTTTGTTCGACGCAACTGGCACAAGTTTGTTTGATGCAATTGGCACAAGTTTGTTCTACTCAACTGGCACAAGTTTGTTCTATGCAACTGGCACTAGTTTGTTTTACGCAACTGGCATAAGTTTCTTTGACGCAACTGGCACAAGTTTGTTCTACCAACTAGCACAAGTTTGTTCGACGCAACTGGCACAAGGTTGTTCTACGCAACTGGCACAAGTTTGTTCTACGCAACTGGCACAAGTTTGACGCAACTGGCCCAAGTTTGTTCGACGCAACTGGCACAAGTTAGTTGGATGCCACTGGCACAAGTTTGTTCGACGAAACTGGCACAAGTTTTTTTGACGCAACTGGCACAAGTTTGTTCGACACAACTGGCACAAGTTTGTTTGACGCAACTGGCACAAGTTTGTTCTACATAACTGGCACAAGTTTGTTCTATGCAACTGGCACAAGTTTGTTCTACGCATCTGGCACAAGTTGGTTCTATGTAACTGGCACTAGTTTGTTCTACGCAAATGGCACAAGTTTGTTCGGCACAACTGGCACAACTTTGTTCTACCCAAATGACAAAAGTTTGTTCGACGCAACTGGCACAAGTTTGTTCTACGCAACTGACACAAGTTTGTTTCATACAACTCACAGAAGTTTGTTCAACGCAACTGGCACAAGTTTGTTTGACGCAACTGTCGCAAGTTTGTTTGACGCAACTGGCATAAGTTTGTTCGACGCAACTGGCAAAAGTTTGTTCGATGCAACTGGCACAAGTTTGTTTAACGCAACTGGCACAAGTTTGTTCGGCCCAACTGGCACAAGTTTGTTTGACGCAACTGGCACATGTTTGTTTGACGCAACTGGCACAAGTTCATTTGACGCAACTGGCACAATTTCGTTTGACGCAACTGGCACAAGGTTCTTCTACGCAACTGGCACAAGTTTGTTTGACGCAACTGGCACAAGTTTGTTCTACGCAACTGGCACAAGTTTGTTTGACGCAACTGGCACAAGTTTGTTTGACGCAACTGGCACAAGTTTGTTTGATGCAACTGGTACAAGTTTGTTAGACGCAACCAGCACAAGTTTGTTCGACGTAACAGGCACAAGTTTTTTCGACTCAATGGGTACAAGTTTGTTTGACGCAACTGGCTGAGGTTTGTTTGACGCAAGAGGCACAAGTTTGTTTGACGCAACTGGCACATGTTTTTTTTTACGCAACTGGCACAAGTTTGTTCTACGCAACTGGCACAAGTTTGTTTGACACAACTGGCACAAGTTTGTTCTACGCAAATGGCAAAAGTTTGTTCTACGCATCTGGTACAAGTTTGTTCTAGGCAACTGTCACTAGTTTGTTTGACGCAACTGGCACAAATTTGTTTGACGCAACTGGCACATGTTTGTTCTACCCAACAGGCACAAGTTTGTTCGACGCAACTGGCACAAGTTTGTTCTACACAACTGGCACAAGTTTGTTTGACACAAGTGGCACAAGTTTGTTCTAAGCACCTGGCACAAATTTGTTCGACGGAACTGGCGCAAGTTTGTTCGATGCAACTGGCACAAGTCTGTTCGACGCAACTGGCACAAATTTGTATGACGCAACTGGTACAAGTTTGTTTAACGTAACTGGCACAAGTTTCTCGACGCAAGTGGCACAAGTTTGTTCGCCGTAACTGGCACAAGTTTGTTCGACGCAACTGGCACAAGTTTGTTCGGCGCAACTGGCACAAGTTTGTTTGACGCAACTGGCACAAGTTTGTTCGACGCAACTGGCACAAGTTTGTTCGACGCAACTGGCACAAGTTTGTTCTACTCAACTGGCACAAGTTTGTTCTACTCAACTGGCACAAGTTTGTTCTATGCAACTGCCACTAGTTTGTTTTACGCAACTGGCATAAAGTTGTTTGACGCAACTGGCACAAGTTTGTTCTACCAACTAGCACAAGTTTGTTCGACGCAACTGGCACAAGGTTGTTCTACGCAACTGGCACAAGTTTGTTTCGACCCAACTGGCACAAGTTTGTTCGACGCAACTGGCACAAGTTTGTTGGATGCCACTGGCACAAGTTTGTTCGACGAAACTGGCCCAAGTTTTTTTTACGCAACTGGCACAAGTTTGTTCGACACAACTGGCACAAGTTTGTTCGACGCAACTGGCACAAGTTTGTTCTACATAACCGGCACAAGTTTGTTCTATGCAACTGGCACAAGTTTGTTCTACGCAACTGGCACAAGTTTGTTCTACGCATCTGGCACAATTTTGTTCTATGCAACTGGCACTAGTTGGTTCTACGCAACTGGCACAAGTTTGTTTGACGCAACTGGCACAAGTTTGTTCTACCCAACTGAGAAAAGTTTGTTCGAAGCAACTGGCACAAGTTTGTTCTACGCAACTGACACAAGTTTGACACAACTGGCAGAAGTTTGTTCAACGCAACTGGCACAAGTTTGTTTGACGCAACTGTCGCAAGTTTGTTCGACGCAACTGGCACAAGTTTGTTCGACGCAACTGGCAAAAGTTTGTTTGACGCAACTGGCACAAGTTCGTTTGACGCAACTGGCACAAGGTTCTTCCACGCAACTGGCTCAAGTTTCTTTGACGCAACTGGCACAAGGTTCTTCCACGCAACTGGTGCAAGTTCGTTTGACGCAACTGGCACAAGGTTCTTCCATGCACCTGCGCAAGTTTCTTTGACGCAACTGGCACAAGTTTGTTTGACGCAATTGGCACAAGTTTGTTTGACGCAACTGGCACAAGTTTGTTTGACGCAACTGGCACAAGTTTGTTAGACGCAACTGGCACAAGTTTGTTTGACGTAACAGGCACAAGTTTTTTCGACTCAATTGGTACAAGTTTGTTTGACGCAACTGGCACAAGTTTGTTTGACGCAAGAGGCACAAGTTTGTTTGACGCAACTGGCACAAGTTTGTTTGACGCAACTGGCACAAGTTTTTTTTTACGCAACTGGCACCATTTTTCTCGAAGCAACTGGCACAAGTTTTTCGCCATATCTGGCACAAGTTTGTTAGACGCAACTGGCACATGTTTGTTCAATGCAACTGGCACATGCTTTTTCGAATCAATTGGCACAAGTTTGTTTGACGCAACTGGCACAAGTTTTTTTGACGCAACTGGCACAAGTTTGTTTGACGCAACTGGCACAAGTTTGTTTGACGCAACTGGCACAAGCTTATTTGACGCAACTGGCACAACTTTTCTCGACGCAACTGGCACAAGTTTGTTCGCCTTAACTGGCACAAGTTTGTTTGACGCAACTGGCACAAGTTTATTTGACGCAACTGGCACAAGTTTTCTCGACGCAAGTGGCACAAGTTGGTTCGCCGTAACTGGCACAAGTTTGTTCGACGCAACTGGCACAAGTTTGTTCGACGCAACTGGCACAAGTTTGTTTGACGCAACTGGCACAAGTTTCTTCAATGCTACTGGCACAAGTTTGTTCGACGCAACTGGCACAAGTTTGTTTGATGCAATTGGCACAAGTTTGTTCTACTCAACTGGGACAAGTTTGTTCTGTGCAACTGGCACTAGTTTGTTTTACGCAACTGGCATAAGTTTGTTTGACGCAACTGGCACAAGTTTGTTTTACTAACTAGCACAAGTTTGTTTGACACAACTGGCACAAGTTTTTTCGACGCAACTGGCACAAGTTTGTTGGATGCCACTGGCACAAGTTTGTTTGACGAAACTGGCCCAAGTTTTTTGACGCAACTGGCACAAGTTTGTTAGACGCAACTGGCACAAGTTTGTTCGACGCAACTGGCACAAGTTTTTTCAACTCAATTGGCACAAGTTTATTTGACGCAACTGGAACAAGTTTGTTTGATGCAACTGGCACAAGTTTGTTTGACGCAACGGGCAAAAGTTTGTTTGACGCAACTGGCACAAGTTTATTTGACGCAACTGGCACAAGTTTTCTCGACGAAACTGGCACAAGTTTGTTCGCCGTAACTGGCACAAGTTTGTTCTATGCAACTGGCACAAGTTTGTTTTACGCAACTGGCACAAGTTTGTTCTACACATCTGGCACAAGTTTGTTCTATGCAACTGGCACTAGTTTGTTCTACGCAACTGGCACATGTTTGTTTGATGCAACTGGCAAAAGTTTGTTCTACCCAACTGACACAAGTTTGTTCGACGCAACTGGCACAAGTTTTTTCTACGCAACTGACACAAGTTTGTTTGACACAACTGGCAGAAGTTTGTTCAACGCAACTGGCACAAGTTTGTTTGACGTAACTGGCGCAAGTTTGTTCGATGAAACTGTCACAAGATTGGTCGACGCAACTGGCAAAAGATTTTTCGATGCAACTGGCACAAGTTTGTTTAACGCAACTGGCACAAGTTTGTTCGACCCAACTGGCACAAGTTTGTTCTATGCAACTGGCACTAATTTGTTTGACGCAACTGGCACAAGTTTGTTTGACGCAACTGGCACACGTTCGTTCGACCCAACTGGCACAAGGTTCTTCCACGCAACTGGCACAAGTTTGTTTGACGCAACTGGCACAAGTTTGTTCTACGCAACTGGCACAAGTTTGTTTGACGCAACTGGCACAAGTTTGTTTGACGCAACTGGCACAAGTTTGTTTGATGCAACTGGCACAAGTTTGTTAGACGCAACTGGCACAAGTTTGTTTGATACAAGAGGCACAAGTTTGTTTGACGCAACTGGCACAAGATTGTTTGACGCAACTGGCACAAGTTTTTTTTTACGCAACTGGCACAAGTTTTCTCGAAGCAACTGGCACAAGTTTTTTCGCCATATCTGGCACAAGTTTCTTCGACGCATCTGGCACAAGTTTGTTCAACGCAAATGGCACAAGTTTGTTTGATGCAACTGGCACAAGTTTCTTCGACGCAACTGGCACAAGTTTGTTCGACGCAACTGGCACAAGTTTGTTTGACGCAACTGGTACAAGTTTGTTCTACGCAACTGGCACAAGTTTGTTCTATGCAACTGGCATAAGTTTGTTTGACGCAACTGGTACAAGTTTGTTCTACGCAACTGGCACAAGTTTGTTCTATGCAACTGGCATAAGTTTGTTTGACGCAACTGGTACAAGTTTGTTCTACGCAACTGGCACAAGTTTGTTCGACACAACTGGCACAAGTTTGTTCTACGCAACTCTTACTAGTTTGTTGTACACAACTGGCACAGGTATGTTTGACACAACTGGGACAAGTTTGTTCTACGCAAATGGCAAATGTTTGTTCTACGCAACTCTTACTAGTTTGTTGTACACAACTGGCACAGGTATGTTTGACACAACTGGCACAAGTTTGTTCTATGCAATTGGCACTAGTGTGTTCTACGCAACTGGCACAAATTTGTTTGACACAACTGGCACATGTTTGTTCTACCCAACTGGCACAAGTTTGTTCGGCGCAACTGGCAGAAGTTTGTTTGATGCAACTGGCACAAGTTTGTTTGACACAACTGGCACAAGTTTGTTCTAAGCAACTGGCACAAGTTTGTTCGACGGAACTGGCGCAAGTTTTTTCGACGCAACTGGCAAAAGTTTGTTCGACGCAACTGGCACAAGTTAGTACGACGCAACTGGAACAAGTTTGTTTAACATAACTGGCACAAGTTTGTTCGACCCAACTGGCACAAGTTTGTTTGACACAACTGGCACAAGTTTGTTTGACGCAACTGGCACAAGAATGTTCTACACAACATGTACAAGTTTGTTCTACGCAAGTGGCACAAGTTTTTTTTGACGCAACTGGCACAAGTTTGTTCTATGCAACTGGCACTAGTGTGTTCGATGCAACGGGCACAAGTTTGTTTGACGCAACTGGCACAAGTTTGTTTGACGCAACTGGCACAAGTTTATTTGACGAAACTGGCACAAGTTTGTTCGACGCAACTGGCACAAGTTTGTTTGACGCAACTGGCACAAGTTTGTTTGACGCAACTGGCACAAGTTTATTTGACGAAATTGGCACAACTTTTCTCGACGCAACTGGCACAAGTTTGTTCGCCGTAACTGGCACAAGTTTGTTTGACGCAACTGGCACAAGTTTATTTGACGCAACTGGCACAAGTTTTCTCGACGCAAGAGGCACAAGTTGGTTCGCCGTAACTGGCACAAGTTTGTTCGACGCAACTGGCACAAGTTTGTTCGACGCAATTGGCAAAAGTTTGTTTGACGCAACTGGCACAAGTTTCTTCGACGCAACTGGCACAAGTTTGTTCGACGAACCGGCACAAGTTTGTTTGACGCAATTGGCACAAGTTTGTTCTACTCAACTGGAACAAGTTTGTTGTATGCAACTGGCACTAGTTTGTTTTACGCAACTGGCATAAGTTTGTTTGATGCAACTGGCACAAGTTTGTTCTACAAACTAGCACAAGTTTGTTCGACGCAACTGGCACAAGTTTGTTAGACGAAACTGGCACAAGTTTGTTCGACGTAACTGGAACAAGTTTTTTCGACTCAATTGGCACAAGTTTGTTTGACGCAACTGGCAAAAGTTTGTTTGACGCAACTGATACAAGTTTGTTCGACGCAACTGGCACAAGTTTGTTCGACGCAACTGGCACAAGTTTGTTCGACGCAACTGGCACAAGTTTGTTCGACGCAACTGGCACAACTTTGTTCGACGCACCTGGCACAAGTTTGTTTGACGCAACTGGCCCAAGTTTTTTTGACGCAACTGGCACAAGTTTTTTCGACGCAACTGGCACAAGTTTTTTCGACTCAATTGGCACAAGTTTGTTTGGTGCAACTGGAACAAGTTTGTTTGACGCAACTGGAACAAATTTGATTGACGCAACTGGCACAAGTTTGTTTGACGCAACTGGCACAAGTTTGTTTGATACAACTGGCACAAGTTTATTTGACGCAACTGGCACAAGTTTTCTCGACGAAACTGCCACAAGTTTGTTCGCCGTAACTGGCACAGGTTTGTTCGACACAACTGGCACAAGTTTGTTCGATTCAACTGGCACAAGTTTCTTCTACATAACTGGCACAAGTTTGTTCTATGCAACTGGCACAACTTTGTTCTACACAACTGGCACTATGCTCTAGATTGAGAAAATGATAGTCTTCGTATTGGCGCCAAAATCTTCACCGAAGAATCCCTTAAGACTCCTTGATTCTTTCTTCAGGAGAATTGGACCCCTGGAACATAAAAAAAAAAAGGACCCCTTACCAAAGATTTCCTCCGGAATCGCCGGAGGTGGCCATCATTACATTAATGGCTATGCTCTAGTTTGAGAAAATTATAGTCTTTATATTGGCGCCAAAATCTTCACCAAAGAATCCCTGAAGACTCCTTGATTCTTTCTTCAGCTGAATTGGACCCCTGGGCCCTACAAAAAAAAAAAACAAAAAAGGATCCCTTACAAAAGATTTTCTCCAGAATTGCAGGAGGTGGCCATCATTACATGAATGACTATGCTCTAGTTTGAGAAAATGATAGTCTTCGTTTTGGCGCCAAAATCTTCACCGAAGAATCCCTGAAGACTCCTTGAAGATTCTTTCTTCAGGAGAATTGGACCCCTGGTCCCCACAAAAAAAAAAAACAAAGAAGGTCCCCTTACCAAAGTTTTCCTACGGAATCGCCGGAGTTGTCCATCATTACATGAATGACTATGCTCTAGTTTGAGAAAATGATAGTCTTCGTATTGGCTCCAAAATCTTCACCGAAGAATCCCTGAAGACTCCTTGAAGATTCTTTCTTCAGTTGAATTGGACCCCTGGGCCCCACAAAAAAAAACAAAAAAGGACCCCTTACCAAAGATTTCCTCCGGAATCGCCAGAGGTGGCCATCATTACATGAACGACTATGCTCTAGTTTGAGAAAATGATAGTCTTCGTATTGGCGCCAAAATCTTCACCGAAGAATCCCTGAAGACTCCTTGAAGATTCTTTCTTCAGCTGAATTGGACCCCGGGGCCCCACAAAAAAAAAAAAAAAAAACACCCCTTAACAAAGATTTCCTCCGGAATCGCTGGAGGTGGCCATTATTACATGTATGGCAATGCTCTAGTTAGAGAAAATGATAGTCTTCGTATTGGCTCCAAAATCTTCACCGAAGAATCCCTGAAGACTTCTTGAAGATTCTTTCTTCAGCTGAATTGGACCCCTGGGCCCCACAAAAAAAAAAAAAAAGGACCCCTTACCAAAGATTTCCTCCGGAATCGCCGGAGGTTGCCATCATTACATGAATGACTATGCTCTAGTTTGAGAAAATGATAGACTTCGTATTGGCGAAAAAATCTTCACCGAAGAATCCCTGAAGACTCCTTGAAGAATCTTTCTTCAGCTGAATTGGACCCCTGGGCCCCACAAAAAAAAAAAAACAAAAAGGACCCCTTACCAAAGATTTCCTCCGGAATCGCCGGAGGTGGCCATCATTACATGAATGACTAACCTCTAGTTTCAGAAAATGATAGTCTTCGTATTGGTGCCAAAATCTTCACCTAAGAATCCCTGAAGACTCCTTGAAGATTCTTTCTTCAGCTGAATTGGACCCCTGGTCCCCCCCCCCCAAAAAGGACCCCTTACCAAAGATTTCCTCCGGAATCGCCGGAGGTGTCCATCATTCCATGAATGACTATGCACTAGTTTGAGAAAATGATAGTCTTCGTATTGGCGAAAAAATCTTCACCGAAGAATCCCTGAAGACTCCTTGAAGATTCTTTCTTCAGCTGAATTGGACCCCTGGGCCCCACAAAAAAAAAAAAGGACCCCTTACCAAAGATTTCCTCAGGAATTGCCGGAGGTGGCCATCATTACATGAATGACTATGCTCTAGTTTGAAAGAATGACAGTCTTCGTATTGGTTCCAAAATCTTCACCATAGAATCCCTGAAGCCTCTTTGAAGATTCTTTCTTCAGCTGAATTGGACCCCTGGGCCCCACAAAAAAAAAAAAAAAAAAAAAAGGACCCCTTACCAAAAATTTCCTCCAGAATCGCCGGAGGTGGCCATCATTACATGAATGACTATGCTCTAGTTTGAGAAAATGATAGTCTTCGTATTGGCGCCAAAATCTTCACCGAAGAATCCCTGAAGACTCCTTGAAGATTCTTTCTTCAGCTGAATTGGACCCCTGGGCCCCACAAACAAACCCAAAAAAGGACCCCTTACCAAAGATTTAATCCTTAATCGCCGGAGGTGGCAATCATTACATGAATGATTATGCTCTAGTTTGAGAAAATGATAGTCTTCGTATTAGTGCAAAAATCTTCACCGAAGAATCCCTGAAGACTCCTTGAAGATTCTTTCTTCAGCTGAATTGGACCACTTGGCCCAAAAAAAAAAAAAAAAAAAATGGATCCCTTACCAAAGATTTCCTCCAGAATCGCCGGAGGTGGCCATCATTACATGAATGACTATGCTCTAGTTTGAGAAAATGATAGTCTTCGTATTGGCGCCAAAATCTTCACCGAAGAATCCCTGAAGACTCCTTGAAGATTCTTTCTTCAGCTGAATTGGACCCCTGGGCCCCCCCCCAAAAAAAAAGACCCCTTACCAAAGATTTCCTCCGGAGTCGCCGGAGGTGGCCATCATTACTTGAATGACTATGCTCTAGTTTGAGAAAATGATAGTCTTCGTATTGGCGCCAAAATATTCACTGAAGAATCCCTGAAGACTCCTTGAAGATTCTTTCTTCAGCTAAATTGGACCCCTGGGCCCCACAAACAAACCCAAAAAAGGACCCCTTACCAAAGATTTCCTCTGGAATCGCCGGAGGTGGCCATCATTACATGAATGACTATGCTCTAGTTTGAGAAAATGATAGTCTTCGTATTGGCGCCAAAATCTTCACCGAAGAATCCCTGAAGACTCCTTGAAGATTCTTTCTTCAGCTGAATTGAACCCCTGGGCCCCACAAAAAAAAAAAAAAAGGATCCCTTACCAAAGATTTCCTCTGGAATCGCCGGAGGTGTCCATCATTACATGAATGACTATGCTCTAGTTTGAGAAAATGATAGTCTTCGTATTGGCGCCAAAATCTTCACCGAAGACTCCCTGAAGACTCCTTGAAGATTCTTTCTTCAGGAGAATTGGACCCCTGGTCCCCACAAAAAAAAAACAAAGAAGGTCCCCTTACCAAAGTTTTCCTACGGAATCGCCGGAGGTGTCCATCATTACATGAATGACTATGCTCTAGTTTGAGAAAATGATAGTCTTCGTATTGGCGCCAAAATCTTCACCGAAGAATCTCTGAAGACTCCTTGAAGATTCTTTCTTCAGTTGAATTGGACCCCTGGGCCCCACAAAAAAAAAAACAAAAAAGGACCCTTATCAAAGATTTCCTCTGGAATCGCCAGAGGTGGCCATCATTACATGAAAGACTATGCTCTAGTTTGAGAAAATGATAGTCTTCGTATTGGCGCCAAAATCTTCACCGAAGAATCCCTTAAGACTCCTTGAAGATTCTTTCTTCAGCTGAATTGGACCCCTGGAACATGAAAAAAAAAAAAGGACCCCTTTCCAAAGATTTCCTCCAGAATCGCCGGAGGTTGCCATCATTACATGAATGACTATGCTCTAGTTTGAAAAAATGATAGTCTTCGTATTGGCGCCAAAACCTTCACCGAAGAATCCCTGAAGCCTCTTTGAAGATTCTTTCTTCAGCTGAATTGGACCCATGGGCCCCACAAAAAAAAAAACAAAAAAGGACCCCTTACTAAAGATTTCCTCCGGAATCGCCGGAGGTGGCCATCATTACATGAATGACTATCCACTAGTTTGAGAAAATGATAGTCTTCGTATTGGCGCCAAAATCTTCACCTTAGAATCCCTGAAGACTCCTTGAAGATTCTTTCTTCAGCTGAATTGGACCCCTGGTCCCCCCCCCCAAAAAAAAAGGACCCCTTACCAAAGATTTCCTCCGGAATCGCCGGAGGTGTCCATCATTCCATGAATGACTATGCACTAGTTTGAGAAAATGATAGTCTTCGTATTGGCGAAAAAATCTTCACCGAAGAATAACTGAAGACTCCTTGAAGATTCTTCCTTCAGCTGAATTGCACCCCTGGGCCCCACAAAAAAAAAAAAAAAAAAAAAAGGACCCCTTACCAAAGATTTCCTCAGGAATTGCCGGAGGTGGCCATCATTACATGAATGACTATGCTCTAGTTTGAAAGAATGACAGTCTTCGTATTGGTTCCAAAATCTTCACCGAAGAATCCCTGAAGCCTCTTTGAAGATTCTTTCTTCAGCTGAATTGGACCCCTGGGCCCCACAAACAAACCCAAAAAAGTACCCCTTACCAAAGATTTAATCCTTAATCGCCGGAGGTGGCAATCATTACATGAATGATTATGCTCTAGTTTGAGAAAATGATAGTCTATGTATTAGTGCCAAAATCTTCACCGAAGAATCCCTGAAGACTCCTTGAAGATTCTTTCTTCAGCTGAATTGGACCCCTTGGCCCCACAAAAAAAAAACAAAAAAGGACCCCTTACCAAAGACTTCCTCCAGAATCGCCGGAGGTGGCCATCATTACATGAATGACTATGCTCTAGTTTGAGAAAATGATAGTCTTAGTATTGGCGAAAAAATCTTCACCGAAGAATCCCTGAAGACTCCTTGAAGATTCTTTCTTCAGCTGAATTGGACCCCTGGGCCCAACAAAAAAAAAAAAAAAAAAAGAACCCCTTACCAAAGATTTCCTCCGGAATCGCCGGAGGTGGCCATCATTATATGAATGACTATGCTCTTGTTTGAGAAAATTATAGTCTTCGTATTGGCGCCAAAATCTTCACCGAAGAATCCCTGAAGACTCCTTGAAGATTCTTTCTTCAGCTGAATTGGACCCCTGGGCCCCCCCCCCAAAAAAAGGACCCCTTACCAAAGATTTCCTCCGGAATCGCCGGAGGTGGCCATCATTACTTGAATGACTATGCTCTAGTTTGAGAAAATGATAGTCTTCGTATTGGCGCCAAAATCTTCACCGAAGAATCCCTGAAGACTCCTTGAAGATTCTTTCTTCAGCTAAATTGGACCCCTGGGCCCCACAAACAAACCCAAAAAAGGACCCCTTACCAAAGATTTCCTCTGGAATCGCCGGAGGTGGCCATCATTACATGAATGACTATGCTCTAGTTTGAGAAAATGATAGTCTTCGTATTGGCGCCAAAATCTTCACCGAAGAATCCCTGAAGATTCCTTGAAGATTCTTTCTTCAGCTGAATTGAACCCCTGGGCCCCACAAAAAAAAAAAAAACAAAAAAGGACCCATTACCAAAGATTTCCTCTGGAATCGCCGGAGGTGTCCATCATTACATGAATGACTATGCTCTAGTTTGAGAAAATGATAGTCTTCGTATTGGCGCCAAAATCTTCACCGAAGAATCCCTGAAGACTCCTTGAAGATGGTTTCTTCAGCTGAATTGGACCCCTGGGCCCCACAAAAAACAAAAAAAAACAAAAAAGGACCCCTTACCAAAGAATTCCTCCGGAATCGCCGGAGGTGGCCATCATTACATGAATGACTATGCTCTAGTTTGAGAAAATGATAGTCTTCGTATTGGCTCCAAAATCTTCACCGAAGAATCCCTGAAGACTCTTTGAAGATTCTTTCTTCAGCTGAATTGGACCCCTGGGCCCCACAAAAAAAAAACAAAAAAGGACCCCTTACCAAAGATTTCCTCCGGAATTGCCGGAGGTGGCCATCATTACATGAATGACTATACTCTCGTTTGAGAAAATGATAGTCTTCGTATTGGCGCCAAAATCTTCACCGAAGAATCCCTGAAGACTCCTTGAAGATTCTTTCTTCAGCTTAATTGGACCCCTGGGCCCCACAAACAAACCCAAAAAAAGGACCCCTTACCAAAGATTTCCTCCGGAATCGCCGGAGGTGGCCATCATTACATGAATGACTATGCTCTAGTTTGAGAAAATGATAGTCTTCGTATTGGTGCCAAAATCTTCACCGAAGAATCCCTGAAGACTCTTTGAAGATTCTTTCTTCAGCTGAATTGGACCCCTGGTCCCCACAAAAAGAAAACAAAAAAGGACCCCTTACCAAAGATTTCCTCCGGAATCGCCGGAGGTGGCCATCATTACATGAATGACTATGCTCTAGTTTGAGAAAATGTTAGTCTTAGTATTGGCGCCAAAATCTTCACCGAAAAATCCCTGAAGACTCCTTGCAGATTCTTTCTTCAGCTGAATTGGACCCCTAGTCCCCACAAAAAGAAAACAAAAAAGGACCCCTTACCAAAGATTTCCTCCGGAATCGCCGGAGGTGGCCATCATTACATGAATGACTATGCTCTAGTTTGAGAAAATGATAGTCTTCGTATTGGCGAAAAAATCTTCACCGAAGAATCCCTGAAGACTCCTTGAAGATTCTTTCTTCAGATGAATTGGACCCCTGGGCCCAACAAAAAAAAAAAAAAAAAAAAAAGGACCCCTTACCAAAGATTTCCTCCGGAATCGCCGGAGGTGGCCATCATTACATGAATGACTATGCTCTAGTTTGAGAAAATGATAGTCTTCGTATTGGCGCCAAAATCTTCACCGAAGAATCCCTGAAGACTCCTTGAAGATTCTTTCTTCAGCTGAATTGGACCCCTGGGCCCAACAAAAAAAAAAAAATGGACCCCTTACCAAAGATTTCCTCCGGAATCGCCGGAGGTGGCCATCATTACTTGAATGACTATGCTCTAGTTTGAGAAAATGATAGTCTTCGTATTGGCGCCAAAATCTTCACTGAAGAATCCCTGAAGACTCCTTGAAGATTCTTTCTTCAGCTAAATTGGACCCCTGGGCCCCACAAACAAACCCAAAAAAGGACCCCTTACCAAAGATTTCCTCTGGAATCGCCGGAGGTGGCCATCATTACATGAATGACTATGCTCTAGTTTGAGAAAATGATAGTCTTCGTATTGGCGCCAAAATCTTCACCGAAGAATCCCTGAAGACTCCTTGAAGATTCTTTCTTCAGCTGAATTGAACCCCTGGGCCCCACAAAAAAAAAAAAAAAAAGGACCCCTTACCAAAGATTTCCTCTGGAATCGCCGGAGGTGTCCATCATTACATGAATGACTATGCTCTAGTTTGAGAAAATGATAGTCTTCGTATTGGCGCCAAAATCTTCACCGAAGAATCCCTGAAGACTCCTTGAAGATTCTTTCTTCAGGAGAATTGGACCCCTGGTCCCCACAAAAAAAAACAAAGAAGGTCCCCTTACCAAAGTTTTCCTATGGAATCGCCGGAGGTGTCCATCATTACATGAATGACTATGCTCTAGTTTGAGAAAATGATAGTCTTCGTATTGGCGCCAAAATCTTCACCGAAGAATCTCTGAAGACTCCTTGAAGATTCTTTCTTCAGTTGAATTGGACCCCTGGGCCCCACAAAAAAAAAAAAACAAAAAAGGACCCTTATCAAAGATTTCCTCTGGAATCGCCAGAGGTGGCCATCATTACATGAAAGACTATGCTCTAGTTTGAGAAAATGATAGTCTTCGTATTGGCGCCAAAATCTTCACCGAAGAATCCCTTAAGACTCCTTGAAGATTCTTTTTTCAGCTGAATTGGACCCCTGGATCATGAAAAAAAAAAAAGGACCCCTTTCCAAAGATTTCCTCCGGAATCGCCGGAGGTGTCCATCATTACATGAATTACTATGCTCTAGTTTGAAAAAATGATAGTCTTCGTATTGGCGCCAAAATCTTCACCGAAGAATCCCTGAAGCCTCTTTGAAGATTCTTTCTTCAGCTGAATTGGACCCCTGGGCCCCACAAAAAAAAAACAAAAAAGGACCCCTTACCAAAGATTTCCTCCGGAATCGCCGGAGGTGGCCATCATTACATGAATGACTATCCACTAGTTTGAGAAAATGATAGTCTTCGTATTGGCGCCAAAATCTTCACCTTAGAATCCCTGAAGACTCCTTGAAGATTCTTTCTTCAGCTGAATTGGACCCCTGGTCCCCCCCCCCAAAAAAAAGGACCCCTTACCAAAGATTTCCTCCGGAATCGCCGGAGGTGGCCATCATTCCATGAATGACTATGCACTAGTTTCAGAAAATGATAGTCTTCGTATTGGCGAAAAAATCTTCACCGAAGAATAACTGAAGACTCCTTGAAGATTCTTCCTTCAGCTGAATTGGACCCCTGGGCCCCACAAAAAAAAAAAAAAAAAAAAAAGGACCCCTTACCAAAGATTTCCTCAGGAATTGCCGGAGGTGGCCATCATTACATGAATGACTATGCTCTAGTTTGAAAGAATGACAGTCTTCGTATTGGTTCCAAAATCTTCACCGAAGAATCCCTGAAGCCTCTTTGAAGATTCTTTCTTCAGCTGAATTGGACCCCTGGGCCCCACAAAAAAAAAAAAAAGGACCCCGTACCAAAAATTTCCTCCAGAATCGCCGGAGGTGGCCATCATTACATGAATGACTATGCTCTAGTTTGAGAAAATGATAATCTTCGTATTGGCGCCAAAATCTTCACCGAAGATTCCCTGAAGACTCCTTGAAGATTCTTTCTTCAGCTGAATTGGACCCCTGGGCCCCACAAACAAACCCAAAAAAGTACCCCTTACCAAAGATTTAATCCTTAATCGCCGGAGGTGGCAATCATTACATGAATGATTATGCTCTAGTTTGAGAAAATGATAGTCTATGTATTAGTGCCAAAATCTTCACCGAAGAATCCCTGAAGACTCCTTGAAGATTCTTTCTTCAGCTGAATTGGACCCCTTGGCCCCACAAAAAAAAAACAAAAAAGGACCCCTTACCAAAGATTTCCTCCAGAATCGCCGGAGGTGGCCATCATTACATGAATGACTATGCTCTAGTTTGAGAAAATGATAGTCTTCGTATTGGCGAAAAAATCTTCACCGAAGAATCCCTGAAGTCTCCTTGAAGATTCTTTCTTCAGCTGAATTGGACCCCTGGGCCCAACAAAAAAAAAAAAAACAAAAAAGGACCCCTTACCAAAGATTTCCTCCGGAATCGCCGGAGGTGGCCATCATTACATGAATGACTATGCTCTTGTTTGAGAAAATGATAGTCTTCGTATTGGCGCCAAAATCTTCACCGAAGAATCCCTGAAGACTCCTTGAAGATTCTTTCTTCAGCTGAATTGGACCCCTGGGCCCCCCCCCCAAAAAAAAGGACCCCTTACCAAAGATTTCCTCCGGAATCGCCGGAGGTGGCCATCATTACTTGAATGACTATGCTTTAGTTTGAGAAAATGATAGTCTTCGTATTGGCGCCAAAATCTTCACCGAAGAATCCCTGAAGACTCCTTGAAGATTCTTTCTTCAGCTAAATTGGACCCCTGGGCCCCACAAACAAACCCAAAAAAGGACCCCTTACCAAAGATTTCCTCTGGAATCGCCGGAGGTGGCCATCATTACATGAATGACTATGCTCTAGTTTGAGAAAATGATAGTCTTCGTATTGGCGCCAAAATCTTCACCGAAGAATCCCTGAAGATTCCTTGAAGATTCTTTCTTCAGCTGAATTGAACCCCTGGGCCACACAAAAAAAAAAAAAACAAAAAAGGACCCCTTACCAAAGATTTCCTCTGGAATCGCCGGAGGTGTCCATCATTACATGAATGACTATGCTCTAGTTTGAGAAAATGATAGTCTTCGTATTGGCGCCAAAATCTTCACCGAAGAATCCCTGAAGACTCCTTGAAGATTGTTTCTTCAGCTGAATTGGACCCCTGGGCCCCACAAAAAACAAAAAAAAACAAAAAAGGACCCCTTACCAAAGAATTCCTCCGGAATCGCCGGAGGTGGCCATCATTACATGAATGACTATGCTCTAGTTTGAGAAAATGATAGTCTTCGTATTGGCTCCAAAATCTTCACCGAAGAATCCCTGAAGACTCTTTGAAGATTCTTTCTTCAGCTGAATTGGACCCCTGGGCCCCACAAAAAAACAAAAAAACAAAAAAGGACCCCTTACCAAAGATTTCCTCCGGAATTGCCGGAGGTGGCCATCATTATATGAATGACTATACTCTCGTTTGAGAAAATGATAGTCTTCGTATTGGCGCCAAAATCTTCACTGAAGAATCCCTGAAGACTCCTTGAAGATTCTTTCTTCAGCTGAATTGGACCCCTGGGCCCCACAAACAAACCCAAAAAAAGGACCCCTTACCAAAGATTTCCTCCGGAATCGCCGGAGGTGGCCACCATTACATGAATGACTATGCTCTAGTTTGAGAAAATGATAGTCTTCGTATTGGTTCCAAAATCTTCACCGAAGAATCCCTGAAGCCTCTTTGAAGATTCTTTCTTCAGCTGAATTGGACCCCTGGGCCCCACAAAAAAAAAAAGGACCCCTTACCAAAAATTTCCTCCAGAATCGCCGGAGGTGGCCATCATTACATGAATGACTATGCTCTAGTTTGAGAAAATGATAATCTTCGTAATTGCGCCAAAATCTTCACCGAAGATTCCCTGAAGACTCCTTGAAGATTCTTTCTTCAGCTGAATTGGACCCCTGGGCCCCACAAACAAACCCAAAAAAGTACCCCTTACCAAAGATTTAATCCTTAATCGCCGGAGGTGGCAATCATTACATGAATGATTATGCTCTAGTTTGAGAAAATGATAGTCTTTGTATTAGTGCCAAAATCTTCACCGAAGAATCCCTGAAGACTCCTTGAAGATTCTTTCTTCAGCTGAATTGGACCCCTTGGCCCCACAAAAAAAAAACAAAAAAGGACCCCTTACCAAAGATTTCCTCCAGAATCGCCGGAGGTGGCCACCATTACATGAATGACTATGCTCTAGTTTGAGAAAATGATAGTCTTCGTATTGGCGAAAAAATCTTCACCGAAGAATCCCTGAAGACTCCTTGAAGATTCTTTCTTCAGCTGAATTGGACCCCTGGGCCCAACAAAAAAAAAAAAACAAAAAAGGACCCCTTACCAAAGATTTCCTCCGGAATCGCCGGAGGTGGCCATCATTACATGAATGACTATGCTCTTGTTTGAGAAAATGATAGTCTTCGTATTGGCGCCAAAATCTTCACCGAAGAATCCCTGAAGACTCCTTGAAGATTCTTTCTTCAGCTGAATTGGACCCCTGGGCCCCCCCCCCAAAAAAAAGGACCCCTTACCAAAGATTTCCTCCGGAATCGCCGGAGGTGGCCATCATTACTTGAATGACTATGCTCTAGTTTGAGAAAATGATAGTCTTCGTATTGGCACCAAAATCTTCACCGAAGAATCCCTGAATACTCCGTGAAGATTCTTTCTTCAGCTAAATTGGACCCCTGGGCCCCACAAACAAACCCAAAAAAGGACCCCTTACCAAAGATTTCCTCTGGAATCGCCGGAGGTGGCCATCATTACATGAATGACTATGCTCTAGTTTGAGAAAATGATAGTCTTCGTATTGGCGCCAAAATCTTCACCGAAGAATCCCTGAAGATTCCTTGAAGATTCTTTCTTCAGCTGAATTGAACCCCTGGGCCCCACAAAAAAAAAAAAAAAAAAAGGACCCCTTACCAAAGATTTCCTCTGGAATCGCCGGAGGTGTCCATCATTACATGAATGACTATGCTCTAGTTTGAGAAAATGATAGTCTTCGTATTGGCGCCAAAATCTTCACCGAAGAATCCCTGAAGACTCCTTGAAGATTGTTTCTTCAGCTGAATTGGACCCCTGGGCCCCACAAAAAACAAAAAAAAAACAAAAAAGGACCCCTTACCAAAGAATTCCTCCGGAATCGCCGGAGGTGGCCATCATTACATGAATGACTATGCTCTAGTTTGAGAAAATGATAGTCTTCGTATTGGCTCCAAAATCTTCACCGAAGAATCCCTGAAGACTCTTTGAAGATTCTTTCTTCAGCTGAATTGGACCCCTGGGCCCCACAAAAAAAAAAACAAAAAAGGACCCCTTACCAAAGATTTCCTCCGGAATCGCCGGAGGTGGCCATCATTACATGAATGACTATGCTCTAGTTTGAGAAAATGATAGTCTTCGTATTGGTGCCAAAATCTTCACCGAAGAATCCCTGAAGACTCTTTGAAGATTCTTTCTTCGGCTGAATTGGACCCCTGGTCCCCACAAAAAGAAAACAAAAAAGGACCCCTTACCAAAGATTTCCTCGGGAATCGCCGGAGGTGGCCATCATTACATGAATGACTATGCTCTAGTTTGAGAAAATGTTAGTCTTAGTATTGGCGCCAAAATCTTCACCGAAAAATCCCTGAAGACTCCTTGAAGATTCTTTCTTCAGCTGAATTGGACCCCTAGTCCCAACAAAAAGAAAACAAAAAAGGACCCCTTACCAAAGATTTCTTCCGGAATCGCCGGAGGTGGCCATCATTACATGAATGACTATGCTCTAGTTTGAGAAAATGATAGTCTTCGTATTGGCGAAAAAATCTTCACCGAAGAATCCCTGAAGACTCCTTGAAGATTCTTTCTTCAGCTGAATTGGACCCCTGGGCCCAACAAAAAAAAAAAAAAACAAAAAAGGACCCCTTACCAAAGATTTCCTCCGGAATCGCCGGAGGTGGCCATCATTACATGAATGACTATGCTCTAGTTTGAGAAAATGATAGTCTTCGTATTGGCGCCAAAATCTTCACCGAAGAATCCCTGAAGACTCCTTGAAGATTCTTTCTTCAGCTGAATTGGACCCCTGGGCCCCCCCCAAAAAAAAAAAAAAGGACCCCTTACCAAAGATTTCCTCCGGAATCGCCGGAGGTGGCCATCATTACTTGAATGACTATGCTCTAGTTTGAGAAAATGATAGTCTTCGTATTGGCGCCAAAATCTTCACTGAAGAATCCCTGAAGACTCCTTGAAGATTCTTTCTTCAGCTAAATTGGACCCCTGGGCCCCACAAACAAACTCAAAAAAGGACCCCTTACCAAAGATTTCCTCTGGAATCGCCGGAGGTGGCCATCATTTCATGAATGACTATGCTCTAGTTTGAGAAAATGATAGTCTTCGTATTGGCGCCAAAATCTTCACCGAAGAATCCCTGAAGACTCCTTGAAGATTCTTTCTTCAGCTGAATTGAACCCCTGGGCCCCACAAAAAAAAAAAAGGACCCCTTACCAAAGATTTCCTCTGGAATCGCCGGAGGTGTCCATCATTACATGAATGACTATGCTCTAGTTTGAGAAAATGACAGTCTTCGTATTGGCGCCAAAATCTTCACCGAAGAATCCCTGAAGACTCCTTGAAGATTCTTTCTTCAGGAGAATTGGACCCCTGGTCCCCACAAAAAAAAACAAAGAAGGTCCCCTTACCAAAGTTTTCCTACGGAATCGCCGGAGGTGTCCATCATTACATGAATGACTATGCTCTAGTTTGAGAAAATGATAGTCTTCGTATTGGCGCCAAAATCTTCACCGAAGAATCTCTGAAGACTCCTTGAAGATTCTTTCTTCAGTTGAATTGGACCCCTGGGCCCCACAAAAAAAAAACAAAAAAGGACCCTTATCAAAGATTTCCTCTGGAATCGCCAGAGGTGGCCATCATTACATGAAAGACTATGCTCTAGTTTGAGAAAATGATAGTCTTCGTATTGGCGCCAAAATCTTCACCGAAGAATCCCTTAAGACTCCTTGAAGATTCTTTCTTCAGCTGAATTGGACCCCTGGAACATGAAAAAAAAAAAAGGACCCCTTTCCAAAGATTTCCTCCAGAATCGCCGGAGGTTGCCATCATTACATGAATTACTATGCTCTAGTTTGAAAAAATGATAGTCTTCGTATTGGCGCCAAAATCTTCACCGAAGAATCCCTGAAGCCTCTTTGAAGATTCTTTCTTCAGGTGAATTGGACCCCTGGGCACCACAAAAAAAAAAAAACAAAAAAGGACCCCTTACCAAAGATTTCCTCCGGAATCGCCGGAGGTGGCCATCATTACATGAATGACTATCCACTAGTTTGAGAAAATGATAGTCTTCGTATTGGCGCCAAAATCTTCACCTTAGAATCCCTGAAGACTCCTTGAAGATTCTTTCTTCAGCTGAATTGGACCCCTGGTCCCCCCCCCAAAAAAAAGGACCCCTTACCAAAGATTTCCTCCGGAATCGCCGGAGGTGTCCATCATTCCATGAATGACTATGGACTAGTTTGAGAAAATGATAGTCTTCGTATTGGCGAAAAAATCTTCACCGAAGAATAACTGAAGACTCCTTGAAGATTCTTCCTTCAGCTGAATTGGACCCCTGGGCCCCACAAAAAAAAAAAAAAAAAAAAGGACCCCTTACCAAAGATTTCCTCAGGAATTGCCGGAGGTGGCCATCATTACATGAATGACTATGCTCTAGTTTGAAAGAATGACAGTCTTCGTATTGGTTCCAAAATCTTCACCGAAGAATCCCTGAAGCCTCTTTGAAGATTCTTTCTTCAGCTGAATTGGACCCCTGGGCCCCACAAAAAAAAAAAAGGACCCCTTACCAAAAATTTCCTCCAGAATCGCCGGAGGTGGCCATCATTACATGAATGACTATGCTCTAGTTTGAGAAAATGATAATCTTCGTATTGGCGCCAAAATCTTCACCGAAGATTCCCTGAAGACTCCTTGAAGATTCTTTCTTCAGCTGAATTAGACCCCTGGGCCCCACAAACAAACCCAAAAAAGTACCCCTTACCAAAGATTTAATCCTTAATCGCCGGAGGTGGCAATCATTACATGAATGATTATGCTCTAGTTTGAGAAAATGATAGTCTATGTATTAGTGCCAAAATCTTCACCGAAGAATCCCTGAAGACTCCTTGAAGATTCTTTCTTCAGCTGAATTGGACCCCTTGGCCCCACAAAAAAAAAACAAAAAAGGACCCCTTACCAAAGATTTCCTCCAGAATCGCCGGAGGTGGCCATCATTACATGAATGACTATGCTCTAGTTTGAGAAAATGATAGTCTTCGTATTGGCGAAAAAATCTTCACCGAAGAATCCCTGAAGACTCCTTGAAGATTCTTTCTTCAGCTGAATTGGACCCCTGGGCCCAACAAAAAAAAAAAAAACAAAAAAGGACCCCTTACCAAAGATTTCCTCCGGAATCGCCGGAGGTGGCCATCATTACATGAATGACTATGCTCTTGTTTGAGAAAATGATAGTCTTCGTATTGGCGCCAAAATCTTCACCGAAGAATCCCTGAAGACTCCTTGAAGATTCTTTCTTCAGCTGAATTGGACCCCTGGGCCCAACAAAAAAAAAAAAAAAAAAAAAGGACCCCTTACCAAAAATTTCCTCCGGAATCGCCGGAGGTGGCCATCATTACATGAATGACTATGCTCTAGTTTGAGAAAATGATAGTCTTCGTATTGGCGCCAAAATCTTCACCGAAGAATCCCTGAAGACTCCTTGAAGATTCTTTCTTCAGCTGAATTGGACCCCTGGGCCCCAAAAAAAAAAAAAAAGACCCCTTACCAAAGATTTCCTCCGGAATCGCCGGAGGTGGCCATCATTACTTGAATGACTATGCTCTAGTTTGAGAAAATGATAGTCTTCGTATTGGCGCCAAAATCTTCACTGAAGAATCCCTGAAGACTCCTTGAAGATTCTTTCTTCAGCTAAATTGGACCCCTGGGCCCCACAAACAAACCCAAAAAAGGACCCCTTACCAAAGATTTCCTCTGGAATCGCCGGAGGTGGCCATCATTACATGAATGACTATGCTCTAGTTTGAGAAAATGATAGTCTTCGTATTGGCGCCAAAATCTTCACCGAAGAATCCCTGAAGACTCCTTGAAGATTCTTTCTTCAGCTGAATTGAACCCCTGGGCCCCACAGAAAAAAAAAAAAGGATCCCTTACCAAAGATTTCCTCTGGAATCGCCGGAGGTGTCCATCATTACATGAATGACTATGCTCTAGTTTGAGAAAATGATAGTCTTCGTATTGGCGCCAAAATCTTCACCGAAGAATCCCTGAAGACTCCTTGAAGATTCTTTCTTCAGGAGAATTGGACCCCTGGTCCCCACAAAAAAAAAACAAAGAAGGTCCCCTTACCAAAGTTTTCCTACGGAATCGCCGGAGGTGTCCATCATTACATGAATGACTATGCTCTAGTTTGAGAAAATGATAGTCTTCGTATTGGCGCCAAAATCTTCACCGAAGAATCTCTGAAGACTCCTTGAAGATTCTTTCTTCAGTTGAATTGGACCCCTGGGCCCCACAAAAAAAAAAACAAAAAAAGGACCCTTATCAAAGATTTCCTCTGGAATCGCCAGAGGTGGCCATCATTACATGAAAGACTATGCTCTAGTTTGAGAAAATGATAGTCTTCGTATTGGCGCCAAAATCTTCACCGAAGAATCCCTTAAGACTCCTTGAAGATTCTTTCTTCAGCTGAATTGGACCCCTGGAACATGAAAAAAAAAAAAGGACCCCTTTCCAAAGATTTCCTCCAGAATCGCCGGAGGTTGCCATCATTACATGAATGACTATGCTCTAGTTTGAAAAAATGATAGTCTTCGTATTGGCGCCAAAACCTTCACCGAAGAATCCCTGAAGCCTCTTTGAAGATTCTTTCTTCAGCTGAATTGGACCCATGGGCCCCACAAAAAAAAAAACAAAAAAGGACCCCTTACTAAAGATTTCCTCCGGAATCGCCGGAGGTGGCCATCATTACATGAATGACTATCCACTAGTTTGAGAAAATGATAGTCTTCGTATTGGCGCCAAAATCTTCACCTTAGAATCCCTGAAGATTCCTTGAAGATTCTTTCTTCAGCTGAATTGGACCCCTGGTCCCCCCCCCCCCCAAAAAAAGGACCCCTTACCAAAGATTTCCTCCGGAATCGCCGGAGGTGTCCATCATTCCATGAATGACTATGCACTAGTTTGAGAAAATGATAGTCTTCGTATTGGCGAAAAAATCTTCACCGAAGAATAACTGAAGACTCCTTGAAGATTCTTCCTTCAGCTGAATTGCACCCCTGGGCCCCACAAAAAAAAAAAAAAAAAAAAAGGACCCCTTACCAAAGATTTCCTTAGGAATTGCCGGAGGTGGCCATCATTACATGAATGACTATGCTCTAGTTTGAAAGAATGACAGTCTTCGTATTGGTTCCAAAATCTTCACCGAAGAATCCCTGAAGCCTCTTTGAAGATTCTTTCTTCAGCTGAATTGGACCCCTGGGCCCCACAAACAAACCCAAAAAAGTACCCCTTACCAAAGATTTAATCCTTAATCGCCGGAGGTGGCAATCATTACATGAATGATTATGCTCTAGTTTGAGAAAATGATAGTCTATGTATTAGTGCCAAAATCTTCACCGAAGAATCCCTGAAGACTCCTTGAAGATTCTTTCTTCAGCTGAATTGGACCCCTTGGCCCCACAAAAAAAAAACAAAAAAGGACCCCTTACCAAAGACTTCCTCCAGAATCGCCGGAGGTGGCCATCATTACATGAATGACTATGCTCTAGTTTGAGAAAATGATAGTCTTCGTATTGGCGAAAAAATCTTCACCGAAGAATCCCTGAAGACTCCTTGAAGATTCTTTCTTCAGCTGAATTGGACCCCTGGGCCCAACAAAAAAAAAAAAAAAAAAAAAGGACCCCTTACCAAAGATTTCCTCCGGAATCGCCGGAGGTGGCCATCATTACATGAATGACTATGCTCTTGTTTGAGAAAATGATAGTCTTCGTATTGGCGCCAAAATCTTCACCGAAGAATCCCTGAAGACTCCTTGAAGATTCTTTCTTCAGCTGAATTGGACCCCTGGGCCCCCTCTCCAAAAAAAAGGACCCCTTACCAAAGATTTCCTCCGGAATCGCCGGAGGTGGCCATCATTACTTGAATGACTATGCTCTAGTTTGAGAAAATGATAGTCTTCGTATTGGCGCCAAAATTTTCAACGAAGAATCCCTGAAGACTCCTTGAAGATTCTTTCTTCAGCTAAATTGGACCCCTGGGCCCCACAAACAAACCCAAAAAAGGACCCCTTACCAAAGATTTCCTCTGGAATCGCCGGAGGTGGCCATCATTACATGAATGACTATGCTCTAGTTTGAGAAAATGATAGTCTTCGTATTGGCGCCAAAATCTTCACCGAAGAATCCCTGAAGATTCCTTGAAGATTCTTTCTTCAGCTGAATTGAACCCCTGGGCCCCACAAAAAAAAAAAAACAAAAAAGGACCCATTACCAAAGATTTCCTCTGGAATCGCCGGAGGTGTCCATCATTACATGAATGACTATGCTCTAGTTTGAGAAAATGATAGTCTTCGTATTGGCGCCAAAATCTTCACCGAAGAATCCCTGAAGACTCCTTGAAGATGGTTTCTTCAGCTGAATTGGACCCCTGGGCCCCACAAAAAACAAAAAAAAACAAAAAAGGACCCCTTACCAAAGAATTCCTCCGGAATCGCCGGAGGTGGCCATCATTACATGAATGACTATGCTCTAGTTTGAGAAAATGATAGTCTTCGTATTGGCTCCAAAATCTTCACCGAAGAATCCCTGAAGACTCTTTGAAGATTCTTTCTTCAGCTGAATTGGACCCCTGGGCCCCACAAAAAAAAAAAAACAAAAAGGGACCCCTTACCAAAGATTTCCTCCGGAATTGCCGGAGGTGGCCATCATTACATGAATGACTATACTCTCGTTTGAGAAAATGATAGTCTTCGTATTGGTGCCAAAATCTTCACCGAAGAATCCCTGAAGACTCCTTGAAGATTCTTTCTTCAGCTTAATTGGACCCCTGGGCCCCACAAACAAACCCAAAAAAAGGACCCCTTACCAAAGATTTCCTCCGGAATCGCCGGAGGTGGCCATCATTACATGAATGACTATGCTCTAGTTTGAGAAAATGATAGTCTTCGTATTGGTGCCAAAATCTTCACCGAAGAATCCCTGAAGACTCTTTGAAGATTCTTTCTTCAGCTGAATTGGACCCCTGGTCCCCACAAAAAGAAAACAAAAAAGGACCCCTTACCAAAGATTTCCTCCGGAATCGCCGGAGGTGGCCATCATTACATGAATGACTATGCTCTAGTTTGAGAAAATGTTAGTCTTAGTATTGGCGCCAAAATCTTCACCGAAAAATCCCTGAAGACTCCTTGCAGATTCTTTCTTCAGCTGAATTGGACCCCTAGTCCCCACAAAAAGAAAACAAAAAAGGACCCCTTACCAAAGATTTCCTCCGGAATCGCCGGAGGTGTCCATCATTACATGAATGACTATGCTCTAGTTTGAGAAAATGATAGTCTTCGTATTGGCGCCAAAATCTTCACCGAAGAATCCCTGAAGACTCCTTGAAGATTCTTTCTTCAGGAGAATTGGACCCCTGGTCCCCACAAAAAAAAAAACAAAGAAGGTCCCCTTACCAAAGTTTTCCTACGGAATCGCCGGAGGTGTCCATCATTACATGAATGACTATGCTCTAGTTTGAGAAAATGATAGTCTTCGTATTGGCGCCAAAATCTTCACCGAAGAATCTCTGAAGACTCCTTGAAGATTCTTTCTTCAGTTGAATTGGACCCCTGGGCCCCACAAAAAAAAAAAACAAAAAAAGGACCCTTATCAAAGATTTCCTCTGGAATCGCCAGAGGTGGCCATCATTACATGAAAGACTATGCTCTAGTTTGAGAAAATGATAGTCTTCGTATTGGCGCCAAAATCTTCACCGAAGAATCCCTTAAGACTCCTTGAAGATTCTTTCTTCAGCTGAATTGGACCCCTGGAACATGAAAAAAAAAAAGGACCCCTTTCCAAAGATTTCCTCCAGAATCGCCGGAGGTTGCCATCATTACATGAATTACTATGCTCTAGTTTGAAAAAATGATAGTCTTCGTATTGGCGCCAAAATCTTCACCGAAGAATCCCTGAAGCCTCTTTGAAGATTCTTTCTTCAGGTGAATTGGACCCCTGGGCACCACAAAAAAAAAAAAACAAAAAAGGACCCCTTACCAAAGATTTCCTCCGGAATCGCCGGAGGTGGCCATCATTACATGAATGACTATCCACTAGTTTGAGAAAATGATAGTCTTCGTATTGGCGCCAAAATCTTCACCTTAGAATCCCTGAAGACTCCTTGAAGATTCTTTCTTCAGCTGAATTGGACCCCTGGTCCCCCCCCCCAAAAAAAAGGACCCCTTACCAAAGATTTCCTCCGGAATCGCCGGAGGTGTCCATCATTCCATGAATGACTATGGACTAGTTTGAGAAAATGATAGTCTTCGTATTGGCGAAAAAATCTTCACCGAAGAATAACTGAAGACTCCTTGAAGATTCTTCCTTCAGCTGAATTGGACCCCTGGGCCCCACAAAAAAAAAAAAAAAAAAAAGGACCCCTTACCAAAGATTTCCTCAGGAATTGCCGGAGGTGGCCATCATTACATGAATGACTATGCTCTAGTTTGAAAGAATGACAGTCTTCGTATTGGTTCCAAAATCTTCACCGAAGAATCCCTGAAGCCTCTTTGAAGATTCTTTCTTCAGCTGAATTGGACCCCTGGGCCCCACAAAAAAAAAAAGGACCCCTTACCAAAAATTTCCTCCAGAATCGCCGGAGGTGGCCATCATTACATGAATGACTATGCTCTAGTTTGAGAAAATGATAATCTTCGTATTGGCGCCAAAATCTTCACCGAAGATTCCCTGAAGACTCCTTGAAGATTCTTTCTTCAGCTGAATTAGACCCCTGGGCCCCACAAACAAACCCAAAAAAGTACCCCTTACCAAAGATTTAATCCTTAATCGCCGGAGGTGGCAATCATTACATGAATGATTATGCTCTAGTTTGAGAAAATGATAGTCTATGTATTAGTGCCAAAATCTTCACCGAAGAATCCCTGAAGACTCCTTGAAGATTCTTTCTTCAGCTGAATTGGACCCCTTGGCCCCACAAAAAAAAAACAAAAAAGGACCCCTTACCAAAGATTTCCTCCAGAATCGCCGGAGGTGGCCATCATTACATGAATGACTATGCTCTAGTTTGAGAAAATGATAGTCTTCGTATTGGCGAAAAAATCTTCACCGAAGAATCCCTGAAGACTCCTTGAAGATTCTTTCTTCAGCTGAATTGGACCCCTGGGCCCAACAAAAAAAAAAAAACAAAAAAGGACCCCTTACCAAAGATTTCCTCCGGAATCGCCGGAGGTGGCCATCATTACATGAATGACTATGCTCTTGTTTGAGAAAATGATAGTCTTCGTATTGGCGCCAAAATCTTCACCGAAGAATCCCTGAAGACTCCTTGAAGATTCTTTCTTCAGCTGAATTGGACCCCTGGGCCCAACAAAAAAAAAAAAAACAAAAAAGGACCCCTTACCAAAAATTTCCTCCGGAATCGCCGGAGGTGGCCATCATTACATGAATGACTATGCTCTAGTTTGAGAAAATGATAGTCTTCGTATTGGCGCCAAAATCTTCACCGAAGAATCCCTGAAGACTCCTTGAAGATTCTTTCTTCAGCTGAATTGGACCCCTGGGCCCCCAAAAAAAAAAAAAAGACCCCTTACCAAAGATTTCCTCCGGAATCGCCGGAGGTGGCCATCATTACTTGAATGACTATGCTCTAGTTTGAGAAAATGATAGTCTTCGTATTGGCGCCAAAATCTTCACTGAAGAATCCCTGAAGACTCCTTGAAGATTCTTTCTTCAGCTAAATTGGACCCCTGGGCCCCACAAACAAACCCAAAAAAGGACCCCTTACCAAAGATTTCCTCTGGAATCGCCGGAGGTGGCCATCATTACATGAATGACTATGCTCTAGTTTGAGAAAATGATAGTCTTCGTATTGGCGCCAAAATCTTCACCGAAGAATCCCTGAAGACTCCTTGAAGATTCTTTCTTCAGCTGAATTGAACCCCTGGGCCCCACAAAAAAAAAAAAAGGATCCCTTACCAAAGATTTCCTCTGGAATCGCCGGAGGTGTCCATCATTACATGAATGACTATGCTCTAGTTTGAGAAAATGATAGTCTTCGTATTGGCGCCAAAATCTTCACCGAAGAATCCCTGAAGACTCCTTGAAGATTCTTTCTTCAGGAGAATTGGACCCCTGGTCCCCACAAAAAAAAAACAAAGAAGGTCCCCTTACCAAAGTTTTCCTACGGAATCGCCGGAGGTGTCCATCATTACATGTATGACTATGCTCTAGTTTGAGAAAATGATAGTCTTCGTATTGGCGCCAAAATCTTCACCGAAGAATCTCTGAAGACTCCTTGAAGATTCTTTCTTCAGTTGAATTGGACCCCTGGGCCCCACAAAAAAAAAAAACAAAAAAAGGACCCTTATCAAAGATTTCCTCTGGAATCGCCAGAGGTGGCCATCATTACATGAAAGACTATGCTCTAGTTTGAGAAAATGATAGTCTTCGTATTGGCGCCAAAATCTTCACCGAAGAATCCCTTAAGACTCCTTGAAGATTCTTTCTTCAGCTGAATTGGACCCCTGGAACATGAAAAAAAAAAAAGGACCCCTTTCCAAAGATTTCCTCCAGAATCGCCGGAGGTTGCCATCATTACATGAATGACTATGCTCTAGTTTGAAAAAATGATAGTCTTCGTATTGGCGCCAAAACCTTCACCGAAGAATCCCTGAAGCCTCTTTGAAGATTCTTTCTTCAGCTGAATTGGACCCATGGGCCCCACAAAAAAAAAAACAAAAAAGGACCCCTTACTAAAGATTTCCTCCGGAATCGCCGGAGGTGGCCATCATTACATGAATGACTATCCACTAGTTTGAGAAAATGATAGTCTTCGTATTGGCGCCAAAATCTTCACCTTAGAATCCCTGAAGACTCCTTGAAGATTCTTTCTTCAGCTGAATTGGACCCCTGGTCCCCCCCCCCCAAAAAAAGGACCCCTTACCAAAGATTTCCTCCGGAATCGCCGGAGGTGTCCATCATTCCATGAATGACTATGCACTAGTTTGAGAAAATGATAGTCTTCGTATTGGCGAAAAAATCTTCACCGAAGAATAACTGAAGACTCCTTGAAGACTCTTCCTTCAGCTGAATTGCACCCCTGGGCCCCACAAAAAAAAAAAAAAAAAAAAAGGACCCCTTACCAAAGATTTCCTTAGGAATTGCCGGAGGTGGCCATCATTACATGAATGACTATGCTCTAGTTTGAAAGAATGACAGTCTTCGTATTGGTTCCAAAATCTTCACCGAAGAATCCCTGAAGCCTCTTTGAAGATTCTTTCTTCAGCTGAATTGGACCCCTGGGCCCCACAAACAAACCCAAAAAAGTACCCCTTACCAAAGATTTAATCCTTAATCGCCGGAGGTGGCAATCATTACATGAATGATTATGCT
The DNA here is from genome assembly GCA_039081455.1 of Macrobrachium rosenbergii. Taxonomy (NCBI): domain Eukaryota; kingdom Metazoa; phylum Arthropoda; class Malacostraca; order Decapoda; family Palaemonidae; genus Macrobrachium; species Macrobrachium rosenbergii. Next base: position 653,826 of record JANJGK010000180.1, on the reverse strand, counting down.
CTAGTTTGAGAAAATGATAGTCTATGTATTAGTGCCAAAATCTTCACCGAAGAATCCCTGAAGACTCCTTGAAGATTCTTTCTTCAGCTGAATTGGACCCCTTGGCCCCACAAAAAAAAAAACAAAAAAGGACCCCTTACCAAAGACTTCCTCCAGAATCGCCGGAGGTGGCCATCATTACATGAATGACTATGCTCTAGTTTGAGAAAATGATAGTCTTCGTATTGGCGAAAAAATCTTCACCGAAGAATCCCTGAAGACTCCTTGAAGATTCTTTCTTCAGCTGAATTGGACCCCTGGGCCCAACAAAAAAAAAAAAAAAAAAAATTACCCCTTACCAAAGATTTCCTCCGGAATCGCCGGAGGTGGCCATCATTACATGAATGACTATGCTCTTGTTTGAGAAAATGATAGTCTTCGTATTGGCGCCAAAATCTTCACCGAAGAATCCCTGAAGACTCCTTGAAGATTCTTTCTTCAGCTGAATTGGACCCCTGGGCCCCCTCCCCAAAAAAAAGGACCCCTTACCAAAGATTTCCTCCGGAATCGCCGGAGGTGGCCATCATTACTTGAATGACTATGCTCTAGTTTGAGAAAATGATAGTCTTCGTATTGGCGCCAAAATCTTCAACGAAGAATCCCTGAAGACTCCTTGAAGATTCTTTCTTCAGCTAAATTGGACCCCTGGGCCCCACAAACAAACCCAAAAAAGGACCCCTTACCAAAGATTTCCTCTGGAATCGCCGGAGGTGGCCATCATTACATGAATGACTATGCTCTAGTTTGAGAAAATGATAGTCTTCGTATTGGCGCCAAAATCTTCACCGAAGAATCCCTGAAGATTCCTTGAAGATTCTTTCTTCAGCTGAATTGAACCCCTGGGCCCCACAAAAAAAAAAAAAACAAAAAAGGACCCATTACCAAAGATTTCCTCTGGAATCGCCGGAGGTGTCCATCATTACATGAATGACTATGCTCTAGTTTGAGAAAATGATAGTCTTCGTATTGGCGCCAAAATCTTCACCGAAGAATCCCTGAAGACTCCTTGAAGATGGTTTCTTCAGCTGAATTGGACCCCTGGGCCCCACAAAAAACAAAAAAAAACAAAAAAGGACCCCTTACCAAAGAATTCCTCCGGAATCGCCGGAGGTGGCCATCATTACATGAATGACTATGCTCTAGTTTGAGAAAATGATAGTCTTCGTATTGGCTCCAAAATCTTCACCGAAGAATCCCTGAAGACTCTTTGAAGATTCTTTCTTCAGCTGAATTGGACCCCTGGGCCCCACAAAAAAAAAAAAAACAAAAAAGGACCCCTTACCAAAGATTTCCTCCGGAATTGCCGGAGGTGGCCATCATTACATGAATGACTATACTCTCGTTTGAGAAAATGATAGTCTTCGTATTGGTGCCAAAATCTTCACCGAAGAATCCCTGAAGACTCCTTGAAGATTCTTTCTTCAGCTTAATTGGACCCCTGGGCCCCACAAACAAACCCAAAAAAAGGACCCCTTACCAAAGATTTCCTCCGGAATCGCCGGAGGTGGCCATCATTACATGAATGACTATGCTCTAGTTTGAGAAAATGATAGTCTTCGTATTGGTGCCAAAATCTTCACCGAAGAATCCCTGAAGACTCTTTGAAGATTCTTTCTTCAGCTGAATTGGACCCCTGGTCCCCACAAAAAGAAAACAAAAAAGGACCCCTTACCAAAGATTTCCTCCGGAATCGCCGGAGGTGGCCATCATTACATGAATGACTATGCTCTAGTTTGAGAAAATGTTAGTCTTAGTATTGGCGCCAAAATCTTCACCGAAAAATCCCTGAAGACTCCTTGCAGATTCTTTCTTCAGCTGAATTGGACCCCTAGTCCCCACAAAAAGAAAACAAAAAAGGACCCCTTACCAAAGATTTCCTCCGGAATCGCCGGAGGTGTCCATCATTACATGAATGACTATGCTCTAGTTTGAGAAAATGATAGTCTTCGTATTGGCGCCAAAATCTTCACCGAAGAATCCCTGAAGACTCCTTGAAGATTCTTTCTTCAGGAGAATTGGACCCCTGGTCCCCACAAAAAAAAAACAAAGAAGGTCCCCTTACCAAAGTTTTCCTACGGAATCGCCGGAGGTGTCCATCATTACATGAATGACTATGCTCTAGTTTGAGAAAATGATAGTCTTCGTATTGGCGCCAAAATCTTCACCGAAGAATCTCTGAAGACTCCTTGAAGATTCTTTCTTCAGTTGAATTGGACCCCTGGGCCCCACAAAAAAAAAAAACAAAAAAAGGACCCTTATCAAAGATTTCCTCTGGAATCGCCAGAGGTGGCCATCATTACATGAAAGACTATGCTCTAGTTTGAGAAAATGATAGTCTTCGTATTGGCGCCAAAATCTTCACCGAAGAATCCCTTAAGACTCCTTGAAGATTCTTTCTTCAGCTGAATTGGACCCCTGGAACATGAAAAAAAAAAAAGGACCCCTTTCCAAAGATTTCCTCCAGAATCGCCGGAGGTTGCCATCATTACATGAATGACTATGCTCTAGTTTGAAAAAATGATAGTCTTCGTATTGGCGCCAAAACCTTCACCGAAGAATCCCTGAAGCCTCTTTGAAGATTCTTTCTTCAGCTGAATTGGACCCATGGGCCCCACAAAAAAAAAAACAAAAAAGGACCCCTTACTAAAGATTTCCTCCGGAATCGCCGGAGGTGGCCATCATTACATGAATGACTATCCACTAGTTTGAGAAAATGATAGTCTTCGTGTTGGCGCCAAAATCTTCACCTTAGAATCCCTGAAGACTCCTTGAAGATTCTTTCTTCAGCTGAATTGGACCCCTGGTCCCCCCCCCCAAAAAAAAGGACCCCTTACCAAAGATTTCCTCCGGAATCGCCGGAGGTGTCCATCATTCCATGAATGACTATGCACTAGTTTGAGAAAATGATAGTCTTCGTATTGGCGCCAAAATCTTCACCGAAGAATAACTGAAGACTCCTTGAAGATTCTTCCTTCAGCTGAATTGCACCCCTGGGCCCCACAAAAAAAAAAAAAAAAAAAAAGGACCCCTTACCAAAGGTTTCCTCAGGAATTGCCGGAGGTGGCCATCATTACATGAATGACTATGCTCTAGTTTGAAAGAATGACAGTCTTCGTATTGGTTCCAAAATCTTCACCGAAGAATCCCTGAAGCCTCTTTGAAGATTCTTTCTTCAGCTGAATTGGACCCCTGGGCCCCACAAACAAACCCAAAAAAGTACCCCTTACCAAAGATTTAATCCTTAATCGCCGGAGGTGGCAATCATTACATGAATGATTATGCTCTAGTTTGAGAAAATGATAGTCTATGTATTAGTGCCAAAATCTTCACCGAAGAATCCCTGAAGACTCCTTGAAGATTCTTTCTTCAGCTGAATTGGACCCCTTGGCCCCACAAAAAAAAAACAAAAAAGGACCCCTTACCAAAGACTTCCTCCAGAATCGCCGGAGGTGGCCATCATTACATGAATGACTATGCTCTAGTTTGAGAAAATGATAGTCTTCGTATTGGCGAAAAAATCTTCACCGAAGAATCCCTGAAGACTCCTTGAAGATTCTTTCTTCAGCTGAATTGGACCCCTGGGCCCAACAAAAAAAAAAAAAAAAAAGGACCCCTTACCAAAGATTTCCTCCGGAATCGCCGGAGGTGGCCATCATTACATGAATGACTATGCTCTTGTTTGAGAAAATGATAGTCTTCGTATTGGCGCCAAAATCTTCACCGAAGAATCCCTGAAGACTCCTTGAAGATTCTTTCTTCAGCTGAATTGGACCCCTGGGCCTCCCCCCCCAAAAAAAGGACCCCTTACCAAAGATTTCCTCCGGAATCGCCGGAGGTGGCCATCATTACTTGAATGACTATGCTCTAGTTTGAGAAAATGATAGTCTTCGTATTGGCGCCAAAATCTTCACCGAAGAATCCCTGAAGACTCCTTGAAGATTCTTTCTTCAGCTAAATTGGACCCCTGGGCCCCACAAACAAACCCAAAAAAGGACCCCTTACCAAAGATTTCCTCTGGAATCGCCGGAGGTGGCCATCATTACATGAATGACTATGCTCTAGTTTGAGAAAATGATAGTCTTCGTATTGGCGCCAAAATCTTCACCGAAGAATCCCTGAAGATTCCTTGAAGATTCTTTCTTCAGCTGAATTGAACCCCTGGGCCCCACAAAAAAAAAAAAAACAAAAAAGGACCCATTACCAAAGATTTCCTCTGGAATCGCCGGAGGTGTCCATCATTACATGAATGACTATGCTCTAGTTTGAGAAAATGATAGTCTTCGTATTGGCGCCAAAATCTTCACCGAAGAATCCCTGAAGACTCCTTGAAGATGGTTTCTTCAGCTGAATTGGACCCCTGGGCCCCACAAAAAACAAAAAAAAACAAAAAAGGACCCCTTACCAAAGAATTCCTCCGGAATCGCCGGAGGTGGCCATCATTACATGAATGACTATGCTCTAGTTTGAGAAAATGATAGTCTTCGTATTGGCTCCAAAATCTTCACCGAAGAATCCCTGAAGACTCTTTGAAGATTCTTTCTTCAGCTGAATTGGACCCCTGGGCCCCACAAAAAGGAAAACAAAAAAGGACCCCTTACCAAAGATTTCCTCCGGAATTGCCGGAGGTGGCCATCATTACATGAATGACTATACTCTCGTTTGAGAAAATGATAGTCTTCGTATTGGCGCCAAAATCTTCACCGAAGAATCCCTGAAGACTCCTTGAAGATTCTTTCTTCAGCTTAATTGGACCCCTGGGCCCCACAAACAAACCCAAAAAAAGGACCCCTTACCAAAGATTTCCTCCGGAATCGCCGGAGGTGGCCATCATTACATGAATGACTATGCTCTAGTTTGAGAAAATGATAGTCTTCGTATTGGTGCCAAAATCTTCACCGAAGAATCCCTGAAGACTCTTTGAAGATTCTTTCTTCAGCTGAATTGGACCCCTGGTCCCCACAAAAAGAAAACAAAAAAGGACCCCTTACCAAAGATTTCCTCCGGAATCGCCGGAGGTGGCCATCATTACATGAATGACTATGCTCTAGTTTGAGAAAATGTTAGTCTTAGTATTGGCGCCAAAATCTTCACCGAAAAATCCCTGAAGACTCCTTGCAGATTCTTTCTTCAGCTGAATTGGACCCCTAGTCCCCACAAAAAGAAAACAAAAAAGGACCCCTTACCAAAGATTTCCTCCGGAATCGCCGGAGGTGGCCATCATTACATGAATGACTATGCTCTAGTTTGAGAAAATGATAGTCTTCGTATTGGCGAAAAAATCTTCACCGAAGAATCCCTGAAGACTCCTTGAAGATTCTTTCTTCAGATGAATTGGACCCCTGGGCCCAACAAAAAAAAAAAAAAACAAAAAAGGACCCCTTACCAAAGATTTCCTCCGGAATCGCCGGAGGTGGCCATCATTACATGAATGACTATGCTCTAGTTTGAGAAAATGATAGTCTTCGTATTGGCGCCAAAATCTTCACCGAAGAATCCCTGAAGACTCCTTGAAGATTCTTTCTTCAGCTGAATTGGACCCCTGGGCCCAACAAAAAAAAAAAAATGGACCCCTTACCAAAGATTTCCTCCGGAATCGCCGGAGGTGGCCATCATTACTTGAATGACTATGCTCTAGTTTGAGAAAATGATAGTCTTCGTATTGGCGCCAAAATCTTCACTGAAGAATCCCTGAAGACTCCTTGAAGATTCTTTCTTCAGCTAAATTGGACCCCTGGGCCCCACAAACAAACCCAAAAAAGGACCCCTTACCAAAGATTTCCTCTGGAATCGCCGGAGGTGGCCATCATTACATGAATGACTATGCTCTAGTTTGAGAAAATGATAGTCTTCGTATTGGCGCCAAAATCTTCACCGAAGAATCCCTGAAGACTCCTTGAAGATTCTTTCTTCAGCTGAATTGAACCCCTGGGCCCCACAAAAAAAAAAAAAAAGGACCCCTTACCAAAGATTTCCTCTGGAATCGCCGGAGGTGTCCATCATTACATGAATGACTATGCTCTAGTTTGAGAAAATGATAGTCTTCGTATTGGCGCCAAAATCTTCACCGAAGAATCCCTGAAGACTCCTTGAAGATTCTTTCTTCAGGAGAATTGGACCCCTGGTCCCCACAAAAAAAAACAAAGAAGGTCCCCTTACCAAAGTTTTCCTATGGAATCGCCGGAGGTGTCCATCATTACATGAATGACTATGCTCTAGTTTGAGAAAATGATAGTCTTCGTATTGGCGCCAAAATCTTCACCGAAGAATCTCTGAAGACTCCTTGAAGATTCTTTCTTCAGTTGAATTGGACCCCTGGGCCCCACAAAAAAAAAAAACAAAAAAGGACCCTTATCAAAGATTTCCTCTGGAATCGCCAGAGGTGGCCATCATTACATGAAAGACTATGCTCTAGTTTGAGAAAATGATAGTCTTCGTATTGGCGCCAAAATCTTCACCGAAGAATCCCTTAAGACTCCTTGAAGATTCTTTTTTCAGCTGAATTGGACCCCTGGATCATGAAAAAAAAAAAAGGACCCCTTTCCAAAGATTTCCTCCGGAATCGCCGGAGGTGTCCATCATTACATGAATTACTATGCTCTAGTTTGAAAAAATGATAGTCTTCGTATTGGCGCCAAAATCATCACCGAAGAATCCCTGAAGCCTCTTTGAAGATTCTTTCTTCAGCTGAATTGGACCCCTGGGCCCCACAAAAAAAAAAACAAAAAAGGACCCCTTACCAAATATTTCCTCCGGAATCGCCGGAGGTGGCCATCATTACATGAATGACTATCCACTAGTTTGAGAAAATGATAGTCTTCGTATTGGCGCCAAAATCTTCACCTTAGAATCCCTGAAGACTCCTTGAAGATTCTTTCTTCAGCTGAATTGGACCCCTGGTCCCCCCCCAAAAAAAAAGGACCCCTTACCAAAGATTTCCTCCGGAATCGCCGGAGGTGGCCATCATTCCATGAATGACTATGCACTAGTTTCAGAAAATGATAGTCTTCGTATTGGCGAAAAAATCTTCACCGAAGAATAACTGAAGACTCCTTGAAGATTCTTCCTTCAGCTGAATTGGACCCCTGGGCCCCACAAAAAAAAAAAAAAAAAAAGGACCCCTTACCAAAGATTTCCTCAGGAATTGCCGGAGGTGGCCATCATTACATGAATGACTATGCTCTAGTTTGAAAGAATGACAGTCTTCGTATTGGTTCCAAAATCTTCACCGAAGAATCCCTGAAGCCTCTTTGAAGATTCTTTCTTCAGCTGAATTGGACCCCTGGGCCCCACAAAAAAAAAAAAAGGACCCCGTACCAAAAATTTCCTCCAGAATCGCCGGAGGTGGCCATCATTACATGAATGACTATGCTCTAGTTTGAGAAAATGATAATCTTCGTATTGGCGCCAAAATCTTCACCGAAGATTCCCTGAAGACTCCTTGAAGATTCTTTCTTCAGCTGAATTGGACCCCTGGGCCCCACAAACAAACCCAAAAAAGTACCCCTTACCAAAGATTTAATCCTTAATCGCCGGAGGTGGCAATCATTACATGAATGATTATGCTCTAGTTTGAGAAAATGATAGTCTATGTATTAGTGCCAAAATCTTCACCGAAGAATCCCTGAAGACTCCTTGAAGATTCTTTCTTCAGCTGAATTGGACCCCTTGGCCCCACAAAAAAAAAACAAAAAAGGACCCCTTACCAAAGATTTCCTCCAGAATCGCCGGAGGTGGCCATCATTACATGAATGACTATGCTCTAGTTTGAGAAAATGATAGTCTTCGTATTGGCGAAAAAATCTTCACCGAAGAATCCCTGAAGTCTCCTTGAAGATTCTTTCTTCAGCTGAATTGGACCCCTGGGCCCAACAAAAAAAAAAAAACAAAAAAGGACCCCTTACCAAAGATTTCCTCCGGAATCGCCGGAGGTGGCCATCATTACATGAATGACTATGCTCTTGTTTGAGAAAATGATAGTCTTCGTATTGGCGCCAAAATCTTCACCGAAGAATCCCTGAAGACTCCTTGAAGATTCTTTCTTCAGCTGAATTGGACCCCTGGGCCCCCCTCCCCAAAAAAAGGACCCCTTACCAAAGATTTCCTCCGGAATCGCCGGAGGTGGCCATCATTACTTGAATGACTATGCTTTAGTTTGAGAAAATGATAGTCTTCGTATTGGCGCCAAAATCTTCACCGAAGAATCCCTGAAGACTCCTTGAAGATTCTTTCTTCAGCTAAATTGGACCCCTGGGCCCCACAAACAAACCCAAAAAAGGACCCCTTACCAAAGATTTCCTCTGGAATCGCCGGAGGTGGCCATCATTACATGAATGACTATGCTCTAGTTTGAGAAAATGATAGTCTTCGTATTGGCGCCAAAATCTTCACCGAAGAATCCCTGAAGATTCCTTGAAGATTCTTTCTTCAGCTGAATTGAACCCCTGGGCCCCACAAAAAAAAAAAAAAAAAAAAAGGACCCCTTACCAAAGATTTCCTCTGGAATCGCCGGAGGTGTCCATCATTACATGAATGACTATGCTCTAGTTTGAGAAAATGATAGTCTTCGTATTGGCGCCAAAATCTTCACCGAAGAATCCCTGAAGACTCCTTGAAGATTGTTTCTTCAGCTGAATTGGACCCCTGGGCCCCACAAAAAACAAAAAAAAACAAAAAAGGACCCCTTACCAAAGAATTCCTCCGGAATCGCCGGAGGTGGCCATCATTACATGAATGACTATGCTCTAGTTTGAGAAAATGATAGTCTTCGTATTGGCTCCAAAATCTTCACCGAAGAATCCCTGAAGACTCTTTGAAGATTCTTTCTTCAGCTGAATTGGACCCCTGGGCCCCACAAAAAAAAAAAAAAAAAAAAGGACCCCTTACCAAAGATTTCCTCCGGAATTGCCGGAGGTAGCCATCATTATATGAATGACTATACTCTCGTTTGAGAAAATGATAGTCTTCGTATTGGCGCCAAAATCTTCACTGAAGAATCCCTGAAGACTCCTTGAAGATTCTTTCTTCAGCTGAATTGGACCCCTGGGCCCCACAAACAAACCCAAAAAAAGGACCCCTTACCAAAGATTTCCTCCGGAATCGCCGGAGGTGGCCATCATTACATGAATGACTATGCTCTAGTTTGAGAAAATGATAGTCTTCGTATTGGTTCCAAAATCTTCACCGAAGAATCCCTGAAGCCTCTTTGAAGATTCTTTCTTCAGCTGAATTGGACCCCTGGGCCCCACAAAAAAAAAAAAAGGACCCCTTACCAAAAATTTCCTCCAGAATCGCCGGAGGTGGCCATCATTACATGAATGACTATGCTCTAGTTTGAGAAAATGATAATCTTCGTATTGGCGCCAAAATCTTCACCGAAGATTCCCTGAAGACTCCTTGAAGATTCTTTCTTTAGCTGAATTGGACCCCTGGGCCCCACAAACAAACCCAAAAAAGTACCCCTTACCAATGATTTAATCCTTAATCGCCGGAGGTGGCAATCATTACATGAATGATTATGCTCTAGTTTGAGAAAATGATAGTCTATGTATTAGTGCCAAAATCTTCACCGAAGAATCCCTGAAGACTCCTTGAAGATTCTTTCTTCAGCTGAATTGGACCCCTTGGCCCCACAAAAAAAAAACAAAAAAGGACCCCTTACCAAAGATTTCCTCCAGAATCGCCGGAGGTGGCCATCATTACATGAATGACTATGCTCTAGTTTGAGAAAATGATAGTCTTCGTATTGGCGAAAAAATCTTCACCGAAGAATCCCTGAAGACTCCTTGAAGATTCTTTCTTCAGCTGAATTGGACCCCTGGGCCCAACAAAAAAAAAAAAACAAAAAAGGACCCCTTACCAAAGATTTCCTCCGGAATCGCCGGAGGTGGCCATCATTACATGAATGACTATGCTCTTGTTTGAGAAAATGATAGTCTTCGTATTGGCGCCAAAATCTTCACCGAAGAATCCCTGAAGACTCCTTGAAGATTCTTTCTTCAGCTGAATTGGACCCCTGGGCCCCCCCCCCAAAAAAAAGGACCCCTTACCAAAGATTTCCTCCGGAATCGCCGGAGGTGGCCACCATTACATGAATGACTATGCTCTAGTTTGAGAAAATGATAGTCTTCGTATTGGCGCCAAAATCTTCACCGAAGAATCCCTGAAGATTCCTTGAAGATTCTTTCTTCAGCTGAATTGAACCCCTGGGCCCCACAAAAAAAAAAAAACAAAAAAGGACCCCTTACCAAAGATTTCCTCTGGAATCGCCGGAGGTGTCCATCATTACATGAATGACTATGCTCTAGTTTGAGAAAATGATAGTCTTCGTATTGGCGCCAAAATCTTCACCGAAGAATCCCTGAAGACTCCTTGAAGATTGTTTCTTCAGCTGAATTGGACCCCTGGGCCCCACAAAAAACAAAAAAAAAACAAAAAAGGACCCCTTACCAAAGAATTCCTCCGGAATCGCCGGAGGTGGCCATCATTACATGAATGACTATGCTCTAGTTTGAGAAAATGATAGTCTTCGTATTGGCTCCAAAATCTTCACCGAAGAATCCCTGAAGACTCTTTGAAGATTCTTTCTTCAGCTGAATTGGACCCCTGGGCCCCACAAAAAAAAAACAAAAAAGGACCCCTTACCAAAGATTTCCTCCGGAATCGCCGGAGGTGGCCATCATTACATGAATGACTATGCTCTAGTTTGAGAAAATGATAGTCTTCGTATTGGTGCCAAAATCTTCACCGAAGAATCCCTGAAGACTCTTTGAAGATTCTTTCTTCGGCTGAATTGGACCCCTGGTCCCCACAAAAAGAAAACAAAAAAGGACCCCTTACCAAAGATTTCCTCGGGAATCGCCGGAGGTGGCCATCATTACATGAATGACTATGCTCTAGTTTGAGAAAATGTTAGTCTTAGTATTGGCGCCAAAATCTTCACCGAAAAATCCCTGAAGACTCCTTGAAGATTCTTTCTTCAGCTGAATTGGACCCCTAGTCCCCACAAAAAGAAAACAAAAAAGGACCCCTTACCAAAGATTTCCTCCGGAATCGCCGGAGGTGGCCATCATTACATGAATGACTATGCTCTAGTTTGAGAAAATGATAGTCTTCGTATTGGCGAAAAAATCTTCACCGAAGAATCCCTGAAGACTCCTTGAAGATTCTTTCTTCAGCTGAATTGGACCCCTGGGCCCAACAAAAAAAAAAAAAAACAAAAAAGGACCCCTTACCAAAGATTTCCTCCGGAATCGCCGGAGGTGGCCATCATTACATGAATGACTATGCTCTAGTTTGAGAAAATGATAGTCTTCGTATTGGCGCCAAAATCTTCACCGAAGAATCCCTGAAGACTCCTTGAAGATTCTTTCTTCAGCTGAATTGGACCCCTGGGCCCCAAAAAAAAAAAAAAAAAAGGACCCCTTACCAAAGATTTCCTCCGGAATCGCCGGAGGTGGCCATCATTACTTGAATGACTATGCTCTAGTTTGAGAAAATGATAGTCTTCGTATTGGCGCCAAAATCTTCACTGAAGAATCCCTGAAGACTCCTTGAAGATTCTTTCTTCAGCTAAATTGGACCCCTGGGCCCCACAAACAAACCCAAAAAAGGACCCCTTACCAAAGATTTCCTCTGGAATCGCCGGAGGTGGCCATCATTTCATGAATGACTATGCTCTAGTTTGAGAAAATGATAGTCTTCGTATTGGCGCCAAAATCTTCACCGAAGAATCCCTGAAGACTCCTTGAAGATTCTTTCTTCAGCTGAATTGAACCCCTGGGCCCCACAAAAAAAAAAAAGGACCCCTTACCAAAGATTTCCTCTGGAATCGCCGGAGGTGTCCATCATTACATGAATGACTATGCTCTAGTTTGAGAAAATGATAGTCTTCGTATTGGCGCCAAAATCTTCACCGAAGAATCCCTGAAGACTCCTTGAAGATTCTTTCTTCAGGAGAATTGGACCCCTGGTCCCCACAAAAAAAAACAAAGAAGGTCCCCTTACCAAAGTTTTCCTACGGAATCGCCGGAGGTGTCCATCATTACATGAATGACTATGCTCTAGTTTGAGAAAATGATAGTCTTCGTATTGGCGCCAAAATCTTCACCGAAGAATCTCTGAAGACTCCTTGAAGATTCTTTCTTCAGTTGAATTGGACCCCTGGGCCCCACAAAAAAAAAACAAAAAAGGACCCTTATCAAAGATTTCCTCTGGAATCGCCAGAGGTGGCCATCATTACATGAAAGACTATGCTCTAGTTTGAGAAAATGATAGTCTTCGTATTGGCGCCAAAATCTTCACCGAAGAATCCCTTAAGACTCCTTGAAGATTCTTTCTTCAGCTGAATTGGACCCCTGGAACATGAAAAAAAAAAAGGACCCCTTTCCAAAGATTTCCTCCAGAATCGCCGGAGGTTGCCATCATTACATGAATTACTATGCTCTAGTTTGAAAAAATGATAGTCTTCGTATTGGCGCCAAAATCTTCACCGAAGAATCCCTGAAGCCTCTTTGAAGATTCTTTCTTCAGGTGAATTGGACCCCTGGGCCCCACAAAAAAAAAAACAAAAAAGGACCCCTTACCAAAGATTTCCTCCGGAATCGCCGGAGATGGCCATCATTACATGAATGACTATCCACTAGTTTGAGAAAATGATAGTCTTCGTATTGGCGCCAAAATCTTCACCTTAGAATCCCTGAAGACTCCTTGAAGATTCTTTCTTCAGCTGAATTGGACCCCTGGTCCCCCCCCCCAAAAAAAAGGACCCCTTACCAAAGATTTCCTCCGGAATCGCCGGAGGTGTCCATCATTCCATGAATGACTATGGACTAGTTTGAGAAAATGATAGTCTTCGTATTGGCGAAAAAATCTTCACCGAAGAATAACTGAAGACTCCTTGAAGATTCTTCCTTCAGCTGAATTGGACCCCTGGGCCCCACAAAAAAAAAAAAAAAAAAAGGACCCCTTACCAAAGATTTCCTCAGGAATTGCCGGAGGTGGCCATCATTACATGAATGACTATGCTCTAGTTTGAAAGAATGACAGTCTTCGTATTGGTTCCAAAATCTTCACCGAAGAATCCCTGAAGCCTCTTTGAAGATTCTTTCTTCAGCTGAATTGGACCCCTGGGCCCCACAAAAAAAAAAAAGGACCCCTTACCAAAAATTTCCTCCAGAATCGCCGGAGGTGGCCATCATTACTTGAATGACTATGCTCTAGTTTGAGAAAATGATAATCTTCGTATTGGCGCCAAAATCTTCACCGAAGATTCCCTGAAGACTCCTTGAAGATTCTTTCTTCAGCTGAATTAGACCCCTGGGCCCCACAAACAAACCCAAAAAAGTACCCCTTACCAAAGATTTAATCCTTAATCGCCGGAGGTGGCAATCATTACATGAATGATTATGCTCTAGTTTGAGAAAATGATAGTCTATGTATTAGTGCCAAAATCTTCACCGAAGAATCCCTGAAGACTCCTTGAAGATTCTTTCTTCAGCTGAATTGGACCCCTGGGCCCAACAAAAAAAAAAAAAACAAAAAAGGACCCCTTACCAAAGATTTCCTCCGGAATCGCCGGAGGTGGCCATCATTACATGAATGACTATGCTCTTGTTTGAGAAAATGATAGTCTTCGTATTGGCGCCAAAATCTTCACCGAAGAATCCCTGAAGACTCCTTGAAGATTCTTTCTTCAGCTGAATTGGACCCCTGGGCCCCCCCCCAAAAAAAAAAGGACCCCTTACCAAAGATTTCCTCCGGAATCGCCGGAGGTGGCCATCATTACTTGAATGACTATGCTCTAGTTTGAGAAAATGATAGTCTTCGTATTGGCGCCAAAATCTTCACCGAAGAATCCCTGAAGACTCCTTGAAGTTCCTTTCTTCAGCTAAATTGGACCCCTGGGCCCCACAAACAAACCCAGAAAACGACCCCTTACCAAAGATTTCCTCTGGAATCGCCGAAGGTGGCCATCATTACATGAATGACTATGCTCTAGTTTGAGAAAATGATAGTCTTCGTATTGGCGCCAAAATCTTCACCGAAGAATCCCTGAAGATTCCTTGAAGATTCTTTCTTCAGCTGAATTGAACCCCTGGGCCCCACAAAAAAAAAAAACAAAAAAGGACCCCTTACCAAAGATTTCCTCTGGAATCGCCGGAGGTGTCCATCATTACATGAATGACTATGCTCTAGTTTGAGAAAATGATAGTCTTCGTATTGGCGCCAAAATCTTCACCGAAGAATCCCTGAAGACTCCTTGAAGATTGTTTCTTCAGCTGAATTGGACCCCTGGGCCCCACAAAAAACAAAAAAAAACAAAAAAGGACCCCTTACCAAAGAATTCCTCCGGAATCGCCGGAGGTGACCATCATTACATGAATGACTATGCTCTAGTTTGAGAAAATGATAGTCTTCGTATTGGCGAAAAAATCTTCACCGAAGAATCCCTGAAGACTCTTTGAAGATTCTTTCTTCAGCTGAATTGGACCCCTGGGCCACAAAAAAAAAAAAAAAAAAAAAAGGACCCCTTACCAAAGATTTCCTCCGGAATCGCCGGAGGTGGCCATCATTACATGAATGACTATGCTCTAGTTTGAGAAAATGATAGTCTTCGTATTGGCGCCAAAATCTTCACTGAAGAATCCCTGAAGACTCCTTGAAGATTCTTTCTTCAGCTGAATTGGACCCCTGGGCCCCACAAAAAAAAAAAAAAAAAAAAGAACCCATTACCAAAGATTTCCTCCGGAATCGCCGGAGGTGGCCATAATTACATGAATGACTATGCTCTAGTTTGAGAAAATGATAGTCTTCGTATTGGCTCCAAAATCTTCACCGAAGAATCCCTGAAGCCTCTTTGAAGATTCTTTCTTCAGCTGAATTGGACCCCTGGGCCCCACAAAAAAAAAACAAAAAAGGACCCCTTACCAAAGATATCCTCCGGAATCGCCGGAGGTGGCCATTATTACATGAACGACTATGTTCTAGTTTGAGAAAATAATAGTCTTCGTATTGGCGCCAAAATCTTCACCAAAGAATCCCTGAAGACTCCTTGAAGATTCTTTCTTCAGCTGAATTGGACCCTTGGGCCCCACAAAAAAAAAAAATAAAAGGACCCCTTACCAAAGATTTCCTCCGGAATCGCCGGAGGTGGCCATAATTACATGAATGACTATGCTCTAGTTTGAGAAAATGATAGTCTTCGTATTGGCGCCAAAATCTTCACCGAAGAATCCCTGAAGACTCCTTGAAGATTCTTTCTTCAGCTAAATTGGACCCCTGGGCCCCACAAAAAAAAAAAAGAACCCCTTACCAAAGATTTCCTCTGGAATCGCCGGAGGTGGCCAACATTACATGAATGACTATGCTCTAGTTTGAGAAAATGATAGTCTTCGTATTGGCGCCAAAATCTTCACCGAAGAATCCCTGAAGACTCCTTGAAGATTCTTTCTTCAGCTGAATTGGACCCCTGGGCCCCACAAAAAAAAAAAAAAAAAAATTACCCCTTACCAAAGATTTCCTCCGGAATCGCCGGAGGTGGCCATCATTAGATGAATGACTATGCTCTAGTTTGAGAAAATGATAGTCTTCGTATTGGCTCCAAAATCTTCACCGAAGAATCCCTGAAGACTCCTTGAAGATTCTTTCTTCAGCTGAATTGGACCCCTGGGCCCCACAAAAAAAAACAAAAAAATACCCTTTACCAAAGATTTCCTCTGGAATCGCCGGAGGTGGCCATCATTACATGAATGACTATGCTCTAGTTTGAGAAAATGATAGTCTTCGTATTGGCGCCAAAATCTTCACCGAAGAATCCCTGAAGACTCCTTGAAGGTTCTTTCTTCAGCTGAATTGGACCCCTGGTCCCCACAAAAAAAAAAAAAAAAAAAGGACCCCTTACCAAAGATTTCCTCCAGAATCGCCGGAGGTGTCCATCATTACATGAATGACTATGCTCTAGTTTGAGAAAATGATAGTCTTCGTATTGGCGCCAAAATCTTCACCGAAGAATCCCTGAAGACTCCTTGAAGATTCTTTCTTAAGCTGAATTGGACCTCTGGGCCCCACAAACAAACCAAAAAAAGGACCCCTTACCAAAGATTTCCTCCGGAATCGCCGGAGGTGGCCATCATTACATGAATGACTATGCCCTAGTTTGAGAAAATGATAGTCTTCGTATTGGCTCCAAAATCTTCACCGAAGAATCCCTGAAGCCTCTTTGAAGATTCTTTCTTCAGCTGAATTGGACCCTTGGGCCCCACAAAAAAAAAAAAAAAAAAGGACCACTTACCAAAGATTTCCTCCGGAATCGCCAGAGGTGGCCATCATTACATGAATGACTATGCTCTAGTTTGAGAAAATGATAGTCTTCGTATTGCCCCCAAAATCTTCACCGAAGAATCCCTGAAGACTCCTTGAATATTCTTTCTTCAGCTGAATTGGACCCCTGGGCCCCACAAACAAACCCAAAAAAGTACCCCTTACCAAAGATTTCCTCCGGAATCGCCGGAGGTGGCCATCATTACATGAATGACTATGCTCTAGTTTGAGAAAATGATAGTCTTCGTATTGGCGCCAAAATCTTCACCAAAGAATCCCTGAAGACTCCTTGAAGATTCTTTCTTCAGCTGAATTGGACCCCTGGGCCCCACAAAAAAAAACAAAAAAGGACCCCTTACCAAAGATTTCCTCCGGAATCGCCTGAGGTGGACATCATTACATCAATGACTATGCTCTAGTTTAAGAAAATGATAGTCTTCTTATTGGCGCCAAAATCTTCACCGAAGAATCCCTGAAGACTTCTTGAAGATTCTTTCTTCAGCTGAATTGGACCCCTGGGCCCCACAAAAAAAAAAAACAAAAAGGACCCCTTACCAAAGATTTCCTCGGGAATCGCCGGAGGTGGCTATCATTACATGAATGACTATGCTCTAGTTTGAGAAAATGATAGTCTTCGTATTGTAGCCAAAATCTTCACCGAAGAATCCCTGAAGACTCCTTGAAGATTCTTTCTTCAGCTGAATTGAACCCCTGAGCTCCCCCCCCCAAAAAAAGGACCCCTTAGCAAAGATTTCCTCCGGAATCGCCGGAGGTGGCCATCATTACATGAATGACTATGCTCTAGTTTGAGAAAATGATAGTCTTCATATTGGCTCCAAAATCCTCACCCAAGATTCCCTGAAGACTCTTTGAAGACTCTTTCTTCAGCAGTATAACAATTGTCATTTTTCAATTTCAAGGGTAATTTCTACCATTTATATAGCTGGTAGCCTTTCATCATTGGCACTCTGTTGTAGTATTCCATGTGTCATTTTTCAGTTTCATGGCTCCTGTAACCTTGTAAGTAATGGAGGTGTCATTTTGAAATTGCAAGGTTCATATGTAAAATTAACAAAAAACACCAACTTTGAGGTCCCATAGCCGAGAGGGAACCTACCACGGACATTAGCCTTCAATTAGAGCCCCTTTATTTTGATCAGTTCTATTAAAAAAATTCATACAAAACATCAATACGTTCAGGCCTTGCTGAGTTTTGGGTGCCAGAATTTTTATTGTATAAACTAAAAAATCGACTTTGAGGCCCCGTAGCTAATAGTCATTTTAGAATTATGCAAGTCTGAATTGCTATTCATCGATTTTTGGAAACTGGAAATATTGGCCCAAAAAATTTTACATCCCCAAAATTAATAGATCTGTACTAACAAAGGTTAGTTAGGTCGAAAATTTTGAAAGTCCTATTTTTTGAGGCTGGACTCCTTTTTTTTTTTTTTTTTTTTTTTTTTTTTTTTTTTTTTTTTTACACCCCAGGATTAGAATATGCGACCTTCACCACGCAAGGGTCCCGGCTGAATTGGACCCCTGGGCCCCGCAAAAAAAAACAAAAAACCACCCCTTACCAAAGATTTCCTCTGGAATCGCCGTAGGTGGCCATCATTACATGAATGACTATGCTCTAGTTTGAGAAAATGACAGTCTTCGTATTGGCTCCAAATTCTTCACCGAAGAATCCATGAAGACTATTTGAAGATTCTTTCTTCAGCTGAGTTGGACCCCTGGGCTCCACAAAAAAAAACAAAAAAGAACCCCTTACCAAAGATTTCCTCCGGAATCGCCGGAGGTGGCCATCATTACATGAATGACTATGCTCTAGTTTTAGAAAATGATAGTATTCATATTGACTCCGAAATCCTCACCCAAGATTCCCTGAAGACTCCTTGAAGACTCTTTCTTCAGCAGTATAACAGGTGTCATTTTTCAATTTCAAGGGTAATTTCTACCATTTATATAGCTGGTAGCCTTTATGACTATACTCTAGTTTGAGAAAATGATAGTCTTAGTATTAGCGCCAAAATCTTCACCGAAGAATCCCTGAAGACTCCTTGAAGATTCTTCCTTCAGCTGAATTGGACCCCTGGGAACAACAAAAAAAAAAAAAAAAAAAAAACAAAAAGGACCCCTTACCAAAGATTTCCTCCGGAATCGCCGGAGGTGGCCATCATTACATGAATGACTATGCTCTAGTTTGAGAAAATGATAGTCTTCGTATTGGTGCCAAAATCTTCACTGAAGAATCCCTGAAGACTCCTTGAAGATTCTTTCTTCAGCTGAACTGGACCCCTGGGCCCCACAAAAAAAAAACAAAAAAGGACCCCTTACCAAAGATTTCCTCTGGAATCGCCGGAGGTGTCCATCATTACATGAATGACTATGCTCTAGTTTGAGAAAATGATAGTCTTCGTATTGGCGCCAAAATCTTCACCGAAGAATCCCTGAAGACTCCTTGAAGATTCTTTCTTTAGCTGAACTGGACCCCTGGGCCCCACAAAAAAAAAAAAAACAAAAAAGGACCCCTTACCAAAGATTTCCTCTGGAATCGCCGGAGGTGGCCATGATTACATGAATGACTATGCTCTAGTTTGAGAAAATGATAGTCTTCGTATTGGCTCCAAAATCTTCACCGAAGAATCCCTGAAGACTCCTTGAAGATTCTTTCCTCAGCTGAATTGGACCCCTGGGCCCTCCCCAAAAAAACAAAAAAGGACCCCTTACCAAAGATTTCCTGCGGAATCGCCGGAGGTGGCCATGATTACATGAATGACTATGCTCTAGTTTGAGAAAATGATAGTCTTCGTATTGGCGCAAAATCTTCACCGAAGAATCCCTGAAGACTCCTTGAAGATTCTTTCTTCAGCTGAACTGGACCCCTGGGCCCCACAAAAAAAAACAAAACAAAAAAGGACCTCTTACGAAAGATTTCCTCCGGAATCGCCGGAGGTGGCCATCATTACATGAATGACTATGCTCTAGTTTGAGAAAATGATAGTTTTCGTATTGGCGCCAAAATCTTCACCGAAGAATCCCTGAAGACTCCTTGAAGATTCTTTCTTCAGCTGAACTGGACCCCAGGGCCCCCCCCCCAAAAAAAAAGGACCCCTTACCAAAGATTTCCTCCGGAATCACCGGAGGTTGCCATCATTACATGAATGACTATGCTCTAGTTTGAGAAAATGATAGTCTTCGTATTGGCTCCAAAATATTCACCGAAGAATCCCTGAAGACTCCTTGAAGATTCTTTCTTCAGCTGAATTAGACCACTGGGCCCCACAAAAAAAAAAAAAAGGACCCCTTACCAAAGATTTCCTCCGGAATCGCCGGAGGTGGCCATCATTACTTGAATGACTATGCTCTAGTTTGAGAAAATTATAGTCTTCGTATTGGTGCCCAAATCTTCACCGAGGAATCCCTGAAGACTCCTTGAAGATTCTTTCTTCAGCTGAACTGGACCCCTGGGCCCCACAAAAAAAAAAAAAAAAAAAAAAAGGACCCCTTACCAAAGATTTCCTCCGGAATCGCAGGGGGTAGCCATCATTACATGAATGACTATGCTCTAGTTTGAGAAAATGATAGTCTTCGTATTGGTGCCAAAATCTTCACTGAAGAATCCCTGAAGACTCCTTGAAGATTCTTTCTTCAGCTGAACTGGACCCCTGGGCCCCACAAAAAAAAAAAAAGGACCCCTTACCAAAGATTTCCTCCGGAATCGCTGGAGGTGGCCATCATTACATGAATGACTATGCTCTAGTTTGAGAAAATGATAGTCTTCGTATTGGCTCCAAAATCTTCACCGAAGAATCCCTGAAGACTCTTTGAAGATTCTTTCTTCAGCTGAATTGGACCCATGGGCCCCACAAAAAAAAAAAAAAAAAAAGGACCCCTTAACAAAGATTTCCTCCGGAATCGCCGGAGGTGGCCATCATTACATGGATGACTATGCTCTACTTTGAGAAAATGATAGTCTTCGTATTGGCGCAAAATCTTCACCGAAGAATCCCTGAAGACTCCTTGAAGATTCCTTCTTTAGCTGAACTGGACCCCTGGGCCCCACAAAAAAAAAAAAAAAAAAAAAGGACCCCTTACCAAAGATTTCCTCCGGAATCGCCGGAGGTGGCCATCATTACATGGATGACTATGCTCTAGTTTGAGAAAATGATAGTCTTCGTATTGGCTCCAAAATCTTCACCGAAGAATCCCTGAAGACTCTTTGAAGATTCTTTCTTCAGCTGAATTGGACCCCTGGGCCCACCAAAAAAAAACAAAAAAGGACCCCTTACCAAAGATTTCCTCCAGAATCGCCGGAGGTGGCCATCATTACATGAATGACTATGCTCTAGTTTTAGAAAATGATAGTCTTCATATTGGCTCCAGAATCCTCACCCAAGATTCCCTGAAGACTCCATGAAGACTCTTTCTTCAGCAGTATAACAGTTGTCATTTTTTCAATTTCAAGGGTAATTTCTACCATTTATATAGCTGGTAGCCTTTATGACTATGCTCTAGTTTGAGAAAATGATAGTCTTAGTATTGGCGCCAAAATCTTCACCGAAGAATCCCTGAAGACTCCTTGAAGATTCTTTCTTCAGCTGAATTGGACCCCTGGGCCCCACGAAAAAAAAAAACAAAAAAGGACCCCTTACCAAAGATTTCCTCCGGAATCGCCGGAGGTACCCATCATTACATGAATGACTATGCTCTAGTTTGAGAAAATGATAGTCTTCGTATTGGCGCCAAAATCTGCACCGAAGAATCCCTGAAGACTCCTTGAATATTCTTTCTTCAGCTAAATTTGACCCCTGGGACCCACAAAAAAAAAAAGGACCCCTTACCAAAGATTTCCTCCGGAATCGACAGAGGTGGCCATCATTACATGAATGACTATGCTCTAGTTTGAGAAAATGATAGTCTTCGTATTGGTGCCAAAATCTTCACCGAGGAATCCCTGAAGACTCCTTGAAGATTCTTTCTTCAGCTGAACTGGACCCCTGGGCCCCACAAAAAAAAAAAAAAAAAAAAAAGGACCCCTTACCAAAGATTTCCTCCGGAATCGCCGGAGGTGGCCATCATTACATGAATGACTATGCTCTAGTTTAAGAAAAGGATTGTCTTCGTATTGGCTCCAAAATCTTCACCGAAGAATCCCTGAAGACTTCTTGAAGATTCTTTCTTCAGCTGAATTGGACCCCTGGGCCCCCCAAAAAAAACAAAAATGGACCCCTTACCAAAGATTTCCTCTGGAATCGCCGGAGGTGGCCATCATTACATGAATGACTATGCTCTAGTTTGAGAAAATGATAGTCTTCGTATTGGCGCAAAATCTTCACCGAAGAATCCCTGAAGACTCCTTGAAGATTCTTTCTTCAGCTGAACTGGACCCCTGGGCCCCACAAAAAAAAAAAAAAAAAGGACCCCTTACCAAAGATTTCCTCCGGAATCGCCGGAGGTACCCATCATTACATGAATGACTATGCTCTAGTTTGAGAAAATGATAGTCTTCGTATTGGCGCCAAAATCTTCACCGAAGAATCCCTGAAGACTCCTTGAAGATTCTTTCTTCAGCTGAACTGGACCCCTGGGCCCCACAAAAAAAAAAAAACAAAAAAGGACCCCTTACCAAAGATTTCCTCTGGAATCGCCGGAGGTGGCCATCATTACATGAATGACTAAGCTCTAGTTTGAGAAAATGATAGTCTTCGTATTGGCGCCAAAATCTTCACCGAAGAATCCCTGAAGACTCCTTGAAGATTCTTTCTTCAGCTGAATTGGACCCCTGGGCCCCACAAAAAAAAAAAAAAAAAAAAGGACCCCTTACCAAAGATTTCCTCCGGAATCGCCGGAGGTGGCCATCATTACATGAATGACTATGCTCTAGTTTGAGAAAATGATATTGTTCGTATTGGCGCCAAAATCTTCACCGAAGAATCCCTGAAGACTCCTTGAAGATTCTTTCTTCAGCTGAACTGGACCCCTGGGCCCCACAAAAAAAAAAAAGACCCCTTACCAAAGATTTCCTCCGGAATCGCCGGAGGTGGCCATCATTACATGAATGACTATGCTCTAGTTTGAGAAAATGATAGTCTTTGTATTGGCGCCAAAATCTTCACCGAAGAATCCCTGAAGACTCTTTGAAGATTCTTTCTTCAGTTGAATTGGACCCCTGGGCCCCATAAAAAAAAAAAAAATATAAAAAGGACCCTTTACCAAAGATTTCCTCCGGAATCGCCGGAGGTGGCCATCATTTCATGAATGACTATGCTCTAGTTTTAGAAAATGATAGTCTTCATATTGGCTCCAAAATCATCACCCAAGATTCCCTGAAGACTCCTTGAAGACTCTTTCTTCAGCAGTATAACAGGTGTCATTTTTAAATTTCAAGGGTAATTTCTACCATTTATATAGTTGGTAGCCTTTATGACTATGCTCTAGTTTGAGAAAATGATAGTCTTAGTATTGGCGCCAAAATCTTCATCGAAGAATCCCTGAAGACTCGTTGAAGATTCTTTCTTCAGGTGAATTGGACCCCTGGGCTTCACAAAAAAAAAAAAAAAAACAAAAAAGGACCCCTTACCAAAGATTTCCTCCGGAATCGCCTGAGGTGGCCATCATTACATGAATGACTATGCTCTAGTTTGAGAAAATGATAGTCTTCGTATTGGCTCCAAAATCTTCACCGAAGAATTCCTGAAGACTCCTTGAAGATTCTTTCTTCAGCTGAACTGGACCCCTGCGCCCCACGAAAAAAAAAAAAAGGACCCCCTACCAAAGATTTCCTCCGGAATCGCCGGAGGTGGCCATCATTACATGAATGACTCTGCTCTAGTTTGAGAAAATGATAGTCCTCATATTGGCTCCAAAATCCTCACCCAAGATTCCCTGAAGACTCCTTAAAGACTCTTTCTTCAGCAGTATAACAGGTGTCATTTTTCAATTTCAAGGGTAATTTCTACCATTTATATAGCTGGTAGCCTTTATGACTATGCTCTAGTTTGAGAAAATGATAGTCTTAGTATTGGCGCCAAAATCTTCACCGAAGAATCCCTGAAGACTCCTTGAAGATTCTTTCTTCAGCTGAACTGGACCCCTGGGCCTCACAAAAAAAAAAAAAAAAAAAAAAAAAGGACCCCTTACCAAAGATTTCCTCCGGAATCGCCGGAGGTGGCCATCATTACATGAATGACTATGCTCTAGTTTGAGAAAATGATAGTCTTCGTATTGGCGCAAAATCTTCACCGAAGAATCCCTGAAGACTCCTTGAAGATTCTTTCTTCAGCTGAACTGGACCCCTGGGCCCCACAAAAAAAAACAAAATAAAAAAGGACCCCTTACCAAAGATTTCCTCTGGAATCGCCGGAGGTGGCCATCATTACATGAATGACTATGCTCTAGTTTGAGAAAATTATAGTCTTCGTATTGGCGCCAAAATCTTCACCGAAGAATCCCTGAAGACTCCTTGAATATTCTTTCTTCAGCTGAATTGGACTCCTGGGCCCCACATAAAAAAACAAAAAACTACCCCTTACCGAAGATTTCCTCCGGAATCGCCGGAGGTAGCCATCATTACATGAATGAGTATGCTCTAGTTTGAGAAAATGATAGTCTTCGTATTGGCGCCAAAATCTTCACCGAAAAATCCCTGAAGACTACTTGAAGATTCTTTCTTCAGCTGAACTGGACCCCTGGGCCCCCCCCCCAAAAAAGGACCCCTTACCAAAGATTTCCTCCGGAATCGCCGGAGGTGGCCATCATTACATGAATGACTATGCTCTAGTTTGAGAAAATGATAGTCTTCGTATTGGCTCCAAAATATTCACCGAAGAATCCCTGAAGACTCCTTGAAGATTCTTTCATCAGCTGAATTGGACCACTGGGCCCCACAAAAAAAAACAAAAAAGGACCCCTTACCAAAGATTTCCTCCGGAATCGCCGGAGGTGGCCATCATTACATGAATGACTATGCTCTAGTTTGAGAAAATGATAGTCTTCGTATTGGCGCCAAAATCTTTACCGAGGATTCCCTGAAGACTCCTTGAAGATTCTTTCTTCAGCTGAACTGGACCCCTGGGCCCCACAAAAAAAAAAAAAAAAGGCCCCCTTACCAAAGATTTCCTCCGGAATCGCACGAGGTAGCCATAATTACATGAATGACTATGCTCTAGTTTGAGAAAATGATAGTCTTCGTATTTGTGCCAAAATCTTAACTGAAGAATCCCTGAAGACTCCTTGAAGATTCTTTCTTCAGCTGAACTGGACCCCTGGGCCCCCCCCCCCAAAAAAAAGGACCCCTTACCAAAGATTTCCTCCGGAATCGCCGGAGGTAGCCATCATTACATGAATGACTATGCTCTAGTTTTAGAAAATGATAGTCCTCATATTGGCTCCAAAATCCTCACCCAAGATTCCCTGAAGACTCCTTGAAGACTCTTTCTTCAGCAGAATAACAGGTGTCATTTTTCAATTTCAAGGGTAATTTCTACCATTTATATAGCTGGTAGCCTTTATGACTATGCTCTAGTTTGAGAAAATGATAGTCTTAGTATTGGCGCCAAAATCTTCACCGAAGAATCCCTGAAGACTCCTTGAAGATTCTTTCTTCAGCTGAATTGGACCCCTGGGCCTCACAAAAAAAAAAAAAAAACAAAAGAGGACCCCTTACCAAAGATTAAATCCGGAATCGCCGGAGGTGGCCATCATTACATGAATGACTATGCTCTAGTTTGAGAAAATGATAGTCTTCGTATTGGCGCAAAATCTTCACCGAAGAATCCCTGAAGACTCCTTGAAGATTCTTTCTTCAGCTGAACTGGACCCCTGGGCCCCACAAAAAAAACAAAACAAAAAAGGACCCCCTACCAAAGATTTCCTCCGGAATCGCCGGAGGTGGCCATCATTACATGAATGACTATGCTCTAGTTTGAGAAAATGATAGTCTTCGTATTGGCGCCAAAATCTTCACCGAAGAATCCCTGAAGACTACTTGAAGATTCTTTCTTCAGCTGAATTGGACCCCTGGGCCCCACAAAAAAAAAACAAAAAAGGACCCCCTACCAAAGATTTCCTCCGGAATCGCCGGAGGGGGCCATCATTACATGAATGACTATGCTCTAGTTTGAGAAAATGATAGTCTTCGTATTGGCGCCAAAATCTTCACCGAAGAATCCCTGAAGACTCCTTGAAGATTCTTTCTTCAGCTGAATTGGACCCCTGGGCCCCACAAAAAAAAAACAAAAAAGGACCCCGTACCAAAGATTTCCTCCGGAATCGCCGGAGGTGGCCATTATTACATGAATGACTAAGCTCTAGTTTGAGAAAATGATAGTCTTCGTATTGGCGCCAAAATCTTCACCGCAGAATCCCTGAAGACTCCTTGAAGATTCTTTCTTCAGCTAAATTGGACCCCTGGGCCCTACAAAAAAAAACAAAAAAGGACCCCTTACCAAAGATTTCCTCCGGAATCGCCGAAGGTGGCCATCATTACATGAATGACTATGCTCTAGTTTGAGAAAATGATAGTCTTCGTATTGGCTCCAGAATATTCACCGAAGAATCCCTGAAGACTGCTTGAAGATTCTTTCTTCAGCTGAAGTGGACCCCTGGGCCCCACAAAAAAAAAACAAAAAAGGACCCCTTACCAAAGATTTCCTCCGGAATCGCCGGAGGTGGCCATCATTACATGAATGACTATGCTCTAGTTTGAGAAAATGATAGTCTTCGTATTGGCGCCAAAATCTTCACCGAAGAATCCCTGGAGACTCCTTGAAGATTCTTTCTTCAGCTGAATTGGACCCCTGGGCACCACAAAAAAAAAACAAAAAAGGATCCCTTACCAAAGATTTCCTCCGGAATCGCCGGAGGTGGCCATTATTACATGAATGACTATGCTCTAGTTTGAGAAAATGATAGTCTTCGTATTGGCGCCAAAATCTACACCGAAGAATCCCTGAAGACTCCTTGAAGATTCTTTCTTCAGCTAAATTGGACCCCTGGGCCCCACAAAAAAAAAAAACAAAAAAGGACCCCTTACCAAAGATTTCCTCCGGAATCGCTGAAGGTGGCCATCATTACATGAATGACTATGCTCTAGTTTGAGAAAATGATAGTCTTCGTATTGGCTCCAAAATCTTCACCGAAGAATCCCTGAAGACTCCTTGAAGATTCTTTCTTCAGCTGAATTGGACCCCTGGGCCCCACAAAAAAAAAAAAAAGGACCCCTTACCAAAGATTTCCTCCGGAATCGCCGGAGGTGGCCATCATTACATGAATGACTATGCTCTAGTTTGAGAAAATGATAGTCTTCGTATTGGCTCCAAAATCTTCACCGAAGAATCCCTGAAGACTCCTTGAAGATTCTTTCTTCAGCTGAATTGGACCCCTTGGCCCCCCCAAAAAAAACAAAAAAGGACCCCTTACCAAAGATTTCCACCGGAATCGCCGGAGGTGGCCATCATTACATGAATGACTATGCTCTAGTTTGAGAAAATGATAGTCTTCGTATTGGCGCAAAATCTTCACCGAAGAATCCTTGAAGACTCCTTGAAGATTCTTTCTTCAGGTGAACTGGACCCCTGGGCCCCACAAAAAAAAAAAAAAAAAAAAGGACCCCTTACCAAAGATTTCCTCCGGAATCACCGGAGGTGGCCATCATTACATGATTGACTATGCTCTAGTTTGAGAAAATGATAGTCTTCGTATTGGCTCCAAAATCTTCACCGAAGAATCCCTGAAGACTCTTTGAAGATTCTTTCTTCAGCTGAATTGGACTCCTGGGCCCCACAAAAAAAAACAAAAAAGGACCCCTTACCTAAGATTTCCTCCGGAATCGCCGGAGGTGGCCATTATTACATGAATGACTATGCTCTAGTTTTAGAAAATGATAGTCTTCGTATTGGCTCCAGAATCTTCACCGAAGAATCCCTGAAGACTCTTTGAAGATTCTTTCTTCAGCTGAATTGGACCCCTGGGCCCCCCAAAAAAAAAACAAAAAAGGACCCCTTACCAAAGATTTCCTCTGGAATCGCCGGAGGTGGCCATCATTACATGAATGACTATGCTCTAGTTTTAGAAGATGATATTCTTCATATTGGCTCCAAAATCCTCACCCAAGATTCCCTGAAGACTCCTTGAAGACTCTTTCTTCAGCAGTATAACAGGTGTCATTTTTCAATTTCAAGGGTAATTTCTACCATTTATATAGCTGGTAGCCTTTATGACTATGCTCTAGTTTGAGAAAATGATAGTCTTAGTATTGGCGCCAAAATCTTCACCGAAGATTCCCTGAAGGCTCCTTGAAGATTCTTTCTTCAGCTGAACTGGACCCCTGGGCCTCACAAAAAAAAAAAAAACAAAAAAGGACCCCTTACCAAAGATTTCCTCCGGAATCGCCGGAGGTGGCCATCATTACATGAATGACTATGCTCTAGTTTGAGAAAATGATAGTCTTCGTATTGTCGCAAAATCTTCACCGAAGAATCCCTGAAGACTCCTTGAAGATTCTTTCTTCAGCTGAACTGGACCCCTGGGCCCCACAAAAAAAAACAAAATAAAAAAGGACCCCTTACCAAAGATTTCCTCTGGAATCGCCGGAGGTGGCCATCATTACATGAATGACTATGCTCTAGTTTGAGAAAATTATAGTCTTCGTTTTGGCGCCAAAATCTTCACCAAAGAATCCCTGAAGACTCCTTGAATATTCTTTCTTCAGCTGAATTGGACTCCTGGGCCCCACAAAAAAAAACAAAAAACTACCCCTTACCAAAGATTTCCTCCGGAATCGCCGGAGGTAGCCATCATTACATGAATGACTATGCTCTAGTTTGAGAAAATGATAGTCTTCGTATTGGCGCCAAAATCTTCACCGAAAAATCCCTGAAGACTACGTGAAGATTCTTTCTTCAGCTGAACTGGACCCCTGGGCCCCCCCCCCAAAAAAAAGGACCCCTTACCAAAGATTTCCTCCGGAATCGCCGGAGGTGTCCATCATTACATGAATGACTATGCTCTAGTTTGAGAAAATAATAGTCTTCGTATTGGTGCCAGAATCTTCACCAAAGAATCCCTGAAGACTACTTGAAGATTCTTTCTTCAGCTGAACTGGACCTCTGGGCCCCCCCCAAAAAAACAAAAAAGGACCCCTTACCAAATATTTCCTCCGGAATCGCAGGAGGTGGCCATCATTACATGAATGACTATGCTCTAGTTTGAGAAAATGATAGTCTTCGTATTGGCGCAAAATCTTCACCGAAGAATCCCTGAAGACTCCTTGAAGATTCGCTCTTCAGCTGAACTGGACCCCTGGGGCCCACAAAAAAAAAAAAAAAGGACCCGTTTCCAAAGATTTCCCCCAGAATCGCCGGAGGTGGCCATCATTACATGAATGACTATGCTCTAGTTTGAGAAAATGATAGTCTTCGTATTGGCTCCAAAATCTTCACCGAAGAATCCCTGAAGACTCTTTGAAGATTCTTTCTTCAGCTGAATTGGACCCCTGGGCCCCACAAAAAAAAAACAAAAAAGTACCCCTTACCAAAGATTTCCTCCGGAATCGCCGGAGGTGGCCATTATTACATGAATGACTATGCTCTAGTTTTAGAAAATGATAGTCTTCATATGGGCTCCAGAATCCTCACCCAAGATTCCCTGAAGACTCCTTGAAGACTCTTTCTTCAGCAGTATAACAGGTGTCATTTTTCAATTTCAAGGGTAATTTCTACCATTTATATAGCTGGTAGCCTTTATGACTAAGCTCTAGTTTGAGAAAATGATAGTCTTCGTATTGGCGCAAAATCTTCACCGAAGAATCCCTGAAGACTCCTTGAAGATTCTTTCTTCAGCAGAACTGGACCCCTGGGCCCCACAAAAAAAAAAAAAAAAAAAAACACAAAAAAGAACCCCTTACCAAAGATTTCCTCCGGAATCGTCGGAGGTGGCCATCATTACATGAATGACTATGCTCTAGTTTGAGAAAATGATAGTCTTCATATTGGCTCCAGAATCCTCACCCAAGATTCCCTGAAGACTCCTTGAAGACTCTTTCTTCAGCAGTATAACAGGTGTAATTTTTCAATTTCAAGGGTAATTTCTACCATTTATATAGCTGGTAGCCTTTATGACTAAGCTCTAGTTTGAGAAAATGATAGTCTTAGTAATGGCGCCAAAATCTTCAACGAAGAATCCCTGAAGACTTTTTGAAGATTCTTTCTTCAGCTGAATTGGACCCCTGGGCCCCACAAAAAAAAAAAAAAAAAAAAAGGACCCCTTACCAAAGATTTCCTTCGGAATCGCCGGAGGTGGCCATCATTACATGAATGACTATGCTCTAGTTTGAGAAAATGATAGTCTTCGTATTGGCTCCAAAATCTTCACCGAAGAATCCCTGAAGACTCCTTGAAGATTCTTTCTTCAGCTGAATTGGACCCCTGGGGCCCACAAAAAAAAAAACAAAAAAGGACCCCTTACCAAAGATTTCCTCCGGAATCGCCGGAGGTAGCCATCATTACATGAATGACTATGCTCTAGTTTGAGAAAATGTTAGTCTTCGTATTGGCGCCAAAATCTTCACCGAAGAATCCCTGAAGACTCCTTGAAGATTCTTTCTTCAGCTGAACTGGACCCCTGGGCCCCACAAAAAAAAAAAAAAGGACCCCTTACAAAAGATTTCCTCCGGAATCGCCGGAGGTGGCCATCATTACATGAATGACTATGCTCTAGTTTGAGAAAATGATAGTCTTCGTATTGGCTCCAAAATCTTCACCGAAGAATCCCTGAAGACTCTTTGAAGATTGTTTCTTCAGCTGAATTGGAACCCAGGGCCCCACAGAAAAAAAAAACAAAAAAGGACCCCTTACTAAAGATTTCCTCCGGAATCGCCAGAGGTTGCCATCATTACATGAATGACTATGCCCTAGTTTTAGAAAATGATAGTCTTCATATTGGCTCCAAAATCCTCACCCAAGATTCCCTGAAGACTCCTTGAAGAGTCTTTCTTCAGCAGTATAACAGGTGTCATTTTTCAATTTCATGGGTAATTTCTACCATTTATATAGCTGGTAGCCTTTATGACTATGCTCTAGTTTGAGAAAATGATAGTCTTAGTATTGGCGCCAAAATCTTCACCGAAAAATCCCTGAAGACTCCTTGAAGATTCTTTCTTCAGCTGAATTGGACACCTGGGCCCCACAAAAAAAAAAAAAAAAAGAACCCCTTACCAAAGATTTCCTCTGGAATCGCCGGAGGTGGCCATCATTACATGAATGACTATGCTCTAGTTTGAGAAAATGATAGTCTTCGTATTGGCGCAAAATCTTCACCGAAGAATCCCTGAAGACTCCTTGAAGAT
The DNA here is from genome assembly GCA_039081455.1 of Macrobrachium rosenbergii. Classification (NCBI taxonomy): domain Eukaryota; kingdom Metazoa; phylum Arthropoda; class Malacostraca; order Decapoda; family Palaemonidae; genus Macrobrachium; species Macrobrachium rosenbergii. Next base: position 623,123 of record JANJGK010000180.1, on the reverse strand, counting down.
TCTTTCTTCAGCTGAACTGGACCCCTGGGCCCCACAAAAAAAAAAAAAAAAAAGGACCCCTTACCAAAGATTTCCTCCGGAATCGCCGGAGGTACCCATCATTACATGAATGACTATGCTCTAGTTTGAGAAAATGATAGTCTTCGTATTGGCGCCAAAATCTTCACCGAAGAATCCCTGAAGACTCCTTGAAGATTCTTTCTTCAGCTGAACTGGACCCCTGGGCCCCACAAAAAAAAAAAAACAAAAAAGGACCCCTTACCAAAGATTTCCTCTGGAATCGCCGGAGGTGGCCATCATTACATGAATGACTAAGCTCTAGTTTGAGAAAATGATAGTCTTCGTATTGGCGCCAAAATCTTCACCGAAGAATCCCTGAAGACTCCTTGAAGATTCTTTCTTCAGCTGAATTGGACCCCTGGGCCCCACAAAAAAAAAAAAAAAAAAAGGACCCCTTACCAAAGATTTCCTCCGGAATCGCCGGAGGTGGCCATCATTACATGAATGACTATGCTCTAGTTTGAGAAAATGATATTGTTCGTATTGGCGCCAAAATCTTCACCGAAGAATCCCTGAAGACTCCTTGAAGATTCTTTCTTCAGCTGAACTGGACCCCTGGGCCCCACAAAAAAAAAAACGACCCCTTACCAAAGATTTCCTCCGGAATCGCCGGAGGTGGCCATCATTACATGAATGACTATGCTCTAGTTTGAGAAAATGATAGTCTTTGTATTGGCGCCAAAATCTTCACCGAAGAATCCCTGAAGACTCTTTGAAGATTCTTTCTTCAGTTGAATTGGACCCCTGGGCCCCATAAAAAAAAAAAAAATATAAAAAGGACCCTTTACCAAAGATTTCCTCCGGAATCGCCGGAGGTGGCCATCATTTCATGAATGACTATGCTCTAGTTTTAGAAAATGATAGTCTTCATATTGGCTCCAAAATCATCACCCAAGATTCCCTGAAGACTCCTTGAAGACTCTTTCTTCAGCAGTATAACAGGTGTCATTTTTCAATTTCAAGGGTAATTTCTACCATTTATATAGTTGGTAGCCTTTATGACTATGCTCTAGTTTGAGAAAATGATAGTCTTAGTATTGGCGCCAAAATCTTCATCGAAGAATCCCTGAAGACTCGTTGAAGATTCTTTCTTCAGGTGAATTGGACCCCTGGGCTTCACAAAAAAAAACAAAAAAACAAAAAAGGACCCCTTACCAAAGATTTCCTCCGGAATCGCCGGAGGTGGCCATCATTACATGAATGACTATGCTCTAGTTTGAGAAAATGATAGTCTTCGTATTGGCTCCAAAATCTTCACCGAAGAATTCCTGAAGACTCCTTGAAGATTCTTTCTTCAGCTGAACTGGACCCCTGCGCCCCACGAAAAAAAAAAGGACCCCCTACCAAAGATTTCCTCCGGAATCGCCGGAGGTGGCCATCATTACATGAATGACTCTGCTCTAGTTTGAGAAAATGATAGTCCTCAAATTGGCTCCAAAATCCTCACCCAAGATTCCCTGAAGACTCCTTGAAGACTCTTTCTTCAGCAGTATAACAGGTGTCATTTTTCAATTTCAAGGGTAATTTCTACCATTTATATAGCTGGTAGCCTTTATGACTATGCTCTAGTTTGAGAAAATGATAGTCTTAGTATTGGCGCCAAAATCTTCACCGAAGAATCCCTGAAGACTCCTTGAAGATTCTTTCTTCAGCTGAACTGGACCCCTGGGCCTCACAAAAAAAAAAAAAAAAAAAAAAAAGGACCCCTTACCAAAGATTTCCTCCGGAATCGCCGGAGGTGGCCATCATTACATGAATGACTATGCTCTAGTTTGAGAAAATGATAGTCTTCGTATTGGCGCAAAATCTTCACCGAAGAATCCCTGAAGACTCCTTGAAGATTCTTTCTTCAGCTGAACTGGACCCCTGGGCCCCACAAAAAAAAAACAAAATAAAAAAGGACCCCTTACCAAAGATTTCCTCTGGAATCGCCGGAGGTGGCCATCATTACATGAATGACTATGCTCTAGTTTGAGAAAATTATAGTCTTCGTATTGGCGCCAAAATCTTCACCGAAGAATCCCTGAAGACTCCTTGAATATTCTTTCTTCAGCTGAATTGGACTCCTGGGCCCCACAAAAAAAAACAAAAAACTACCCCTTACCAAAGATTTCCTCCGGAATCGCCGTAGGTAGCCATCATTACATGAATGAGTATGCTCTAGTTTGAGAAAATGATAGTCTTCGTATTGGCGCCAAAATCTTCACCGAAAAATCCCTGAAGACTACTTGAAGATTCTTTCTTCAGCTGAACTGGACCCCTGGGCCCCCCCCCCAAAAAAAAGGACCCCTTACCAAAGATTTCCTCCGGAATCGCCGGAGGTGGCCATCATTACATGAATGACTATGCTCTAGTTTGAGAAAATGATAGTCTTCGTATTGGCTCCAAAATATTCACCGAAGAATCCCTGAAGACTCCTTGAAGATTCTTTCATCAGCTGAATTGGACCACTGGGCCCCACAAAAAAAAACAAAAAAGCACCCCTTACCAAAGATTTCCTCCGGAATCGCCGGAGGTGGCCATCATTACATGAATGACTATGCTCTAGTTTGAGAAAATGATAGTCTTCGTATTGGCGCCAAAATCTTTACCGAGGATTCCCTGAAGACTCCTTGAAGATTCTTTCTTCAGCTGAACTGGACCCCTGGGCCCCACAAAAAAAAAAAAAAGGCCCCCTTACCAAAGATTTCCTCTGGAATCGCACGAGGTAGCCATAATTACATGAATGACTATGCTCTAGTTTGAGAAAATGATAGTCTTCGTATTTGTGCCAAAATCTTCACTGAAGAATCCCTGAAGACTCCTTGAAGATTCTTTCTTCAGCTGAACTGGACCCCTGGCCCCCCCCCCCAAAAAAAAGGACCCCTTACCAAAGATTTCCTCCGGAATCGCCGGAGGTGGCCATCATTACATGAATGACTATGCTCTAGTTTTAGAAAATGATAGTCCTCATATTGGCTCCAAAATCCTCACCCAAGATTCCCTGAAGACTCCTTGAAGACTCTTTCTTCAGCAGAATAACAGGTGTCATTTTTCAATTTCAAGGGTAATTTCTACCATTTATATAGCTGGTAGCCTTTATGACTATGCTCTAGTTTGAGAAAATGATAGTCTTAGTATTGGCGCCAAAATCTTCACCGAAGAATCCCTGAAGACTCCTTGAAGATTCTTTCTTCAGCTGAATTGGACCCCTGGGCCTCACAAAAAAAAACAAAAACAAAAGAGGACCCCTTACCAAAGATTAAATCCGGAATCGCCGGAGGTGGCCATCATTACATGAATGACTATGCTCTAGTTTGAGAAAATGATAGTCTTCGTATTGGCGCAAAATCTTCACCGAAGAATCCCTGAAGACTCCTTGAAGATTCTTTCTTCAGCTGAACTGGACCCCTGGGCCCCACAAAAAAAACAAAACAAAAAAGGACCCCCTACCAAAGATTTCCTCCGGAATCGCCGGAGGTGGCCATCATTACATGAATGACTATGCTCTAGTTTGAGAAAATGATAGTCTTCGTATTGGCGCCAAAATCTTCACCGAAGAATCCCTGAAGACTACTTGAAGATTCTTTCTTCAGCTGAATTGGACCCCTGGGCCCCACAAAAAAAAACAAAAAAGGACCCCCTACCAAAGATTTCCTCCGGAATCGCCGGAGGGGGCCATCATTACATGAATGACTATGCTCTAGTTTGAGAAAATGATAGTCTTCGTATTGGCGCCAAAATCTTCACCGAAGAATCCCTGAAGACTCCTTGAAGATTCTTTCTTCAGCTGAATTGGACCCCTGGGCCCCACAAAAAAAAAACAAAAAAGGACCCCGTACCAAAGATTTCCTCCGGAATCGCCGGAGGTGGCCATTATTACATGAATGACTAAGCTCTAGTTTGAGAAAATGATAGTCTTCGTATTGGCGCCAAAATCTTCACCGAAGAATCCCTGAAGACTCCTTGAAGATTCTTTCTTCAGCTAAATTGGACCCCTGGGCCCTACAAAAAAAAACAAAAAAGGACCCCTTACCAAAGATTTCCTCCGGAATCGCCGAAGGTGGCCATCATTACATGAATGACTATGCTCTAGTTTGAGAAAATGATAGTCTTCGTATTGGCTCCAGAATATTCACCGAAGAATCCCTGAAGACTGCTTGAAGATTCTTTCTTCAGCTGAAGTGGACCCCTGGGCCCCACAAAAAAAAAACAAAAAAGGACCCCTTACCAAAGATTTCCTCCGGAATCGCCGGAGGTGGCCATCATTACATGAATGACTATGCTCTAGTTTGAGAAAATGATAGTCTTCGTATTGGCGCCAAAATCTTCACCGAAGAATCCCTGGAGACTCCTTGAAGATTCTTTCTTCAGCTGAATTGGACCCCTGGGCACCACAAAAAAAAACAAAAAAGGATCCCTTACCAAAGATTTCCTCCGGAATCGCCGGAGGTGGCCATTATTACATGAATGACTATGCTCTAGTTTGAGAAAATGATAGTCTTCGTATTGGCGCCAAAATCTACACCGAAGAATCCCTGAAGACTCCTTGAAGATTCTTTCTTCAGCTAAATTGGACCCCTGGGCCCCACAAAAAAAAAACAAAAAAGGACCCCTTACCAAAGATTTCCTCCGGAATCGCTGAAGGTGGCCATCATTACATGAATGACTATGCTCTAGTTTGAGAAAATGATAGTCTTCGTATTGGCTCCAAAATCTTCACCGAAGAATCCCTGAAGACTCCTTGAAGATTCTTTCTTCAGCTGAATTGGACCCCTGGGCCCCACAAAAAAAAAAAAAAAGGACCCCTTACCAAAGATTTCCTCCGGAATCGCCGGAGGTGGCCATCATTACATGAATGACTATGCTCTAGTTTGAGAAAATGATAGTCTTCGTATTGGCTCCAAAATCTTCACCGAAGAATCCCTGAAGACTCCTTGAAGATTCTTTCTTCAGCTGAATTGGACCCCTTGGCCCCCCCAAAAAAAACAAAAAAGGACCCCTTACCAAAGATTTCCACCGGAATCGCCGGAGGTGGCCATCATTACATGAATGACTATGCTCTAGTTTGAGAAAATGATAGTCTTCGTATTGGCGCAAAATCTTCACCGAAGAATCCTTGAAGACTCCTTGAAGATTCTTTCTTCAGGTGAACTGGACCCCTGGGCCCCACAAAAAAAAAAAAAAAAAAAAAGGACCCCTTACCAAAGATTTCCTCCGGAATCACCGGAGGTGGCCATCATTACATGAATGACTATGCTCTAGTTTGAGAAAATGATAGTCTTCGTATTGGCTCCAAAATCTTCACCGAAGAATCCCTGAAGACTCTTTGAAGATTCTTTCTTCAGCTGAATTGGACTCCTGGGCCCCACAAAAAAAAACAAAAAAGGACCCCTTACCTAAGATTTCCTCCGGAATCGCCGGAGGTGGCCATTATTACATGAATGACTATGCTCTAGTTTTAGAAAATGATAGTCTTCGTATTGGCTCCAGAATCTTCACCGAAGAATCCCTGAAGACTCTTTGAAGATTCTTTCTTCAGCTGAATTGGACCCCTGGGCCCCCCAAAAAAAAAACAAAAAAGGACCCCTTACCAAAGATTTCCTCTGGAATCGCCGGAGGTGGCCATCATTACATGAATGACTATGCTCTAGTTTTAGAAGATGATATTCTTCATATTGGCTCCAAAATCCTCACCCAAGATTCCCTGAAGACTCCTTGAAGACTCTTTCTTCAGCAGTATAACAGGTGTCATTTTTCAATTTCAAGGGTAATTTCTACCATTTATATAGCTGGTAGCCTTTATGACTATGCTCTAGTTTGAGAAAATGATAGTCTTAGTATTGGCGCCAAAATCTTCACCGAAGATTCCCTGAAGGCTCCTTGAAGATTCTTTCTTCAGCTGAACTGGACCCCTGGGCCTCACAAAAAAAAAAAAAACAAAAAAGGACCCCTTACCAAAGATTTCCTCCGGAATCGCCGGAGGTGGCCATCATTACATGAATGACTATGCTCTAGTTTGAGAAAATGATAGTCTTCGTATTGTCGCAAAATCTTCACCGAAGAATCCCTGAAGACTCCTTGAAGATTCTTTCTTCAGCTGAACTGGACCCCTGGGCCCCACAAAAAAAACAAAATAAAAAAGGACCCCTTACCAAAGATTTCCTCTGGAATCGCCGGAGGTGGCCATCATTACATGAATGACTATGCTCTAGTTTGAGAAAATTATAGTCTTCGTTTTGGCGCCAAAATCTTCACCAAAGAATCCCTGAAGACTCCTTGAATATTCTTTCTTCAGCTGAATTGGACTCCTGGGCCCCACAAAAAAAAACAAAAAACTACCCCTTACCAAAGATTTCCTCCGGAATCGCCGGAGGTAGCCATCATTACATGAATGACTATGCTCTAGTTTGAGAAAATGATAGTCTTCGTATTGGCGCCAAAATCTTCACCGAAAAATCCCTGAAGACTACGTGAAGATTCTTTCTTCAGCTGAACTGGACCCCTGGGCCCCCCCCCCAAAAAAAAGGACCCCTTACCAAAGATTTCCTCCGGAATCGCCGGAGGTGTCCATCATTGCATGAATGACTATGCTCTAGTTTGAGAAAATAATAGTCTTCGTATTGGTGCCAGAATCTTCACCAAAGAATCCCTGAAGACTACTTGAAGATTCTTTCTTCAGCTGAACTGGACCTCTGGGCCCCCCAAAAAAACAAAAAAGGACCCCTTACCAAATATTTCCTCCGGAATCGCAGGAGGTGGCCATCATTACATGAATGACTATGCTCTAGTTTGAGAAAATGATAGTCTTCGTATTGGCGCAAAATCTTCACCGAAGAATCCCTGAAGACTCCTTGAAGATTCGCTCTTCAGCTGAACTGGACCCCTGGGGCCCACAAAAAAAAAAAAAAAAGGACCCGTTTCCAAAGATTTCCCCCAGAATCGCCGGAGGTGGCCATCATTACATGAATGACTATGCTCTAGTTTGAGAAAATGATAGTCTTCGTATTGGCTCCAAAATCTTCACCGAAGAATCCCTGAAGACTCTTTGAAGATTCTTTCTTCAGCTGAATTGGACCCCTGGGCCCCACAAAAAAAAACAAAAAAGGACCCCTTACCAAAGATTTCCTCCGGAATCGCCGGAGGTGGCCATTATTACATGAATGACTATGCTCTAGTTTTAGAAAATGATAGTCTTCATATGGGCTCCAGAATCCTCACCCAAGATTCCCTGAAGACTCCTTGAAGACTCTTTCTTCAGCAGTATAACAGGTGTCATTTTTCAATTTCAAGGGTAATTTCTACCATTTATATAGCTGGTAGCCTTTATGACTAAGCTCTAGTTTGAGAAAATGATAGTCTTCGTATTGGCGCAAAATCTTCACCGAAGAATCCCTGAAGACTCCTTGAAGATTCTTTCTTCAGCAGAACTGGACCCCTGGGCCCCACAAAAAAAAAAAAAAAAAAAAAACACAAAAAAGAACCCCTTACCAAAGATTTCCTCCGGAATCGTCGGAGGTGGCCATCATTACATGAATGACTATGCTCTAGTTTTAGAAAATGATAGTCTTCATATTGGCTCCAGAATCCTCACCCAAGATTCCCTGAAGACTCCTTGAAGACTCTTTCTTCAGCAGTATAACAGGTGTCATTTTTCAATTTCAAGGGTAATTTCTACCATTTATATAGCTGGTAGCCTTTATGACTAAGCTCTAGTTTGAGAAAATGATAGTCTTAGTAATGGCGCCAAAATCTTCAACGAAGAATCCCTGAAGACTTTTTGAAGATTCTTTCTTCAGCTGAATTGGACCCCTGGGCCCCACAAAAAAAAAAAAAAAAAAAAGGACCCCTTACCAAAGATTTCCTTCGGAATCGCCGGAGGTGGCCATCATTACATGAATGACTATGCTCTAGTTTGAGAAAATGATAGTCTTCGTATTGGCTCCAAAATCTTCACCGAAGAATCCCTGAAGACTCCTTGAAGATTCTTTCTTCAGCTGAAAGGGACCCCTGGGGCCCACAAAAAAAAAACAAAAAAGGACCCCTTACCAAAGATTTCCTCCGGAATCGCCGGAGGTAGCCATCATTACATGAATGACTATGCTCTAGTTTGAGAAAATGTTAGTCTTCGTATTGGCGCCTAAATCTTCACCGAAGAATCCCTGAAGACTCCTTGAAGATTCTTTCTTCAGCTGAACTGGACCCCTGGGCCCCACAAAAAAAAAAAAAAAAGGACCCCTTACAAAAGATTTCCTCCGGAATCGCCGGAGGTGGCCATCATTACATGAATGACTATGCTCTAGTTTGAGAAAATGATAGTCTTCGTATTGGCTCCAAAATCTTCACCGAAGAATCCCTGAAGACTCTTTGAAGATTGTTTCTTCAGCTGAATTGGAACCCAGGGCCCCACAGAAAAAAAAAACAAAAAAGGACCCCTTACCAAAGATTTCCTCCGGAATCGCCAGAGGTTGCCATCATTACATGAATGACTATGCCCTAGTTTTAGAAAATGATAGTCTTCATATTGGCTCCAAAATCCTCACCCAAGATTCCCTGAAGACTCCTTGAAGAGTCTTTCTTCAGCAGTATAACAGGTGTCATTTTTCAATTTCATGGGTAATTTCTACCATTTATATAGCTGGTAGCTTTTATGACTATGCTCTAGTTTGAGAAAATGATAGTCTTAGTATTGGCGCCAAAATCTTCACCGAAAAATCCCTGAAGACTCCTTGAAGATTCTTTCTTCAGCTGAATAGGACACCTGGGCCCCACAAAAAAAAAAAAAAAAAGAACCCCTTACCAAAGATTTCCTCCGGAATCGCCGGAGGTGGCCATCATTACATGAATGACTATGCTCTAGTTTGAGAAAATGATAGTCTTCGTATTGGCGCCAAAATCTTCACCAAAAAATCCCTGAAGACTCTTTGAAGATTCTTTCTTCAGCTGAACTGGACCCCTGGGCCCCACGAAAAAAAAAAAAAGGACCTCCTACCAAAGATTTCCTCCGGAATCGCCGGAGGTGGCCATCATTACATGAATGACTAAGCTCTAGTTTGAGAAAATGATAGTCTTCGTATTGGCGCCAAAATCTTCACCGAAGAATCCCTGAAGACTCCTTGAAGATTCTTTCTTCAGCTGAATTGGACCCCTGGGCCCCACAAAAAAAAAACAAAAAAGGACCCCTCACCAAAGATTTCCTCCGGAATCGGCGGAGGTGGCCATCATTACATGAATGACTATGCTCTAGTTTGAGAAAAAGATAGTCTTCGTATTGGCGCCAAAATCTTCACCGAAGAATCCCTGAAGACTCCTTGAAGATTCTTTCTTCAGCTGAACTGGACCCCTGGGCCCAAAAAAAAAAAAAAAAAGGACCCTTTACCAAAGATTTCCTCCGGAATCGCCGCAGGTGCCCATCATTACATGAATGACTATGCTCTAGTTTGAGAAAATGATAGTCTTCGTGTTGGCTCCAAAATCTTCACCGGAGAATCCCTGAAGATTCTTTGAAGATTCTTTCTTCAGCTGAATTGGAACCCTGGGCCCCACAAAAAAAAAAAGGGACCCCTTACCAAAGATTTCCTCCGGAATCGCCGGAGGTGGCCATCATTACATGAATGACAATGCTCTAGTTTGAGAAAATGATAGTCTTCGTATTGACGCCAAAATCTTCACCGAAGAATCCCTGAAGACTCCTTGAAGATTCTTTCTTCAGCTGAACTGGACCCCTGGGCCCCACAAAAAAAAAAAAGGACCCCCTACCAAAGGTTTCCTCCGGAATCACCGGAGGTGGCCATCATTACATGAATGACTATGCTCTAGTTTGAGAAAATGATATCTTCGTATTGGCGCCAAAATCTTCACCAAAAAATCCCTGAAGACTCCTTGAAGATTCTTTCTTCAGCTGAACTGGACCCCTGGGCCCCACAAAAAAAAAAAAGGACCCCCTACCAAAGATTTCCTCCAGAATCGGCGGAGGTGACCATCATTACATGAATGACTAAGCTCTAGTTTGAGAAAATGATAGTCTTCGTATTGGCGCCAAAATCTTCACCGAAGAATCCCTGAAGACTCCTTGAAGATTCTTTCTTCAGCTGAATTGGACCCCTGGGCCCCACAAAAAAAAAACAAAAAAGGACCCCTTACCAAAGATTTCCTCCGGAATCGCCGGAGGTGGCCATCATTACATGAATGACTACGCTCTAGTTTGAGAAAATGATAGTCTTTATATTGGCGCAAAATCTTCACCGAAGAATCCCTGAAGACTCCTTGAAGATTCTTTCTTCAGCTGAATTGGACCCCTGGGCCCCACAAAAAAAAAAAAAAAACTACCCCATACCAAAAATTTCCTCCGGGATCGCCAGAGGTGGCCATCATTACATGAATGACTATGCTCTAGTTTGAGAAAATGATAGTCTTCGTATTGACGCCAAAATCTTCACCGAAGAATCCCTGAAGACTCCTTGAAGATTCTTTCTTCAGCTGAACTGGACCCCTGGGCCCCACAAAAAAAAAAAGGACCCCCTACCAAAGGTTTCCTCCGGAATAACCGGAGGTGGCCATCATTACATGAATGACTATGCTCTAGTTTGAGAAAATGATATCTTCGTATTGGCGCCAAAATCTTCACCAAAAAATCCCTGAAGACTCCTTGAAGATTCTTTCTTCATCTGAACTGGACCCCTGGGCCCCACAAAAAAAAAAAAGGACCCCCTACCAAAGATTTCCTCCAGAATCGGCGGAGGTGACCATCATTACATGAATGACTAAGCTCTAGTTTGAGAAAATGATAGTCTTCGTATTGGCGCCAAAATCTTCACCGAAGAATCCCTGAAGACTCCTTGAAGATTCTTTCTTCAGCTGAATTGGACCCCTGGGCCCCACAAAAAAAAAACAAAAAAGGACCCCTTACAAAGATTTCCTCCGGAATCGCCGGAGGTGGCCATCATTACATGAATGACTACGCTCTAGTTTGAGAAAATGATAGTCTTTATATTGGCGCAAAATCTTCACCGAAGAATCCCTGAAGACTCCTTGAAGATTCTTTCTTCAGCTGAACTGTACCCCTGGGCCCCACAAAAAAAAAAAAAAAAAAAAAAGGACCCCTTACCAAAGATTTCCTCCGGAATCGCCGGAGTTGGCCATCATTACATGAATGACTATGCTCTAGTTTGAGAAAATGATAGTCTTCGTATTGGCTCCAAAATCTTCACCGAAGAATCCCTGAAGACTCTTTGAAGATTCTTTCTTCAGCTGAATTGAAACCCTGGGCCCCACAAAAAAAAAAACAAAAAAGGACCCCTTACCAAAGATTTCCTCCGGAATCGCCGGAGGTGGCCATCATTACATGAATGACTATGCTCTAGTTTTAGAAAATGATAGTCTTCATATTGGCTCCAAAATCCTCACCCAAGATTCCCTGAAGACTCCTTGAAGACTCTTTCTTCAGCAATATAACAGGTGTCATTTTGCAATTTCAAGGGTAATTTCTACCATTTATATAGCTGGTAGCCTTTATGACTATGCTCTAGTTTGAGAAAATGATAGTCTTAGTATTGGCGCCAAAATCTTCAACCAAGAATCCCTGAAGACTCCTTGAAGATTCTTTCTTCAGATGAATTGGACCCCTGGGCCCCACAAAAAAAAACAAAAACAAAAAAGGACCCCTTACCAAAGATTTCCTCCGGAATCGCCGGAGGTGGCCATCATTACATGAATGACTATGCTCTAGTTTGAGAAAATGATAGTCTTCGTATTGGCTCCAAAATATTCACCGAAGAATCCCTGAAGACTCTTTGAAGATTCTTTCTTCAGCTGAATTGGACCACTGGACCCCACGAAAAAAAAAAAAACAAAAAAAAACCCTTACCAAAGATCCCCTCCGGAATCGCCGGAGGTGGCCATCATTACATGAATGACTATGCTCTAGTTTGAGAAAATGATAGTCTTCGTATTGGTGCCAAAATCTTCACTGAAGACTCCCTAAAGACTCCTTGAATATTCTTTCTTCAGCTGAATTGGACTCCTGGGCCCCGCAAAAAAAAACAAAAAACTACCCCTTACCAAACATTTCCTCCGGAATCGCCGGAGGTAGCCATCATTACATGAATGACTATGCTCTAGTTTGAGAAAATGATAGTCTTCGTATTGGCGCCAAAATCTTCACCGAAGAATCCCTGAAGACTCCTTGAAGATTCTTTCTTCAGCTGAACTGGACCCCTAGGCCCCACAAAAAAAAAAAAAAAAGGATCCCTTACCAAAGATTTCCTCCGGAATCGCCGGAGGTGGCCATCATTACATGAATGACTATGCTCTAGTTTGAGAAAATGACAGTCTTCGTATTGGCTCCAAAATATTCACCGAAGAATCCCTGAAGACTCCTTGAAGATTCTTTCTTCAGCTGAATTGGACCACTGGGCCCCACAAAAAAAAAAAAAAAAAAAAAAAGCACCCCTTACCAAAGATTTCCTCCGGAATCGCCAGAGGTGGCCATCATTACATGAATGACTATGCTCTAGTTTGAGAAAATGATAGTCTTCGTATTGGCTCCAAAATATTCACCGAAGAATCCCTGAAGACTCCTTGAAGATTCTTTCTTCAGCTGAATTGGACCACTGGGCCCCACAAAAAAAAAACAAAAAAGGACCCCTTACCAAAGATTTCCTCCGGAATCGCCGGATGTGGCCATCATTACATGAATGACTAGGCTCTAGTTTGAGAAAATGATAGTCTTCGTATTGGCGCCAAAATCTTCACCGAAGAATCCCTGAAGACTCCTTGAAGATTCTTTCTTCAGCTGAATTGGACTCCTGGGCCCCACAAAAAAAAAAAAAAAACTACCCCTTACCAAAGATTTCCTCCGGAATCGCCGGAGGTAGCCATCATTACATGAATGACTATGCTCTAGTTTGAGAAAATGATAGTCTTCGTATTGGCTCCAAAATGTTCACCGAAGAATCCCTGAAGACTCTTTGAAGATTCTTTCTTCAGCTGAATTGGACCACTGGGCCCCATAAAAAAAAACAAAATAGGACCCCATACCAAAGATTTCCTCCGGAATCGCCGGAGGTGGCCATCATTACATGAATGACTATGCTCTAGTTTGAGAAAATGATAGTCTTCGTATTGGCGCCAAAATCTTCACCGAAGAATCCCTGAAGACTCCTTGAAGATTCTTTCTTCAGCTGAATTGGACTCCTGGGCCCCCCAAAAAAAAGAAAAAAAAAAACTACCCCTTACCAAAGATTTCCTCCGGAATCGCCGGAGGTAGCCATCATTACATGAATGACTATGCTCTAGTTTGAGAAAATGATAGTCTTCGTATTGGCGCCAAAATCTTCAAAGAAGAATCCCTGAAGACTCCTTGAAGATTCTTTCTTCAGCTAAACTGGACCCCTGGGCCCCAGAAAAAAAAAAAAGGACCCCTTACCAAAGATTTCCTCCGGAATCGCCGGAGGTGGCCATCATTACATGAATGACTATGCTCTAGTTTGAGAAAATGATAGTCTTTGTATTGGCGCCAAAATCTTCACCGAAGAATCCCTGAAGACTCTTTGAAGGTTCTTTCTTCAGCTGAATTGGACCCCTGGGCCCCACAAAAAAAAAAAAGGACCCCATACCAAAGATTTCCTCCGGAATCGCCGGAGGTGGCCATCATTACATGAATGACTATGCTCTAGTTTTAGAAAATGATAGTCTTCATATTGGCTCCAAAATCATCACCCAAGATTCCCTGAAGACTCCTTGAAGACTCTTTCTTCAGCAGTATAACAGGTGTCATTTTTCAATTTCAAGGGTAATTTCTACCATTCATATAGTTGGTAGCCTTTTTGACTATGCTCTAGTTTGAGAAAATGATAGTCTTAGTATTGGCGCCAAAATCTTCACCGAAGAATCCCTGAAGACTCCTTGAAGATTCTTTCTTCAGCTGAACTGGACCCCTGGGCCCCACAAAAAAAACAAAACAAAAAAGGATCCCTTACCAAAGATTTCCTCCGGAATCGCCGGAGGTGGCCATCATTACATGAATGACTATGCTCTAGTTTGAGAAAATGATAGTCTTCGTATTGGCTCCAAAATATTCACCGAAGAATCCCTGAAGACTCTTTGAAGATTCTTTCTTCAGCTGAATTGGACCACTGGGCCCCACAAAAAAAAACAAAATAGGACCCCTTACCAAAGATTTCCTCCGGAATCGCCGGAGGTGGCCATCATTACATGAATGACTATGCTCTAGTTTGAGAAAATGATAGTCTTCGTATTGGCGCCAAAATCTTCACCGAAGAATCCCTGAAGACTCTTTGAAGATTCTTTCTTCAGCTGAACTGGACCCCTGGGCCCCAGAAAAAAAAAAAGGACCCCTTACCAAAGATTTCCTCCGGAATCGCCGGAGGTGGCCATCATTACATGAATGACTATGCTCTAGTTTGAGAAAAGGATAGTCTTTGTATTGGCGCCAAAATCTTCACCGAAGAATCCCTGAAGACTCTTTGAAGATTCTTTCTTCAGCTGAATTGGACCCCTGGGCCCCACAAAAAAAAAAAAAAAAAAAGGACCCCATACCAAAGATTTCCTCCGGAATCGCCGGAGGTGGCCATCATTACATGAATGACTATGCTCTAGTTTTAGAAATGATAGTCTTCATATTGGCTCCAAAATCATCACCCTAGATTCCCTGAAGACTCCTTGAAGACTCTTTCTTCAGCAGTATAACAGGTGTCATTTTTCAATTTCAAGGGTAATTTCTACCATTTATATAGTTGGTAGCCTTTTTGACTATGCTCTAGTTTGAGAAAATGATAGTCTTAGTATTGGCGCCAAAATCTTCTCCGAAGAATCCCTGAAGACTCCTTGAAGATTCTTTCTTCAGCTGAACTGGACCCCTGGGCCCCACAAAAAAAAAAAAAAAAAAAAAAGGACCCCTTACCAAAGATTTCCTCCGGAATCGCCGGAGGTGGCCATCATTACATGAATGACTATGCTCTAGTTTGAGAAAATGATAGTCTTCGTATTGGCTCCAAAATATTCACTGAAGAATCCCTGAAGACTCCTTGAAGATTCTTTCTTCAGCTGAATTGGACCACTGGGCCCCACAAAAAAAAACAAAAAAGGACCCCTTACCAAAGATTTCCTCCGGAATCGCCGGAGGTGGCCATCATTACAAGAATGACTATGCTCTAGTTTGAGAAAATGATAGTCTTCGTATTGGCGCCAAAATCTTCACCGAAGAATCCCTGAAGACTCCTTGAATATTCTTTCTTCAGCTGAATTGGACTCCTGGGCCCCACAAAAAAAAAAAAAAAAAAACCACCCCTTACCAATGATTTCCTCCGGAATCGCCTGAGGTGGCCATCATTACATGAATGACTATGCTCTAGTTTGAGAAAATGATAGTCTTCGTATTGGCGCCAAAATCTTCACCGAAGAATCCCTGAAGACTCCTTGAAGATTCTTTCTTCAGCTGAACTGGACCCCTGGGCCCCACAAAAAAAAAAAAAAGACCCCTTACCAAAGATTTCCTCCGGAATCGCCGGAGGTGGCCATCATTACATGAATGACTCGGCTCTAGTTTGAGAAAATGATAGTCTTCGTATTGGCGCCAAAATCTTCACCGAAGAATCCCTGAAGACTCCTTGAAGATTCTTTCTTCAGCTGAATTGGACTCCTGGGCCCCACAATAAAAAAAAAAAAAAAACTACCCGTTAACAAAGATTTCCTCCGGAATCGCCGGAGGTAGCCATCATTACATGAATGACTATGCTCTAGTTTGAGAAAATGATAGTCTTCGTATTGGCGCCAAAATCTTCACCGAAGAATCCCTGAAGACTCCTTGAAGATTCTTTCTTCAGCTGAACTGGACCCCTGGGCCCCACAAAAAAAAAAAAAAAGACCCCTTACCAAAGATTTCCTCCGGAATCGCCGGAGGTGGCCATCATTACATGAATGACTATGCTCTAGTTTGAGAAAATGATAGTGTTCGTATTGGCGCCAAAATCTTCACCGAAGAATCCCTGAAGACTCCTTGAAGATTCTTTCTTCAGCTGAACTGGACCCCAGGGCCCCAGAAAAAAAAAAAGGACCCCTTACCAAAGATTTCCTCCGGAATCGCCGGAGGTGGCCATCATTACATGAATGACTATGCTCTAGTTTGAGAAAATGATAGTCTTTGTATTTGCGCCAAAGTCTTCACCGAAGAATCCCTGAAGACTCTTTGAAGATTCTTTCTTCAGCTGAATTGGACCCCTGGGCCCCACAAAAAAAAAAAAGGACCCCTTACCAAAGATTTCCTCCGGAATCGCCGGAGGTGGCCATCATTACATGAATGACAATGCTCTAGTTTTAGAAAATGATAGTCTTCATATTGGCTCCAAAATCATCACCCAAGATTCCCTGAAGACTCCTTGAAGACTCTTTCTTCAGCAGTATAACAGGTGTCATTTTTCAATTTCAAGTGTAATTTCTACCATTTATATAGTTGGTAGCCTTTATGACTATGCTCTAGTTTGAGAAAATGATAGTCTTAGTATTGGCGCCAAAATCTTCACCGAAGAATCCCTGAAGAATCCTTGAAGATTCTTTCTTCAGCTGAACTGGACCCCTGGGTCCCACAAAAAAAAAAACAAAACAAAAAAGGACCCCTTACCAAAGATTTCCTCCGGAATTGCCGGAGGTGGCCATCATTACATGAATGACTATGCTCTAGTTTGAGAAAATGATAGTCTTCGTATTGGCTCCAAAATATTCACTGAAGAATCCCTGAAGACTCCTTGAAGAATCTTTCTTCAGCTGAATTGGACCACTGGGCCCCACAAAAAAAAACAAAAAAGGACCCCTTACCAAAGATTTCCTCCGGAATCGCCGGAGGTGGCCATCATTACATGAATGACTATGCTCTAGTTTGAGAAAATGATAGTCTTCGTATTGGTGCCAAAATCTTCACCGAAGAATCCCTGAAGGCTCCTTGAATATTCTTTCTTCAGCTGAATTGGACTCCTGGGCCCCACAAAAAAAAAAACAAAAAACTACCCCTTACCAAAGATTTCCTCCGGATTCGCCGGAGGTAGCCATCATTACATGAATGACTATGCTCTAGTTTGAAAAAATGATAGTCTTCGTATTGGCGCCAAAATCTTCACCAAAGAATCCGTGAAGACTCCTTGAAGATTCTTTCTTCAGCTGAATTGGACCCCTGGGCCAAAAAAAAAAAAAAAAAAAAAAAAAAAAAAACACTACCAAAGATTTCCTCCGGAATCGCCGGAGGTGGCCATCATTACATGAATGACTATGCTCTAGTTTGAGAAAATGATAGTCTTCGTATTGGCTAAAAAATATTCACCGAAGAATCCCTGAAGACTCCTTGAAGATTCTTTCTTCAGCTGAATTGGACCCCTGGGCCCCACAAAAAAAAAAAAAACAAAAAAGGACCCCTTACCAAAGATTTCCTCCGGAATCGCCGGAGGTGGCCATCATTACATGAATGACTATGGTCTAGTTTGAGAAAATGATAGTCTTTGTATTGGCGCCAAAATCTTCACCGAAGAATCCCTGAAGACTCTTTGAAGATTCTTTCTTCAGCTGAATTGGACCCCTGGGCCCCACAAAAAAAAAAAAAAACTACCCCTTACCAAAGATTTCCTCCGGAATCGCCAGAGGTAGCCATCATTACATGAATGACTATGCTCTAGTTTGAAAAAATGATAGTCTTCGTATTGGCGCCAAAATCTTCACCAAAGAATCCCTGAAGACTCCTTGAAGATTCTTTCTTCAGCTAAATTGGACCCCTGGGCCCCACAAAAAAGAAAAAAAAAAAAAAACACTACCAAAGATTTCCTCCAGAATCGCCAGAGGTGGCCATCATTACATGAATGACTATGCTCTAGTTTGAGAAAATGATAGTCTTCGTATTGGCTCCAAAATATTCACCGAAGAATCCCTGAAGACTCCTTGAAGATTCTTTCTTCACCTGAATTGGACAACTGGGCCCCACAAAAAAAAAAACAAAAAAGGACCCCTTACAAAGATTTCCTCCGGAATCGCCGGAGGTGGCCATCATTACATGAATGACTATGCTCTAGTTTGAGAAAATGATAGTCTTCGTATTGGCGCCAAAATCTTCACCGAAGAATCCCTGAAGACTCCTTGAATATTCTTTCTTCAGCTGAATTGGACTCCTGGGCCCCACAAAAAAAAAAAAAAACTACCCCTTACCAAAGATTTCCTCCGGAATCGCCTGAGGTGGCCATCATTACATGAATGACTATGCTCTAGTTTGAAAAAATGATAGTCTTCGTATTGGCGCCAAAATCTTCACCGAAGAATCCCTGAAGACTCCTTGAAGATTCTTTCTTCAGCTGAACTGGACCCCTGGGCACCACAAAAAAAAAAAAAAAAAAAAAAAAAAAACACTACCAAACATTTCCTCCGGAATCGCTGGAGGTGGCCATCATTACATGAATGACTATGCTCTAGTTTGAGAAAATGATAGTCGTCGTATTGGCTCCAAAATATTCACCGAAGAATCCCTGAACACTCCTTGAAGATTCTTTCTTCAGCTGAATTGGACTACTGGGCCCCACAAAAAAAAAAAAGGACCCCTTACCAAAGATTTCCTCCGGAATCGCCGGAGGTGGCCATCATTACATGAATGACTATGCTCTAGTTTGAGAAAATGATAGTCTTCGTATTGGCTCCAAAATTTTCACCGAAGAATCCCTGAAGACTCTTTGAAGATTCTTTCTTCAGCTGAATTGGACCCCTGGGCCCCACAAAAAAAAAAAAACAAAAAAGGACCCCTTACCAAAGATTTCCTCCGGAATCGGCGGAGGTGGCCATCATTACATGAATGACAATGCTCTAGTTTTAGAAAATGATAGTCTTCATATTGGCTCCAGAATCCTCACCCAAGATTCCATGAAGACTCCTTGAAGACTCTTTCTTCAGCAGTATAACAGGTGTCATTTTTCAATTTCAAGGGTAATTTCTACCATTTATATAGTTGGTAGCCTTTATGACTATGCTCTAGTTTGAGAAAATGATAGTCTTAGTATTGGCGCCAAAATCTTCACCGAAAAATCCCTGAAGACTCCTTGAAGATTCTTTCTTCAGCTGAATTGGACCCCTGGACCCCACAAAAAAACAAAACAAAAAAGGACCCCTTCCCAAAGATTTCCTCCGGAATCGCCGGAGGTGGCCATCATTACATGAATGACTATGCTCTAGTTTGAGAAAATTATAGTCTTCGTATTGGCGCCAAAATCTTCACCGAAGAATCCCTGAAGACTCCTTGAAGATTCTTTCTTCAGCTGACCTGGACCCCTGGGCCCCACAAAAAAAAAAAAAAAAAAAGGACCCCTTACCAAAGATTTCCTCCGGAATCGCCGGAGGTGGCCATCATTACATGAATGACTATGCTCCAGTTTGAGAAAATGATAGTCTTCGTATTGGCTCCAAAGTCTTCACCGAAGAATCCCTGAAGACTCTTTGAAGATTCTTTCTTCAGCTGAATTGGAACCCTGGGCCCCACAAAAAAAAAAACAAAAAAGGCCCCTTACCAAAGATTTCCTCCGGAATCGCTGGAGGTGGCCACCATTACATGAATGACTATGCTCTAGTTTGAGAAAATGATAGTCTTCGTATTGGCGCCAAAATCTTCACCGAAGAATCCCTGAAGACTCCTTGAAGATTCTTTCTTCAGCTGAACTGGACCCCTGGGCCCCACAAAAAAAAAAAAAAAAAAAGGACCCCTTACCAAAGATTTCCTCCGGAATCGCCAGAGGTGGCCATCATCACATGAATGACTATGCTCTAGTTTGAGAAAATGACAGTCTTTGTATTGGCTCCAAAATATTCACCGAAGAATCCCTGAAGACTCCTTGAAGATTCTTTCTTCAGCTGAATTGGACCACTGGGCCCCACAAAAAAAAAAAACAAAAAAGGACCCCTTACCAAAGATTTCCTCCGGAATCGCCTGAGGTGGCCATCATTACATGAATGACTATGCTCTAGTTTGAGAAAATGATAGTCTTCGTATTGGCGCCAAAATCTTCACCGAGGAATCCCTGAAGACTCCTTGAAGATTCTTTCTTCAGCTGAACTGGACCCCTGGGCCCCACAAAAAAAAAAAAAAAAAGGACCCCTTACCAAAGATTTCCTCCGGAATCGCAGGAGGTAGCCATCATTACATGAATGACTATGCTCTAGTTTGAGAAAATGATAGACTTCGTATTGGTGCCAAAATCTTTACTGAAGAATCCCTGAAGACTCCTTGAAGATTCTTTCTTCATCTGAACTGAACCCCTGGGCCCCACAAAAAAAAAAAAAAAGACCCCTTACCAAAGATTTCCTCCGGAATCGCCGGAGGTGGCCATCATTACATGAATGACTAAGCTCTAGTTTGAGAAAATGATAGTCTTCGTATTGGTGCCAAAATCTTCACCGAAGAATCCCTGAAGACTCCTTGAAGATTCTTTCTTCAGCAGAACTGGACCCCTGGGCCCCACGAAAAAAAAGGACCCCCTACCAAAGATTTCCTCCGGAATCGCCGGAGGTGGCCATCATTACATGAATGACTATGCTCTAGTTTGAGAAAATGATAGTCTTCGTATTGGCGCCAAAATCTTCACCGAAGAATCCCTGAAGACTCCTTGAAGATTCTTTCTTCAGCTGAATTGGACCCCTGGGCCCCACAAAAAAAAAACAAAAAAGGACCCCTTACCAAAGATTTCCTCCGGAATCGCCGGAGGTGGCCATTATTACATGAATGACTAAGCTCTAGTTTGAGAAAATGATAGTCTTCGTATTGGCGCCAAAATCTTCACCGAAGAATCCCTGAAGACTCCTTGAAGATTCTTTCTTCAGCTAAATTTGACCCCTGGGACCCACAAAAAAAAAAAAAAGACCCCTTACCAAAGATTTCCTCCGGAATCGCCGGAGGTGGCCATCATTACATGAATGACTATGCTCTAGTTTGAGAAAATGATAGTCTTCGTATTGGCGCCAAAATCTTCACCGAAGAATCCCTGAAGACTCCTTGAAGATTCTTTCTTCAACTGAACTGGACCCCTGGGCCCCACAAAAAAAAAAAAAGGACCCCTTACCAAAGATTTCCTCCGGAATCGCCGGAGGTGGTCATCATTACATGAATGACTATGCTCTAGTTTGAGAAAATGATTGTCTTCGTATTGGCTCCAAAATCTTCACTGAAGAATCCCTGAAGAGTCCTTGAAGATGCTTTCTTCAGCTGAATTGGACCCCTGAGCCCCCCCCAAAAAAACAAAAAAGGACCCCTTACCAAAGATTTCCTCCGGAATCGCCGAAGGTGGCCATCATTACATGAATGACTATGCTCTAGTTTGAGAAAATGATAGTCTTCGTATTGGCGCAAAATCTTCACCGAAGAATCCCTGAAGACTCCTTGAAGATTCTTTCTTCAGCTGAACTAGACCCCTGGGCCCCACAAAAAAAAAAAAAACAAAAAAACAAAAAAGGACCCCTTACCAAAGAGTTCCTCCGGAATCGCCGGAGGTGGCCATCATTACATGAATGACTATGCTCTAGTTTGAGAAAATGATAGTCTTCGTATTGGCTCCAAAATCTTCACCGAAGAATCCCTGAAGACTCTTTGTAGATTCTTTCTTCAGCTGAATTGGATCCCTGGGCCCCCCCAAAAAAACAAAAAGAACCCCTTACCAAAGATTTCCTCCGGAATCACCGGAGGTGGCCATCATTACATGAATGACTATGCTCTAGTTTTAGAAAATGATAGTCTTCATATTGGCTCCAGAATCCTCATCCAATATTCCCTGAAGACTCCTTGAAGACTCTTTCTTCAGCAGTATAACAGGTGTCATTTTTCAATTTCAAGGGTAATTTCTACCATTTATATAGCTGGTAACCTTTATGACTATGCTCTAGTTTGAGAAAATGATAGTCTTAGTATTGGCGCCAAAATCTTCACCGAAGAATCCCTGAAGACTCCTTGAAGATTCTTTTTTCAGCTGAATTGGACCCCTGGGCCTCACAAAAAAACAAAAAACAAAAAAGGACCCCTTACCAAAGATTTCCTCCGGAATCGCCGGAGGTGGCCATCATTACATGAATGAATATGCTCTAGTTTGAGAAAATGATAGTCTTCGTATTGGCGCCAAAATCTACACCGAAGAATCCCTGAAGACTCCTTGAATATTCTTTCTTCAGCTGAATTGGACTCCTAGGCCCCACAAAAAAAAAACAAAAAAACTACCCCTTACCAAAGATTTCCTCCGGAATCGCCGGAGGTACCCATCATTACATGAATGACTATGCTCTAGTTTGAGAAAATGATAGTCTTCGTATTGGCGCCAAAATCTTCACCAAAGAATCCCTGAAGACTCCTTGAAGATTCTTTCTTCAGCTGAACTGGACCCCTGGGCCCCACAAAAAAAAAAAAAAAAAAAAAAACCTTACCAAAGATTTCCTCCGGAATCGCCGGAGGTGGCCATCATTACATGAATGACTATGCTCTAGTTTGAGAAAATGATAGTCTTCGTATTGGCTCCAAAATATTCACCGAAGAATCCCTGAACACTCCTTGAAGATTTTTTCTTCAGCTGAATTGGACCACTGGGCCCCACAAAAAAAAACAAAAAAGGACCCCTTACAAAAGATTTCCTCCGGAATCGCCGGAGGTGGCCATCATTACATGAATGACTATGCTCTAGTTTGAGAAAATGATAGTCTTCGTATTGGTGCCAAAATCTTCACCGAGGAATCCCTGAAGACTCCTTGAAGATTCTTTCTTCAGCTGAACTGTACCCCTGGGCCCCACAAAAAAACAAAAAAACAAAAAAGGACCCCTTACCAAAGATATCCTCCGGAATCGCCGGAGGTGGCCATCATTACATGAATGACTATGCTCTAGTTTAAGAAAATGATAGTCTTCGTATTGGCTCCAAAATCTTCACCGAAGAATCCCTGAAGACTCCTTGAAGATTCTTTCTTCAGCTGAATTGGACCCCTGGGCCCCCCCAAAAAAACAAAAATGGACCCCTTACCAAAGATTTCCTCTGGAATCGCCGGAAGTGGCCATCATTACATGAATGACTATGCTCTAGTTTGAGAAAATGATAGTCTTCGTATTGGCGCCAAAATCTTCACCGAAGAATCCCTGAAGACTCCTTGAAGATTCTTTCTTCAGCTGAATTGGACCCCTGGGCCCCACAAAAAAAAAAAAAAAACTACCCCTTACCAAAGATTTCCTTCCGGAATCGCCGTAGGTAGCCATCATTACATGAATGACTATGCTCTAGTTTGAGAAAATGATAGTCTTCGTATTGGCGCCAAAATCTTCACCGAAGAATCCCTGAAGACTCCTTGAAGATTCTTTCTTCAGCTGAACTGGACCCCTGGGCCCCACAAAAAAAAAAAAAAAAGACCCCTTACCAAAGATTTCCTCCGGAATCGCCGGAGGTGGCCATCATTACATGAATGACTATGCTCTAGTTTGAGAAGATGATAGTCTTCGTATTGGCTCCAAAACATTCACCGAAGAATCCCTGAAGACTCCTTGAAGATTCTTTCTTCAGCTGAATTGGACCACTGGGCCCCACAAAAAAAAAACAAAATAGGACCCCTTACCAAAGATTTCCTCCGGAATCGCCGGAGGTGGCCATCATTACATGAATGACTATGCTCTAGTTTGAGAAAATGATAGTCCTCGTATTGGCGTCAAAATCTTCACCGAAGAATCCCTGAAGACTCCTTGAAGATTCTTTCTTCAGCTGAACTGGACCCCTGGGCCCCACAAAAAAAAAAAGGACCCCTTACCAAAGATTTCCTCCGGAATCGCCGGAGGTGGCCATCATTACATGAATGACTATGCTCTAGTTTGAGAAAATGATAGTCTTCGTATTGGCGCCAAAATCTTCACCGAAGAATCCCTGAAGACTCCTTGAAGATTCTTTCTTCAGCTGAACTGGACCCCTGGGCCCCACGAAAAAAAAAAAAGGACCCCCTACCAAAGATTTCCTCCGGAATCGCAGGAGGTGGCCATCATTACATGAATGACTATGCTCTAGTTTGAGAAAATTTTAGTCTTCGTATTGGCTCCAAAATCTTCACCGAAGAATCCCTGAAGACTCCTTGAAGATTCTTTCTTCAGCTGAATTGGACCCCTGGGCCCCACAAAAAAAAAAAACAAAAAAGGACCCCTTTCCAAAGATTTCCTCTGGAATCGCCGGAGGTGGCCATCATTACATGAATGACTAAGCTCTAGTTTGAGAAAATGATAGTCTTCGTATTGGCGCCAAAATCTTCACCGAAGAATCCCTGAAGACTCCTTGAAGATTCTTTCTTCAGCTGAATGGGACCACTGGGCCCCACAAAAAAAAAAAAAAAAAAAAAGGACCCCTTACCAAAGATTTCCTCCGGAATCGCCGGAGGTGGCCATCATTACATGAATGACTATGCTCTAGTTTGAGAAAATGATATTGTTCGTATTGGCGCCAAAATCTTCACCGAAGAATCCCTGAAGACTCCTTGAAGATTCTTTCTTCAGCTGAACTGGACCCCTGGGCCCCACAAAAAAAAAAACGACCCCTTACCAAAGATTTCCTCCGGAATCGCCGGAGGTGGCCATCATTACATGAATGACTATGCTCTAGTTTGAGAAAATTATAGTCTTTGTATTGGCGCCAAAATCTTCACCGAAGAATCCCTGAAGACTCTTTGAAGATTCTTTCTTCAGTTGAATTGGACCCCTGGGCCCCATAAAAAAAAAAAAAAATAAAAAGGACCCTTTACCAAAGATTTCCTCCGGAATTGCCGGAGGTGGCCATCATTTCATGAATGACTATGCTCTAGTTTTAGAAAATGATAGTCTTCATATTGGCTCCAAAATCATCACCCAAGATTCCCTGAAGACTCCTTGAAGACTCTTTCTTCAGCAGTATAACAGGTGTCATTTTTCAATTTCAAGGGTAATTTCTACCATTTATATAGTTGGTAGCCTTTATGACTATGCTCTAGTTTGAGAAAATGATAGTCTTAGTATTGGCGCCAAAATCTTCATCGAAGAATCCCTGAAGACTCGTTGAAGATTCTTTCTTCAGGTGAATTGGACCCCTGGGCTTCACAAAAAAAAACAAAAAAACAAAAAAGGACCCCTTACCAAAGATTTCCTCCGGAATCGCCGGAGGTGGCCATCATTACATGAATGACTATGCTCTAGTTTGAGAAAATGATAGTCTTCGTATTGGCTCCAAAATCTTCACCGAAGAATTCCTGAAGACTCCTTGAAGATTCTTTCTTCAGCTGAACTGGACCCCTGCGCCCCACGAAAAAAAAAAAAAAGGACCCCCTACCAAAGATTTCCTCCGGAATCGCCGGAGGTGGCCATCATTACATGAATGACTCTGCTCTAGTTTGAGAAAATGATAGTCCTCATATTGGCTCCAAAATCCTCACCCAAGATTCCCTGAAGACTCCTTGAAGACTCTTTCTTCAGCAGTATAACAGGTGTCATTTTTCAATTTCAAGGGTAATTTCTACCATTTATATAGCTGGTAGCCTTTATGACTATGCTCTAGTTTGAGAAAATGATAGTCTTAGTATTGGCGCCAAAATCTTCACCGAAGAATCCCTGAAGACTCCTTGAAGATTCTTTCTTCAGCTGAACTGGACCCCTGGGCCTCACAAAAAAAAAAAAAAAAAAAAGGACCCCTTACCAAAGATTTCCTCCGGAATCGCCGGAGGTGGCCATCATTACATGAATGACTATGCTCTAGTTTGAGAAAATGATAGTCTTCGTATTGGCGCAAAATCTTCACCGAAGAATCCCTGAAGACTCCTTGAAGATTCAATCTTCAGCTGAACTGGACCCCTGGGCCCCACAAAAAAAACAAAATAAAAAAGGACCCCTTACCAAAGATTTCCTCTGGAATCGCCGGAGGTGGCCATCATTACATGAATGACTATGCTCTAGTTTGAGAAAATTATAGTCTTCGTATTGGCGCCAAAATCTTCACCGAAGAATCCCTGAAGACTCCTTGAATATTCTTTCTTCAGCTGAATTGGACTCCTGGGCCCCACAAAAAAAAACAAAAAACTACCCCTTACCAAAGATTTCCTCCGGAATCGCCGGAGGTAGCCATCATTACATGAATGACTATACTCTAGTTTGAGAAAATGATAGTCTTCGTATTGGCGCCAAAATATTCACCGAAAAATCCCTGAAGACTACTTGAAGATTCTTTCTTCAGCTGAACTGGACCCCTGGGCCCCCCCCCCCAAAAAAAAGGACCCCTTACCAAAGATTTCCTCCGGAATCGCCGGAGGTGGCCATCATTACATGAATGACTATGCTCTAGTTTGAGAAAATTATAGTCTTCGTATTGGCGCCAAAATCTTCACCGAAGAATCCCTGAAGACTCCTTGAAGATTCTTTCTTCAGCTGAACTGGACCCCTGGGCCCCACAAAAAAAACAAAACTAAAAAGTACCCCTTACCAAAGATTTCCTCCGGAATCACTGGAGGTGGCCATCATTACATGAATGACTAAGCTCTAGTTTGAGAAAATGATAGTCTTCGTATTGGCGCCAAAATCTTCACCGAAGAATCCCTGAAGACTCCTTGAATATTCTTTTTTCAGCTGAATTGGACTCCTGGGCCCCACAAAAAAAACAATAAACTACCCCTTACCAAAGATTTCCTCCGGAATCGCCGGAGGTAGCCATCATTACATGAATGACTATGCTCTAGTTTGAGAAAATGATAGTCTTCGTATTGGCGCCAAAATCTTCACCGAAGAATACCTGAAGACTCCTTGAAGATTCTTTCTTCAGCTGAACTGGACCCCTGGGCCCCACAAAAAAAAACAAAACTAAAAAGGACCCCTTACCAAAGATTTCCTCCGGAATCACTGGAGGTGGCCATCATTACATGAATGACTAAGCTCTAGTTTGAGAAAATGATAGTCTTCGTATTGGCGCCAAAATCTTCACCGAAGAATCCCTGAAGACTCCTTGAATATTCTTTTTTCAGCTGAATTGGACTCCTGGGCCCCACAAAAAAAAACAATAAACTACCCCTTACCAAAGATTTCCTCCGGAATCGCCGGAGGTAGCCATCATTACATGAATGACTATGCTCTAGTTTGAGAAAATGATAGTCTTCGTATTGGCGCCAAAATCTTCACCGAAGAATCCCTGAAGACTCCTTGAAGATTCTTTCTTCAGCTGAACTGGACCCCTGGGCCCCACAAAAAAAAAAAAAAAAAAAAAGGACCCCTTACCAAAGATTTCCTCCGGAATCGCCGGAGGTGGCCATCATTACATGAATGACTATGCTCTAGTTTGAGAAAATGATAGTCTTCGTATTGGCGCCAAAATCTTCACCGAGGAATCCCTGAAGACTCCTTGAAGATTCTTTCTTCAGCTGAACTGGACCCCTGGGCCCCACAAAAAAAAAAAAAAAAAAAAAGGACCCCTTACCAAATATTTCATCCGGAATCGCAGGAGGTAGCCATCATTACATGAATGACTATGCTCTAGTTTGAGAAAATGATAGTCTTCGTATTTGTGCCAAAATCTTCACTGAAGAATCCCTGAAGACTCCTTGAAGATTCTTTCTTCAGTTGAACTGGACCCCTGGGCCCCACAAAAAAAAAAAAAAAAAAAAAGGACCCCTTACCAAAGAATTCCTCCGTAATCGCCGGAGGTGGCCATCATTACATGAATGACTATGCTCTAGTTTGAGAAAATGATAGTCTTCGTATTGGTGCAAAATCTTCACTGAAGAATCCCTGAAGACTCCTTGAAGATTCTTTCTTCAGCTGAACTGGACCCCTGGGCCCCACAAATAAAAAAAAAAAAGGACCCCTTACCAAATATTTCCTCCGGAATCACCGGAGGTGGCCACCATTACATGAATGACTATGCTCTAGTTTGAGAAAATGATAGTCTTCGTATTGGCTCCAAAATCTTCACCGAAGAATCCCTGAAGACTCTTTGAAGATTCTTTCATCAGCTGAATTGGACCACTGGGCCCCACAAAAAAAAACAAAAAAGGACCCCTTACCAAAGATTTCCTCCGGAATCGCCGGAGGTGGCCATCATTACATGAATGACTATGCTCTAGTTTGAGAAAATGATAGTCTTCGTATTGGCGCCAAAATCTTTACCGAGGATTCCCTGAAGACTCCTTGAAGATTCTTTCTTCAGCTGAACTGGACCCCTGGGCCCCACAAAAAAAAAAAAAAAAGGCCCCCTTACCAAAGATTTCCTCCGGAATCGCACGAGGTAGCCATAATTACATGAATGACTATGCTCTAGTTTGAGAAAATGATAGTCTTCGTATTTGTGCCAAAATCTTCACTGAAGAATCCCTGAAGACTCCTTGAAGATTCTTTCTTCAGCTGAACTGGACCCCTGGGCCCCCCCCCCCAAAAAAAGGACCCCTTACCAAAGATTTCCTCCGGAATCGCCGGAGGTGGCCATCATTACATGAATGACTATGCTCTAGTTTTAGAAAATGATATTCTTCATATTGGCTCCAAAATCCTCACCCAAGATTCCCTGAAGACTCCTTGAAGACTCTTTCTTCAGCAGAATAACAGGTGTCATTTTTCAATTTCAAGGGTAATTTCTACCATTTATATAGCTGGTAGCCTTTATGACTATGCTCTAGTTTGAGAAAATGATAGTCTTAGTATTGGCGCCAAAATCTTCACCGAAGAATCCCTGAAGACTCCTTGAAGATTTTTTCTTCAGCTGAATTGGACCCCTGGGCCTCACAAAAAAAAAAAAAAAAACAAAAGAGGACCCCTTACCAAAGATTAAATCCGGAATCGCCGGAGGTGGCCATCATTACATGAATGACTATGCTCTAGTTTGAGAAAATGATAGTCTTCGTATTGGCGCAAAATCTTCACCGAAGAATCCCTGAAGACTCCTTGAAGATTCTTTCTTCAGCTGAACTGGACCCCTGGGCCCCACAAAAAAAACAAAACAAAAAAGGACCCCCTACCAAAGATTTCCTCCGGAATCGCCGGAGGTGGCCATCATTACATGAATGACTATGCTCTAGTTTGAGAAAATGATAGTCTTCGTATTGGCGCCAAAATCTTCACCGAAGAATCCCTGAAGACTACTTGAAGATTCTTTCTTCAGCTGAATTGGACCCCTGGGCCCCACAAAAAAAAACAAAAAAGGACCCCCTACCAAAGATTTCCTCCGGAATCGCCGGAGGGGGCCATCATTACATGAATGACTATGCTCTAGTTTGAGAAAATGATAGTCTTCGTATTGGCGCCAAAATCTTCACCGAAGAATCCCTGAAGACTCCTTGAAGATTCTTTCTTCAGCTGAATTGGACCCCTGGGCCCCACAAAAAAAAACAAAAAAGGACCCCGTACCAAAGATTTCCTCCGGAATCGCCGGAGGTGGCCATTATTACATGAATGACTAAGCTCTAGTTTGAGAAAATGATAGTCTTCGTATTGGCGCCAAAATCTTCACCGAAGAATCCCTGAAGACTCCTTGAAGATTCTTTCTTCAGCTAAATTGGACCCCTGGGCCCTACAAAAAAAAACAAAAAAGGACCCCTTACCAAAGATTTCCTCCGGAATCGCCGAAGGTGGCCATCATTACATGAATGACTATGCTCTAGTTTGAGAAAATGATAGTCTTCGTATTGGCTCCAGAATATTCACCGAAGAATCCCTGAAGACTGCTTGAAGA
This sequence comes from Macrobrachium rosenbergii, assembly GCA_039081455.1. NCBI lineage: Eukaryota > Metazoa > Arthropoda > Malacostraca > Decapoda > Palaemonidae > Macrobrachium > Macrobrachium rosenbergii. The sequence continues at coordinate 593,376 of JANJGK010000180.1, read as the reverse complement.
TTCTTTCTTCAGCTGAAGTGGACCCCTGGGCCCCACAAAAAAAAAACAAAAAAGGACCCCTTACCAAAGATTTCCTCCGGAATCGCCGGAGGTGGCCATCATTACATGGATGACTATGCTCTAGTTTGAGAAAATGATAGTCTTCGTATTGGCGCCAAAATCTTCACCGAAGAATCCCTGGAGACTCCTTGAAGATTCTTTCTTCAGCTGAATTGGACCCCTGGGCACCACAAAAAAAAACAAAAAAGGATCCCTTACCAAAGATTTCCTCCGGAATCGCCGGAGGTGGCCATTATTACATGAATGACTATGCTCTAGTTTGAGAAAATGATAGTCTTCGTATTGGCGCCAAAATCTACACCGAAGAATCCCTGAAGACTCCTTGAAGATTCTTTCTTCAGCTAAATTGGACCCCTGGGCCCCACAAAAAAAAAAAAAAGGACCCCTTACCAAAGATTTCCTCCGGAATCGCTGAAGGTGGCCATCATTACATGAATGACTATGCTCTAGTTTGAGAAAATGATAGTCTTCGTATTGGCTCCAAAATCTTCACCGAAGAATCCCTGAAGACTCCTTGAAGATTCTTTCTTCAGCTGAATTGGACCCCTGGGCCCCACAAAAAAAAAAAAGGACCCCTTACCAAAGATTTCCTCCGGAATCGCCGGAGGTGGCCATCATTAGATGAATGACTATGCTCTAGTTTGAGAAAATGATAGTCTTCGTATTGGCTCCAAAATCTTCACCGAAGAATCCCTGAAGACTCCTTGAAGATTCTTTCTTCAGCTGAATTGGACCCCTTGGCCCCCCCAAAAAAAACAAAAAAGGACCCCTTACCAAAGATTTCCACCGGAATCGCCGGAGGTGGCCATCATTACATGAATGACTATGCTCTAGTTTGAGAAAATGATAGTCTTCGTATTGGCGCAAAATCTTCACCGAAGAATCCTTGAAGACTCCTTGAAGATTCTTTCTTCAGGTGAACTGGACCCCTGGGCCCCACAAAAAAAAAAAAAAAAAAAAGGACCCCTTACCAAAGATTTCCTCCGGAATCGCCGGAGGTGGCCATCATTACATGAATGACTATGCTCTAGTTTGAGAAAATGATAGTCTTCGTATTGGCTCCAAAATCTTCACCGAAGAATCCCTGAAGACTCTTTGAAGATTCTTTCTTCAGCTGAATTGGACTCCTGGGCCCCACAAAAAAAAACAAAAAAGGACCCCTTACCAAAGATTTCCTCCGGAATCGCCGGAGGTGGCCATTATTACATGAATGACTATGCTCTAGTTTTAGAAAATGATAGTCTTCGTATTGGCTCCAGAATCTTCACCGAAGAATCCCTGAAGACTCTTTGAAGATTCTTTCTTCAGCTGAATTGGACCCCTGGGCCCCCCCCAAAAAAAACAAAAAAGGACCCCTTACCAAAGATTTCCTCTGGAATCGCCGGAGGTGGCCATCATTACATGAATGATTATGCTCTAGTTTTAGAATTAGAAGATGATATTCTTCATATTGGCTCCAAAATCCTCACCCAAGATTCCCTGAAGACTCCTTGAAGACTCTTTCTTCAGCAGTATAACAGGTGTCATTTTTCAATTTCAAGGGTAATTTCTACCATTTATATAGCTGGTAGCCTTTATGACTATGCTCTAGTTTGAGAAAATGATAGTCTTAGTATTGGCGCCAAAATCTTCACCGAAGATTCCCTGAAGGCTCCTTGAAGATTCTTTCTTCAGCTGAACTGGACCCCTGGGCCTCACAAAAAAAAAAAAAAAACAAAAAAGGACCCCTTACCAAAGATTTCCTCCGGAATCGCCGGAGGTGGCCATCATTACATGAATGACTATGCTCTAGTTTGAGAAAATGATAGTCTTCGTATTGTCGCAAAATCTTCACCGAAGAATCCCTGAAGACTCCTTGAAGATTCTTTCTTCAGCTGAACTGGACCCCTGGGCCCCACAAAAAAAACAAAATAAAAAAGGACCCCTTACCAAAGATTTCCTCTGGAATCGCCGGAGGTGGCCATCATTACATGAATGACTATGCTCTAGTTTGAGAAAATTATAGTCTTCGTTTTGGCGCCAAAATCTTCACCGAAGAATCCCTGAAGACTCCTTGAATATTCTTTCTTCAGCTGAATTGGACTCCTGGGCCCCACAAAAAAAAACAAAAAACTACCCCTTACCAAAGATTTCCTCCGGAATCGCCGGAGGTAGCCATCATTACATGAATGACTATGCTCTAGTTTGAGAAAATGATAGTCTTCGTATTGGCGCCAAAATCTTCACCGAAAAATCCCTGAAGACTACGTGAAGATTCTTTCTTCAGCTGAACTGGACCCCTGGGCCCCCCCCCCCCAAAAAAAAGGACCCCTTACCAAAGATTTCCTCCGGAATCGCCGGAGGTGTCCATCATTACATGAATGACTATGCTCTAGTTTGAGAAAATAATAGTCTTCGTATTGGTGCCAGAATCTTCACCAAAGAATCCCTGAAGACTCCTTGAAGATTCTTTCTTCAGCTGAACTGGACCCCTGGGCCCCACAAAAAAAAAAAAAAAAAAAAAAAAAACACTACCAAAGATTTACTCCGGAATCGCCGGAGGTGGCCATCATTACATGAATGACTATGCTCTAGTTTGAGAAAATGATAGTCTTCGTATTGGCTCCAAAATCTTCACCGAAGAGTCCCTGAAGACTCCTTGAAGATTCTTTCTTCAGCTGAATTGGACCTCTGGGCCCCCCCCCAAAAAAACAAAAAAGGACCCCTTACCAAATATTTCCTCCGGAATCGCAGGAGGTGGCCATCATTACATGAATGACTATGCTCTAGTTTGAGAAAATGATAGTCTTCGTATTGGCGCAAAATCTTCACCGAAGAATCCCTGAAGACTCCTTGAAGATTCGCTCTTCAGCTGAACTGGACCCCTGGGGCCCACAAAAAAAAAAAAAGGACCCGTTTCCAAAGATTTCCCCCAGAATCGCCGGAGGTGGCCATCATTACATGAATGACTATGCTCTAGTTTGAGAAAATGATAGTCTTCGTATTGGCTCCAAAATTTTCACCGAAGAATCCCTGAAGACTCTTTGAAGATTCTTTCTTCAGCTGAATTGGACCCCTGGGCCCCACAAAAAAAAAACAAAAAAGTACCCCTTACCAAAGATTTCCTCCGGAATCGCCGGAGGTGGCCATTATTACATGAATGACTATGCTCTAGTTTTAGAAAATGATAGTCTTCATATTGGCTCCAGAATCCTCACCCAAGATTCCCTGAAGACTCCTTGAAGACTCTTTCTTCAGCAGTATAACAGGTGTCATTTTTCAATTTCAAGGGTAATTTCTACCATTTATATAGCTGGTAGCCTTTATGACTAAGCTCTAGTTTGAGAAAATGATAGTCTTCGTATTGGCGCAAAATCTTCACCGAAGAATCCCTGAAGACTCCTTGAAGATTCTTTCTTCAGCAGAACTGGACCCCTGGGCCCCACAAAAAAAAAAAAAAAAAAAAAAACACAAAAACGGACCCCTTACCAAAGATTTCCTCCGGAATCGTCGGAGGTGGCCATCATTACATGAATGACTATGCTCTAGTTTTAGAAAATGATAGTCTTCATATTGGCTCCAGAATCCTCACCCAAGATTCCCTGAAGACTCCTTGAAGACTCTTTCTTCAGCAGTATAACAGGTGTCATTTTTCAATTTCAAGGGTAATTTCTACCATTTATATAGCTGGTAGCCTTTATGACTAAGCTCTAGTTTGAGAAAATGATAGTCTTAGTAATGGCGCCAAAATCTTCAACGAAGAATCCCTGAAGACTTTTTGAAGATTCTTTCTTCAGCTGAATTGGACCCCTGGGCCCCACAAAAAAAAAAAAAAAAAAAGGACCCCTTACCAAAGATTTCCTTCGGAATTGCCGGAGGTGGCCATCATTACATGAATGACTATGCTCTAGTTTGAGAAAATGATAGTCTTCGTATTGGCACCAAACTCTTCACCGAAGAATACCTGAAGACTCCTTGAAGATTCTTTCTTCAGCTGAACTGGACCCCTGGGCCCCACAAAAAAAAACAAAAAAGGACCCCTTACCAAAGATTTCCTCCGGAATCGCCGGAGGTGGCCATCATTACATGAATGACTATGCTCTAGTTTTAGAAAATGATAGTCTTCATATTGGCTCCAAAATCCTCACCCAAGATTCCCTGAAGACTCCTTGAAGACTCTTTCTTCAGCAGTATAACAGGTGTCATTTTTCAATTTCAAGGGTAATTTCTACCATTTATATAGCTGGTAGCCTTTATGACTATGCTCTAGTTTGAGAAAATGATAGTCTTAGTATTGGCGCCAAAATTTTCTCCGAAGAATCCCTGAAGACTCCTTGAAGATTCTTTGTTCTACGCAACTGGCAAAAGTTTGTTCTACGCAACTGGCACAAGTTTGTTCTACGCAACTGGCACAAGTTTGTTTGACGCAACTGGCAGAAGTTTGTTCTACTCAACTGGTACAAGTTTGTTCTACGTAACTGGCACAAGTTTGTTTGACGCAACTGGCACAAGTTTGTTCTACGCAACTGGCCCAAGTTTGTTTGACGCAACTGGCAGAAGTTTGTTCTACGCAACTGGCACAAGTTTGTTCTACGTAACTGGCACAAGTTTGTTCTACGCAACTGGCAGAAGTTTGTTCTACTCAACTGGTACAAGTTTGTTCTACGTAACTGGCACAAGTTTGTTCTACGCAACTGGCACAAGTTTGTTTGACACATCTGGCACAAGTTTGTTTGACACAACTGGCAAAAGTTTGTTCTACGCAACTGGCACAAGTTTGTTCGACGCAAGTGGCACAAGTTTGTTCTATGCAACTGGCACCAGTTTGTTTGACACAACTGGCACAAGTTTGTTCTACGCAACTGGCACAAGTTTGTTCGATGCTACTGGCACAAGTTTGTTTGACGCAACTGGCACAAGTTTGTTCGACGCAACTGGCACAAGTTTGTTCGATGCAACTGGCACAAGTTTGTTCGACGAACTGGCACAAGTTTGTTTAACGCAACTGACACAAGTTTATTCGACCCAACTGGCACAAGTTTGTTTGACGCAACCGGCACAAGTTTTTTTGACGCAACTGGCACAAGTTTGTTTGACGCAACTGGCACAAGGTTGTTTGACGCAACTGTTACAAGGATATTCTACACAACTGGCACAAGTTTGTTCTATGCAACTGGCACAAGTTTGTTTGACGCAACTGGCACAAGTTTGTTCGACGCAACTGGCACAAGTTTGTTCGACGCAACTGGCTCTAGTTTGTTCTATGCAACTGGCACAAGTTTGTTTGACGCAACTGGCACAAGTTTGTTTGACGCAACTGGCACAAGTTTGTTCTACGCAACTGGCCCAAGTTTGTTTGATGCAACTGGCAGAAGTTTATTCTACGCAACTGGCACAAGTTTGTTCTACGTAACTGGCACAAGTTTGTTCTACGCAACTGGCAGAAGTTTGTTCTACGCAACTGGCACAAGTTTGTTCTAAGTAACTGGCACAAGTTTGTTCTACGCAACTGGCACAAGTTTGTTTGACACATCTGGCACAAGTTTGTTTGACACAACTGGCAAAAGTTTGTTCGATGCAACTGGCACAAGTTTGTTTGACGCAACTGGCACAAGTTTGTTCAACGCAACTGGCACAAGTTTGTTCGATGCAACTGGCACAAGTTTGTTCGACGAACTGGAACAAGTTTGTTTAACTCAACTGGCACAAGTTTATTCGACCCAACTGGCACAATTTTGTTTGACGCAACTGGCACAAGTTTTTTTTTACGCAACTGGCACAAGTTTGTTTGACGCAACTGGCACAAGGTTGATTGACGTAACTGGCACAAGGTTATTCTACACAACTGGCACAAGTTTGTTCTATGCAACTGGCACAAGTTTGTTTGACGCAACTGGCACAAGTTTGTTCTATGCAACTGGCACAAGTTTCTTCGACACAACTGGCACAAGTTTGTTCGACGCAACTGGCCCAAATCTGTTTGATGCAACTGGCACAAGTTTGTTTGACACAACTGGCACAAGTTTGTTCTACGCAACTGGCACAAGTTTGTTCAATGAAACTGGCACAAGATTGTTCGACGCAACTGGCGCAAGTATGTTCGACGCAACAAGCACAAGTTTGTTCTACGCAACTGGCTCAAGTTTGTTCTATGCAACTGGCACAAGTTTGTTTGACGCAACTGGCACAAGTTTGTTCGGTGCAACTGGCACAAGTTTGTTCTTCGCAAATGGAAAAAGTTTTTTCTACGCAACTGGCACAAGTTTGTTCTACGCAACTGGCACAAGTTTGTCTGACACAACTGGGACAAGTTTGTTCTACGTAACTGGCACAAGTTTGTTCGACGCAACTGGCACAAGTTTGTTCGACGCAACTGGCACAAGTTTGTTTGACACAACTGGCACAAGTTTGTTCTACGCAACTGGCAAAAGTTTGTTCTACGCAACTGGCACAAGTTTGTTCGACGCAAGTGGCACAAGTTTGTTCTATGTAACTGGCACAAGTTTGTTTGACACAACTGGCACAAGTTTGTTCTACGCAACTGGCACAAGTTTGTTCAACGCAACTGGCACAAGTTTGTTTGACGCAACTGGCACAAGCTTGTTCGACGCAACTGGCACAAGTTTGTTCGATGCAAATGGCACAAGTTTGTTCGACGCAACTGGCACAAGTTTGTTTAACGCGACTGGCACAAGTTTATTCGACCCAACTGGCAAAAGTTTGTTTGACGCAACTGGCACAAGTTTTTTTGACGCAACTGGCACAAGTTTGTTTGACGCAACTGGCACAAGGTTGTTTGACGCAACTGGCACAAGGTTGTTCTACACAACTGGCACAAGTTTGTTCTATGCAACTGACACAAGTTTGTTTGACGCAACTGGCACAAGTTTCTTCTACGCAACTGGCACAATTTCTTTGACGAAACTGGCACAAGTTTGTTCGACGCAACTGGCCCAAGTTTGTTTGACGCAACTGGCACAAGTTTGTTTGACAAAGCTGGCACAAGTTTGTTCTACACAACTGGCACAAGTTTGTTCGACAAAACTGGCACAAGTTTGTTCGACGCAACTGGCACAAGTTTGTTCGACGCAACTGGCACAAGTTTGTTTTACGGAACTGGCACAAGTTTGTATTACGGAACTGGCACAAGTTTGTTCTACGCAACTGGCAAAAGTTTGTCTGACACAACTGGCACAATTCTGTTCTACGTAACTGGCACAAGTTTGTTCTACGCAATTGGCACAAGTTTGTCCGACACAACTGGCACAAGTTTGTTCGACGCAATTGGCACAAGTTTGTCCGACACAACTGGCTCAAGTGTGTTCGACGCAACTGGCACAAGTTTGGTCTACACAACTGGCACAAGTTTGTTCTATGCAACTGGCACAAGTTTGTTTGACGCAACTGGCACAAGTCTGTTTGACTTAATTGGCACAAGTTTGTTCGATGCAACTGGCACAAGTTTGTTCGACGCAACTGGCAAAAGTTTGTTCTACGCAACTGGCACAAGTTTGTTCGACACAAGTGGCACAAGTTTGTTCTATGCAACTGGCAGAAGTTTGTTTGACACAACTGGCACAAGTTTGTTTGACGCAACGGGCAAAAGTTTATTTGAAACAACTGGCACAAGTTTGTTCTACGCAACTGTCACAAGTTTGTTCAACGCATCTGGCACAAGTTTGTTCGATGCAACTGGCACAGGTTTGTTCGACGCAACTGGCACAAGTTTGTTCTACGCAACTGGCACAAATTTGTTCTACGCAACTGGCACAAGTTTGTTTTACGCAACTGGCACAAGTTTGTTTGATGCAATTGGCACAAGTTTGTTCTTCGCAACTGGCACAAGTTTGTTCTATGCAACTGGCCCAAGTTTGTTCTACGCAACTGGCACAAGTTTGTTCTATGCAACTGGCAGAAGTTTGTTTGACACAACTGGCACGAGTTTGTTCTACGCAACTGGCACAAGTTTGTTCTACGCAACTGGCACAAGTTTGTTCAACGCAACTGGCGCAAGTATGTTCGACGCAACTGGCTCAAGTTTGTTCTATGCAACTGGCACAAGTTTGTTTGACGCAACTGGCACAAGTTTGTTTGACGCAACTGGCACAAGTTTGTTTTACGCAACTGGCCAAAGTTTGTTTGACGCAACTGGCAGAAGTTTGTTCTACGCAACTGGCACAAGTTTGTTCTACGTAACTGGCACAAGTTTGTTCAACGCAACTGGCGCAAGTATGTTCGACGCAACTGGCTCAAGTTTGTTCTATGCAACTGGCACAAGTTTGTTTGACGCAACTGGCACAAGTTTGTTTGACGCAACTGGCACAAGTTTGTTTTACGCAACTGGCCCAAGTTTGTTTGACGCAACTGGCAGAAGTTTGTTCTACGCAACTGGCACAAGTTTGTTCTACGTAACTGGCACAAGTTTGTTCTACGCAACTGGCAGAAGTTTGTTCTACGCAACTGGCACAAGTTTGTTCTACGTAACTGGCACAAGTTTGTTCTACGCAACTGGCACAAGTTTGTTTGACACATCTGGCACAAGTTTGTTTGACACAACTGGCAAAAGTTTGTTCTGCGCAATTGGCACAAGTTTGTTCGACGCAAGTGGCACAAGTTTGTTCTATGCAACTGGCACAAGTTTATTTGACACAACTGGCACAAGTTTGTACTACGCAACTGGCACAAGTTTGTTCGATGCAACTGGCACAAGTTTGTTTGACGCAACTGGCACAAGTTTGTTCGACGCAACTGGCACAAGTTTGTTCGACGCAACTGGCACAAGTTTGTTCGATGCAACTGGCACAAGTTTGTTCGACGAACTGGCACAAGTTTGTTTAACGCAACTGGCACAAGTTTATTCGACCCAACTGGCACAAGTTTGTTTGACGCAACTGGCACAAGTTTTTTTGACGCAACTGGCACAAGTTTGTTTGACGCAACTGGCACAAGGTTGTTTGACGCAACTGTTACAAGGTTATTCTACACAACTGGCACAAGTTTGTTCTGTGCAACTGGCACAAGTTTGTTTGACGCAACTGGCACAAGTTTGTTCTACGCAACTGGTACAAGTTTCTTCGACACAACTGGCACAAGTTTGTTCGACGCAACTGGCACAAGTTTGTTTGATGCAACTGGCACAAGTTTGTTTGACACAACGGGCACAAGTTTGTTCTACGCAACTGGCACAAGTTTGTTCGACGAAACTGGCACAAGATTGTTCGACGCAACTGGAACAAGTTTGTTCGGCGCAACTGGCACAAGTTTGTTCGACGCAATTGGCACAAGTTTGTCCGACACAACTGGCACAAGTTTGTTCGACGCAATTGGCACAAGTTTGTCCGACACAACTGGCACAAGTGTGTTCGACACAACTGGCACAAATTTGGTCTACGCAACTGGCACAAGTTTGTTCTATGCAACTGGCACAAGTTTGTTTGACGCAACTGGCACAAGTTTGTTCTACGCAACTGGCACAATTTCTTTGACGAAACTGGCACAAGTTTGTTCGACGCAACTGGCCCAAGTTTGTTTGACGCAACTGGCACAAGTTTGTTTGACAAAACTGGCACAAGTTTGTTCTACACAACTGGCACAAGTTTGTTCGACAAAACTGGCACAAGTTTGTCTGACACAACTGGCACAATTCTGTTCTACGTAACTGGCACAAGTTTGTTCTACGTAACTGGCACAAGTTTGTTCGACGCAACTGGCACAAGTTTGTTCTACGCAATTGGCACAAGTTTGTCCGACACTACTGGCACAAGTTTGTTCGACGCAATTGGCACAAGATTGTCCGACACAGCTGGCACAAGTGTGTTCGACGCAACTGGCACAAGTTTGGTCTACGCAACTGGCACAAGTTTGTTCTATGCAACTGGCACAAGTTTGTTTGACGCACCTGGCACAAGTCTGTTTGACTTAACTGGCACAAGTTTGTTCTGCGCAACTGGCACAAGTTTGTTCGATGCAACTGGCATAAGTTTGTTCGACGCAACTGGCAAAAGTTTGTTCTACGCAACTGGCACAAGTTTGTTCGACACAAGTGGAACAAGTTTGTTCTATGCAACTGGCAGAAGTTTGTTTGACACAACTGGCACAAGTTTGTTTGACGCAACGGGCAAAAGTTTATTTGAAACAACTGGCACAAGTTTGTACTACGCAACTGTCACAAGTTTGTTCAACGCATCTGGCACAAGTTTGTTCGATGCAACTGGCACAGGTTTGTTCGACGCAACTGGCACAAGTTTGTTCTACGCAACTGGCACAAATTTGTTCTACGCAACTGGCACAAGTTTGTTTTACGCAACTGGCACAAGTTTGTTTGATGCAATTGGCACGAGTTTGTTCTTCGCAACTAGCACAAGTTTGTTCTATGCAACTGGCCCAAGTTTGTTCTACGCAACTGGCACAAGTTTGTTCTGTGCAACTGGCAGAGGTTTGTTTGACACAACTCGCACAAGTTTGTTCTACGCAACTGGCACAAGTTTGTTCTACGCAACTGGCACAAGTTTGTTCAACGCAACTGGCGCAAGTATGTTCGACGCAACTGGCTCAAGTTTGTTCTGTGCAACTGGCACAAGTTTGTTTGACGCAACTGGCACAAGTTTGTTCTACGCAACTGGCACAAGTTTCTTCGACACAACTGGCACAAGTTTGTTCGACGCAACTGGCACAAGTTTGTTTGATGCAACTGGCACAAGTTTGTTTGACACAACGGGCACAAGTTTGTTCTACGCAAATGGCGCAAGTTTGTTCGACGAAACTGGCACAAGATTGTTCGACGCAACTGGAACAAGTTTGTTCGGCGCAACTGGCACAAGTTTGTTCTTCGCAATTGGTACAAGTTTTTTCTACGCAACTGGCACAAGTTTGTTCTACGAAACTGGCACATGTTTGTTCTATGCAACTGGCACAAGTTTGTCTGACGCAACTGGCACAAGGTTGTTTGACGCAACTGTTACAAGGTCATTCTACACAACTGGCACAAGTTTGTTCTATGCAACTGGCACAAGTTTGTTTGACGCAACTGGTACAAGTTTGTTCTACGCAACTGGCACAAGTTTCTTCGACACAACTGGCACAAGTTTGTTCGACGCAACTGGCCCAAGTTTGTTTGATGCAACTGGCACAAGTTTGTTTGACACAACTGGCACAAGTTTGTTCTACGCAACTGACACAAGTTTGTTCGACGAAACTGGCACAAGATTCTTCGACGCAACTGGAACAAGTTTGTTCGGCGCAACTGGCACAAGTTTGTTCTTCACAATTGGTACACGTTTTTTCTACGCAACTGGCACAAGTTTGTTCTACGAAACTGGCACAAGTTTGTTCTACGCAACTGGCACAAGTTTGTCTGACACAACTGGCACAAGTTTGTTCTACGTAACTGGCACAAATTTGTTCGACGCAAGTGGCACAAGTTTGTTCTATGCAACTGGCACAAGTTTGTTTGACACAACTGGCACAAGTTTGTTCTACACAACTGGCAAAAGTTTGTTCTACGCAACTGGCACAAGTTTGTTCGATGCAACTGGCACAAGTTTGTTCGACACAACTGGCACAAATTTGTTCGATGCAACTGGCACAAGTTTGTTCGACACAACTGGCACAAGTTTGTTTGACAAAACTGGCAAAAGTTTGTTCTACACAACTGGCACAAGTTTGTTCAACAAAACTGGCACAAGTTTGTTCAACGCAACTGGCACAAGTTTGTTCGACGCAACTGGCACAAGTTTGTTTTACGGAACTGGCACAAGTTTGTTTTACGGAACTGGCACAAGTTTGTTCTACGCAACTGGCACAAGTTTGTCTGACACAACTGGCACAATTTTGTTCTACGTAACTGGCACAAGTTTGTTCTACGCAACTGGCACAAGTTTGTTCGACGCAACTGGCACAAGTTTGTTCGATGCAACTGGCACAAGTTTGTTTGACAAAACTGGCAGAAGTTTGTTCTACGCAACTGGCACAAATTTGTTCGACGCAATTGGCACAAGTTTGTCAGACACAACTGGCACAAGTTTGTTCAACGCAATTGGCACAAGTTTGTCCGACACAACTGGCACAAGTGTGTTCGACACAACTGGCACAAGTTTGTTCTATGCAACTGGCACAAGTTTGTTTGACGCAACTGGCACAAGTTTTTTTGACGCAACTGGCACAAGTTTGTTTGACGCAACTGGCACAATGTTGTTTGACGCAACTGGCACAAGGTTGTTCTACACAACTGGCACAAGTTTGTTCTATGCAACTGACACAAGTTTGTTTGACGCAACTGGCACAAGTTTGTTCTACGCAACTGGCACTAGTTTCTTTGACGAAACTGGCACAAGTTTGTTCGACGCAACTGGCCCAAGATTGTTTGACGCAACTGGCACAAGTTTGTTTGACAAAACTGGCACAAGTTTGTTCTACACAACTGGCACAAGTTTGTTCAACAAAACTGGCACAAGTTTGTTCGACGCAACTGGCACATGTTTGTTCGACGCAACTGGCACAAGTTTGTTTTACGGAACTGGCACAAGTTTGTTTTACGGAACTGGCACAAGTTTGTTCTACGCAACTGGCACAAGTTTGTCTGACACAACTGGGACAATTTTGTTCTACGTAACTGGCACAAGTTTGTTCTACGCAACTGGCACAAGTTTGTTCAACGCAACTGGCACAAGTTTGTTTTATGCAACTGGCACAAGTTTGTTTGACACAACTGGCAGAAGTTTGTTCTACGCAACAGGCACAAGTTTGTTCGACGCAATTGGCACAAGTTTGTCCGACACAACTGGCACAAGTTTGTTCAACGGAATTGGCACAAGTTTGTCCGACACAACTGGCACAAGTGTGTTCGACGCAACTGGCACAAGTTTGGTCTACGCAACTGGCACAAGTTTGTTCTATGCAACTGGCACAAGTTTGTTTGACGCAACTGGCACAAGTTTGTTTTACGCAACTGGCATAAGTTTGTTCGACGCAATTGGCACAAGTTTGTCCGACACAACTGGCACAAGTTTGTTCAACGCAATTGGCACAAGTTTGTCCGGCACAACTGGCACAAGTGTGTTCGACGCAACTGGCACAAGTTTGGTCTACGCAACTGGCACAAGTTTGTTCTATGCAACTGGCACAATTTTGTCCGACGCAACTGGCACAAGTTTGTTCGACGCAACTGGCACAAGTTTGTTCGATGCAACTGGCACAAGTTTGTTCTACGCAACTGACACAAGTTTGTTCTACGCAACTGGCATAAATTTGTTCGACGCAACTGGCACAAGTTTCTTTGACGCAACTGGCACAAGTTTGTTCTGCGTAACTTGCACAAGTTTGTTCAACGCAACTGGCACAAGTTTGTTCGACGCAACTGGCACAAGTTTGTTCTGCGCAACTGGCACAAATTTGTTCTACGCAACTGGCACAAGTTTCTTCTACGCAACTGGCACAAGTTTGTTTGACGCAATTGGCACAAGTTTGTTCTTCATAACTGGCACAAGATTGTTCTATGCAACTGGCCCAAGTTTGTTCTACGCAACTGGCACAAGTTTATCCTATGCAACTGGCAGAAGTTTGTTTGACACAACTCGCACAAGTTTGTTCTACACAACTGGCACAAGTTTGTTCTACGCAACTGGCACAAGTTTGTTCAATGCAACTGGCGCAAGTATGTTCGGCGCAACTGGCACAAGTTTGTTCTACGCAACTGGCTCAAGTTTGTTCTATGCAACTGGCACAAGTTTGTTTGACGCAACTGGCACAAGTTTGTTTGACGTAACTGGCACAAGTTTGTTCTACGCAACTGGCACAAGTTTGTTGGACGCAACTGGCAGAAGTTTGTTCTACGCAACTGGCACAAGTTTGGTCTCCGTAACTGGCACAAGTTTATTCTACGCAACTGGCAGAAGTTTGTTCTACGCAACTGGCACAAGTTTGTTCTAAGTAACTGGCACAAGTTTGTTCTACGCAACTGGCACAAGTTTGTTTGACTCATCTGGCACAAGTTTGTTTGAAACAACTGGCAAAAGTTTGTTCGATGCAACTGGCACAAGTTTGTTTGACGCAACTGGCACAAGGTTGTTTGACGTAACTGGCACAAGGTTATTCTACACAACTGGCACAAGTTTGTTCTATGCAACTGGCACAAGTTTGTTTGATGCAACTGGCACAAGTTTGTTCTACGCAACTGGCACAAGTTTCCTCGACACAAGTGGCACAAGTTTGTTCGACGCAACTGGCCCAAGTTTGTTTGATGCAACTGGCACAAGTTTGTTTGACACAACTGGCACAAGTTTGTTCTAGGCAACTGGCACAAGTTTGTTCAACGAAACTGGCACAAGATTGTTCGACGCAACTGGAACAAGTTTGTTCGGCGCAACTGGCACAAGTTTGTTCTTCGCAACTGGAAAAAGTATTTTCTACGCAACTGGCACAAGTTTGTTCTACGCAACTGGCACAAGTTTGTCTGACACAACTGGCACAAGTTTGTTCTACGTAACTGGAACAAGTTTGTTCGACGCAACTGGCACAAGATTGTTCGATGCAACTGGAACAAGTTTGTTCGGCGCAACTGGCACAAGTTTGTTCTTCGCAACTGGAAAAAGTTTTTTCTACGCAACTGGCACAAGTTTGTTCTACGCAACTGGCACAAGTTTGTCTGACAAAACTGGCACAAGTTTGTTCTACGTAACTGGCAAAAGTTTGTTCGACGCAACTGGCACAAGTTTGTTCGACGCAACTGGCACAAGTTTATTTGACACAACTGGCACAAGTTTGTTCTCCGCAACTGGCAAAAGTTTGTTCTACGCAACTGGCACAAGTTTGTTCGACGCAAGTGGCACAAGTTTGTTCTATGCAACTGGCACAAGTTTGTTTGACACAACTGGCACAAGTTTGTTCTACGCAACTGGCACAAGTTTGTTCGATACAACTGGCACAAGTTTGTTTGACGCAACTGGCACAAGCTTGTTCGACGCAACTGGCACAAGTTTGTTCGATGCAAATGGCGCAAGTTTGTTCGACACAACTGGCACAAGTTTGTTTAACGTAAGTGGCACAAGTTTATTCGACCCAACTGGCAAAAGTTTGTTTGACGCAACTGGCACAAGTTTTTTTGACGCAACTGGCACAAGGTTGTTTGACGCAACTGGCACAAGGTTGTTTGACGCAACTGGCACAAGGTTGTTTGACGCAACTGGCACAAGGTTGTTCTACACAACTGGCAGAAGTTTGTTCTATGCAACTGACACAAGTTTGTTTGACGCAACTGGCACAAGTTTGTTCTACGCAACTGGCACAAGTTTCTTTGACGAAACTGGCACAAGTTTGTTCGACGCAACTGGCCCAAGTTTGTTTGACACAACTGGCACAAGTTTGTTTGACAAAACTGGCACAAGTTTGTTCTACACAACTGGCACAAGTTTGTTCGACAAAACTGGCACAAGTTTGTTCGACGCAACTGGCACAAGGTTGTTTGACGCAACTGGCACAAGTTTGTTTGACGCAACTGGCACAAGGTTGTTTGACGCAACTGGCACAAGGTTGTTCTACACAACTGGCAGAAGTTTGTTCTATGCAACTGACACAAGTTTGTTTGACGCAACTGGCACAAGTTTGTTCTACGCAACTGGCACAAGTTTCTTTGACGAAACTGGCACAAGTTTGTTCGACGCAACTGGCCCAAGTTTGTTTGACACAACTGGCACAAGTTTGTTTGACAAAACTGGCACAAGTTTGTTCTACACAACTGGCACAAGTTTGTTCGACAAAACTGGCACAAGTTTGTTCGACGCAACTGGCACAAGTTTGTTCAACGCAACTGGCACAAGTTTGTTTTACGGAACTGGCACAAGTTTGTATTACGGAACTGGCACAAGTTTGTTCTACGCAACTGGCACAAGTTTGTCTGACACAACTGGCACAATTCTGTTCTACGTAACTGGCACAAGTTTGTTCTACGCAACTGGCACAAGTTTGTTCGACGCAACTGGCACAAGTTTGTTCTACGCAATTGGCAAAAGTTTGTCCGACACAACTGGCACAAGTTTGTTCGACGCAATTGGCACAAGTTTGTCCGACACAACTGGCACAAGTGTGTTCGACGCAACTGGCACAAGTTTGGTCTACTCAACTGGCACAAGTTTGTTCTATGCAACTGGCACAAGTTTGTTTGACGCAACTGGCACAAGTCTGTTTGACTTAACTGGCACAAGTTTGTTCTGCGCAACTGGCACAAGTTTGATCGATGCAACTGGCACAAGTTTGTTCGACGCAACTGGCAAAAGTTTGTTCTACGCAACTGGAACAAGTTTGTTCGACACAAGTGGCACAAGTTTGTTCTATGCAACTGGCAGAAGTTTGTTTAACACAACTGGCACTAGTTTGTTTGATGCATCGGGCAAAAGTTTATTTGAAACAACTGGCACAAGTTTGTTCTACGCAACTGGCACAAGTTTGTTCTACACAACTGGTACAAGTTTGTTGGACGCAACTGGCACAAGTTTGTTCGAACCAACTGGCACAAGTTTGTTTGACACAACTGGCACAATTTTGTTCGACTCAACTGGCACAAGTTTGTTTGACGCAACTGGCACAAGGTTGTTCTACGCAACTGGCATAAGTTTGTTCTACGCAACTGGCACAAGTTTGTTTGACGCAACTGGCATAAGTTTGTTCTACGCAACTGTCACAAGTTTGTTCTACGCAACTGGAACAAGTTTGTTCGATGCAACTAGCCCAAGTTTGTTTGACGCAACTGGCACAAGTTTGTTAGACGCAACTGGCACAAGTTTGTTCGACGCAACTGGCACAAGTTTCTTCGACTCAATTGGCACAAGTTTGTTTGACGCAACTGGCACAAGTTTGTTCTACGCAACTGTCACAAGTTTGTTTGACTCAACTGGCACAAGTTTGTTTGACGCAACTGGCACAAGTTTATTTGACGCAACTGGCACAACTTTTCTCGGCGCAACTGGCACAAGTATGTTCTACACAACTGGCACAAGTTTGTTCTACGCAACTGGCACAAGTTTGTTCTACGCATCTGGCACAAGTTTGTTCTATGCAACTGGCACAAGTTTGTTCTACGCATCTGGCACAAGTTTGTTCTATGCAACTGGCAGAAGTTTGTTCTACGTAACTGGCACAATTTTGTTCTACGCAACTGGCACAAGTTTGTTCTATGCAACTGGCACAAGTTTGTTCTACGCATCTGGCACAAGTTTGTTCTATCCAACTGATACTGTTTGTTTTACGCAACAGGCACAAGTTTGTTTCACGCAACTGGCACAAGTTTGTTCTACCCAACTGACAAAAGTTTGTTTGACGCAACTGGCAAAAGTTTGTTCTACGCAACTGACATAAGTTTGTTTGACACAACTGGCAGAAGTTTGTTCAACGCAACTGGCACAAGTTTGTTTGACCCAACTGGTGCAAGTTTTTTTTGACGCAACTGGCACAAGTTTTCTCGACGCAACTGACACAAGTTTGTTCGCCATATATGGCACAAGTTTGTTCGACGCAACTGGCACAAGTTTGTTTGACGTAACTGGCTCATGTTTGTTTGACGCAACTGGCACAAGTTTTTTCGACGCAACTGGCACAAGTTTGTTCGACGCAACTGGCACAAGTTTGTTCTACGCAACTGGAATAAGTTTGTTCTACGCAACTGGCCCAAGTTTGTTCTATGCAACTGGCACTAGTTTGTTCTATGCAACTGGCATAAGTTTGTTTGACGAAACTGGCACAAGTTTGTTCTACGCAACTGGCACAAGTTTGTTTGACGCAACTGGTACAGTTTTTTTGGACGCAACTGGCACAAGTTTGTTCTACGCAACTGGCACAAGTTTGTTCTACGCAACTGGCACATGTTTGTTCGACGCGATTGGCACAAGTTTGTTTGATGCAACTGGCACAAGTTTGTTTGACGCAACTGGCACAAGGTTGTTCTACGCAACTGGCACAAGTTTGTTCTATGCAACTGCTACAAGTTTGTTTGACGCAACTGGCACTAGTTTGTTCTATGCAACTGGCACAAGTTTGTTCGATGCAACTGGCACAAGTTTGTTTGACGCAACTGGCACCTTTTTGTTCGAAGCAACTGGCACAAGTTTGTTCTACATAACTGGCACAAGTTTGTTCTATGCAACTGGCACAAGTTTGTTCTACGCCACTGGCACAAGTTTGTTCTACGCAACTGGCACAAGTTTGTTCTATGCAACTGGCACTAGTTTGTTCTACGCAACTGGCACAAGTTTGTTTGACACAACTGGCACAAGTTTGTTCTACCCAACTGACACAAGTTTGTTTGACGCAACTGGCACAAGTTAGTTCTACGCAACGGACACATGTTTGTTTGACACAACTGGTAGAAGTTTGTTCAACGCAACTGGCACAAGTTTGTTGGACGCAACTGGCGCAAGTTTGTTCTACGCAACTGGCACAAGTTTGTTGGACGCAACTGGCAGAAGTTTGTTCTACGCAACTGGCACAAGTTTGGTCTCCGTAACTGGCACAAGTTTGTTCGACCCAACTGGCACAAGTTTGTTTGACGCAACTGGCACAAGTTTGTTTGACGCAACTGGCTCAAGTTTGTTTGACGCAACTGGCACAAGTTTGTTCTACGCAACTGGCACAAGTTTGTGCGACGCAACTGGCACAAGTTTGTTCGACGCAACCGGCACAAGTTTGTGCGACGCAACTGGCACAAGTTTGTTCGACGCAACTGGCACAAGTTTGTTCGACGTAACAGGCACAAGTTTTTTAGACTCAATTGGCACAAGTTTGTTTGACGCAACTGGCTCAAGTTTGTTTTTCGCAAGAGGCACAAGTTTGTGTGACGCAACTGGCACAAGTTTGTTTGACGCAACTGGCACCAGTTTTTTTTACGCAACTGGCACAAGTTTGTTTAACGTAACTGGCACAAGTTTGTTTGACGCAACTGGCACAAGTTTGTTCGACGCAACTGGCACAAGTTTGTTTGACGCAACTGGCACAAGTTTGTTCAACGCAACTGGCACAAGACTGTTCGACGCAACTGGCACAAGTTTGTTCGAACCAACTGGCACAAGTTTGTTTGACACAACTGGCAGAAGTTTGTTCAACGCAACTGGCACAAGTTTGTTGGACACAACTGGCGCAAGTTTGTTCGACGCAACTGGCACAAGTTTGTTGGACGCGACTGGCACAAATTTTTGTTCGATGCAACTGGCACAAGTTTGTTTAACGCAGCTGGCACAAGTTTGTTCGACCCAACTGGCACAAGTTTGTTTGACGCAACTGGCACAAGTTTGTTTGACGCAACTGGCACAAGTTTGTTTGACGCAACTGGCACAAGTTTGTTCTATGCAACTGGCACAAGTTTGTGCGACGCAACTGGCACAAGTTTGTTCGACGCAACTGGCACAAGTTTGTTTGACGCAACTGGCACAAGTTTGTTCGACGCAACTGGAACAAGTTTGTTCGACGTAACAGGCACAAGTTTTTTAGACTCAATTGGCACAAGTTTGTTTGACGCAACTGGCTCAAGTTTGTTTTTCGCAAGAGGCACAAGTTTGTGTGACGCAACTGGCACAAGTTTGTTTGACGCAACTGGCACCAGTTTTTTTTACGCAACTGGCACAAGTTTGTTCTATGCAACTGGCACAAGTTTGTTCTATGCAACTGGCACAAGTTTGTTCTATGCAACTGGCACAAGTTTGTTCGACGCAACTGGCACAAGTTTGTTCTATGCAACTGGCACAAGTTTGTTCTATGCAACTGGCACAAGTTTGTTCGACACAACTGGCAGAAGTTTGTTCAACGCAACTGGCACAAGTTTGTTTGACGCAACTGTCGCAAGTTTTTTCGACGCAACTGGCACAAGTTTGTTTGACGCAACTGGCACAAGTTTGTTCGACGCAACTGGCAAAAGTTTGTTTGACGCAACTCTCACAAGTTCGTTTGACGCAACTGGCACAAGGTTCTTCTACGCAACTGGCACAAGTTTGTTTGAAGTAACTGGCACAAGTTTGTTCTACGCAACTGGCACAAGTTTGTTTGACGCAACTGGCATAAGTTTGTTTGCACAAGTTTGTTTGACGCAACTGGCACAAGTTTGTTTGACGCAACTGGCACAAGTTTGTTAGACGCAACTGGCACAAGTTTTTTCGACTCAATTGGTACAAGTTTGTTTGAAGCAACCGGCACAAGTTTGTTTGACGCAAGAGGCACAAGTTTGTTTGACGCAACTGGCACAAGTTTCTTTGACGCAACTGGCACAAGTTTTTTTTTACGCAACTGGCACAAGTTTTCTCGAAGCAACTGGCACAAGTTTGTTTGCCATATCTGGCACAAGTTTGTTCGACGCAACTGGCACAAGTTTGTTCGACGCAAATGGCACAAGTTTGTTTGACGCAACTGGCACAAGTTTCTGCGACGCAACTGGCACAAGTATGTTTGACGCAACTGGCACAAGTTTGCTCTACGCAACTGGCACAAGTTTGTTCTATGCAACTGGCACTAGTTTGTTCTATGCAACTGGCATAAGTTTGTTTGACGCAACTTTTACAAGTTTGTTCTACGCAACTGGCACAAGTTTGTTCGACGTAACTGGCACGAGTTTGTTCTACGCAACTCTTACTAGTTTGTTGTACACAACTGGCACAAGTTTGTTCTACGCATATGGCAAATGTTTGTTCTACGCATCTGGCACAAGTTTGTTCTATGCAACTGGCACTAGTGTGTTCTACGCAACTGGCACAAATTTGTTTGACACAACTGGCACATGTTTGTTCTACCCAACTGGCACAAGTTTGTTCGACGCAACTGGCACAAGTTTGTTCTACGCAACTGGCACAAGATTGTTTGACACAACTGGCACAAGTTTATTCTAAGCAACTGGCACAAGTTTGTTCGACGGAACTGGTGCAAGTTTGTTCGACGCAACTGGCACAAGTTTGTTCGACGCAACTGGCACAAGTTTGTTCGACGCAACTAGAACAAGTTTGTTTTACGTAACTGGCACAAGTTTGTTCGACCAAACTGGCACAAGTTTGTTTGACACAACTGGCACAAGTTTGTTTGACGCAACTGGCACAACGTTGTTCTACTCAATATGTACAAGTTTGTTCTGCGCAACTGGCACAAGTTTGTTTGATGCAACTGGCACTAGTTTTTTCGATGCAACTGGCACAAGTTTGTTTGATGCAACTGGCACAAGTTTGTTTGATGCATCTGGCACAAGTTTGTTTGACGCAAGTGGCACAAGGTTGTTCTATGCAACTGGCACAAGTTTGTTCTATACAACTGGCACAAGTTTGTTTGACGCAACTGGCACAAGTTTGTTTGATGCAACAGGCAGAATTTTGTTCTACATAACTGGCACAAGTGTGTTGTACACAACTGGCACAAGTTTGTTTGACACAAATGGCACAAGTTTGTTCAACGCAAATGGCAAAAGTTTGTTCTACGCATCTGGCACAAGTTTGTTCTATGCAACTGGCACTAGTTTGTTCTACGCAACTGGCACACATTTGTTCTATGCAACTGGCACATGTTTGTTCTACCCAACTGGCACAAGTTTGTTCGACGCAACTGGCACAAGTTTGTTCTACACAACTGGCACAAGTTTGTTTGACACAAGTGGCACAAGATTGTTCTAAGCACCTGGCACAAGATTGTTCGACGGAACTGGCGCAAGTTTGTTCAACGCAACTGGCACAAGTTTGTTCGACGCAACTGGCACAAATTTGTACGACGCAACTGGTACAAGTTTGTTTAACTTAACTGGCACAAGTTTGTTCGACAAAACTGGCAAAAGTTTGTTTCACACGACTGGCACAAGTTTGTTCGATGCAACTGGCACAAGTTTGTTTGACTCAACTGGCACAAGTTTGTTTGACGCAACTGGCACAAGTTTGTTTGACGCAACTGGCACAAGATTTTTCTACGCAACATGTACAAGTTTGTTCTACGCAACTGGCACAAGTTTGTTTGACGCAACTGGCACAAGTTTGTTTTATGCAACTATTACTAGTTTGTTCGATGCAACTGGCACAAGTTTGTTCGACGCAACTGGCACAAGTTTGTTTAACGCAACTGGCAGAAGTTTCTTAGACGCAACTGGCACAAGTTTGTTCAAAGCAACTGGCACAAGTTTTTTCGAATCAATTGGCACAAGTTTGTTTGAGGCAACTGGCACAAGTTTGTTTGACGCAACTGGCACAAGTTTGTTTGACGCAAATAGCACAAGTTTGTTTGACGCAACTGGCACAAGTTTATTTCACGCAACTGGCACAACTTTTCTTGACGCAACTGGCACAAGTTTGTTCGCGTAACTGGCACAACTTTGTTTGACGCAACTGGCACAAGTTTATTTGATGCAACTGCCTCAAGTTTCTCGACACAAATGGCACAAGTTTGTTTGCTGTAACTGGCACAAGTTTGTTCGACGCAACTGGCACAAGTTTGTTCGACGCAACTGGCACAAGTTTGTTTGACGCAACTGGCACAAGTTTGTTCTACGCAACTGGCACAAGTTTGTTCTACGCAACTGGCACAAAGTTGTTCTACGCAACTGGCACAATTTTGTTCTATGCAAGAGGCACAAGTTTGTTTGACGCAACTGGCCCAAGTTTGTTTGACGCAACTGGCACAAGTTTGTTCTACGCAACTACCTCAAGTTTGTTCTACGCAACTGGCACAAGTTTGTTTGACGCAACTGGCACAAGTTTGTTCTATGCAACTGGCACAAGTTTGTTTGACGCAACTGGCACAAGTTTGTTCTACGTAACTGGCACAAGTTTGTTCTACGCAACTGGCACAAGTTTGTTCTACGCAACTGGCACAAGTTTGTTTGACACAACTGGCACAAGTTTGTTCTACGTAACTGGCACAAGTTTGTTCTACGCAAGTGGCACAAGTTTGTTCTACGCAACTGGCACAAGTTTATTCGGCCCAACTGGCACAAGTTTGTTTGACACAACTGGCACAAGTTTTTTTGACGCAACTGGCACAAGGTTGTTTGACGCAATTGGCACATGTCTGTTTGACGCAACTGGCACAAGGTTGTTCTACAAAACTGGCACAAGTTTGTTCTATGCAACTGGCACAAGTTTGTTCTACGCAACTGGCACAAGTTTGTTCTACGCAACTGGCACAAGTTTGTTTGATGCAACTGGCACAAGGTTGTTTGACGCAACTGGCACAAGGTTGTTCTACAAAACTGGCTGAAGTTTGTTCTATGCAACTGGCACAAGTTTGTTCTACACAACTGGCACAAGTTTGTTCTACGCAACTGGCACAAGTTTGTTCTACGCAACTGGCACAAGTTTCTTCGACGCAACTGGCACAAGTTTGTTCGACGCAACTGGCCCAAGTTTGTTTGACGTAACTGGCACAAGTTTGTTTGACACAACAGGCACAAGTTTGTTCTACGCAACTGGCACAAGTTTGTTCTACGAAACTGGCACAAGTTTGTTCTATGCAACTGGCACAAGTTTGTTCTACGCAACTAGCACAAGTTTGTTCTATGGAACTGGCACAAGTTTGTTCTACATAACTGGCACAAGTTTGTCTGACACAACTGGCACAAGTTTGTTCTACGTAACTGGCACAAGTTTTTTCTATGCAACTGGCACAAGTTTGTTCGACGCAAATGGCAAAAGTTTGTTTTATGCAACTGGCACAAGTTTGTTCTACGCAACTGGCACAATTTTGTAGTTCTCAACTGGCACAAGTTTGTCCGACGCAACTGGCACAAGTGTGTTCGACGCAACTGGCACAAGTTTGTTCGATGCAACTGGCACAAGTTTGTTCTACGCAACTGGCACAAGTTTGTTCTATGCAACTGGCATAAATTTGTTTGACGCAACTGGCACAAGTTTGTTTGACGCAACTGGCACAAGGTTGTTTGACGCAACTGGCACAAGGTTGCTCTACACAACTGGAACAAGTTTGTTCTATGCAACTGGCACAAGTTTGTTTGACGCAACTGGCACAAGTTTTTTCTACGCAACTGGCACAAGTTTCTTCGACGCAACTGGCACAAGTTTCTTCGACGCAACTGGCCCAAACTTGTTTGATGCAACTGGCAGAAGTTTGATTGACACAACTGGCACAAGTTTGTTCTACGCAACTGGCACAAATTTGTTTGACGCAACTGGCACAAGTTTATTTGACGCAACTGGCACAAGTTTCTTGACGCAAGTGGCACAAGTTTGTTCGCCGTAACTGGCACAAGTTTGTTCTACGCAACTGGCACAAGTTTGTTCGATGCAACTGGCACAAGTTTGTTCTACGCAACTGGCACAAGTTTGTTCTATGCAACTGGCATAAATTTGTTTGACGCAACTGGCACAAGTTTGTTTGACGCAACTGGCACAAGTTTGTTTGACGCAACTGGCACAATTTTTTTTTGACGCAACTGGCACAAGTTTTCTCGACGCAACTTTCACAAGTTTGTTATCCATATCTAGCACAAGTTTGTTCGACGCAACTGGCACAAGTTTGTTCGACGCAACTGGCACAAGTTTGCTCGACGCAACTGGCACAAGTTTCTTCGACGCAACTGGCACAAGTTTCTTCGACGCAACTGGCACAAGTTTGTTTGACGCAACTGGCACAAGTTTGTTCTACGCAACTGGCACAAGTTTGTTCTATGCAACTGGCACTAGTTTGTTCTATGCAACTGGCATAAGTTTGTTTGACGCAACTGGCACAAGTTTGTTCTACGCAACTGGCAGAAGTTTGTTCGACGCAACTGGCACAAGTTTGTTTGACGCAACTGGTACAAGTTTGTTGGACGCAAATGGCACAAGTTTGTTGGAACCAACTGGCACAAGTTTGTTTGACAGAACTGGCACAAGTTTGTTTGACGCAACTGGCACAAGTTTGTTTGACGCATCAGGCACAAGGTTGTTCTACGCAACTGGCACAAGTTTGTTCTACGCAACTGGCACAAGTTTGTTTGACGCAACTGGCACAAGTTTGTTCTACGCAACTGGCACAAGTTTGTTCCATGCAACTGGCACAAGTTTGTTCGACGCAACTGGCACAAGTTTGTTTGACGCAACTGGCACAAGTTTGTTAGATGCAACTGGCACAAGTTTGTTCGGCGCATCTGGCACAAGTTTTTTCGACTCAATTGGCACAAGTTTGTTTGACGCAACTGGCACAAGTTTGTTTGACGTAACTGACACAAGTTTGTTCGACGCAACTGGCACAAGTTTTTTCGACGCAACTGGCACAAGTTTGTTCGACGCAACTGGCACAAGTTTGTTCGACGCAACTGGCACTAGTTTGTTCGACGCAACTGGCACAAGTTTTTTCGACGCAACTGGCACAAGTTTGTTCGACGCAACTGGCACAAGTTTGTTCGACGCAACTGGCACTAGTTTGTTCGACGCTACTGTCACAAGTTTGTTCGACGCAACTGGCACTATGTTGTTCTACGCAACTGGCACAAATTTGTTCTATGCAACTGGCACTAGTTTGCTCTATGCAACTGGCATAAGTTTGTTTGACGCAACTGGCACAAGTTTGTTCTACGCAACTGGCACAAGTTTGTTTGACGCAACTGGCACAAGGTTGTTCTACGCAACTGGCACAAGTTTGTTCTACGCAACTGGCACAAGTTTGTTTGACGCAACTGGCACAAGTTTGTTCTACGCAACTGGCACAAGTTTGTTCGATGCAACTGGCACAAGTTTGTTCGGCGCAACTGGCCCAAGTTTTTTTGACGTAACTGGCACAAGTTTTTTTGACGTAACTGGCACAAGTTTTTTTGACGCAACTGGCACAAGTTTGTTTGACGCAACTGGCACAAGGTTGTTCTATGCAACTGGCACAAGTTTGTTCTATGCAACTAGCACAAGTTTGTTTGACGTGCACAAGTTTGTTTGATGCAACAGGCACAAGTTTGTTCTACATAACTGTCACAAGTTTGTTGTACACAACTGGCACAAGTTTGTTTGACACAACTGGCACAAGTTTGTTCTACGCAAATGGCAAAAGTATGTTCTACGCATCTGGCACTAGTTTGTTCTATGCAACTGGCACTAGTTTGTTCTACGCAACTGGCACAATTTTGTTTGATGCAACTGGCACATGTTTGTTTTACCCAACTGGCACAAGTTTGTTCGACGCAACTGGCACAAGTTTGTTCTACACAACTGGCACAAGTTTGTTTGACACAACTGGCACAAGTTTGTTCTAAGCAACTGGCACAAGTTTGTTCGACGGAACTGGCGCAAGTTTGTTCGACGCAACTGGCACAAGTTTGTTCGACGCAACCGGTAGAATTTTGTACGACGCAACTGGTACAAGTTTGTTTAACGTAACTGGCACAAGTTTGTTCGACCCAACTGGCACAAGTTTGTTTTACACAAGTGGCACAAGTTTGTTCGACGCAACTGGCACAAGTTTGTTTGACGCAACTGGCACAAGTTTGTTTGACGCAACTGGCACAAGGTTGTTCTACGCAACATGTACAAGTTTGTTCTACGCAACTGGCACAAGGTTGTTCTACGCAACATGTACAAGTTTGTTCTACGCAACTGGCACAAGTTTGTTTGACGCAACTGGCACAAGTTTGTTCTATGCAACTGGCACAAGCTTGTTCGATGCAACTGGCACAAGTTTGTTCGACGCAACTGGCACAAGTTAGTTTGATGCAACTGGCACAAGTTTGTTAGATGCAACTGGCACAAGTTTGTTCAACCCAACTGGCACAAGTTTTTTTTAATGAATTGGCACAAGTTTGTTTGACGCAACTGGCACAAGTTTGTTTGACGCAACTGGCACAAATTTGTTTGACGCAACTATCACAAGTTTATTTGACGCAACTGGCACAACTTTTCTCGACGCAACTGGCACAAGTTTGTTCGCCGTAACTGGCACAAGTTTGTGCGACGCAACTGGCACAAGTTTGTTCGACGCAACATGCACAAGTTTGTTTGACGCAACTGGCACAAGTTTCTTCAACGCAACTGGCACAAGTTTGTTCGACGCAACTGGCACAAGTTTGTTTGATGCAATTGGCACAAGTTTGTTCTACTCAACTTGCACAAGTTTGTTCTGTGCAACTGGCACTAGTTTGTTTTACACAACTGGCATAAGTTTGTTTGACGCAACTGACACAAGTTTGTTCTACTAACTAGCACAAGTTTGTTCGACTCAACTGGCACAAGGTTGTTCTACGCAACTGGCACAAGTTTGTTCTACGCACCTGCACAAGTTTGTTTGACACAACTGGCACAAGTTTGTTTGACGCAACTGGCACAAGTTTGTTGGATGCCACTGGCACAAGTTTGTTTGACGAAACTGGCCCAAGTTTTTTGGCGCAACTGGCACAAGTTTGTTCGATGCAACTGGCACAAGTTTTTTCGACTCAATTGGCACAAGTTTGTTTGACACAACTGGAACAAATTTGTTTGACGCAACTGGCACAAGTTTGTTTGACGCAACGGGCAAAAGTTTGTTTGAAGCAACTGGCAGAAGTTTATTTGACGCAACTGGCACAAGTTTTCTCGACGAAACTGGCACAAGTTTGTTCGCCGTAACTGGCACAAGTTTGTTCGATGCAACTGGCACAAGTTTGTTCTACGCAACTGGCACAAGTTTGTTCTACATAACTGGCACAAGTTTGTTCTATGCAAATGGCACAAGTTTGTTCTACGCAACTGGCACAAGTTTGTTCTACATAACTGGCACAAGTTTGTTCTATGCAAATGGCACAAGTTTGTTCTATGCAACTGGCACTAGTTTGTTCTACGTAACTGGCACATGTTTGTTTGACGCAACTGGCACAAGTTTGTTCTACCCAACTGACACAAGTTTGTTCGACGCAACTGGCACAAGTTTTTTCTACGCAACTGACACAAGTTTGTTTGACACAACTGGCAGAAGTTTGTTCAACGCAACTGGCACAAGTTTGTTTGACGTAACTGGCGCAAGTTTGTTTGATGCAACTGGCACAAGTTTGTTCGACGCCACTGGCAAAAGTTTGTTTAACGCAACTGGCACAAGTTTGTTCGACCCAACTGGCACAAATTTTTTCTATTCAACTGGCACTAGTTTGTTTGACGCAACTGGCACAAGTTTGTTTGACGCAACTGGCACAAGTTCGTTTGATGCAACTGGCACAAGGTTCTTCTACGCAACTGGCACAAGTTTGTTTGACGCAACTGGCACAAGTTTGTTCTACGCAACTGGCACAAGTTTGTTTGACGCAACTGGCACAAGTTTGTTTGACGCAACTGGTACAAGTTTGTTTGACGCAACAGGCACAAGTTTGTTAGACACAACTGGCACAAGTTTGTTCGACGTAACAGGCACAAGTTTTTTCGACTCAATTGGTACAACTTTCTTTGACGCAACTGGCACTAGTTTTTTTGACGCAAGAGGCACAAGTTTGTTTGACGCAACTGGCACAAGTTTGTTTGACGAAACTGGCACAAGATTTTTTTTTACGCAACTGGCACAAGTTTTCTCGAAGCAACTGGCACAAGTTTCTTCGCCATATCTGGCACAAGTTTGTTCGACGCAACTGGCATATGTTTGTTCAACGCAAATGGCACAAGTTTGTTTGACGCAACTGGCACAAGTTTCTTCGACGCAACTGGCACAAGTTTCTTCGACGCAACTGGCACAAGTTTGTTTGACGCAACTGGCACAAGTTTGTTCTACGCAACTGGCACAAGTTTGTTCTATGCAACTGGCACTAGTTTGTTCTATGGAACTGGCACAAGTTTGTTCTACACAACTGGCACAAGTTTGTCTGACACAACTGGCACAAGTTTGTTCTACGTAACTGGCACAAGTTTGTTCTATGCAACTGACACAAGTTTGTTCGACGCAACTGGCAAAAGTTTGTTTTATGCAACTGGCACAAGTTTGTTTGACACAACTGGCACAAGTTTGTTTGACGCAACTGGCACAAGTTTGTTCTACGCAACTGGAAAATGTTTGTTCTATGGAACTGGCACAAGTTTGTTTGACGCAACTGGCATAAGTTTGTTTGACGCAACTGGTACAAGTTTGTTCTACGCAACTGGCACAAGTTTGTTCGACACAACTGGCACCAGTTTGTTCTACGCAACTCTTACTAGTTTGTTGTACACAACTGGCACAGGTTTGTTTAACACAACTGGCACAGGTTTGTTTAACACAACTGGCACAAGTTTGTTCTACGCAAATGGCAAATGTTTGTTCTACGCATCTGGCACAAGTTTGTTCTATGCAATTGGCACTAGTGTGTTCTACGCAACTGGCAGAAATTTGTTTGACACAACTGGCACATGATTGTTCTACCCAACTGGCACAAGTTTGTTCGACGCAAGTGGCACAAGTTTGTTTGATGCAACTGGCACAAGTTTGTTTGACACAACTGACACATGTTTGTTCTAAGCAACTGGCACAAGTTTGTTCGACGCAACTGGCAAAGTTTGTTCGACGCAACAGGCACAAGTTTGTTCGGCACAACTGGAACAAGTTTGTTTAACATAACTGGCACAAGTTTGTTCGACCCAACTGGCACAAGTTTGTTTGACACAACTGGCACAAGTTTGTTTGACGCAACTGGCACAAGGTTGTTCTACGCAACATGTACAAGTTTTTTCTACGCAACTGGCACCAGTTTGTTTGACGCAACTGGCACCAGTTTGTTTGACGCAACTGGCACAAGTTTGTTCTAAGCAACTGGCACTAGTGTGTTCGATGCAACTGGCACAAGTTTGTACGACGCAACTGGCACAAGTTTGTTTGACGCAGCTGGCACAAGTTTGTTAGACGCAACTGGCACAAGTTTGTTCAACGCAACTGGCACAAGTTTTTTTTTAATCAATTGGCACAAGTTTGTTTGACGCAACTGGCACAAGTTTGTTTGACGAAACTGGCACAAGTTTGTTTGACGCAACTGGCACAAGTTTCTTTGATGCAACTGGCACAAGTTTCTTTGATGCAACTGGCACAATTTTCTCGATGCAACTTGCACAAGTTTGTTCGCCGTAATTGGCACAAGTTTGTTTGACGCAACTGGCACAAGTTTTCTCGACGCAAGTGGCACAAGTTTTCTCGACGCAAGTGGCACAAGTTGGTTCGCCGTAACTGGCACAAGTTTGTTCGACGCAACTGGCACAAGTTTGTTCGACGCAACTGGCAAAAGTTTTTTTGACGCAACTGGCACAAGTTTCTTCGACGCAACTGGCACAAGTTTGTTTGACGAACCGGCACAAGTTTGTTTGACGCAATTGGCACAAGTTTGTTCTACTCAATTGGAACAAGTTTGTTCTATGCAACTGGCACTAGTTTGTTTTACACAACTGGCATAAGTTTGTTTGACGCAACTGGCACAAGTTTGTTTGACGCAACTGGCACAAGTTTGTTCTATATAACTGGCACAAGTTTGTTCTATGCAACTGGCACAAGTTTGTTCTACGCAACTGGCACAAGTTTGTTTGACGCAACTGACACAAGTTTGTTTGACGCAACTGGCACAAGTTTGTTTGATGCAACTGGCAACAGTTTGTTCGACGCAACTGGCACAAGTTTGTTCGGCGCAACTGGAACAAGTCTGTTTAACATAACTGGCACAAGTTTGTTCGACCCAACTGGCACAAGTTTGTTTGACACAACTGGCACAAGTTTGTTTGACGCAACTGGCACAAGTTTGTTCTATATAACTGGCACAAGTTTGTTCTATGCAACTGGCACAAGTTTGTTCTACGCAACTGGCACAAGTTTGTTTGACGCAACTGACACAAGTTTGTTTGACGCAACTGGCACAAGTTTGTTTGATGCAACTGGCAACAGTTTGTTCGACGCAACTGGCACAAGTTTGTTCGGCGCAACTGGAACAAGTCTGTTTAACATAACTGGCAAAAGTTTGTTCGACCCAACTGGCACAAGTTTGTTTGACACAACTGGCACAAGTTTGTTTGACGCAACTGGCACAAGGTTGTTCTACGCAACATGTACAAGTTTTTTCTACGCAACTGGCACCAGTTTGTTTGACGTAACTGGCACAAGTTTGTTCTAAGCAACTGGCACTAGTGTGTTCGATGCAACTGGCACAAGTTTGTACGACGCAACTGGCACAAGTTTGTTTGACGCAGCTGGCACAAGTTTGTTAGACGCAACTGGCACAAGTTTGTTCAACGCAACTGGCACAAGTTTTTTTTTAATCAATTGGCACAAGTTGGTTTGACGCAACTGGCACAAGTTTGTTTGACGAAACTGGCACAAGTTTGTTTGACGCAACTGGCACAAGTTTGTTTGATGCAACTGGCACAAGTTTCTTTGATGCAACTGGCACAATTTTCTCGATGCAACTTGTACAAGTTTGTTCGCCGTAATTGGCACAAGTTTGTTTGACGCAACTGGCACAAGTTTTCTCGACGCAAGTGGCACAAGTTGGTTCGCCGTAACTGGCACAAGTTTGTTCGACGCAACTGGCACAAGTTTGATCGACGCAACTGGCAAAAGCTTTTTTGACGCAACTGGCACAAGTTTCTTCGACGCAACTGGCACAAGTTTGTTTGACGAACCGGCACAAGTTTGTTTGACGCAATTGGCACAAGTTTGTAATACTCAACTGGAACAAGTTTGTTCTATGCAACTGGCACTAGTTTGTTTTACACAACTGGCATAAGTTTGTTTGACGCAACTGGCACAAGTTTGTTTGACGCAACTGGCACAAGTTTGTTTGATGCAACTGGCACAAGTTTGTTTGATGCAACTGGCACAAGGTTGTTCTATGCAACTGGCACAAGTTTGTTCTTTACAACTGGCACAAGTTTGTTTGACCCAACTGGCACAATTTAATTTGATGCAACAGGCAGAAGTTTGTTCTACATAACTGGCACAAGTTTGTTGTACACAACTGGCACAAGTTTGTTTGACACAACTGGCACAAGTTTGTTCTATGCAACTGGCACTAGTTTGTTCGATGCCACTGGCACAAGTTTGTTCGACGCAACTGGCACAAGTTTGTTCGACGCAACTGGCCCAAGTTTTTTTGACGCAACTGGCACAAGTTTTTTTGACGCAACTGGCAAAAGTTTGTTTGACGCAACTGGCACAAGTTTGTTTGACGCAACTGGCACAAGGTTGTTCTACTCAACTGGCACAAGTTTGTTCTACGCAACTGGCACAAGTTTGTTTGACGCAACTTGCACAAGTTTGTTTGACGCAACTGGCACAACTTTGTTCTACGCACCTGGCACAAGTTTGTTCTACGCATCTGGCGCAAGTTTGTTCTATGGAACTGGCACTAGTTTGTTCTACGCAACTGGCACAAGTTTGTTTGACGCAACTGGCACAAGTTTTCTCGACGCAAGTGGCACAAGTTGGTTTGCCGTAACTGGCACAAGTTTCTTCAACGCAACTGGCACAAGTTTGTTCGACGCAACTGGAACAAGTTTGTTCTATGCAACTGGCACAAGTTTGTTTGACGCAACTGGCACAAGTTTTTTCTACGCAACTGGCACAAGTTTCTTCGACGCAACTGGCACAAGTTTGTTCGACGCAACTGGCCCAAACTTGTTTGACGCAACTGGCAGAAGTTTGATTGACACAACTGGCACAAGTTTGTTCTACGCAACTGGCACAATTTTGTTCGACCCAACTGGCACAAGTTTGTGTGACGCAACTGGCAAAAGTTTGTTTGACGCAACTGGCACAAGGTTGTTCTATGCAACATGTACAAGTTTGTTCTACATAACTGGCACAAGTTTGTTCTACATAACTGGCATAAGTTTGTTCTACGCACCTGGCACAAGTTTGTTCTACGCATCTGGCGCAAGTTTGTTCTATGGAACTGGCACTAGTTTGTTCTACGCAACTGGCACAAGTTTGTTTGACGCAACTGGCACAAATTTGTTCTACCCAACTGACACAAGTTTGTTCGACGCAATTGGCACAAGTTTGTTCTATGCAACTGACACAAGTTTGTTTGACACAATTGGCAGAAGTTTGTTCAACGCAACTGGCACAAGTTTGTTCGACGCAACTGGTGCAAGTTTGTTTGACGCAACTGGCACAAGTTTGTTCGACGCAACTGGCAAAAGTTTTTTCGATGCAACTGGCACAAGTTTGTTTAACGCAACTGGCACAAGTTTGTTCTGCGCAACTGGCACAAGTTTATTTAATGCAACTGGCACAAGTTTCTTTGACGCAACTGGCACAAGTTTGTTCTACGCAACTGGCACAATTTTGTAGTTCTCAACTGGCACAAGTTTGTTCTACGCAACTGGCACAAGTTTGTTCTACGCAACTGGCACAAGTTTGTAATACGAAACTGGCACAAGTTTGTAGTTCGCAACTGGCACAAGTTTGTTCTACGCAACTGGCCCAAGTTGGTTTGACGCAACTGGCACAAGTTTGTTCTACGCAACTGACACAAGTTCGTTCTACGCAACTGGCACAAGTTTGTTCTACGAAACTAGCACAAGTTTGTTCTATGCAATTGGCACAAGTTTATTCTACGCAACTGGCACAAAGTTGTTCTACGCAACTGGCACAACTTTGTTCTATGCAACTGGCACAAAGTTGTTCTACGTAACTGGCACAAGTTTATTTGACGCAACTGGAACAAGTTTATTTGACGCAACTGTCACAAGTTTCTTTGACGCAACTGGCACAAGTTTGTCCTACGCAAGTGGCACAAGATTGTAGTTCGCAACTGGCGCAAGTTTGTTCTACGCAACTGGCCCAAGTTTGTTTGACGCAACTGGCACAAGTTTGTTCTACGCTACTGACACAAGTTTGTTCTATGCAACTGGCACAAGTTTGTTCTACGCAACTAGCACAAGTTTGTTCTACGCAACTGGCACAAGTTTGTTCTACGCAACTAGCACAAGTTTGTTCTATGCAACTGGCACAAGTTTATTCTACGCAACTGGCACAAAGTTGTTCTACGCAACTGGCACAATTTTGTTCTATGCAAGAGGCACAAGTTTGTTCTTCGCAACTGGCACAAGATTGTTCTTCGCAACTGGCACAAGTTTGTTCTACACAACTGGCCCAAGTTTGTTTGACGCAACTGGCACAAGTTTGTTCTACGCAATTGGCACAAGATTGTTCTACACAACTGGCACAAGTTTGTTCTACGCAACTGGCACAAGTTTGTTCCACGGAACTGGCACAAGTTTGTTCGACGCAACTGGCACAAGTTTCTTCTACGCAACTGGCACAAGTTTCTTTGACGCAACTGGCACAAGTTTGTTTGATGCAACTGGCACAAGTTTGTTCTACGCAACTGGCCCAAGTTTGTTTGACACAACTGGCACAAGTTTGTTCTATGCAACTGGCACAAGTTTGTTCCACGTAACGGGCACAAGTTCGTTTTACGCAACTGGCACAAGTTTGTTTGACAAAACTGGCACAACTTTGTTCTACGCAATTGGCAAAAGTTTGTTCTGCGCAACTGGCACAAGTTTGTTCGATGCAAGTGGCAAAAGTTTGTTCTATGCAACTGGCACAAGTTTGTTCTACGCAACTGGCACAACTTTGTTCGATGCAACTGGCACAAGTTTGTTTGGCGCAACTGGCACAAGTTTATTCTACGCAACTGGCACAAGTTTGTTCTACGCAACTGGCCCAAGTTTGTTTGACGCAACTGGCACAAGTTTGTTCTACGCAATTGGCACAAGATTGTTCTACACAACTGGCACAAGTTTGTTCTACGCAACTGGCACAAGTTTGTTCCACGGAACTGGCACAAGTTTGTTCGACACAACTGGCACAAGTTTCTTCTACGCAACTGGCACAAGTTTCTTTGACGCAACTGGCACAAGTTTCTTTGACGCAACTGGCACAAGTTTGTTCTACGCAACTGGCCCAAGTTTGTTTGACGCAACTGGCAGAAGTTTGTTCTATGCAACTGGCACAAGTTTGTTCCACGTAACGGGCACAAGTTTGTTCTACGCAACTGGCACAAGTTTGTTTGACAAAACTGGCACAAGTTTGTTCTACTCAATTGGCAAAAGTTTGTTTTGCGCAACTGGCACAAGTTTGTTCGACGCAAGTGGCAAAAGTTTGTTCTATGCAACTGACACAAGTTTGTTCTACGCAACTGGCACAAGTTTGTTCGATGCAACTGGCACAAGTTTGTTTGACGCAACTGGCACAAGTTTGTTCGACGCAACTGGCACAAGTTTGTTTAACGCAACTGGCACAAGTTTATTCGGCCCAACTGGCACAAGTTTGTTTGACACAACTGGCACAAGTTTTTTTGACGCAACTGGCACAAGGTTGTTTGACGCAATTGTCACATGTCTGTTTGACGCAACTGGCACAAGGTTGTTCTACAAAACTGGCACAAGTTTGTTCTATGCAACTGCCACAAGTTTGTTCTACGCAACTGGCACAAGTTTGTTCTACGCAACTGGCACAAGTTTGTTTGATGCAACTGGCACAAGGTTGTTTGACGCAACTGGCACAAGGTTGTTCTACAAAACTGGCTCAAGTTTGTTCTATGCAACTGGCACAAGTTTGTTTGACGCAACTGGCACAAGTTTGTTCTATGCAACTGGCACAAGTTTGTTCTACGCAACTGGCACAAGTTTGTTCGACGCAACTGGCACAAGTTTGTTCGACGCAACTGGCCCAAGTTTCTTTGACGTAACTGGCACAAGTTTGTTTGACACAACTGGCACAAGTTTGTTCTACGCAACTGGCACAAGTTTGTTCGACGAAACTGGCACAAGTTTGTTCTACGCAACCGGCACAAGTTTGTTCTACGCAACTAGCACAAGTTTGTTCTATGGAACTGGCACAAGTTTGTTCTACACAACTGGCACAAGTTTGTCTGACACAACTGGCACAAGTTTGTTCTACGTAACTGGCACAAGTTTGTTCTATGCAACTGGCACAAGTTTGTTCGACGCAACTGGCAAAAGTTTGTTTTATGCAACTGGCACAAATTTGTTCTACGCAACTGGCACAAGTTTGTTCGACGCAATTGGCACAAGTTTGTCTGACGCAACTGGCACAAGTGTGTTCGACGCAACTGGCACAAGTTTGTTCGATGCAACTGGAACAAGTTTGTTCTACGCAACTGGCACAAGTTTGTTCTATGCAACTGGCATAAATTTGTTTGACGCAACTGGCACAAGTTTGTTTGACGCAACTGGCACAAGGTTGTTTGACGCAACTGGCACAAGGTTTCTCTACACAACTGGAACAAGTTTGTTCTATGCAACTGGCACAAGTTTGTTTGACGCAACTGGCACAAGTTTCTTCGACGCAACTGGCACAAGTTTCTTCGACGCAACTGGCACAAGTTTGTTTGACGCAACTGGCACAAGTTTGTTCTACGCAACTGGCACAAGTTTGTTCTATGCAACTGGCACTAGTTTGTTCTATGGAACTGGCACAAGTTTGTTCTACACAACTGGCACAAGTTTGTCTGACACAACTGGCACAAGTTTGTTCTACGTAACTGGCACAAGTTTGTTCTATGCAACTGACACAAGTTTGTTCGACGCAACTGGCAAAAGTTTGTTTTATGCAACTGGCACAAGTTTGTTTGACACAACTGGCACAAGTTTGTTTGACGCAACTGGCACAAGTTTGTTCTACGCAACTGGAAAATGTTTGTTCTATGGAACTGGCACAAGTTTGTTTGACGCAACTGGCATAAGTTTGTTTGACGCAACTGGTACAAGTTTGTTCTACGCAACTGGCACAAGTTTGTTCGACACAACTGGCACCAGTTTGTTCTACGCAACTCTTACTAGTTTGTTGTACACAACTGGCACAGGTTTGTTTAACACAACTGGCACAGGTTTGTTTAACACAACTGGCACAAGTTTGTTCTACGCAAATGGCAAATGTTTGTTCTACGCATCTGGCACAAGTTTGTTCTATGCAATTGGCACTAGTGTGTTCTACGCAACTGGCAGAAATTTGTTTGACACAACTGGCACATGATTGTTCTACCCAACTGGCACAAGTTTGTTCGACGCAAGTGGCACAAGTTTGTTTGATGCAACTGGCACAAGTTTGTTTGACACAACTGACACATGTTTGTTCTAAGCAACTGGCACAAGTTTGTTCGACGCAACTGGCAAAGTTTGTTCGACGCAACAGGCACAAGTTTGTTCGGCACAACTGGAACAAGTTTGTTTAACATAACTGGCACAAGTTTGTTCGACCCAACTGGCACAAGTTTGTTTGACACAACTGGCACAAGTTTGTTTGACGCAACTGGCACAAGGTTGTTCTACGCAACATGTACAAGTTTTTTCTACGCAACTGGCACCAGTTTGTTTGACGCAACTGGCACCAGTTTGTTTGACGCAACTGGCACAAGTTTGTTCTAAGCAACTGGCACTAGTGTGTTCGATGCAACTGGCACAAGTTTGTACGACGCAACTGGCACAAGTTTGTTTGACGCAGCTGGCACAAGTTTGTTAGACGCAACTGGCACAAGTTTGTTCAACGCAACTGGCACAAGTTTTTTTTTAATCAATTGGCACAAGTTTGTTTGACGCAACTGGCACAAGTTTGTTTGACGAAACTGGCACAAGTTTGTTTGACGCAACTGGCACAAGTTTCTTTGATGCAACTGGCACAAGTTTCTTTGATGCAACTGGCACAATTTTCTCGATGCAACTTGCACAAGTTTGTTCGCCGTAATTGGCACAAGTTTGTTTGACGCAACTGGCACAAGTTTTCTCGACGCAAGTGGCACAAGTTGGTTCGCCGTAACTGGCACAAGTTTGTTCGACGCAACTGGCACAAGTTTGTTCGACGCAACTGGCAAAAGTTTTTTTGACGCAACTGGCACAAGTTTCTTCGACGCAACTGGCACAAGTTTGTTTGACGAACCGGCACAAGTTTGTTTGACGCAATTGGCACAAGTTTGTTCTACTCAATTGGAACAAGTTTGTTCTATGCAACTGGCACTAGTTTGTTTTACACAACTGGCATAAGTTTGTTTGACGCAACTGGCACAAGTTTGTTTGACGCAACTGGCACAAGTTTGTTCTATATAACTGGCACAAGTTTGTTCTATGCAACTGGCACAAGTTTGTTCTACGCAACTGGCACAAGTTTGTTTGACGCAACTGACACAAGTTTGTTTGACGCAACTGGCACAAGTTTGTTTGATGCAACTGGCAACAGTTTGTTCGACGCAACTGGCACAAGTTTGTTCGGCGCAACTGGAACAAGTCTGTTTAACATAACTGGCACAAGTTTGTTCGACCCAACTGGCACAATTTTGTTTGACACAACTGGCACAAGTTTGTTTGACACAACTGGCACAAGTTTGTTCTATATAACTGGCACAAGTTTGTTCTATGCAACTGGCACAAGTTTGTTCTACGCAACTGGCACAAGTTTGTTTGACGCAACTGACACAAGTTTGTTTGACGCAACTGGCACAAGTTTGTTTGATGCAACTGGCAACAGTTTGTTCGACGCAACTGGCACAAGTTTGTTCGGCGCAACTGGAACAAGTCTGTTTAACATAACTGGCACAAGTTTGTTCGACCCAACTGGCACAAGTTTGTTTGACACAACTGGCACAAGTTTGTTTGACGCAACTGGCACAAGGTTGTTCTACGCAACATGTACAAGTTTTTTCTACGCAACTGGCACCAGTTTGTTTGACGTAACTGGCACAAGTTTGTTCTAAGCAACTGGCACTAGTGTGTTCGATGCAACTGGCACAAGTTTGTACGACGCAACTGGCACAAGTTTGTTTGACGCAGCTGGCACAAGTTTGTTAGAAGCAACTGGCACAAGTTTGTTCAACGCAACTGGCACAAGTTTTTTTTTAATCAATTGGCACAAGTTGGTTTGACGCAACTGGCACAAGTTTGTTTGACGAAACTGGCACAAGTTTGTTTGACGCAACTGGCACAAGTTTGTTTGATGCAACTGGCACAAGTTTCTTTGATGCAACTGGCACAATTTTCTCGATGCAACTTGCACAAGTTTGTTCGCCGTAATTGGCACAAGTTTGTTTGACGCAACTGGCACAAGTTTTCTCGACGCAAGTGGCACAAGTTGGTTCGCCGTAACTGGCACAAGTTTGTTCGACGCAACTGGCACAAGTTTGATCGACGCAACTGGCAAAAGCTTTTTTGACGCAACTGGCACAAGTTTCTTCGACGCAACTGGCACAAGTTTGTTTGACGAACCGGCACAAGTTTGTTTGACGCAATTGGCACAAGTTTGTAATACTCAACTGGAACAAGTTTGTTCTATGCAACTGGCACTAGTTTGTTTTACACAACTGGCATAAGTTTGTTTGACGCAACTGGCACAAGTTTGTTTGACGCAACTGGCACAAGTTTGTTCTACATAACTGGCACAAGTTTGTTCTATGCCACTGGCACAAGTTTGTTCTACGCGACTGGCACAAGTTTGTTTGACGCAACTGACACAAGTTTGTTTGACGCAACTGGCACAAGTTTGTTTGATGCAACTGGCACAAGTTTGTTTGATGCAACTGGCACAAGGTTGTTCTATGCAACTGGCACAAGTTTGTTCTTTACAACTGGCACAAGTTTGTTTGACCCAACTGGCACAATTTAATTTGATGCAACAGGCAGAAGTTTGTTCTACATAACTGGCACAAGTTTGTTGTACACAACTGGCACAAGTTTGTTTGACACAACTGGCACAAGTTTGTTCTATGCAACTGGCACTAGTTTGTTCGATGCCACTGGCACAAGTTTGTTCGACGCAACTGGCACAAGTTTGTTCGACGCAACTGGCCCAAGTTTTTTTGACGCAACTGGCACAAGTTTTTTTGACGCAACTGGCAAAAGTTTGTTTGACGCAACTGGCACAAGTTTGTTTGACGCAACTGGCACAAGGTTGTTCTACTCAACTGGCACAAGTTTGTTCTACGCAACTGGCACAAGTTTGTTTGACGCAACTTGCACAAGTTTGTTTGACGCAACTGGCACAACTTTGTTCTACGCACCTGGCACAAGTTTGTTCTACGCATCTGGCGCAAGTTTGTTCTATGGAACTGGCACTAGTTTGTTCTACGCAACTGGCACAAGTTTGTTTGACGCAACTGGCACAAGTTTTCTCGACGCAAGTGGCACAAGTTGGTTCGCCGTAACTGGCACAAGTTTCTTCAACGCAACTGGCACAAGTTTGTTCGACGCAACTGGAACAAGTTTGTTCTATGCAACTGGCACAAGTTTGTTTGACGCAACTGGCACAAGTTTTTTCTACGCAACTGGCACAAGTTTCTTCGACGCAACTGGCACAAGTTTGTTCGACGCAACTGGCCCAAACTTGTTTGACGCAACTGGCAGAAGTTTGATTGACACAACTGGCACAAGTTTGTTCTACGCAACTGGCACAATTTTGTTCGACCCAACTGGCACAAGTTTGTGTAACGCAACTGGCAAAAGTTTGTTTGACGCAACTGGCACAAGGTTGTTCTATGCAACATGTACAAGTTTGTTCTACATAACTGGCACAAGTTTGTTCTACATAACTGGCATAAGTTTGTTCTACGCACCTGGCACAAGTTTGTTCTACGCATCTGGCGCAAGTTTGTTCTATGGAACTGGCACTAGTTTGTTCTACGCAACTGGCACAAGTTTGTTTGACGCAACTGGCACAAATTTGTTCTACCCAACTGACACAAGTTTGTTCGACGCAATTGGCACAAGTTTGTTCTATGCAACTGACACAAGTTTGTTTGACACAATTGGCAGAAGTTTGTTCAACGCAACTGGCACAAGTTTGTTCGACGCAACTGGTGCAAGTTTGTTTGACGCAACTGGCACAAGTTTGTTCGACGCAACTGGCAAAAGTTTTTTCGATGCAACTGGCACAAGTTTGTTTAACGCAACTGGCACAAGTTTGTTCTGCGCAACTGGCACAAGTTTATTTAATGCAACTGGCACAAGTTTCTTTGACGCAACTGGCACAAGTTTGTTCTACGCAACTGGCACAATTTTGTAGTTCTCAACTGGCACAAGTTTGTTCTACGCAACTGGCACAAGTTTGTTCTACGCAACTGGCACAAGTTTGTAATACGAAACTGGCACAAGTTTGTAGTTCGCAACTGGCACAAGTTTGTTCTATGCAATTGGCACAAGTTTATTCTACGCAACTGGCACAAAGTTGTTCTACGCAACTGGCACAATTTTGTTCTATGCAAGAGGCACAAGTTTGTTCTTCGCAACTGGCACAAGATTGTTCTTCGCAACTGGCACAAGTTTGTTCTACACAACTGGCCCAAGTTTGTTTGACGCAACTTGCACAAGTTTGTTCTACGCAATTGGCACAAGATTGTTCTACACAACTGGCACAAGTTTGTTCTACGCAACTGGCACAAGTTTGTTCCACGGAACTGGCACAAGTTTGTTCGACGCAACTGGCACAAGTTTCTTCTACGCAACTGGCACAAGTTTCTTTGACGCAACTGGCACAAGTTTGTTTGATGCAACTGGCACAAGTTTGTTCTACGCAACTGGCCCAAGTTTGTTTGACGCAACTGGCACAAGTTTGTTCTATGCAACTGGCACAAGTTTGTTCCACGTAACGGGCACAAGTTCGTTTTACGCAACTGGCACAAGTTTGTTTGACAAAACTGGCACAACTTTGTTCTACGCAATTGGCAAAAGTTTGTTCTGCGCAACTGGCACAAGTTTGTTCGATGCAAGTGGCAAAAGTTTGTTCTATGCAACTGGCACAAGTTTGTTCTACGCAACTGGCACAACTTTGTTCGATGCAACTGGCACAAGTTTGTTTGGCGCAACTGGCACAAGTTTATTCTACGCAACTGGCACAAGTTTGTTCTACGCAACTGGCCCAAGTTTGTTTGACGCAACTGGCACAAGTTTGTTCTACGCAATTGGCACAAGATTGTTCTACACAACTGGCACAAGTTTGTTCTACGCAACTGGCACAAGTTTGTTCCACGGAACTGGCACAAGTTTGTTCGACACAACTGGCACAAGTTTCTTCTACGCAACTGGCACAAGTTTCTTTGACGCAACTGGCACAAGTTTCTTTGACGCAACTGGCACAAGTTTGTTCTACGCAACTGGCCCAAGTTTGTTTGACGCAACTGGCAGAAGTTTGTTCTATGCAACTGGCACAAGTTTGTTCCACGTAACGGGCACAAGTTTGTTCTACGCAAATGGCACAAGTTTCTTCTACGCAACTGGCACAAGTTTCTTTGACGCAACTGGCACAAGTTTGTTTGATGCAACTGGCACAAGTTTGTTCTACGCAACTGGCCCAAGTTTGTTTGACGCAACTGGCACAAGTTTGTTCTATGCAACTGGCACAAGTTTGTTCCACGTAACGGGCACAAGTTCGTTTTACGCAACTGGCACAAGTTTGTTTGACAAAACTGGCACAAGTTTGTTCTACTCAATTGGCAAAAGTTTGTTTTGCGCAACTGGCACAAGTTTGTTCGACGCAAGTGGCAAAAGTTTGTTCTATGCAACTGGCACAAGTTTGTTCTGCGCAACTGGCACAAGTTTGTTCGATGCAACTGGCACAAGTTTGTTTGACGCAACTGGCACAAGTTTGTTTGACGCAACTGGCACAAGTTTGTTTAACGCAACTGGCACAAGTTTATTCGGCCCAACTGGCACAAGTTTGTTTGACACAACTGGCACAAGTTTTTTTGACGCAACTGGCACAAGGTTGTTTGACGCAATTGTCACATGTCTGTTTGACGCAACTGGCACAAGGTTGTTCTACAAAACTGGCACAAGTTTGTTCTATGCAACTGGCACAAGTTTGTTCTACGCAACTGGCACAAGTTTGTTCTACGCAACTGGCACAAGTTTGTTTGATGCAACTGGCACAAGGTTGTTTGACGCAACTGGCACAAGGTTGTTCTACAAAACTGGCTCAAGTTTGTTCTATGCAACTGGCACAAGTTTGTTTGACGCAACTGGCACAAGTTTGTTCTATGCAACTGGCACAAGTTTGTTCTACGCAACTGGCACAAGTTTGTTCGACGCAACTGGCACAAGTTTGTTCGACGCAACTGGCCCAAGTTTCTTTGACGTAACTGGCACAAGTTTGTTTGACACAACTGGCACAAGTTTGTTCTACGCAACTGGCACAAGTTTGTTCGACGAAACTGGCACAAGTTTGTTCTACGCAACCGGCACAAGTTTGTTCTACGCAACTAGCACAAGTTTGTTCTATGGAACTGGCACAAGTTTGTTCTACACAACTGGCACAAGTTTGTCTGACACAACTGGCACAAGTTTGTTCTACGTAACTGGCACAAGTTTGTTCTATGCAACTGGCACAAGTTTGTTCGACGCAACTGGCAAAAGTTTGTTTTATGCAACTGGCACAAATTTGTTCTACGCAACTGGCACAAGTTTGTTCGACGCAATTGGCACAAGTTTGTCTGACGCAACTGGCACAAGTGTGTTCGACGCAACTGGCACAAGTTTGTTCGATGCAACTGGCACAAGTTTGTTCTACGCAACTGGCACAATTTTGTTCTATGCAACTGGCATAAATTTGTTTGACGCAACTGGCACAAGTTTGTTTGACGCAACTGGCACAAGGTTGTTTGACGCAACTGGCACAAGGTTTCTCTACACAACTGGAACAAGTTTGTTCTATGCAACTGGCACAAGTTTGTTTGACGCAACTGGCACAAGTTTTTTCTACGCAACTGGCACAAGTTTCTTCGACGCAACTGGCACAAGTTTGTTCGACGCAACTGGCCCAAACTTGTTTGACGCAACTGGCAGAAGTTTGATTGACACAACTGGCACAAGTTTGTTCTACGCAACTGGCACAAGTTTGTTCGACGAAACTGGCACAAGTTTGTTCTACGCAACTGGCACAAGTTTGTTCTACGCAACTAGCACAAGTTTGTTCTATGGAACTGGCACAAGTTTGTTCTACACAACTGGCACAAGTTTGTCTGACACAACTGGCACAAGTTTGTTCTACGTAACTGGCACAAGTTTGTTCTATGCAACTGGCACAAGTTTGTTCGACGCAACTGGCAAAAGTTTGTTTTATGCAACTGGCACAAGTTTGTTTGACACAACTGGCACAAGTTTCTTCTGCGCAACTGGCACAAGTTTGTTCGACGCAATTGGCACAAGTTTGTCCGACGCAACTGGCACAAGTGTGTTCGACGCAACTGGCACAAGTTTGTTCAATGCAACTGGCACAAGTTTGTTCTACGCAACTGGCACAAGTTTATTCTATGCAACTGGCATAAATTTGTTTGACGCAACTGGCACAAGTTTGTTTGACGCAACTGGCACAAGGTTGTTTGACGCAACTGGCACAAGGTTGCTCTACACAACTGGCACAAGTTTGTTCTATGCAACTGGCACAAGTTTGTTTGACACAACTGGCACAAGTTTTTTCTACGCAACTGGCAAAAGTTTCTTCGGCGCAACTGGCACAAGTTTGTTCGACGCAAGTGTCCCAAACTTGTTTGACGCAACTGGCAGAAGTTTGATTGACACAACTGGCACAAGTTTGTTCTACGCAACTGGAACAAGTTTGTTCGACGAAACTGGCACAAGTTTGTTCTATGCAACAGGCACAATTTTGTTCGACGCAACTGGCACAAGTTTGTTTGATGCAACTGGCAAAAGTTAGTTCATCGCAACTGATACAA
The DNA here is from genome assembly GCA_039081455.1 of Macrobrachium rosenbergii. NCBI lineage: Eukaryota > Metazoa > Arthropoda > Malacostraca > Decapoda > Palaemonidae > Macrobrachium > Macrobrachium rosenbergii. Next base: position 548,771 of record JANJGK010000180.1, on the reverse strand, counting down.
GTTTGTTCTACGCAACTGGCCCAAGTTTGTTCTTCGCAACTGGCACGAGTTTGTTCTATGCAACTGGCACAAGTTTGTTCGACGCAACTGGCACAAGTTTGTTCTACGCAACTAGCACAAATTTGTTCTACGCAACTGGCACAAGATTTTTGACGCAAATGGCACAAGTTTGTTGGACGCAACTGGCACAAGTTTGTTCGACGCAACTGGCACAAGTTTGTTCGATGCAACTGGCACAAGTTTGTTTGACGAAATTGGCCCAAGTTTGTTTGACGCAACTGGCAAAAGTTTGTTTGAAACAACTGGCACAAGTTTGTTCTACGCAACTGTCACATGTTTGTTCAACGCAACTGGCACAAGTTTGTCAAACGCTACTGGAACAACTTTGTTCGATCAACTGGTACAAGTTTTTTCGACGCAACTGGCAAAAGTTTGTTTGATGCAACTAGCACAAGTTTGTTTGACGCAACTGGAACAAGTTTGTTCAACGCAACTGGCACAAGTTTGTTCTACGCAACTGGAAAATGTTTGTTCTACCCAACTGGCTCAAGTTTGTTCTACGCAACTGGCACAAGTTTGTTCTACGCAACTGGAAAATGTTTGTTCTACCCAACTGGCTCAAGTTTGTTCTACGCAACTGGCTCAAGTTTGTTCTACACAACTGGCACAAGTTTGTTCAACGCAACTGGCACAAGTTTGTTTGACGCAACTGGCAAAAGTTTGTTTGATGCAACTAGCACAAGTTTGTTTGACGCAACTGGAACAAGTTTGTTCAACGCAACTGGCACAAGTTTGTAGTTCGCAACTGGCACAAGTATGTTCTACGCAACTGGCATAAGTTTGTTCTACGCAACTGGCACAAGTTTGTTCGAAGCAACTGGCACAAGTTTGTCCGACGCAACTGGCATAAGTTTGTTCTACGCAACTGGCACAAGTTTGTTCGACGCAATTGGCACAAGTGTGTTCGACGCAACTGTCACAAGTTTGTTCGACGCAACTGGCACAAGTTTCTTCGATGCAACTGGCACAAGTTTGTTCTACGCAACATGTACAAGTTTGTTCTATGCAACTGGCATAAATTTGTTTGACGCAACTGTCCCAAGTTTGTTTGACGCAACTGGGAAAAGTTTGTTTGACACAACTCTCACAAAGTTTGTTCTGCGCAACTGGCACAAGTTTGTTCGACGCAACTGGCCCAAGTTTGTTTGACGCAACTGGCAAAAGTTTCTTTGAAACAACTGGCACAAGTTTGTTCAGCACAACTGGCACAATTTTGTTCTACGCAACTGGCACACGTTTGTTCTACGCAACTACCTCAAGTTTGTTCTACACAACTGGCACAAGTTTGTTTGACGCAACTGGCACAAGTTTGTTCTATGCAACTGGCACAAGTTTGTTTGACGCAACTGGCACAAGTTTGTTTGACGCAACTGGCACAAGTTTGTTCTACGTAACTGGCACAAGTTTGTTCTACGCAACTGGCACAAGTTTGTTCTACGCAACTGGCACAAGTTTGTTTGACACAACTGGCACAAGTTTGTTCTACGTAACTGGCTCAAGTTTGTTCTACGCAAGTGGCACAAGTTTGTTCTACGCAACTGGCACAAGTTTATTCGGCCCAACTGGCACAAGTTTGTTTGACACAACTGGCACAAGTTTTTTTGACGCAACTGGCACAAGGTTGTTTGACGCAATTGGCACATGTCTGTTTGACGCAACTGGCAAAAGGTTGTTCTACAAAACTGGCACAAGTTTGTTCTATGCAACTGGCACAAGTTTGTTCTATGCAACTGGCACAAGTTTGTTCGACGCAACTGGCACAAGTTTGTTTGATGCAACTGGCACAGGGTTGTTTGACGCAACTGGCACAAGGTTGTTCTACAAAACTGGCTCAAGTTTGTTCTATGCAACTGCCACAAGTTTGTTCTACGCAACTGGCACAAGTTTGTTCTACGCAACTGGCACAAGTTTGTTCTATGCAACTGGCACAAGTTTCTTCGACGCAACTGGCACAAGTTTGTTCGACGCAACTGGCCCAAGTTTGTTTGACGTAACTGGCACAAGTTTGTTTGACACAACTGGCACATGTTTGTTCTACGCAACTGGCACAAGTTTGTTCTACGAAACTGGCACAAGTTTGTTCTACGCAACTGGCACAAGTTTGTTCTACGCAACTAGCACAAGTTTGTTCTATGGAACTGGCACAAGTTTGTTTTACACAACTGGCACAAGTTTGTCTGACACAACTGGCACAAGTTTGTTCTACGTAACTGGCACAAGTTTGTTCTATGCAACTGGCACAAGTTTGTTCGACGCAACTGGCAAAAGTTTGTTTTATGCAACTGGCACAAGTTTGTTCTACGCAACTGGCACAAGTTTGTTCGACGCAATTGGCACAAGTTTGTCCGACGCAACTGGCACAAGTGTGTTCGACGCAACTGGCACAAGTTTGTTCAATGCAACTGGCACAAGTTTGTTCTACGCAACTGGCACAAGTTTGTTCTATGCAACTGGCATAAATTTGTTTGACGCAACTGGCACAAGTTTGTTTGACACAACTGGCACAAGGTTGTTTGACGCAACTGGCACAAGGTTGCTCTACACAACTGGAACAAGTTTGTTCAATGCAACTGGCACAAGTTTGTTTGACGCAACTGGCACAAGTTTTTTCTACGCAACTGGCACAAGTTTCTTCGACGCAACTGGCACAAGTTTGTTCGACGCAACTGGCCCAAACTTGTTTGACGCAACTGGCAGAAGTTTGATTGACACAACTGGCACAAGTTTGTTCTACGCAACTGGCACAATTTTGTTCGACCCAACTGGCACAAGTTTGTGTGACGCAACTGGCATAAGTTTGTGTGACACAACTGGCACAAGGTTGTTCTACGCAACATGTACAAGTTTGTTCTACATAACTGGCACAAGTTTGTTCTACATAACTGGCACAAGTTTGTTCTACGCACCTGGCACAAGTTTGTTCTACGCATCTGGCGCAAGTTTGTTCTATGGAACTGGCACTAGTTTGTTCTACGCAACTGGCACAAGTTTGTTTGACGCAACTGGCAAAAATTTGTTCTACCCAACTGACACAAGTTTGTTCGATGCAATTGGCACAAGTTTGTTCTATGCAACTGACACAAGTTTGTTTGACACAATTGGCAGAAGTTTGTTCAACGCAACTGGCACAAGTCTGTTCGACGCAACTGGTGCAAGTTTGTTTGACACAACTGGCACAAGTTTGTTCGACGCAACTGGCAAAAGTTTTTTCGATGCAACTGGCACAAGTTTGTTTAACGCAACTGGCACAAGTTTGTTTGACGCAACTGGCAAAAGTTTGTTTGACGCAACTGGCACAAGGTTCTTCTACGCAACTGGCACAAGTTTGTTCTACGCAACTGGCACAAGTTTGTTTGACGCAACTGGCACAAGTTTATTTGACGCAACTGGCACAAGTTTCTTGACGCAAGTGGCACAAGTTTGTTCGCCGTAACTGGCACAAGTTTGTTCTACGCAACTGGCACAAGTTTGTTCGATGCAACTGGCACAAGTTTGTTCTACGCAACTGGCACAAGTTTGTTCTATGCAACTGGCATAAATTTGTTTGACGCAACTGGCACAAGTTTGTTTGACGCAACTGGCACAAGTTTGTTTGACGCAACTGGCACAAGTTTTTTTGACGCAACTGGCAAAAGTTTTCTCGACGCAACTTTCACAAGTTTGTTATCCATATCTGGCACAAGTTTGTACGACGCAACTGGCACAAGTTTGTTCGACGCAACTGGCACAATTTTGTTTGACGCAACTGGGACAAGTTTCTTCGACGCAACTGGCACAAGTTTCTTCGACGCAACTGGCACAAGTTTGTTTGACGCAACTGGCACAAGTTTGTTCTACGCAACTGGCACAAGTTTGTTCTATGCAACTGGCACTAGTTTGTTCTATGCAACTGGCATAAGTTTGTTTGACGCAACTGGCACAAGTTTGTTCTACGCAACTGGCAGAAGTTTGTTCGACGCAACTGGCACAAGTTTGTTTGACGCAACTGGTACAAGTTTGTTGGACGCAAATGGCACAAGTTTGTTGGAACCAACTGGCACAAGTTTGTTTGACACAACTGGCACAAGTTTGTTTGACGCAACTGGCACAAGTTTGTTTGACGCATCTGGCACAAGGTTGTTCTACGCAACTGGCACAAGTTTGTTCTACGCAACTGGCACAAGTTTGTTTAACGCAACTGGCACAAGTTTGTTCTACGCAACTGGCACAAGTTTGTTCGATGCAACTGGCACAAGTTTGTTCGACGCAACTGGCACAAGTTTGTTTGACGCAACTGGCACAAGTTTGTTAGATGCAACTGGCACAAGTTTGTTCGGCGCATCTGGCACAAGTTTTTTCGACTCAATTGGCACAAGTTTGTTTGACGCAACTGGCACAAGTTTGTTTGACGCAACAGACACAAGTTTGTTCGACGCAACTGGCACAAGTTTGTTCGACGCAACTGGCACAAGTTTGTTCGACGCAACTGGCACAAGTTTGTTCGACGCAACTGGCACTAGTTTGTTCGACGCTACTGTCACAAGTTTGTTCGACGCAACTGGCACTATGTTGTTCTACGCAACTGGCACAAATTTGTTCTATGCAACTGGCACTAGTTTGCTCTATGCAACTGGCATAAGTTTGTTTGACTCAACTGGCACAAGTTTGTTCTAGGCAACTGGCACAAGTTTGTTCGACATAACTGGTACAAGTTTGTTTGACGCAACTGGTACAAATTTGTTGGACGCAACTGGCACAAGTTTGTTCGAACCAACTGGCACAAGTTTGTTTGACACAACTGGCCCAAGTTTGTTCTACGCAACTGGCAAAAGTTTGTTTGACGCAACTGGCACAAATTTGTTCTACGCAACTGGCACAAGTTTGTTCCATGCAACTGGCACAAGTTTGTTCGGCGCAACTGGCCCAAGTTTTTTTGACGCAACTGGCACAAGTTTTTTGACGTAACTGGCACAAGTTTGTTTGACGCAACTGGCACAAGTTTGTTTGACGCAACTGGCACAAGGTTGTTCTATGCAACTGGCACAAGTTTGTTCTATGCAACTGGCACAAGTTTGTTTGACGTGCACAAGTTTGTTTGATGCAACAGGCACAAGTTTGTTCTACATAACTGGCACAAGTTTGTTGTACACAACTGGCACAAGTTTGTTTGACACAACTGGCACAAGTTTGTTCTACGCAAATGGCAAAAGTATGTTTTACGCATCTGGCACTAGTTTGTTCTATGCAACTGGCACTAGTTTGTTCTACGCAACTGGCACAAATTTGTTTGACGCAACTGGCACAATTTTGTTCGACGCAACTGGCACAAGTTTGTTCTACACAACTGGCACAAGTTTGTTTGACACAACTGGCACAAGTTTGTTCTAAGCAACTGGCACAAGTTTGTTCGACGGAAGTGGCGCAAGTTTGTTCGACGCAACTGGCACAAGTTTTTTCGACGCAACCGGTACAATTTTGTACGACGCAACTGGTACAAGTTTGTTTAACGTAACTGGCACAAGTTTGTTCGACCCAACTGGCACATGTTTGTTTCACACAAGTGGCACAAGTTTGTTCGACGCAACTGGCACAAGTTTGTTTGACGCAACTGGCACAAGTTTGTTTGACGCAACTGGCACAAGGTTGTTCTACGCAACATGTACAAGTTTGTTCTACGCAACTGGCACAAGGTTGTTCTACGCAACATGTACAAGTTTGTTCTACGCAACTGGCACAAGTTTGTTTGACGCAACTGGCACAAGTTTGTTCTATGCAACTGGCACAAGTTTGTTCGATGCAACTGGCACAAGTTTGTTCGACGCAACTGGCACAAGTTTGTTTGATGCAACTGGCACAAGTTTGTTAGATGCAACTGGCACAAGTTTGTTCAACGCAACTGGCACAAGTTTTTTTTAATCAATTGGCACAAGTTTGTTTGACGCAACTGGCACAAGTTTGTTTGACGCAACTGGCACAAGTTTGTTTGACGCAACTATCACAAGTTTGTTTGACGCAACTGGCACAAGTTTATTTGACGCAACTGGCACAACTTTTCTCGACGCAACTGGCACAAGTTTGTTCGCCGTAACTGGCACAAGTTTGTTTGACGCAACTGGCATAAGTTTATTTGACGCAACTGGCACAAGTTTTCTCGACGCAAGTGGCACAAGTTGGTTCGCCGTAACTGGCACAAGTTTGTTCGACGCAACTGGCATAAGTTTGTTCGACGCAACATGCACAAGTTTGTTTGACGCAACTGGCACAAGTTTCTTCAACGCAACTGGCACAAGTTTGTTCGATGCAACTGGCACAAGTTTGTTTGATGCAATTTGCACAAGTTTGTTCTACTCAACTTGCACAAGTTTGTTCTGTGCAACTGGCACTAGTTTGTTTTACGCAACTGGCATAAGTTTGTTTGACGCAACTGACACAAGTTTGTTCTACTAACTAGCACAAATTTGTTCGACTCAACTGGCACAAGGTTGTTCTACGCAACTGGCACAAGATTGTTCTACGCACCTGCACAAGTTTGTTTGACACAACTGGCACAAGTTTGTTTGACGCAACTGGCACAAGTTTGTTGGATGCCACTGGCACAAGTTTGTTTGACGAAACTGGCCCAAGTTTTTTGACGCAACTGGCACAAGTTTGTTCGACGCAACTGGCACAAGTTTTTTCGACTCAATTGGCACAAGTTTGATTGACACAACTGGAACAAATTTGTTTGACGCAACTGGCACAAGTTTGTTTGACGCAACTGGCAAAAGTTTGTTTGAAGCAACTGGCACAAGTTTATTTGACGCAACTGGCACAAGTTTTCTCGACGAAACTGGCACAAGTTTGTTCGCTGTGACTGGCACAAGTTTGTTCGATGCAACTGGCACAAGTTTGTTCTACGCAACTGGCACAAGTTTGTTCTACATAACTGGCACAAGTTTGTTCTATGCAAATGGCACAAGTTTGTTCTACGCAACTGGCACAAGTTTGTTCTACATAACTGGCACAAGTTTGTTCTATGCAAATGGCACAAGTTTGTTCTATGCAACTGGCACTAGTTTGTTCTACGTAACTGGCACATGTTTGTTTTTTCGCAACTGGCACAAGTTTGTTCTACCCAACTGACACAAGTTTGTTCGACGCAACTGGCACAAGTTTTTTCTACGCAACTGACACAAGTTTGTTTGAGACAACTGGCAGAAGTTTGTTCAACGCAACTGGCACAAGTTTGTTTGACGTAACTGGCGCAAGTTTGTTCGACGCAACTGGCACAAGTTTGTTCGACGCAACTGGCAAAAGTTTGTTTAACGCAACTGGCACAAGTTTGTTCGACCCAACTGGCACAAATTTTTTCTATTGAACTGGCACTAGTTTGTTTGACGCAACTGGCACAAGTTTGTTTGACGCAACTGGCACAAGTTCGTTTGACGCAACTGGCACAAGGTTCTTCTACGCAACTGGCACAAGTTTGTTTGACGCAACTGGCACAAGTTTGTTCTACGCAACTGGCACAAGTTTGTTTGACGCAACTGGCACAAGTTTGTTTGACGCAACTGGTACAAGTTTGTTTGACGCAACTGGCACATGTTTGTTAGACGCAACTGGCACAAGTTTGTTCGACGTAACAGGCACAAGTTTTTTCGACTCAATTGGTACAACTTTGTTTGACGCAACTGGCACTAGTTTTTTTGACGCAAGAGGCACAAGTTTGTTTGACGCAACTGGCACAAGTTTGTTTGATGCAACTGGCACAAGTTTTTTTTTTACGCAACTGGCACAAGTTTTCTCGAAGCAACTGGCACAAGTTTCTTCGCCATATCTGGCACAAGTTTGTTCGACGCACCTGGCATAAGTTTCTTCAACGCAAATGGCACAAGTTTGTTTGACGCAACTGGCACAAGTTTCTTCGACGCAACTGGCACAAGTTTGTTCGACGCAACTGGCACAAGTTTGTTTGACGCAACTGGCACAAGTTTGTTCTACGCAACTGGCACAAGTTTGTTCTATGCAACTGGCACTAGTTTGTTCTATGCAACTGGCATAAGTTTGTTTGACGCAACTGGCACAAGTTTGTTCTACGCAACTGGTACAAGTTTGTTCTATGCAACTGGCACTAGTTTGTTCTATGCAACTGGCATAAGTTTGTTCGACACAACTGGCACAAGTTTGTTCTAAGCAACTCTTACTAGTTTGTTGTACACAACTGGCACAGGTTTGTTTAACACAACTGGCACAAGTTTGTTCTACGCAAATGGCAAATGTTTGTTCTACGCATCTGGCACAAGTTTGTTCTATGCAATTGGCACAAATTTGTTTGACACAACTGCCACATGATTGTTCTACCCAACTGGCACAAGTTTGTTCTACGTAACTCTTACTAGTTTGTTGTACACAACTGGCACAGGTTTGTTTAACACAACTGGCACAAGTTTGTTCTACGCAAATGGCAAATGTTTGTTCTACGCATCTGGCACAAGTTTGTTCTACGCAACTGGCACAAATTTGTTTGACACAACTGGCACATGATTGTTCTACCCAACTGGCACAAGTTTGTTCGACGCAAGTGGCACAAGTTTGTTTGATGCAACTGGCACAAGTTTGTTTGACACAACTGGCACATGTTTGTTCTAAGCAACTGGCACAAGTTTGTTCGACGGAACTGGCGCAAGTTTGTTCGACGCAACTGGCAAAGTTTGTTCGACGCAACTGGCACAAGTTTCTTCGGCGCAACTGGAACAAGTTTGTTTAACATAACTGGCACAAGTTTGTTCGACCCAACTGGCACAAGTTTGTTTGACACAACTGGCACAAGTTTGTTTGACGCAACTGGCACAAGGTTGTTCTACGCAACATGTACAAGTTTTTTCTACGCAACTGGCACCAGTTTGTTTGACGCAACTGGCACCAGTTTGTTTGACGCAACTGGCACAAGTTTGTTCTAAGCAACTGGCACTAGTGTGTTAGATGCAACTGGCACAAGTTTGTACGACGCAACTGGCACAAGTTTGTTTGACGCAGCTGGCACAAGTTTGTTAGACGCAACTGGCACAAGTTTGTTCAACGCAACTGGCACAAGTTTTTTTTTAATCAATTGGCACAAGTTTGTTTGACGCAACTGGCACAAGTTTGTTTGACGAAACTGGGACAAGTTTGTTCTACGCAACTGGCACAAGTTTGTTTGATGCAACTGGCACAAGTTTCTTTGATGCAACTGGCACAATTTTCTCGATGCAACTTGCACAAGTTTGTTCGCCGTAATTGGCACAAGTTTGTTTGACGCAACTGGCACAAGTTTTCTCGACGCAAGTGGCACAAGTTGGTTTGCCGTAACTGGCACAAGTTTGTTCGACGCAACTGGCACAAGTTTGTTCGACGCAACTGGCAAAAGTTTTTTTGACGCAACTGGCACAAGTTTCTTCGACGCAACTGGCACAAGTTTGTTTGACGAACCGGCACAAGTTTGTTTGACGCAATTGGCACAAGTTTGTTCTACTCAACTGGAACAAGTTTGTTCTATGCAACTGGCACTAGTTTGTTTTACACAACTGGCATAAGTTTGTTTGACGCAACTGGCACAAGTTTGTTTGACGCAACTGGCACAAGTTTGTTCTACATAACTGGCACAAGTTTGTTCTATGCAACTGGCACAAGTTTGTTCTACGCAACTGGCACAAGTGTGTTTGACGCAACTGACACAAGTTTGTTTGACGCAACTGGCACAAGTTTGTTTGATGCAACTGGCACAAGTTTGTTCGATGCAACTGGCACAAGTTTGTTCGGCGCAACTGGAACAAGTCTGTTTAACATAACTGGCACAAGTTTGTTCGACCCAACTGGCACAAGTTTGTTTAACACAACTGGCACAAGTTTGTTTGACGCAACTGGCACAAGGTTGTTCTACGCAACATGTACAAGTTTTTTCTACGCAACTGGCACCAGTTTGTTTGACGCAACTGGCACAAGTTTGTTCTGAGCAACTGGCACTAGTGTGTTCGATGCAACTGGCACAAGTTTGTACGACGCAACTGGCACAAGTTTGTTTGACGCAGCTGGCACAAGTTTGTTAGACGCAACTGGCACAAGTTTGTTCAACGCAACTGGCACAAGTTTGTTCAACGCAACTGGCACAAGTTTTTTTTTAATCAATTGGCACAAGTTTGTTTGACGCAACTGGCACAAGTTTGTTTGACGAAACTGGCACAAGTTTGTTTGATGCAACTGGCACAAGTTTGTTTGATGCAACAGGCACAAGTTTCTTTGATGCAACTGACACAATTTTCTCGATGCAACTTGCACAAGTTTGTTCGCCGTAATTGGCACAAGTTTGTTTGACGCAACTGGCACAAGTTTTCTCGACGCAAGTGGCACAAGTCGGTTCGCCGTAACTGGCACAATTTTGTTCGACGCAACTGGCACAAGTTTGTTCGACGCAACTGGCAAAAGTTTTTTTGATGCAACTGGCACAAGTTTGTTTGACGCAACTGGCACAAGTTTGTTCTACATAACTGGCACAAGTTTGTTCTATGCAACTGGCACAAGTTTGTTCTACGCAACTGGCACAAGTTTTCTCGACGCAAGTGGCACAAGTCGGTTCGCCGTAACTGGCACAAGTTTGTTCGACGCAACTGGCACTAGTTTGTTTTACACAACTGGCATAAGTTTGTTTGACGCAACTGACACAAGTTTGTTCTACTAACTAGCACAAGTTTGTTCGACTCAACTGGCACAAGGTTGTTCTGCGCAACTGGCACAAGTTTGTTCTACGCACCTGCAGAAGTTTGGTTGACACAACTGGCACAAGTTTGTTCGACGCAACTGGCACAAGTTTGTTGGATGCCACTGGCACAAGTTTGTTTGACGAAACTGGCCCAAGTTTTTTGACGCAACTGGCACTGGTTTGTTAGACGCAACTGGCACAGGTTTGTTCGACGCAACTGGCACAAGTTTTTTCGACTCAATTGGCACAAGTTTGTTTGACGCAATTGGAACAAGTTTGTTTGACACAACTGGCACAAGTTTGTTTGACGCAACTGGCAATAGTTTGTTTGACGCAACTGGCACAAGTTTATTTGACGCAAATGGCACAAGTTTTCTCAACGAAACTGGCACTAGTTTGTTCGCCGTAACTGGCACAAGTTTGTTCGACGCAACTGGCACAAGTTTGTTCGACGCAACTGGCACAAGTTTGTTCTACATAACTGGCACAAGTTTGTTCTGTGCAACTGGCACAAGTTTGTTCTGCGCAACTGGCACAAGTTTGTTCTACACATCTGGCACAAGTTTGTTCTATGCAACTGGCACTAGTTTGTCCTACGTAACTGGCACTTGTTTGTTTGACGCAACTGGCACAAGTTTGTTCAACCCAACTGACACAAGTTTGTTCGACGCAACTGGCACAAGTTTTTTCTACGCAACTGACACAAGTTTGTTTGACACAACTGGTAGAAGTTTGTTCAACGCAACTGGCACAAGTTTGTTTGATGTAACTGGCGCAAGTTTGTTCGACGCAACTGGCACAAGTTTGTTCGACGCAAATGGCAAAAGTTTGTTTAACGCAACTGGCACAAGTTTGTTTGACCAAACTGGCACAAGTTTGTTCTATGCAACTGGCACTAGTTTGTTTGATGCAACTGGCGCAAGTTTGTTTGACGCAACTGGCACCAGTTCGTTTGACGCAACTGGCACAAGGGTCTTCTACGCAACTGGCACAAGTTTGTTTGACGCAACTGGCACAAGTTTGTTTTACGCAACTGGCACAAGTTTGTTTTTCACAACTGGCACAAGTTTGTTTTTCGCAACTGGCACAAGTTTGTTAGACGCAACTGGCACAAGTTTGTTCGACGTAACAGGCACAAGTTTTTTCGACTCAATTGGTACAAGTTTGTTTGACGCAACTGGCACAAGGTTGTTTGACACAAGAGGCACAAGTTTGTTTGACGCAACTGGCACAAGTTTGTTTGACGCAACTGGCACAAGTTTGTTCTATGCAACTGGCACTAGTTTGTTCGATGCCACTGGCACAAGTTTGTTCGACGCAACTGGCACAAGTTTGTTTGACGCAACGGGCACAAGTTTGTTAGACGCAACTGGCACAAGTTTGTTCAACGCAACTGGCACAAGTTTTTTTTAATCAATTGGCACAAGTTTGTTTGACGCAACTGGCACAAGTTTGTTTCACGCAACTGGCACAAGTTTGTTTGACGCAACTGGCACAAGTTTGTTTGACGCAACTGGCACAAGTTTATTTGACGTAACTGGCACAACTTTTCTCGATGCAACTGGCACAAGTTTGTTCGCCGTAACTGGCACAAGTTTGTTTGACGCAACTGGCACAAGTTTATTTGATGCAACTGGCACAAATTTTCTCGACGCAAGTGGCACAAGTTGGTTCGCCGTAACTGGCACAAGTTTGTTCGACGCAACTGGCACAAGTTTGTTCGACGCAACTGGCACAAGTTTGTTTGATGCAACTGGCACAAGTTTTCTTCGACGCAACTGGCACAAGTTTGTTCGACGAACTAGCACAAGTTCGTTTGACGCAATTGTCACAATTTTGTTCTACTCAATTGGCACAAGTTTGTTCTATCAACTGGCACTAGTTTGTTTTACGCAACTGGCACAAGTTTGTTCTACAAACTAGCTCAAGTTTGTTCGACGCAACTGGCACAAGGTTGTTCTACGCAACTGGCACAAGTTTGTTTTACGCAACTGGCACAAGTTTCTTTCACGCAACTGGCACAATGTTGTTCTACACAACTGGTACAAGTTTGTTGGATGCCACTGACACAAGTTTGTTCGACGAAACTGGCACAAGTTTTTTTGACGCAACTGGCACAAGTTTGCCAGACGCAACCGACACAAGTTTGTTCGACGCAATTGGCACAAGTTTTTTCAACTCAATTGGCACAAGTTTGTTTGACGCAACTGGAACAAGTTTGTTTGACGCAACTGGCACAAGTTTGTTTGACGCAACTGGCACAAGTTTGTTTGACGCAACTGGCACAAGTTTATTTGACGCAACTGGCACAAGTTTGTTCGCAGTAACTGGCACAAGTTTCTTTGACGCAACTGGCACAAGTTTGTTTGACGCAACTGGCACAAGTTTGTTCTACATAACTGGCACACATTTGTTCTATGCAACTGGCACAAGTTTGTTCTACGCAACAGGCACAAGTTTGTTCTACGCATCTGGCACAAGTTTGTTCTATACAACTGGCACTAGTTTGTTCTACGCAACTGGCAAAAGTTTGTTTCACACCACTGGCACAAATTTGTTCTACCCAATTGACACAAGTTTGTTCGACGCAACTGGCACAAGTTTGTTCTACGTAACTGACAAAAGTTTGTTTGACACAATTGGCAGAAGTTTGTTCAACGCAACTGGCACAAGTTTGTTCGACGCAACTGGCACAAGTTTGTTCGACGCAACTGGCAAAAGTTTGTTCGATGCAACTAGCACAAGTTTGTTTAACGCAACTGGCACAAGTTTGTTCGACCCAACTGGCACAAGTTTGTTTGACGCAACTGGCACAAGTTTGTCTGACGCAACTGGCACAAGTTTGTTTGACGCAACTGGCACAAGGTTGTTCTACGCAACTGGCACAAGGTTCTTCTACGCAACTGGCACAAGTTTGTTCTACGCAAATGGCACAAGTTTGTTTGACGCAACTGGCACAAGTTTGTTCTACACAACTGGCACAAGTTTGTTTGACGCAACTGGCACAAGTTTGTTCGACGCAACTTGCACAAGTTTGTTAGACGCAATTGGCACAAGTTTGTTCGACGTAACAGGCACAAGTTTTTTCGACTCAATTGGTACAAGTTTGTTTGACTCAACTGGCACAAGTTTGTTTGACGTAAGAGGCACAAGTTTGTTTGACGCAACTGGCACAAGTTTGTTTGACGCAACTGGCACATGTTTTTTTGACGCAACTGGCACAAGTTTTCTCGACGCAACTGGCACAAGTTTGTTCGCCATATCTGGCACAAGTTTGTTCGACGCAACTGGCACAAGTTTGTTCGACGCAACTGGCACATGTTTGTTTGACGCAACTGGCACATGTTTGTTTGACGCAACTGGCACATGTTTGTTTGACGCAACTGGCACAAGTTTCTTCGACACAACTGGCACAAGTTTCTTCGACGCAACTGGCACAAGTTTGCTCTATGCAACTGGCACAAGTTTGTTCTACGCAACTGGCACAAGTTTGTTCTATGCACTTGGCACTAGTTTGTTTTATGCCACTGGCATAAGTTTGTTCGACGCAACTGTCACAAGTTTGTTCGACGCAACTGGCACATGTTAGTTCAACACATCTGGCACAAGATTGTTTGACACAACTGGCATAAGTTTGTTTTTGCAACTTGTACAAGTTTGTTTGACGCAACTGGCACAAGTTTGTTTGGCGCAACTGTCACAAGTTTGTTTGGCGCAACTGGCACAAGTTTGTTTGACGCAACTGGCACAAGTTTCTTCGACGCAACTGGCACAAGTTTGTTTGACGCAACTGGCACAAGGTTCATCTACGCAACTGGCACAAGTTTGTTCTACGCAACTGGCACAAGTTTGTTTGACGCAACTGGCACAAGTTTGTTCGACGCAACTGGCACAAGTTTGTTTGACACAAGAGGCACAAGTTTGTGTGACGCAACTGGCACAAGTTTGTTTGACGCAACTGGCACAAGTTTGTTTTTACGCAACTGGCACAAGTTTTCTCGACGCAACTGACACAAGTTTCTTGAATGTAACTGGCACAAGTGTGTTCGACGCAACTGGCACAAGTTTGTTCTATGCAACTGGCAAAAGTGTGTTCGACGTAACTGGCACAAGTTTGTTTGACGCAACTGGCACAAGTTTCTTCGACGCAACTGGCACAAGTTTGTTGTATGCAACTGGCACTAGTTTGTTTGATGCAACTGGCACAAGTTTGTTCGACGCAACTGGCCCAAGTTTGTTTGACGCAACTGGCACAAGTTTGTTCTACGCAACTCTGACTAGTTTGTTGTACACAACTGGCACAAGTTTGTTTGACACAACTGGCACAAGTCTGTTCAACGCAAATGGCAAAAGTTTGTTCTACGCATCTGGGACACGTTTGTTCTCTGCAACTGGCACTAGTTTGTTCTAGGCAACTGGCACAAATTTGTTTGACGAAACTGGCACATGTTTGTTCTACCCAACTGGCACAAGTTTGTTTGACGCAACTGGCACAAGTTTGTTGTACGCAACTGGCACAAGTTTGTTTGACACAACTGGCACAAGTTTTTTCGACGCAACTGGCACAAGTTTGTTCGACGCAACTGGCACAATGTTTTTCGATGCAACTGGTACAAGTTTGTTTAGCGTAACTGGCACAAGTTTCTTCGACCCAACTGGCACAAGTTTGTTTGACGCAACTGGCACAAGTTTGTTCGACGCAACTGGCACAAGTTTGTTTGACGCAACTGGCAAAAGTTTGTTTGACGCAACTGGTACAAGTTTGTTTGACCCAACTGGCACAAGTTTGTTCTACGCAACATGCACAAGTTTGTTCTACGCAACTGGCACTAGTTTGTTTGATGCAACTGGCACAAGTTTGTTCGACGCAACTGGCCCAAGTTTGTTTGATGCAACTGGCACAAGTTTGTTGTATGCAACTGGCACTAGTTTGTTCTACGCAACTGGCATAAGTTTGTTTGACGTAACTGGCACAAGTTTGTTCTACGCAACTGGCACAAGTTTGTTGGACGCAACTGGCACAAGTTTGTTCTACGCAACTGGCACAATTTTGTTGGACGCAACTGGCACAAGTTTGTTCGACGCAACTGGCACAAATTTGTTCGACGCAACTGGCACAAGTTTGTTCGACGCAACTGGCACAATTTTGTTTGATGCAACTGGCACAAGTTTGTTCGACGCAACTGGCACAAGTTTGTTCGACGCAACTGGCACAAGTTTGTTTGACGCAACTGGCACAAGTTTGTTTTCGCAAGTTGTACAAGTTTGTTTGACGCAACTGGCACAAGTTTGTTTGACGCAACTGGCACAAGTTTCTTTGGCGCAACTGGCACAAGTTTGTTTGACGCAACTGGCACAAGTTTGTTTGACTCAACTGGCACAAGTTTGTTCGACCCAACTGGCACAAGTTTGTTTGACGCAACTGGCACAAGTTTGTTTGACGCAACTGGCACAAGGTTGTTCTACGCAACTGGCACAAGTTTGTTCTATGCAACTGGCACAAGTTTGTTTGACGCAACTGGCACAAGTTTGTTCCACGCAACTGGCACAAGTTTGTTCTACGCAACTGGCACAAGTTTGTTCTACGCAACTCTGACTAGTTTGTTGTACACAACTGGCACAAGTTTGTTTGACACAACTGGCACAAGTCTGTTCAACGCAAATGGCAAAAGTTTGTTCTACGCATCTGGCACAAGTTTGTTCTATGCAACTGGCACTAGTTTATTCTACGCAACTGGCACAAATTTGTTTGACGCAACTGGCACATGTTTGTTCTACCCAACTGGCACAAGTTTGTTCGACGCAACTGGCACAAGTTTGTTCTACACAACTGGCACAAGTTTGTTTGACACAAGTGGCACAAGTTTGTTCTAAGCACCTGGCACAAGTTTGTTCTATGCAACTGGCACAAGTTTGTTCGACGCAACTGGCACAAGTTTGTTCGACGCAACTGGCACAAGTTTGTTCGACGCAACTGGCACAAGTTTGTTCGATGCAACTGGCACATGTTTGTTCAACACATCTGGCACAAGATTGTTTGACACAACTGGCATAAGTTTGTTTTTGCAACTTGTACAAGTTTGTTTCACGCAACTGGCACAAGTTTGTTTGACGGAACTGTCACAAGTTTGTTTGGCGCAACTGGCACAAGTTTGTTTGACGCAACTGGCACAAGTTTGTTCGACGTAACTGGCACAAGTTTGTTTGACGCAACTGGCACAAGTTTGTTTGACGCAACTGGCAAAAGGTTGTTCTATGCAACTGGCACAAGTTTGTTCTACGCAACTGGCACAAGTTTGTTTGACGCAACTGGCACAAGTTTGTTCGACGCAACTGGCACAAGTTTGTTTGACGCAAGAGGCACAAGCTTGTGTGACGCAACTGGCACAAGTTTGTTTGACGCAACTGGAACAAGTTTTTTTTGACGCAACTGGCACAAGTTTTCTCGACGCAACTGACACAAGTTTGTTTAATGTAACTGGCACAAGTGTGTTCGACGCAACTGGCACAAGTATGTTCGACGTAACTCGCACAAGTTTGTTTGACACAACTGGCACAAGTTTATTCGACGCAACTGGCACAAGTTTGTTCGACGCAACTGGCACAAGTTTGTTTCATGCAACTGGCACAAGTTTGTTCTACGCAACTGGCACAAGTTTGTTCTATGCAACTGGCACTAGTTTGTTCTATGCAACTGGCATAAGTTTGTTTGAATCAACTGGCACAAGTTTGTTCTACGCAACTGGTACAAGTTTGTTCGACGCAACTGGCACAAGTTTGTTCGACGCAACTGGTAAAAGTTTCTTCGACGCAACTGGCACAATTTTGTTCGAACTAACTGGCAAAAGTTTGTTTGACACAACTGGCACAAGTTTGTTCGACGCAACTGGCACAAGTTTCTTTGACGCAACTGGCACAAATTTGTTTGACGCAACTGGCACAAGGTTGTTCTACGCAACTGGCAGAAGTTTGTTCTATGCAACTGGCACAAGTTTGTTTAACGCAACTGGCAAAAGTTTGTTCTTCGCAACTGGCACAAGTTTGTTCGATGCAACTGGCACAAGTTTGTTCACCGCAACTGGCCCAAGTTTGTTTGACGCAACTGGCACAAGTTTGTTAGACGCAACTGGCACAAGATTGTTCGACGCAACTGGCACAAGTTTCTTCGACTCAATTGGCACAAGTTTGTTTGACGCAACTGGCACAAGTTTGTTTGACGCAACTGTCACAAGTTTGTTTGACTCAACTGGCACAAGTTTTTTAGCACAACTGGCACAAGTTTATTTGACCCACTGGCACAAGTTTGTTTGACGCAACTGGAACAAGTTTTTTTTGACGCAACTGGCACAAGTTTTCTTGACGCAACTGACACAAGTTTGTTTAATGTAACTGGCACAAGTGTGTTCGACGCAACTGGCACAAGTTTGTTCGACGCCACTGGCACAAGTTTGTTCGAAGCAACTGGCACAAGTTTGTTCTATGTTACTTGCAAACTTCGTTCTACGCAACTGGCACAAGTTTGTTCTCTGTTACTTGCAAACTTCGTTCTACGCAACTGGCACAAGTTTGTTCTACGCAACTGGCACAAGTTTGTTCTACGCAACTGGCACAAGTTTGTTCTACGCATATGGCACAAGATTGTTCTATGCAACTGGCACAAGTTTGTTCTACGCAACTGGCACAAGTTTGTTCTATGCTACTGGCAAAAGTTTGTTCTACGCAACTGGCACAAGTTTATTCTACGCATCTGGCACAAGTTTGTTCTAACCAACTGGCACTAGTTTGTTCTACGCAACTGGCACAAGTTTGTTCTACCCAACTGACACAAGTTTGTTTGACACAACTATCAGAAGTTTGTTCAACGCAACTGGCACAAGTTTGTTTGACGCAGCTGGCGCAAATTTGTTCTAGGCAACTGGCACAAGTTTGTTGGATACAACTGGCACAAGTTTGTTTAACACAACTGGCACAAGTTTGTTCAACCCAACTGGCACAAGTTTGTTTGAGGCAACTGGCACAAGTTTGGTTGACGCAACTGGCACAAGTTTGTTTGACACAACTGGCACAAGTTTGTTTGACGCAACTGGCACAAGGATTTTCTACGCAACTGGCACATGTTTGTTCTACGCAACTGGCACAAGTTTGTTTGTTGCAACTGGCACAAGTTTTTTTTGATGCAACTGGCAGAAGTTTGTTTGACGCAACTGGCACAAGTTTGTTTGACGCAACTGGCATAAGTTTGTTAGACGCAACTGGCACAAGTTTGTTCGAGGTAACTGGCACAATTTTTTTTTACTCAATTGGCACAAGTTTGTTTAACGCAACTGGCACAAGTTTGTTTGACGCAACTGGCACAAGTTTGTTTGACACAACTGGCACAAGTTTTTTTGACGCAACTGGCACAAGTTTTCTTGACGCAACTGGCACAAGTTTGTTCGCCGTAACTGGCACAAGTTTGTTCGACGCAACTGGCACAAGTTTGTATGACGCAACTGGCACAAGTTTTTTTGACGTAAGGGGCACAATTTTTCTCGACGCAACTGGCACAAGTTTGTTCGCCGTAACTGGCACAAGTTTGTTCGCCGCCACTGGCACAAGTTTGCTCGAAGCAACTGGCACAAGTTTGTTTGACGCAACTGGCACAAGTTTGTTCTATGCATCTGGCACAAGTTTGTTCTACGCAACTGGCACAAGTTTGTTCTACGCAACTGGCACAAGTTTGTTCTACGCAACTGGCACAAGTTTGTTGTATGCAACTGGCACTAGTTTGTTCTACGCAATTGGCATAAGTTTGTTTGACGCAACTGGCACAAGTTTGTTCGACGCAACTGGCACAAGTTTGTTCGACCCAACTGGCACAAGTTTGTTTGACGCAACTGGCACAAGTTTGTTCGACGCAACTGGCACAAGTTTGTTTGACGCAACTGGCAAAAGTTTGTTTGACGCAACTGGCACAAGTTTGTTCTATGCAACATGCACAAGTTTGTTCTACGGAACTGGCACATGTTTGTTTGACGCAACTGGCACAAGTTTGTTCTATGGAACTGGCACTAGTTTGTTGGATGCCACTAACACAAGTTTGTTCGACGCAACTGGCCCAAGTTTGTTTGACGCAGCTGGCACAAGTTTGTTAGACGCAACTGCCACAAGTTTGTTCGATGCAACTGGCACAAGTTTTTTCGACTTAATTGGCTGAAGTTTGTTTGACACAACTGGCACAAGTTTGTTTGACGCCACTGGCACAAGTTTGTTTGACGTAACTGGCACAAGTTTGTTTGACGCAACTGGCACAAGTTTATTTGACGCAACTGGCACAAGTTTTCTCGACGCAACTGGCACAAGTTTGTTCGCCGTAACTGGCACAAGTTTGTTCGACGCAACTGGCACAAGTTTGTTCGACGCAACTGGCACAATTTTGTTTGATGCAACTGGCACAAGTTTCTTTGACGAAACTGGCACAAGTTTGTTCGACGCAACTGGCACAAGTTTGTTTGACGCAATTGGCACAAGTTTGTTCTACACAACTGGCACAAGTTTGTTCTATGCCACTGGCACTAGTTTGTTCTACGCAACTGGCATAAGTTTGTTTGACGCAATTGGCACAAGTTTGTTCTACGCAACTGGCACAAGTTTGTTCGACGCAACTGGCACAAGTTTGCTAGACGCAACTGGCACAAGTTTTTTTTACGCAACTGGCATAAGTTTGTTCGATGCCACTGGCACAAGTTTGTTCGACGCAACTGGCCCAAGTTTTTTTGACGCAACTGGCACAAGTTTTTTTAACGCAACTGGCACAAGTTTGTTTGACGCAAATGGCACAAGTTTGTTGGATGCAACTGCCACAAGTTTGTTCGACGCAACTGGCACAAGTTTGTTCGACGCAACTAGCTCAAGTTTGTTTGACGCAATTGGCACAAGTTTGTTTGACGCAACTGGCACAAGTTTGTTTGACGCAACTGGCACAAGGTTGTTCTTTGCAACTGGCACAAGTTTGTTCTATGCAACTGGCACAAGTTTGTTTGAGGCAACTGGCACAAGTTTGTTTGACGCAACTTGTACAAGTTTGTTTGATGCAACTGGCACAAGATTGTTCTACACAACTGGCACAAGTTTGTTGGATGCAACTGACACAAGTTTGTTCGACGAAACTGGCCTAAGTTTTTTTGACGCAACTGGCACAAGTTTGTTAGACGCAACTGGCACAAGTTTGTTCGACGCAACTGGCATAAGTTTTTTCGACTCAATTGGCACAAGTTTGTTTGGCGCAACTGGAACAAGTTTGTTTGACGCAACTGGCACAAGTTTGTTTGACGCAACTGGCAATAGTTTGTTTGATGCAACTGGCACAAGTTTATTTTACGCAACTGGTACAAGTTTTCTCGATGAAACTGGCACAAGTTTGTTCGCTGTAACTGGCATAAGTTTGTTCGACGCAACTGGCACAAGTTTGTTTGACGCAACTGACACAAGTTTGTTCTACATAACTGGCACAAGTTTGTTCTATGCAACTGGCACAAGTTTGTTCTACGCAACTGGCACAAGTTTGTTCGACGCAACTGGCACAAGTTTGTTCGACGCAACTGGCACAAGTTTGTTCGACGCAACTGGCACAAGTTTGTTCGACGCAACTGGCACAAGTTTGTTCGATGCAACTGGCACATGTTTGTTCAACACATCTGGGACAAGATTGTTTGACACAACTGGCATAAGTTTGTTTTCGCAACTTTTACAAGTTTGTTTGACGCAACTGGCACAAGTTTGTTTGATGGAACTGTCAAAAGTTTGTTTGGCGCAACTGGCACAAGTTTGTTTGACGCAACTGGCACAAGTTTGTTCGACGCAACTGGCACAAGTTTGTTTGACGCAACTGGCACAAGGTTCATCTACGCAACTGGCACAAGTTTGTTCTACGCAACTGGCACAAGTTTGTTTGACGCAACTGGCACAAGTTTGTTCGACGCAACTGGCACAAGTTTGTTTGACGCAAGAGGCACAAGTTTGTGTGACGCAACTGGCACAAGTTTGTTTGACGCAACTGGCACAAGTTTCTTTTGACGCAACTGGCACAAGTTTTCTCGACGCAACTGACACAAGTTTGTTTAATGTAACTGGCACAAGTGTGTTCGACGCAACTGGCACAAGTATGTTCGACGTAACTGGCACAAGGTTGTTTGACGCAACTGGCACAAGTTTCTTCGACGCAACTGGCATAAGTTTGTTCGACGTAACTGGCACAAGTTTGTTTCATGCAACTGGCACAAGTTTGTTCTACGCAACTGGCACAAGTTTGTTCTATGCAACTGGCATAAGTTTGTTTGACGCAACTGGCACAAGTTTGTTCTACGCAACTGGTACAAGTTTGTTCGACGCAACTGGCACAAGTTTGTTCGACGCAACTGGTAAAAGTTTCTTCGACGCAACTGGCACAAGTTTGTTCGAACTAACTAGCAAAAGTTTCTTTGACACAACTGGCACAAGTTTGTTCGACGCAACTGGCGCAAGTTTGTTTGACGCAACTGGCACAAGTTTGTTTGACGCAACTGGCACAAGGTTGTTCTACGCAACTGGCAGAAGTTTGTTCTACGCAACTGGCACAAGTTTGTTTGACGCAACTGGCACAAGTTTGTTGTACGCAACTGGCACAAGTTTGTTCGACACAACTGGCACAAGTTTGTTCGACGCAACTGGTAAAAGTTTCTTCGACGCAACTGGCACAAGTTTGTTCGAACTAACTAGCAAAAGTTTGTTTGACACAACTGGCACAAGTTTGTTCGACGCAACTGGCGCAAGTTTGTTTGACGCAACTGGCACAAGTTTGTTTGACAAAACTGGCACAAGGTTGTTCTACGCAACTGGCAGAAGTTTGTTCTACGCAACTGGCACAAGTTTGTTTGACGCAACTGGCACAAGTTTGTTCTACGCAACTGGCACAAGTTTGTTCGATCCAACTGGCACAAGTTTGTTCACCGCAACTGGCCCAAGTTTGTTTGACGCAACTGGCACAAGTTTGTTTGACGCGACTGGCACAAGTTTGTTTGACGCAACTGGCACAAGTTTTTTTGACGCAACTGGCACAAGTTTTCTCGACGAAACTGGCACTAGTTTGTTCGCAGTAACTGGCACAAGTTTGTTTGACGCAACTGGCACAAGTTTGTTTGACGCAACTGGCACAAGTTTGTTCTACATAACTGGCACAAGTTTGTTCTACGCAACTGGCACAAGTTTGTTCTACGCATCTGGCACAAGTTTGTTCTATGCAACTGGCACTAGTTTGTTCTATGCAACTGGCACAAGTTTGTTTGACGCAACTGGCACAAATTTGTTCTACCCAATTGATACAAGTTTGTTCGACGCAACTGGCACAAGTCTGTTTGACACAATTGGCACAAGTTTGTTTGACGCAACTGGCACAAGTTTGTTTGACGCAACTGGCACAAGTTTGTTCTACCCAACTGACACAAGTTTGTTCTATGCAACTGACACAAGTTTGTTTGACACAACTGGCAGAAGGTTGTTCAATGCAATTGGCACAAGTTTGTTTGACGCAACTGGCGCAAGTTTGTTCGACGCAACTGGCACAAGTTTGTTCGACGCAACTGACACAAGTTTGTTTGATGCAACTGGCACAAGTTTGTTTAACGCAACTGGCACAAGTTTGTTCGACCCAACTGGCACAAGTTTGTTTGACGCAACTGGCACAAGTTTGTTTGACGCAACTGGCACAAGCTTGTTTGACACAACTGGCACAAGTTTGTTTGACGCAACTGGCCCAAGGTTGTTCTACGAAACTGGCACAAGTTTGTTCTACGCAACTGGCACAAGTTTGTTTGATGCAACTGGCACAAGTTTGTTTGATGCAACTGGCAGAAGTTTGTGTGACGCAACTGGCACAAGTTTGTTCGGCGCAACTGGCCCAAGTTTGTTTGAAGCAACTGGCACAAGTTTGTTAGACGCAACTGGCACAAGTTTCTTCGCTGTAACTGGAACAAGTTTTTTCGACACAATTGGCAGAAGTTTGTTTGACGCAACTGGCACAAGTTTGTTTGACGCAACTTGCACAAGTTTGTTTGACGCAACTGGCACAAGTTTATTTGACACAACTGGCACAAGTTTTCTCGACGCAACTGGCGCAAGTTTGTTCAACATAACTGGCACAGGTTTGTTCGACGCAACTGGCACAAGTTTGTTTGACGCAACTGGCACAAGTCTTTTTGACGCAACTGGCACAAGTTTTCTCGACACAACTGGCACAAGTTTGTTCGCCGTAACTGGCACATCTTTGTTCGATGCCACTGGCACAAGTTTGTTCGAAGCAACTGGCACAAGTTTGTTTGACGCATCTGGCACTAATTTGTTCTATGCAACTGGCACAAGTTTGTTCTACGCAACTGGCACAAGTTTGTTGTATGCAACTGGCACTAGTTTGATCTACGCAACTGGCACAAGTTTGTTGGACGCAACTGGCACAAGTTTCTTCTACGCAACTGGCAAAAGTTTGTTGGACGCAACTGGCTCAAGTTTGTTTGACGCAACTGGCACAAGTTTGTTCTATGCAACTGGCACAAGTTTGTTCGACGCAACTGGCACAAGTTTGTTCGATGCAACTGGCACAAGTTTGTTCGACGCAACTGGCACAAGTTTGTTCGATGCAACTGGCACATGTTTGTTCAACACATCTGGCACAAGATTGTTTGACACAACTGGCATAAGTTTGTTTTTGCAACTTGTACAAGTTTGTTTGACGCAACTGGCACAAGTTTGTTTGACGGAACTGTCACAAGTATTTCAGAAAATATGGCTGCTACAATTTTAAAGGACACATATATGCATTTCATAGCTTCAATGCTTTAAGATGTGATGAAAGAATTTATGGAGTCAGATGGAAGTAGGTCGAGAGACTCGAGGTAAAATCTTTGTGTTCAACAAATAGTTTGATTCCTCAGCAATATTGCCGGTCAGGTGATCTTCCGAAGTGTTATGTATATTCGTGAGTACGTGCGTTAATTTGATCTAGATTACGCCAAAATCTGCCCTAAAAGTGAGTTTGATCGTTCATTAACGTGATAGAACTGCAGTTGTCTAGACGTAGCTTTGGAGAGGATCCAGGCTTTGAATCAGCAGATAAGGTAGAGTTTGAAATCTCTGTTTTTATGGGAGGAAATTGAACTTGTGATTTTTTACTATGATTTTCTAATCATTATGAACTTTTGAACTGGTGTGGGAGATTTAATATGAATATTCATACCTCTTTCATATTATTATTTTGTCATGTTACGTTTGCCATATCTTGACTATGCATTTTACACTTTCCATTATTGTGTTTTGCATTTCATGTATTTTTGGGAGTTTCCTATCATGTTTGATTCTTCCGACAGATGTCTGTGGACAGATGTCGGTGGACAGTGTGGACTGGTTCGAATAACATGTGGTAGACTGGTTTTGACATGACTAATTATTGATTTGGGGAGTATGTGTGAGTTTGGATATTTTCAGGCTATTAGCCATAGTGAGACTTCTTTAATCAGAAGTGTTTTACAGTTCAGAGTTTAGTTATCTAACTCGATAATTCATTTATTATGCATTTTAATCTTTGCTTTGTTTTATTCATTTCTTGTTGGGTTATTTGAATAATAAACCTATTTTTGTAGAAACTATTGCGTTTCTTTAAATGGTCCATTTAATTGATTTGGTGAGAATGAGTGAGATTCGGGTGCGTGAACTTCGGAAACCGATGAGAGAGAGAGAGAGAGGTGATACACGGTGAGAGAGAGAGAGAGAGAGAGAGAGAGAGAGAGAGAGAGAGAGAGAGAGAGAGAGAGAGAGAGAGAGAGAGAAAGAGGAGAAAAATAGATGTAAGTGTTGTCGTGAGCGAACGTTCATACGCTGTTTCCTGAATAAATGGCGGCAGCGGTGTCTGAATTAAATGGTTGGCAGCGGTGTCTGAATGAAATGGCGGCAGCGGGTGTCTTTTGATTTTAAATGGTGGCAGCATGATTTTGATGTCTTTAATGATGGCGAAAGAGGGAGATTGCTAATAGATCAATTGGTAACTTTGATGCCCAAGGCATAGGCGACTTCACCTAAGAGCTAAGGCGACGGGTCAGTGTTGAATGACTGAGTAGGTCGTGATTACGTGTGAAATACGGGGAACCTTTCCTTTTTTTTCCGTTTCTATTCGAGTACTGGGAGTGGGGAGTTGTGAAATAGATCTGGATGATCTCTAGAGCAATTTTGGGGTTAACAAAATACCCAAATAAGTGTGAATAGTGGCGATTGTGAGTTAATTACGCAAAGTGATGATTCAACTAGAAACGCGCTGGGTGTCCTTTTTTCGCTAAGCCGTCGAGTAAGTGACGTCACAGGTTAGCAAGTTGAGAGATAGGTACTTCGTTTTCTGTTTCAAAATTGGTAAGTACCCCATTCTCGTAAGTTGCGCAGAACGCCGTTTTCTGTTCTTCTTTTAGAGGGGGTAACTTGTGCCTTTCTCTAGTGTTCTTTTTGGTTTCTCTTTTTATGTTGTTACGCTCAGGGCGTGTGATTACTCACAAAATGCCGGACGATGCAGCAAGCACATCCCAATCAATTGTGGTGCATAAAGTGACGAACATTAGTGCGGGAATTACAAATTATAAAGGGCTAGTTGATGGAAAGCCAACCCAAAATATAGAAACTTTCATTGAGTCAGTGAACAATTATCTGAATTCCAAGAAAATTACGAATGGCGCTGAAGCTTTAACAGAGGCTAAATCATTTCTGGATTTAGATAAAGGAGATATTGGGAAACGAGCACGCAGTTTCGGGTTCAGAAGGTGTAAAACTTGGAATGAACTGCAGAAATTTCTACGAGCTACTTATGGCGGAGTTCAACGTGAATGCGCAGTTCGGAATTTGCGAGAGTTTCTCAAAATAAAGAAGGGCAATGATTCACTAGTCACATACAGTGCGAATTTATTTGATGCAGTAGTTGAGTTAAAGAAATCTATAATAGGCTCTCCATGGGTAACTGGAAATAATATCTCCTTAGATAATTTTGAAAGATTGTTACACTTTGCTTGCCTTTTAACGTCGGTCCCAGATGTAATTGTAGATAGTTTTGATAAGAGAATTGATCAGGATACAGACGAATCCTTTTTGTTTGCACAGATTAACAAAAATCTAGCAAAATGCCCGACACTGGACAGTAGTTTTGTACAGGGAGGTGCAAAGATGTCAGCTGCGGTTTCCAAACCACAGAATAATGATACTCGCTCGCATTCGGGAAATGATGCAACAGCGAAGACATGTGCACGAGTAGAATCGAAGAAAATTCCAGAGAGATCAGTCACAACGATACGTAGTTTTAATTGTGATAAAATAGGCCATAGTAAGTCAAATTGCAGAGTGAGATATTGTTCAGTTTGCAAATCTTCAGATCATGGATGGAGATTTTGCCCAGCCACGAAGAGTAGAGATTATTCAGGGAAGTCACGGGGAGTTTTTTCTAGATATGACAGGAGAATTCCACATGATGCAAGTTCTAGATACACAAAGGAACAGCAGAATTTTCACAAGATAAGTTCGAAAACAGACACAGGATAATGACTAATCAGGTCGTAGAGTCACTAGAACCTAGGCCGATTGTACGTGGATTCTCTAATGGCAATGAAATTCATATTTTCATTGATTCTGGTAGCTCAGTTAACTTAGTAAATGCTGACCTTTTTCACTCGAGGTTTCCAGAGTGCAAATTAGTCCCTTCTAGTGAGACAGTGTGTGATGTACAAGCGAGGAAACTGAATATTTTAGGTTCGTCATTTCTTACGCTTTGTATCGGCGGAAAGACAATAGTAGAATCATTTTTGGTCATAGAAGGATTAGCCTTAGGTGAAATGGTTTTGCTAGGACACCCTTCTTGTATGCGACATAACATCAACATTCTTACGGGAGTTCAGGGGATTACAATAGGTGAGTCAGGTTGTTTTGTTCCATATATACACAGGAAAGAAACTTGTGAGAAACTTAAGACACAGTCTGAGACATGTGTAACACAGTCATTAGAGAGTGAAGATATTCCGCAGAGATCTTTCAAAGGATTTTTGTTGGAAGATATTGAATTGCAACCGCGAGTTCCTACATTGGTTAAAGTGTCGCTGAAAGAGAAGAATTTTCCTTCTCAAGTGTGCGTTGTTGAGGGAACCGAGAAATTCAAAGACGTTGTGAGTACGGTGTCAGTGAATGAAATTTCAGTCGCAGGCGTGACTTCAGTAGAATTAGTTAGCTATCAAGACTCAGTGAAAAAATATCACAAGGGTACTTATGTAATTGATTTTGAAGAGTTTAATGAAGAGCATAAATTAGTGAGTTTTTGTGGAGACGGGAATATGTTTCCTAACGAGGAGCAACAGTTCCGAAGTCAGGTTCTACATGAACACTTGGCTAAAGTTGATTATCCTGAATATTCAGATAAAGTAGAGAAAGTGTTGAAAGAATATCTAGATATCATTGCTTTGAAGGGAGATAAATTAGGAGTTACAGATGTTTTAGAACATTCAATCCGCCTAGAAAAGGGTACCAATCCCATATATATTCCAGCATATCGAATTCCTTTTAAGATCAGAGAAGAAGTAGAAAAAGAAGTTCAGAAGTGGGAGTCGGAAGGCATTATTAGACCGTCCAATTCTCCGTTTAATTTTCCTTTGCTTGCAGTTCCTAAGAAAGATGGTAGTATCAGAGTTTGTGTAGATTTTCGTAAATTGAATGAAAAAACATGCCCAGATAGATATCCGGTAGCTTGTTTGCCTGATTTGTTTGTTGAGATCGGTGGCAAGAATATATATTCATCTATAGATCTGATGCAAGGGTTTTTACAAGTTCCCCTTTGTGAGAGTAGCCGTAAATATACAGCATTTTCGGTACCAAAGGGACATTACGAGTTTAATAGGATGCCTTTTGGATTACAAGGGTCCCCAATAACATTTACTAGACTGGTTAACACAGTACTTCATGGCTTGTTAGGAAAGTCGGTGTTTGTGTACATGGATGATATTCTCATATGCACAGATACAATTGAAGAACATCTAAAGGTGTTAAAAGAAGTCCTCAAGCGATTACGGTTCGCTGGGTTAAAAGTCAAATTGGCCAAATGTGAGTTTCTGAAGAGAAAAATTGTCTATTTAGGACATGTTATCTCTAAAGAGGGAGTTAGAGTGAATGATGAGAAAGTTAAAGCCATTGTGAATTTTCCAGTTCCCAAAACCAGGAAACAGATTCGTTCGTTCCTAGGTATGTCGGGTTTCTTTCGCCGTTTTGTGCGGAATTTTTCTACAATAGCGTCGCCATTGACAGATTTGTTACGAGAAGACGTTAAGTTTGTTTGGGGTGATAGTCAACAATTAGCTTTTGAGAAGCTTAAGAACGCTTTGGTGAACCCACCAGTTTTGAAGTTTCCAGATTTTAGTCAACCGTTCACCTTAGTGACTGACGCGAGTCAGGAAGGTATAGGTGCGTGTTTGATGCAGAAATTTGAGGGGAAATTACACCCAATTGCTTTTTATAGCAGAAAGTTCAAAACACGTGGTAGTAACGAAAGGCTGATGTCAGTTGTGGACAAGGAGGCTTTCGCAGTCGTCTCTAGCCTTGTTCATTTTAAGATGTTGTTGTTGGGAAATAAAGTTGAGATTTTTACAGATCATCAACCGTTGTTAGCGCTTTTTAATAAGCCAAATTTCTCGCCCAAGAGAGCACGTTGGTTCCTAACATTGAGAGATTTTGATGCAAACCTCAAATACATTGAAGGTAAGCATAATGTAGTTGCAGATGCATTGAGCAGATATTTTCCGGTCGAGGATGAGGAAATACACACCGAATCCTGTGTGGGTGAAGAGAGTAAATATTTGGTGTCTAATGTCTCTGATATTAGTAGTTCTGAGAGATCACATGTAGAGGACATACACGTTCCTACAGTGCATACTTCGGGGAGAAATAGTGAGTCGGCAGTCTCGGGAGAGATTGTTATTCGTGATAGTGAGAGTAACGCAGTGTGTTATATTACGGGTGAAAATGTCACTTGGGACATAGGCTTGCTGGAACAAAAGTAAGATGAAGATAAATTGTTGTCAGATGCTAAGGCATTTCTTAAGGGAGTTTCACCGAAGAAAGGGTATAAGTTGCCTTTTTCTGGTCTAGAGTTGGAGAATAATTTATTGGTGAGAAAAGTTAAGTATAACTTGCGAAGTACTCGAAGCATGGGTGAGATTACACAAATCATCGTGCCAGAGAGTCTAGTACCACAAGTTCTAGACATTGTACATTGTAAATTTGGTTCTCCTCATTTGGGTGTAGACAAGACGTATGAAAACGTCAGGTCAAAGTTCTTTTGGAAAAATATGTTTTCCGCAGTAGAAGCCTTTGTGAAGAAGTGCGCTATTTGCAACGCGAATAAGCCAGCGACGACAGTGTCGTGTCGTTTGGGTTCATATCCCATACCACATAGGCCGTTTCAGAGAGTGCATATGGATATTCTGGGTAACTTCTCAGAGTCCGCTTATGGTTATAGACATTTATTAGTAGTTGTTGATGAGTTGACTCGCTTTGTCGAGATTTTCCCACTGAAATACAAATCAGCTGAGGAAGTTGCTATAGCGTTTTTTAAGGGGATAATTTGTCGATATGGTATTCCAGAATGTCTGATCACAGACAATGGTAGGGAGTTTATTAATAAGACTTTAGACGGTCTTGCTAATTTGTTGGGGATAAAGAAAGTATCTATAATCCCGTATAGACCTGAAGCGAATGGGTTGTGTGAGAGGGCGAATCGGAAAGTAATCGAAGCTTTGCGCATGACGGTGGGAGGTTCCGATACACATTGGGACAGATCTTTGGATGAAGTGCGATATAGTATCAATACTATGATGAATGACACAATTAAGATATCTCCAGCAGAAGCTTTGTATGGATACAAGTTGAAAGGACCTTTTGATTTGTTACCAGAGTGTGTTCAGGGTGATGTTACGGTCACTTCGTTGATAAATACAGCGAGAGAAAGATTTGCACGTATCAGTAAAGAACTTGAACTTAGTTCGCGTGCAATGGTAGAGAAAAGTAACGCGAAATCGAGGGGAGTAGCTTTTTCGATGGGTGATAGAGTGTTTGTTGAAGTGAATGTTCGGAATGATCTGAATTATAAGTTAAGTCCGAAGTTCCACGGACCTTTTGAGATTGTAGAGATCAAAAGAGGGAATAGATTTGTAGTTGAAGATGTAAACACTGGAGTGACGAAATTGACCCATATTTCGAAGTTAAAGAAAGTTGGGATGTAATGGAATGTTTGTATATATATGATATTTTTTTTTATTTTTTTTTTTGTCTCTTGTTCATTTTGGATGTTGAAGTTCTTAGTCATTTGTTTTCGGATGATTTTAGGAATTGAGACATGGGCTAATTTCATACGAGATTTGACCCGTGTGTTAGTGTGTTATTGTGTTATGATGTGTTTCATCATCTGACGCAATGTGTGTGTTGTTTAGGATATTTTTTTTTGGGAGATACTTAGTATATCGGACCGAACAAGTCTGATCTTTTTTTTTCGGGTTGGGAGATCGTATTTGAGTGTTTGGATTTTTTTCAGTTTCTTTTTTTTTAAAAAATGAAGGGAGCTGTATTGTGAGTAGTTATAATTGTTATGATCATGGGAGCGATTGCCATTACGTCAATTGCTATTTTGTTGAGAGTTAGTCAGGTGTTGCGAAATATTTGCTAACCAGAGTAGAACTTTCATGTCTTTTACGAGATATGATACCTTTTAGTGTTTGGATAGAATTTTTTTTTATGAGTGAGTTCCGTAGAGTTGTTGTGTGCTTAGTAGTGAGTTGACTGTGACTATTCTGAGATACAAACTTGGAATTAGTTCACATTGTGAGTGTTTACTTTTGCATTAGTAGTTTTGTTTGGTTCAGTAACATGAAACCTTTTTGTTATTAGACCTTTTTCGAGTGTTTTTTTGGGAGACTCAGTAGTGACATGGGATAGAGTAGAGACCATGTTCATTTTGGGAGATCGATGTCAAGGTTCGGGAGTTGATTATAAGACGAGTTGTACTTTGGTTAGAGAGAGGTGTGTGTGTGACAGTAGTATTTTCCAGTTGCGAGTTGTGTCTGTGGGTGGTTGTGAGTTATCATTGGTTCATAGACAGACTCCGACAGAATGTGACTTTAGACAGTTCCTGCGAGATTACCACATTGAGTCCACCAGTACTCTTCCTGCTGTGTTTTTACAAGGAGTATGCAGTTACAATGATGTGCCAGAGCAACAAGTCGACGACATTCGTTCATCGAGGGTCCGAGCAGTTCGATCCATCCTGCAGAATCCTATCTACGGAATTTCTCGTACTTAGCCGTGCTGTATTCAACAGTTCCGAGAAGATAATTATGCGTCATACGCATAACGAGCATTTGGTAGTGGAGGTACCTACAACCAAGGTGCCAATGACGGTTCCACCGTTGGAAGACATTGACGATTCCGTGATGTTCGAGTATCAGGAATATATTATGCCGACAATTTTAATTGTCTTAATAGCTATTTTACTGATAATTCTTGTTGTGGGAGTAGTAAAGCTTATTCGTGTTTGTAAGATTACATGTAAAGGCTCTAAGAACTCAACCCCAGTAACTTTGGAAGTGCGTCATGAGAGCAGTCCTTAAAGCTGCAGTGCAGTAGACATTGCTAATTGAGCATAGCTCTATTCTGTTATGTTTTATACATATGCTTTTGTTTTGGTTTGCTGTTAAGGAGAGCGAGACGCTCTTATGTGGTGGCCGAGCTCTATTTCAGAAAATATGGCTGCTACAATTTTAAAGGACACATATATGCATTTCATAGCTTCAATGCTTTAAGATGTGATGAAAGAATTTATGGAGTCAGATGGAAGTAGGTCGAGAGACTCGAGGTAAAATCTTTGTGTTCAACAAATAGTTTGATTCCTCAGCAATATTGCCGGTCAGGTGATCTTCCGAAGTGTTATGTATATTCGTGAGTACGTGCGTTAATTTGATCTAGATTACGCCAAAATCTGCCCTAAAAGTGAGTTTGATCGTTCATTAACGTGATAGAACTGCAGTTGTCTAGACGTAGCTTTGGAGAGGATCCAGGCTTTGAATCAGCAGATAAGGTAGAGTTTGAAATCTCTGTTTTTATGGGAGGAAATTGAACTTGTGATTTTTTACTATGATTTTCTAATCATTATGAACTTTTGAACTGGTGTGGGAGATTTAATATGAATATTCATACCTCTTTCATATTATTATTTTGTCATGTTACGTTTGCCATATCTTGACTATGCATTTTACACTTTCCATTATTGTGTTTTGCATTTCATGTATTTTTGGGAGTTTCCTATCATGTTTGATTCTTCCGACAGATGTCTGTGGACAGATGTCGGTGGACAGTGTGGACTGGTTCGAATAACATGTGGTAGACTGGTTTTGACATGACTAATTATTGATTTGGGGAGTATGTGTGAGTTTGGATATTTTCAGGCTATTAGCCATAGTGAGACTTCTTTAATCAGAAGTGTTTTACAGTTCAGAGTTTAGTTATCTAACTCGATAATTCATTTATTATGCATTTTAATCTTTGCTTTGTTTTATTCATTTCTTGTTGGGTTATTTGAATAATAAACCTATTTTTGTAGAAACTATTGCGTTTCTTTAAATGGTCCATTTAATTGATTTGGTGAGAATGAGTGAGATTCGGGTGGGTGAACTTCGGAAACCGATGAGAGAGAGAGAGAGAGGTGATACACGGTGAGAGAGAGAGAGAGAGAGAGAGAGAGAGAGAGAGAGAGAGAGAGAGAGAGAGAGAGAGAGAGAGAGAGAGAGAGAGAGAGAGAGAGAGAGAGAGAGAGAGAGAGAGAGAGAGAGAAAGAGGAGAAAAATAGATGTAAGTGTTGTCGTGAGCGAACGTTCGTACGCCTCCGTTCCATGAATAAAGATCGTTGGAGCACGTTACGTACACTTTCAAAAGAGTGTTAATTCTGTCCTCGTTACACAAGTTTGTTTGGCGCAACTGGCACAAGTTTGTTCGACGCAACTGGCACAAGTTTGTTTGACGCAACTGGCACAAGTTTGTTCGACGCAACTGGCACAAGTTTGTTCGATGCAACTGGCACAAGTTTGTTCGACGCAACTGGCACAAGTTTGTTCGATGCAACTGGCACATGTTTGTTCAACACATCTGGCACAAGATTGTTTGACACAACTGGCATAAGTTTGTTTTTGCAACTTGTACAAGTTTGTTTGACGCAACTGGCACAAGTTTGTTTGACGGAACTGTCACAAGTTTGTTTGGCGCAACTGGCACAAGTTTGTTTGACGCAACTGGCACAAGTTTGTTCGACGCAACTGGCACAAGTTTGTTTGACGCAACTGGCACAAGTTTGTTTGACGCAACTGGCAAAAGGTTGTTCTATGCAACTGGCACAAGTTTGTTCGACGCAACTGGCACAAGTTTGTTTGACGCAACTGGCACAAGTTTGTTCGACGCAACTGGCACAAGTTTGTTTGACGCAAGAGGCACAAGTTTGTGTGACGCAACTGGCACAAGTTTGTTTGACGCAACTGGAACAAGTTTTTTTTGACGCAACTGGCACAAGTTTTCTCGACGCAACTGACACAAGTTTGTTTAATGTAACTGGCACAAGTGTGTTCGACGCAACTGGCACAAATATGTTCGACGTAACTCGCACAAGTTTGTTTGACACAACTGGCACAAGTTTCTTCGACGCAACTGGCACAAGTTTGTTCGACGCAACTGGCACAAGTTTGTTTCATGCAACTGGCACAAGTTTGTTCTACGCAACTGGCACAAGTTTGTTCTATGCAACTGGCACTAGTTTGTTCTATGCAACTGGCATAAGTTTGTTTGACCCAACTGGCACAAGTTTGTTCTACGCAACTGGTACAAGTTTGTTCGACGCAACTGGCACAAGTTTGTTCGACGCAACTGGTAAAAGTTTCTTCGACGCAACTGGCACAAGTTTGTTCGAACTAAGTGGCAAAAGTTTGTTTGACACAACTGGCACAAGTTTGTTCGACGCAACTGGCACAGGTTTGTTTGACGCAACTGGCACAAATTTGTTTGACGCAACTGGCACAAGGTTGTTCTACGCAACTGGCAGAAGTTTGTTCTATGCAACTGGCACAAGTTTGTTTAACGCAACTAGCACAAGTTTGTTCTACGCAACTGGCACAAGTTTGTTAGATGCAACTGGCACAAGTTTGTTCACCGCAACTGGCCCAAGTTTGTTTGACGCAACTGGCACAAGTTTGTTAAACGCAACTGGCACAAGATTGTTCGACGCAACTGGCACAAGTTTCTTCGACTCAATTGGCACAAGTTTGTTTGATGCAACTGGCACAAGTTTGTTTGACGCAACTGTCACAAGTTTGTTTGACTCAACTGGCACAAGTTTGTTTAGCACAACTGGCACAAGTTTATTTAACCCACTGGCACAAGTTTGTTTGACGCAACTGTCACAAGTTTGTTTGACTCAACTGGCACAAGTTTGTTTAGCACAACTGGCACAAGTGTATTTAACCCACTGGAACAAGTTTTTTTTGACGCAACTGGAACAAGTTTTTTTTGACGCAACTGGCACAAGTTTTCTCGACGCAACTGACACAAGTTTGTTTAATGTAACTGGCACAAGTGTGTTCGACGCAACTGGCACAAGTTTGTTCGACGCCACTGGCAGAAGTTTGTTCGAAGCAACTGGCACAAGTTTGTTTGACGCATCTGGCACAAGTTTGTTCTATGCAACTGGCACAAGTATGTTCTACACAACTGGCATAAGTTTGTTCTATGTTACTTGCAAACTTCGTTCTACGCAACTGGCACAAGTTTGTTCTCTGTTACTTGCAAACTTCGTTCTACGCAACTGGCACAAGTTTGTTCTACGCAACTGGCACAAGTTTGTTCTATGCAACTGGCACAAGTTTGTTCTACGCATATGGCACAAGGTTGTTCTATGCAACTGGCACAAGTTTGTTCTACATAACTGGCACAAGTTTGTTCTATGCTACTGGCAAAAGTTTGTTCTACGCAACTGGCACAAGTTTATTTTACGCATCTGGCACAAGTTTGTTCTATCCAACTGGTACTAGTTTGTTCTACGCAACTGGCACAAGTTTGTTCTACCCAACTGACACAAGTTTGTTTGACACAACTGTCAGAAGTTTGTTCAACGCAACTGGCACAAGTTTGTTTGACGCAACTGGCGCAAATTTGTTCGAGGCAACTGGCACAAGTTTGTTGGATACAACTGGCACAAGTTTGTTTAACACAACTGGCACAAGTTTGTTCAACCCAACTGGCACAAGTTTGTTTGACGCAACTGGCACAAGTTTGGTTGACGCAACTGGCACAAGTTTGTTTGACACAACTGGCACAAGTTTGTTTGACGCAACTGGCACAAGGATTTTCTACGCAACTAGCACATGTTTGTTCTACGCAACTGGCACAAGTTTGTTTGTTGCAACTGGCACAAGTTTTTTTGATACAACTGGCAGAAGTTTGTTTGACGCAACTGACACAAGTTTGTTCGATGCAACTGGCACAAGTTTGTTTGACGCAACTGGTATAAGTTTGTTAGACGCAACTGGCACAAGTTTGTTCGAGGTAACTGGCACAATTTTTTTTACTCAATTGGCACAAGTTTGTTTGACGCAACTGGCACAAGTTTGTTTGACGCAACTGGCACAAGTTTGTTTGACGCAACTGGCACAAGTTTTTTTGACGCAACTGGCACAAGTTTTCTTGACGCAACTGGCACAAGTTTGTTCGCCGTAACTGGCACAAGTTTGTTCGACGCAACTGGCACAAGTTTGTTCGAAGCAACTGGCACAAGTTTGTTTGACGCAACTGGCACAAGTTTGTTCTATGCATCTGGCACAGGTTTGTTCTACGCAACTGGCACAAGTTTGTTCTACGCAACTGGCACAAGTTTGTTCTACGCAACTGGCACAAGTTTGTTGTATGCAACTGGCACTAGTTTGTTCTACGCAACTGGCATAAGTTTGTTTGACGCAACTGGCACAAGTTTGTTCTACGCAACTGGCACAAGTTTGTTGGACGCAACTGGCACAAGTTTGTTCTACGCAACTGGCACAATTTTGTTGGACGCAACTGGCACAAGTTTGTTCGACGCAACTGTCACAAATTTGTTCGACGCAACTGGCACAAGTTTTTCGACGCAACTGGCACAAGTTTGTTTGATGCAACTGGCACAAGTTTGTTCGACGCAACTGGCACAAGTTTGTTCGACGCAAGTGGCACAAGTTTGTTTGACGCAACTGGCACAAGTTTGTTTTCGCAACTTGTACAAGTTTGTTTGACGCAACTGGCACAAGTTTGTTTGACGCAACTGGCACAAGTTTCTTTGGCGCAACTGGCACAAGTTTGTTTGACGCAACTGGCACAAGTTTGTTTGACTCAACTGGCACAAGTTTGTTCGACCCAACTGGCACAAGGTTGTTCTACGCAACTGGCACAAGTTTGTTCTATGCAACTGGCACAAGTTTGTTTGACGCAACTGGCACAAGTTTGTTTGACGCAACTGGCACAAGTTTGTTCCACGCAACTGGCACAAGTTTGTTCTACGCAACTCTGACTAGTTTGTTGTACACAACTGGCACAAGTTTGTTTGACACAACTGGCACAAGTTTGTTCTACCCAACTGGCACAAGTTTGTTCGATGCAACTGGCACAAGTTTGTTCTATGCAACTGGCACAAGTTTGTTCGACGCAACTGGTACAAGTTTGTTTGACGCAACTGGCACAAGTTTGTTCTACGCAACTGGCACAAGTTTGTTTGATGGAATTGGCACAAGTTTGTTCTACTCAACTGGCACAAGTTTGTTCTCTGCAACTGGCACTAGTTTGTTTTACGCAACTGGCATAGGTTTGTTTGACGCAACTGGCACAAGTTTGTTCTACTAACTAGCCCAAGTTTGTTCGACGCAACTGGCACAAGGTTGTTCTACGCAACTGGCACAAGTTTGTTCTACGCAACTGGCACAAGTTTGTTTGACGCAACTGGCACAAGTTTGTTCGATGCAACTGGCACAAGTTTGTTGGATGCCACTGGCACAAGTGTGTTCGACGTAACTGGCACAAGTTTTTTCGACTTAATTGGCATAAGTTTGTTTGACGCAATTGGCACAAGTTTGTTTGACGCAACTTGCACAAGTTTGTTTGACACAACTGGCACAAGTTTATTTGACGCAACTGGCACAAGTTTTCTCGACACAACTGGCACAAGTTTGTTCGCCGTAACTGGCACAGGTTTGTTCGACGCAACTGGCACAAGTTTTTTTGATGCAACTGGCACAAGTTTTTTTGACGCAACTGGCACAAGTTTTCTCGACGCAACTGGCACAAGTTTGTTCGCCGTAACTGGCACAAGTTTGTTCGACGCCACTGGCACAAGTTTGTTCGAAGCAACTGGCACAAGTTTGTTTGACGCAACTGGCACTAATTTGTTCTATGCAACTGGCACAAGTTTGTTCTACGCAACTGGCACAAGTTTGTTCTACGCAACTGGCACAAGTTTGTCGTATGCAACTGGCTCTAGTTTGTTCTACGCAACTGGCATAAGTTTGTTTGACGCAACTGGCACAAGTTTGTTCTACGCAACTGGCACAAGTTTGTTGCACGCAACTGGCACAAGTTTCTTCTACGCAACCGGCACAAGTTTGTTCGACGCAACTGGCACAAGTTTGTTCGACGCAACTGGCACAAGTTTGTTCGACGCAACTGGCACAAGTTTGTTCGATGCAAATGGCACATGTTTGTTCAACACATCTGGCACAAGATTGTTTGACGCAACTGGCATAAGTTTGTTTTCGCAACTTGTACAAGTTTGTTTGACGCAACTGGCACAAGTTTGTTTGACACAACTGGCATAAGTTTGTTTGGCGCAACTGACACAAGTTTGTTTGACGCAACTGGCACAAGTTTGTCCGACGCAACTGGCACAAGTTTGTTTGACGCAACTGGCACAAGTTTGTTTGACGCAACTGGCACAAGGTTCTTCTACGCAACTGGCACAAGTTTGTTCTACGCAACTGGCACAAGTTTGTTTGATGCAACTGGCACAAGTTTGTT
Source organism: Macrobrachium rosenbergii (assembly GCA_039081455.1). Lineage (NCBI taxonomy): Eukaryota > Metazoa > Arthropoda > Malacostraca > Decapoda > Palaemonidae > Macrobrachium > Macrobrachium rosenbergii. Next base: position 509,881 of record JANJGK010000180.1, on the reverse strand, counting down.
CGACACAACTGGCACAAGTTTGTTTGACGCAACTGGCACAAGTTTGTTAGACGCAACTGGCACAAGTTTGTTCGACGTAACAGGCACAAGTTTTTTCGAGTCAATACTCACAAGTTTGTGTGACGCAACTGGCACAAGTTTGTTTGACGCAACTGGCACAAATTTTTTTTGACGCAACTGGCACAAGTTTTCTCGACGCAACTGGCACAAGTTTGTTTAATGTAACTGGCACAAGTTTGTTCGACGCAACTGGCACAAGTATGTTCGACGCAACTGGCACAAGTTTGTTTGACGCAACTGGCACAAGTTTCTTCAATTCAACTGGCACAAGTTTGTTCGACGCAACTGGCACAAGTTTGTTTGGCGCAACTGGCACAAGTTTGTTCTACGCAACTGGCACAAGTTTGTTCTATGCAACTGGCACTAGTTTGTTCTATGCAACTGGCATAAGTTTGTGTGACGCAACTGGCACAAGTTTGTTCTACGCAACTGGCACAAGTTTGTTTCATGCAACTGGCACAAGATTGTTCTACGCAACTGGCACAAGTTTGTTGGATGCAACTGACACAAGTTTGTTCGACGAAACTGGCCTAAGTTTTTTTGACGCAACTGGCTCAAGTTTGTTAGACGCAACAGGCACAAGTTTGTTCGACGCAACTGGCACAAGTTTTTTCGACTCAATTGGCACAAGTTTGTTTGGCGCAACTGGAACAAGTTTATTCAACGCAACTGGCACAAGTTTGTTTGACGCAACTGGCACAAGTTTGTTTGATGCAACTGGCACAAGTTTATTTTACGCAACTGGCACAAGTTTTCTCGATGAGACTGGCACAAGTTTGTTCGCTGTAACTGGCATAAGGTTGTTCGACGCAACTGGCCCAAGTTTGTTTGACGCAACTGGCACAAGTTTGTTCTACATAACTGGCACAAGTTTGTTCTATGCAACTGGCACAAGTTTGTTCTATGCAACTGGCACAAGTTTGTTCGACGCAACTGGCACAAGTTTGTTTGACGCAACTGGCACAAGTTTGTTCTACGCAACTGGCACAAGTTTGTTTGACGCAACTGGCACAAGGCTGTTCTATGCAACTGGAACAAGTTTGTTCTATACAACTGGCACAAGTTTGTTTGACGCAACTGGCACAAGTTTGTTTGATGCAACAGGCAGAATTTTGTTCTACATAACTGGCACAAGTTTGTTGTATACAACTGGCACAAGTTTGTTTGACACAACTGGCACAAGTTTGTTCAACGCAAATGGCAAAAGTTTGTTCTACGCATCTGGCACAAGTTTGTTCTATGCAACTGGCACTAGTTTGTTCTACGCAACTGGCACAAATTTGTTTGACGCAACTGGCACATGTTTGTTCTACCCAACTGGCACAAGTTTGTTCGACGCAACTGGCACAAGTTTGTTCTACACAACTGGCACAAGTTTGTTTGACACAAGTGGCACAAGTTTGTTCTAAACACCTGGCACAAGTTTGTTCGACGGAACTGGCACAAGTTTGTTCGACGCAACTGGCACAAGTTTGTTCGACGCAACTGGCACAAGTTTGTTTGACACAACTGGCAAAAGGTTGTTCTATGCAACTGGCACAAGTTTGTTCTACGCAACTGGCACAAGTTTGTTTGACGCAAGTGGCACAAGTTTGTTCGACGCAACTGGCACAAGTTTGTTTGACGCAAGAGGCACAAGTTTGTGTGACGCAACTGGCACAAGTTTGTTTGACGCAACTGGAACAAGTTTTTTTTGACGCAACTGGCACAAGTTTTCTCGACGCAACTGACACAAGTTTGTTTAATGTAACTGGCACAAGTGTGTTCGACGCAACTGGCACAAGTATGTTCGACGTAACTCGCACAAGTTTGTTTGACACAACTGGCACAAGTTTCTTCGACGCAACTGGCACAAGTTTGTTCGACGTAACTGGCACAAGTTTGTTTCATGCAACTGGCACAAGTTTGTTCTACGCAACTGGCACAAGTTTGTTCTATGCAACTGACACTAGTTTGTTCTATGCAACTGGCATAAGTTTGTTTGACCCAACTGGCACAAGTTTGTTCTACGCAACTGGTACAAGTTTGTTCGACGCAACTGGCACAAGTTTGTTCGACGCAACTGGTAAAAGTTTCTTCGACGCAACTGGCACAAGTTTGTTCGAACTAACTGGCAAAAGTTTGTTTGACACAACTGGCACAAGTTTGTTCGACGCAACTGGCACAGGTTTGTTTGACGCAACTGGCACAAATTTGTTTGACGCAACTGGCACAAGGTTGTTCTACGCAACTGGCAGAAGTTTGTTCTATGCAACTGGCACAAGTTTGTTTAACGCAACTGGCACAAGTATGTTCTACGCAACTGGCACAAGTTTGTTCACCGCAACTGGCTCAAGTTTGTTTGACGCAACTGGCACAAGTTTGTTAGACGCAACTGGCACAAGATTGTTCGACGCAACTGGCACAAGTTTCTTCGACTCAATTGGCACAAGTTTGTTTGACGCAACTGGTACAAGTTTGTTTGACGCAACTGTCACAAGTTTGTTTGACTCAACTGGCACAAGTTTGTTTAGCACAACTGGCACAAGTTTGTTCTATGCAACTGGCACAAGTTTGTTCGACGCAACTGGCACAATTTTGTTTGATGCAACTGGCACAAGTTTCTTTGACGAAACTGGCACAAGTTTGTTCGACGCAACTGGCACAAGTTTGTTTGACGCAATTGGCACAAGTTTGTTCTACGCAACTGGCACAAGTTTGTTCTATGCAACTGGCACTAGTTTGTTCTACGCAACTGGCATAAGTTTGTTTGACGCAACTGGCACAAGTTTGTTCTACGCAACTGGCACAAGTTTGTTCGACGCAACTGGCACAAGGTTGTTCTACGCAACTGGCACAAGTTTGTTCTACACAACCGGCACAAGTTTGCTTGACGCAACTGGCACAAGTTTTTTTTACGCAACTGGCATAAGTTTGTTCGATGCCACTGGCACAAGTTTGTTCGACGCAACTGGCCCAAGTTTTTTTGACGCAACTGGCACAAGTTTTTTTGACGCAACTGGCACAAGTTTGTTTGACGCAACTGGCACAAGTTTGTTGGATGCAGCTGCCACAAGTTTGTTCGACGCAACTGGCACAAGTTTGTTTTATGCAACTGGCACAAGTTTGTTTGACGCAATTGGCACAAGTTTGTTCTATGCAACTGGCACAAGTTTGTTTGACGCAACTGGCACAAGGTTGTTCTATGCAACTGGCACAAGTTTGTTCTATGCAACTGGCACAAGTTTGTTTGATGCAACTGGCACAAGTTTGTTTGACGCAACTGGTACAAGTTTGTTTGATGCAACTGGCACAAGATTGTTCTACACAACTGGCACAAGTTTGTTGGATGCAACTGACACAAGTTTGTTCGATGAAACTGGCCTAAGTTTTTTTGACGCAACTGGCACAAGTTTGTTAGACGCAACTGGCACAAGTTTGTTTGACGCAATTGGCACAAGTTTTTTCGACTCAATTGGCACAAGTTTGTTTGGCGCAACTGGAACAAGTTTGTTTGACGCAACTGGCACAAGTTTGTTTGACGCAACTGGCAATAGTTTGTTTGATGCAACTGGCACAAGTTTATTTTACGCAACTGGCACAAGTTTTCACGATGAAAGTGGCACAAGTTTGTTCGCTGTAACTGGCATAAGTTTGTTCGACGCAACTGGCACAAGTTTGTTTGACGCAACTGACACAAGTTTGTTCTACATAACTGGCACAAGTTTGTTCTATGCAACTGGCACAAGTTTGTTCTACGCAACTGGCACAAGTTTGTTCGACGCAACTGGCACAAGTTTGTTCGACGCAACTGGCACAAGTTTGTTCGACGCAACTGGCACAAGTTTGTTCGACGCAACTGGCACAAGTTTGTTCGATGCAACTGGCACATGTTTGTTCAACACATCTGGGACAAGATTGTTTGACACAACTGGCATAAGTTTGTTTTCGCAACTTTTACAAGTTTGTTTGACGCAACTGGCACAAGTTTGTTTGATGGAACTGTCAAAAGTTTGTTTGGCGCAACTGGCACAAGTTTGTTTGACGCAACTGGCACAAGTTTGTTCGACGCAACTGGCACAAGTTTGTTTGACGCAACTGGCACGAGGTTCATCTACGCAACTGGCACAAGTTTGTTCTACGCAACTGGCACAAGTTTGTTTGACGCAATTGGCACAAGTTTGTTTGACGCAACTGGCACAAGTTTGTTTGACGCAAGAGGCACAAGTTTGTGTGACGCAACTGGCACAAGTTTGCTTGACGCAACTGGCACAAGTTTTTTTTGACGCAACTGGCACAAGTTTTCTCGACGCAACTGACACAAGTTTGTTTAATGTAACTGGCACAAGTGTGTTCGACGCAACTGGCACAAGTATGTTCAACGTAACTGGCACAAGTTTGTTTGACGCAACTGGCACAAGTTTCTTCGACGCAACTGGCATAAGTTTGTTCGACGTAACTGGCACAAGTTTGTTTCATACAACTGGCACAAGTTTGTTCTACGCAACTGGCACAAGTTTGTTCTATGCAACTGGCACTAGTTTGTTCTATGCAACTGGCATAAGTTTGTTTGACGCAACTGGCACAAGTTTGTTCTACGCAACTGGTACAAGTTTGTTCGACGCAACTGGCACAAGTTTGTTCGACGCAACTGGTAAAAGTTTCTTCGACGCAACTGGCACAAGTTTGTTCAAACTAACTAGCAAAAGTTTCTTTGACACAACTGGCACAAGTTTGTTCGACGCAACTGGCGCAAGTTTGTTTGACGCAACTGGCACAAGTTTGTTTGACGCAACTGGCACAAGGTTGTTCTACGCAACTGGCAGAAGTTTGTTCTACGCAACTGGCACAAGTTTGTTTGACGCAACTGGCACAAGTTTGTTCTACGCAACTGGCACAAGTTTGTTCGACGCAACTGGCACAAGTTTGTTCGACGCAACTGGTAAAAGTTTCTTCGACGCAACTGGCACAAGTTTGTTCGAACTAACTAGCAAAAGTTTGTTTCACATAACTGGCACAAGTTTGTTCGACGCAACTGGCTCAAGTTTGTTTGACGCAACTGGCACAAGTTTGTTTGACGCAACTGGCACAAGGTTGTTCTACGCAACTGGCAGAAGTTTGTTCTACGCAACTGGCACAAGTTTGTTTGACGCAACTGGCACAAGTTTGTTCTACGCAACTGGCACAAGTTTGTACGATGCAACTGGCACAAGTTTGTTCACCACAACTGGCCCAAGTTTGTTTGACGCAACTGGCACAAGTTTGTTTGACGCGACTGGCACAAGTTTGTTTGACGCAAGTGGCACAAGTTTTTTTGACGCAACTGGCACAAGTTTTCTCGACGAAACTGGCACAAGTTTGTTCGCAGTAACTGGCACAAGTTTGTTTGACGCAACTGGCACAAGTTTGTTTGACGCAACTGGCATAAGTTTGTTCTACATAACTGGCACAAGTTTGTTCTATGCAACTGGCACAAGTTTGTTCTACGCAACTGGCACTAGTTTGTTCTATGCAACTGGCACTAGTTTGTTCTATGCAACTGGCACTAGTTTGTTCTACAAATCTGGCACAAGTTTGTTCTATGCAACTGGCACTAGTTTGTTCTATGCAACTGGCACTAGTTTGTTCTATGCAACTGGCACAAGTTTGTTCTACATAACTGGCACAAGTTTGTTCTATGCAACTGGCACTAGTTTGTTCTATGCAACTGGCACTAGTTTGTTCTATGCAACTGGCACAAGTTTGTTTGACGCAACTGGCACAAATTTGTTCTACCCAATTGATACAAGTTTGTTCGACGCAACTGGCACAAGTTTGTTTGACACAATTGGCACAAGTTTGTTCGACGCAACTGGCACAAGTTTGTTTGACGCAACTGGCACAAGTTTGTTCTACCCAACTGACACAAGTTTGTTCTATGCAACTGACACAAGTTTGTTTGACACAACTGGCAGAAGGTTGTTCAACGCAATTGGCACAAGTTTGTTTGACGCAACTGGCGCATGTTTGTTCGACGCAACTGGCACAAGTTTGTTCGACGCAACTGACACAAGTTTGTTTGATGCAACTGGCACAAGTTTGTTTAACGCAACTGGCACAAGTTTGTTCGACCCAACTGGCACAAGTTTGTTTGACGCAACTGGCACAAGTTTGTTTGACGCAACTGGCACAAGCTTGTTTGACACAACTGGCACAAGTTTGTTTGACGCAACTGGCACAAGGTTGTTCTACGAAACTGGCACAAGTTTGTTCTACGCAACTGGCACAAGTTTGTTTGATGCAACTGGCACAAGTTTGTTTGATGCAACTGGCAGAAGTTTGTTTGACGCAACTGGCACAAGTTTGTTCGGCACAACTGGCCCAAGTTTGTTTGAAGCAACTGGCACAAGTTTGTTAGACGCAACTGGCACAAGTTTCTTCGCTGTAACTGGAACAAGTTTTTTCGACTCAATTGGCAGAAGTTTGTTTGACGCATCTGGCACAAGTTTGTTTGACGCAACTTGCACAAGTGTGTTTGACGCAACTGGCACAAGTTTATTTGACGCAACTGGCACAAGTTTTCTCGACGCAACTGGCACAAGTTTGTTCAACATAACTGGCACAGGTTTGTTCGACGCAACTGGCACAAGTTTGTTTGACGCAACTGGCACAAGTCTTTTTGACGCAACTGGCACAAGTTTTCTCGACACAACTGGCACAAGTTTGTTCGCCGTAACTGGCACATCTTTGTTCGATGCCACTGGCACAAGTTTGTTCGAAGGAACTGGCACAAGTTTGTTTGACGCATCTGGCACTAATTTGTTCTATGCAACTGGCACAAGTTTGTTCTACGCAACTGGCACAAGTTTGTTGTATGCAACTGGCACTAGTTTGATCTACGCAACTGGCACAAGTTTGTTGGACGCAACTGGCACAAGTTTCTTCTACGCAACTGGCACAAGTTTGTTGGACGCAACTGGCTCAAGTTTGTTTGATGCAACTGGCACAAGTTTGTTCTATGCAACTGGCACAAGTTTGTTCGACGCAACTGGCACAAGTTTGTTCTACGCAACTGGCAAAAGTTTGTTTGACGCAACTGGCACAAGGCTGTTCTATGCAACTGGCACAAGTTTGTTCTATACAACTGGCACAAGTTTGTTTGACGCAACTGGCACAAGTTTGTTTGATGCAACCGGCAGAATTTTGTTCTACATAACTGGCACAAGTTTGTTGTACACAACTGGCACAAGTTTGTTTGACACAACTGGCACAAGTTTGTTCAACGCAAATGGCAAAAGTTTGTTCTACGCATCTGGCACAAGTTTGTTCTATGCAACTGGCACTAGTTTGTTCTACGCAACTGGCACAAATTTGTTTGACGCAACTGGCACATGTTTGTTCTACCCAACTGGCACAAGTTTGTTCGACGCAACTGGCACAAGTTTGTTCTACACAACTGGCACAAGTTTGTTTGACACAAGTGGCACAAGTTTATTCTAAGCACCTGGCACAAGTTTGTTCGACGGAACTGGCACAAGTTTGTTCGACGCAACTGGCACAAGTTTGTTCGACGGAACTGGCACAAGTTTGTTCGACGCAACTGGCACAAGTTTGTTCGATGCAACTGGCACATGTTTGTTCAACACATCTGGCACAAGATTGTTTGACACAACTGGCATAAGTTTGTTTTCGCAACTTGTACAAGTTTGTTTGACGCAACTGGCACAAGTTTGTTTGACGGAACTGTCACAAGTTTGTTTGGCGCAACTGGCAAAAGTTTTTTTGACGCAACTGGCACAAGTTTGTTCGACGCAACTGGCACAAGTTTGTTTGACGCAACTGGCACAAGTTTGTTTAACGCAACTGGCAAAAGGTTGTTCTATGCAACTGGCACAAGTTTGTTCTACGCAACTGGCACAAGTTTGTTTGACGCAACTGGCACAAGTTTGTTCGACGCAACTGGCACAAGTTTGTTTGACGCAAGAGGCACAAGTTTGTGTGACGCAACTGGCACAAGTTTGTTTGACGCAACTGGAACAAGTTTTTTTTGACGCAACTGGCACAAGTTTTCTCGACGCAACTGACACAAGTTTGTTTAATGTAACTGGCACAAGTTTGTTCGACGCAACTGGCACAAGTATGTTCGACGTAACTCGCACAAGTTTGTTTGACACAACTGGCACAAGTTTCTTCGACGCAACTGGCACAAGTTTGTTCGACGCAACTGGCACAAGTTTGTTTCATGCAACTGGCACAAGTTTGTTCTACGCAACTGGCACAAGTTTGTTCTATGCAACTGACACTAGTTTGTTCTATGCAACTGGCATAAGCATGTTTGACCCAACTGGCACAAGTTTGTTCTACGCAACTGGTACAAGTTTGTTCGACGCAACTGGCACAAGTTTGTTCGACGCAACTGGTACAAGTTTCTTCGACGCAACTGGCACAAGTTTGTTCGAACTAACTGGCAAAAGTTTGTTTGACACAACTGGCACAAGTTTGTTCGACGCAACTGGCACAGGTTTGTTTGACGCAACTGGCACAAATTTTTTTGACGCAACTGGCACAAGGTTGTTCTACGCAACAGGCAGAAGTTTGTTCTATGCAACTGGCACAAGTTTGTTTAACGCAACTGGCACAAGTTTGTTCTACGCAACTGGCACAAGTTTGTTCGATGCAACTGGCACAAGTTTGTTCACCGCAACTGGCTCAAGTTTGTTTGACGCAACTGGCACAAGTTTGTTAGAAGCAACTGGCACAAGATTGTTCGACGCAACTGGCACAAGTTTCTTCGACTCAATTGGCACAAGTTTGTTTGACGCAACTGGCACAAGTTTGTTTGACGCAACTGTCACAAGTTTGTTTGACTCAACTGGCACAAGTTTGTTCTCTGTTACTTGCAAACTTCGTTCTACGCAACTGGCACAAGTTTGTTCTACGCAACTGGCACAAGTTTGTTCTACGCAACTGGCACAAGTTTGTTCTACGCATATGGCACAAGTTTGTTCTATGCAACTGGCACAAGTTTGTTCTACGTAACTGGCACAAGTTTGTTCTATGCTACTGGCAAAAGTTTGTTCTACGCAACTGGCACAAGTTTATTCTACGCATCTGGCACAAGTTTGTTCTATCCAACTGGCACTAGTTTGTTCTACGCAACTGGCACAAGTTTTTTTTGACGCAACTGGCACAAGTTTGTTCTACCCAACTGACACAAGTTTGTTTGACACAACTATCAGAAGTTTGTTCAACGCAACTGGCACAAGTTTGTTTGACGCAACTGACGCAAATTTGTTCGAGGCAACTGGCACAAGTTTGTTGGATACAACTGGCACAAGTTTGTTTAACACAACTGGCACAAGTTTGTTCAACCCAACTGGCACAAGTTTGTTTGACGCAACTGGCACAAGTTTGGTTGACGCAACTGGCACAAGTTTGTTTGACACAACTGGCACAAGTTTGTTTGACGCAACTGGCTCAAGGATTTTCTACGCAACTGGCACATGTTTGTTCTACGCAACTGGCACAAGTTGTTTGTTGCAACTGGCACAAGTTTTTTTGATGCAACTGGCAGAAGTTTGTTTGACGCAACTGGCACAAGTTTGTTCGACGCAACTGGCACAAGTTTGTTCGAGGTAACTGTCACAAGTTTTTTTTACTCAATTGGCACAAGTTTTTTTTACTCAATTGGCACAAGTTTGTTTGACGCAACTGGCACAAGTTTGTTTGACGCAACTGGCACAAGTTTGTTTGACGCAACTGGCACAAGTTTTTTTGACGCAACTGGCACAAGTTTTCTTGACGCAACTGGCACAAGTTTGTTCGACGCAACTGGCACAAGTTTGTATGACGCAACTGGCACAAGTTTTTTTGACGTAAGGGGCACAATTTTTCTCGACGTAACTGGCACAAGTTTGTTCGACGCAACTGGCACAAGTTTGTATGACGCAACTGGCACAAGTTTGTTTGACTCAATTGGCACAAGTTTGTTTGACGCAACTGGCACAAGTTTGTTTGACGCAACTGGCACAAGTTTGTTTGACGCAACTGGCACAAGTTTTTTTGACGCAACTGGCACAAATTTTTTTGACGCAACTGGCACAAGTTTGTTCGACGCAACTTCACAAGTTTGTTTGACGCAACTGGCACAAGTTTTTTTGACGCAACTGGCACAAGTTTTCTTGACCTAACTGGCACAAGTTTGTTCGACGCAACTGGCACAAGTTTGTATGACGCAACTGACACAAGTTTTTTTGACGTAAGGGGCACAATTTTTCTCGACGCAACTGGCACAAGTTTGTTCGCCGTAACTGGCACAAGTTTGTTCGCCGCCACTGGCACAAGTTTGTTCGAAGCAACTGGCACAAGTTTGTTTGACGCAACTGGCACAAGTTTGTTCTATGCATCTGGCACAAGTTTGTTCTACACAACTGGCACAAGTTTGTTTTACGCAACTGGCACAAGTTTGTTCTACGCAACTGGCACAAGTTTGTTGTATGCAACTGGCACTAGTTTGTTCTAAGCAACTGGCATAAGTTTGTTTGACGCAACTGGCACAAGTTTGTTCTACGCAACTGGCACAAGTTTGTTGGACGCAACTGGCACAAGTTTGTTCTACGCAACTGGCACAACTTTGTTGGACGCAACTGGCACAAGTTTGTTCGACGCAATTGGCACAAATTTGTTCGACGCAACTGGCACAAGTTTGTTCGACGCAACTGGCACAAGTTTGTTTGATGCAACTGGCACAAGTTTGTTCGACGCAACTGGCACAAGTTTGTTCGACGCATTTGGCACAAGTTTGTTTGACGCAACTGACACAAGTTTGTTTTCGCAACTTGTACAAGTTTGTTTGACGCAACTGGCACAAGTTTGTTTGACGCAACTGGCACAAGTTTCTTTGGCGCAACTGGCACAAGTTTGTTTGACGCAACTGGCACAAGTTTGTTTGACTCAACTGGCACAAGTTTGTTTGACCCAACTGGCACAAGTTTGTTTGACGCAACTGGCACAAGTTTGTTTGACGCAACTGGCACAAGGTTGTTCTACGCAACTGGCACAAGTTTGTTCTATGCAACTGGCACAAGTTTGTTTGACGCAACTGGCACAAGTTTGTTCCACGCAACTGGCACAAGTTTGTTCTACGCAACTGGCACAAGTTTGTTCTACGCAACTCTGACTAGTTTGTTGTACACAACTGGCACAAGTTTGTTTGACACAACTGGCACAAGTCTGTTCAATGCAAATGGCAAAAGTTTGTTCTACGCATCTGGGACACGTTTGTTCTCTGCAACTGGCACTAGTTTGTTCTAGGCAACTGGCACAAATTTGTTTGACGCAACTGGCACATGTTTGTTCTACCCAACTGGCACAAGTTTGTTCGACGCAACTGGCACAAGTTTGTTGTACGCAACTGGCACAAGTTTGTTTGACACAACTGGCACAAGTTTGTTCTAAGCATCTGGCACAAGTTTGTTCGACGGAACTGGCACAAGTTTTTTCGACGCAACTGGCACAAGTTTGTTCGACGCAACTGGCACAATGTTTTTCGATGCAACTGGTACAAGTTTGTTTAGCATAACTGGCACAAGTTTCTTCGACCCAACTGGCACAAGTTTGTTTGACGCAACTGGCACAAGTTTGTTCGACGCAACTGGCACAAGTTTGTTTGACGCAATTGGCACAAGTTTGTTTGACGCAACTGGCACAAGTTTGTTTGACGCAACTGGCACAAGGTTGTTCTATGCAACTGGCACAAGTTTGTTCTATGCAACTGGCACAAGTTTGTTTGACGCAACTGGCACAAGTTTGTTTGACGCAACTGGTACAAGTTTGTTTGATGCAACTGGCACAAGATTGTTCTACACAACTGGCACAAGTTTGTTGGATGCAGCTGACACAAGTTTGTTCGACGAAACTGGCCTAAGTTTTTTTTACGCAAGTGGCACAAGTTTGTTAGACGCAACTGGCACAAGTTTGTTTGACGCAATTGGCACAAGTTTTTTCGACTCAATTGGCACAAGTTTGTTTGGCGCAACTGGAACAAGTTTGTTTGACGCAACTGGCACAAGTTTGTTTGACGCAACTGGCAATAGTTTGTTTGATGCAACTGGCACAAGTTTATTTTACGCAACTGGCACAAGTTTTCTCGATGAAACTGGCACAAGTTTGTTCGCTGTAACTGGCATAAGTTTGTTCGACGCAACTGGCACAAGTTTGTTTGACGCAACTGACACAAGTTTGTTCTACATAACTGGCACAAGTTTGTTCTATGCAACTGGCACAAGTTTGTTCTACGCAACTGGCACAAGTTTGTTCGACGCAACTGGCACAAGTTTGTTCGACGCAACTGGCACAAGTTTGTTCGATGCAACTGGCACATGTTTGTTCAACACATCTGGGACAAGATTGTTTGACACAACTGGCATAAGTTTGTTTTCGCAACTTTTACAAGTTTGTTTGATGCAACTGGCACAAGTTTGTTTGATGGAACTGTCAAAAGTTTGTTTGGCGCAACTGGCACAAGTTTGTTTGACGCAACGGGCACAAGTTTGTTCGACGCAACTGGCAAAAGTTTGTTTGACGCAACTGGCACAAGGTTCATCTACGCAACTGGCACAAGTTTGTTCTACGCAACTGGCACAAGTTTGTTTGACGCAACTGGCACAAGTTTGTTCGACGCAACTGGCACAAGTTTGTTTGACGCAAGAGGCACAAGTTTGTGTGACGCAACTGGCACAAGTTTGTTTGACGCAACTGGCACAAGTTTTTTTTGACGCAACTGGCACAAGTTTTCTCGACGCAACTGACACAAGTTTGTTTAATGTAACTGGCACAAGTGTGTTCGACGCAACTGGCACAAGTATCTTCGACGTAACTGGCACAAGTTTGTTTGACGCAACTGGCACAAGTTTCTTCGACGCAACTGGCATAAGTTTGTTCGACGTAACTGGCACAAGTTTGTTTCATGCAACTGGCACAAGTTTGTTCTACGCAACTGGCACAAGTTTGTTCTATGCAACTGGCACTAGTTTGTTCTATGTAACTGGCATAAGTTTGTTTGACGCAACTGGCACAAGTTTGTTCTACGCAACTGGTACAAGTTTGTTCGACGCAACTGGCACAAGTTTGTTCGACGCAACTGGTAAAAGTTTCTTCGACGCAACTGGCACAAGTTTGTTCGAACTAACTAGCAAAAGTTTCTTTGACACAACTGGCACAAGTTTGTTCGACGCAACTGGCGCAAGTTTGTTTGACGCAACTGGCACAAGTTTGTTTGACGCAACTGGCACAAGGTTGTTCTACGCAACTGGCAGAAGTTTGTTCTACGCAACTGGCACAAGTTTGTTTGACGCAACTGGCACAAGTTTGTTCTACGCAACTGGCACAAGTTTGTTCGACGCAACTGGCACAAGTTTGTTAGACGCAACTGGTAAAAGTTTCTTCGACGCAACTGGCACAAGTTTGTTCGAACTAACTAGCAAAAGTTTGTTTGACACAACTGGCACAAGTTTGTTCGACGCAACTGGCGCGAGTTTGTTTGACGCAACTGGCACAAGTTTGTTTGACAAAACTGGCACAAGGTTGTTCTACGCAACTGGCAGAAGTTTGTTCTACGCAACTGAAACAAGTTTGTTTGACGCAACTGGCACAAGTTTGTTCTACGCAACTGGCACAAGTTTGTTCGATGCAACTGGCACAAGTTTGTTCACCGCAACTGGCCCAAGTTTGTTTGACGCAACTGGCACAAGTTTGTTTGACGCGACTGGCACAAGTTTGTTTGACGCAACTGGCACAAGTTTTTTTGACGCAACTGGCACAAGTTTTCTCGACGAAACTGGCACAAGTTTTTTCGCAGTAACTGGCACAAGTTTGTTTGACGCAACTGGCACAAGTTTGTTTGACGCAACTGGCACAAGTTTGTTCTACATAACTGGCACAAGTTTGTTCTACGCAACTGGCACAAGTTTGTTCTACGCATCTGGCACAAGTTTGTTCTATGCAACTGGCACTAGTTTGTTCTATGCAACTGGCACAAGTTTGTTTGACGCAACTGGCACAAATTTGTTCTACCCAATTGATACAAGTTTGTTCGACGCAACTGGCACAAGTCTGTTTGACACAATTGGCACAAGTTTGTTTGACGCAACTGGCACAAGTTTGTTTGACGCAACTGGCACAAGTTTGTTCTACCCAACTGACACAAGTTTGTTCTATGCAACTGACACAAGTTTGTTTGACACAACTGGCAGAAGGTTGTTCAACGCAATTGGCACAAGTTTGTTTGACGCAACTGGCGCAAGTTTGTTCGACGCAACTGGCACAAGGTTGTTCGACGCAACTGACACAAGTTTGTTTGATGCAACTGGCACAAATTTGTTTAATGCAACTGGCACAAGTTTGTTCGACCCAACTGGCACAAGTTTGTTTGACGCAACTGGCACAAGTTTGTTTGACGCAACTGGCACAAGCTTGTTTGACACAACTGGCACAAGTTTGTTTGACGCAACTGGCACAAGGTTGTTCTACGAAACTGGCACAAGTTTGTTCTACGCAACTGGCACAAGTTTGTTTGATGCAACTGGCACAAGTTTGTTTGATTCAACTGGCAGAAGTTTGTTTGACGCAACTGGCACAAGTTTGTTCGGCGCAACTGGCCCAAGTTTGTTTGAAGCAACTGGCACAAGTTTGTTAGACGCAACTGACACAAGTTTCTTCGCTGTAACTGGAACAAGTTTTTTCGACTCAATTGGCAGAAGTTTGTTTGACGCAACTGGCACAAGTTTCTTTGACGCAACTGGCACAAGTTTATTTGACGCAACTGGCACAAGTTTTCTCGACGCAACTGGCACAAGTTTGTTCAACATAACTGGCACAGGTTTGTTCGACGCAACTGGCACAAGTTTGTTTGACGCAACTGGCACAAGTCTTTTTGACGCAACTGGCTCAAGTTTTCTCGACACAACTGGCACAAGTTTGTTCGCCGTAACTGGCACATCTTTGTTCGATGCCACTGGCACAAGTTTGTTCGAAGCAACTGGCACAAGTTTGTTTGACGCATCTGGCACTAATTTGTTCTATGCAACTGGCACAAGTTTGTTCTACGCAACTGGCACAAGTTTGTTGTATGCAACTGGCACTAGTTTGATCTACGCAACTGGCACAAGTTTGTTGGATGCAACTGGCACAAGTTTCTTCTACGCAACTGGCAAAAGTTTGTTGGACACAACTGGCTCAAGTTTGTTCTATGCAACTGGCACAAGTTTGTTCTATGCAACTGGCACAAGTTTGTTCGACGCAACTGGCACAAGTTTGTTCGACGCAACTGGCACAAGTTTGTTCGACGCAACTGGCACAAGTTTGTTTGATGCAACTGGCACATGTTTGTTCAACACATCTGGCACAAGATTGTTTGACACAACTGGCATAAGTTTGTTTTTGCAACTTGTACAAGTTTGTTTGACGCAACTGGCACAAGTTTGTTTGACGGAACTGTCACAAGTTTGTTTGGCGCAACTGGCACATGTTTGTTTGACGCAACTGGCACAAGTTTGTTCGACGCAACTGGCACAAGTTTGTTTGACGCAACTGGCACAAGTTTGTTCGACGCAACTGGCACAAGTTTGTTCGACGCAACTGGCACAAGTTTGTTCGACGCAACTGGCACAAGTTTGTTCGATGCAACTGGCACATGTTTGTTCAACACATCTGGCACAAGATTGTTTGACACAACTGGCATAACTTTGTTTTTGCAACTTGTACAAGTTTGTTTGACGCAACTGGCACAAGTTTGTTTGACGGAACTGTCACAAGTTTGTTTGGCGCAACTGGCACAAGTTTGTTTGACGCAACTGGCACAAGTTTGTTCGACGCAACTGGCACAAGTTTGTTTGACGCAACTGGCACAAGTTTGTTTGACGCAACTGGCAAAAGGTTGTTCTATGCAACTGGCACTAGTTTGTTCTACGCAACTGGCACAAGTTTGTTTGACGCAACTGGCACAAGTTTATTTGACGCAACTGGCACAAGTTTGTTTGACGCAAGAGGCACAAGTTTGTGTGACGCAACTGGCACAAGTTTGTTTGACGCAACTGGAACAAGTTTTTTTTGACGCAACTGGCACAAGTTTTCTCGACGCAACTGACACAAGTTTGTTTAATTTAACTGGCACAAGTGTGTTCGACGCAACTGGCACAAGTATGTTCGACGTAACTCGCACAAGTTTGTTTGACACAACTGGCACAAGTTTCTTCGACGCAACTGGCACAAGTTTGTTCGACGCAACTGGCACAAGTTTGTTTCATGCAACTGGCACAAGTTTGTTCTACGCAACTGGCACAAGTTTGTTCTATGCAACTGGCACTAGTTTGTTCTATGCAACTGGCATAAGTTTGTTTGACCCAACTGGCACAAGTTTGTTCTACGCAACTGGTACAAGTTTGTTCGACGCAACTGGCACAAGTTTGTTCAACGCAACTGGTAAAAGTTTCTTCGACGCAACTGGCACAAGTTTGTTCGAACTAAGTGGCAAAAGTTTGTTTGACACAACTGGCACAAGTTTGTTCGACGCAACTGGCACAGGTTTATTTGACGCAACTGGCACAAATTTGTTTGACGCAACTGGCACAAGGTTGTTCTACGCAACTGGCAGAAGTTTGTTCTATGCAACTGGCACAAGTTTGTTTAACGCAACTAGCACAAGTTTGTTCTACGCAACTGGAACAAGTTTGTTCGATGCAACTGGCACTAGTTTGTTCACCGCAACTGGCCCAAGTTTGTTTGACGCAACTGGCACAAGTTTGTTAGACGCAACTGGCACAAGATTGTTCGACGCAACTGGCACAAGTTTCTTCGACTCAATTGGCACAAGTTTGTTTGACGCAACTGGCACAAGTTTGTTTGACGCAACTGTCACAAGTTTGTTTGACTCAACTGGCACAAGTTTGTTTAGCACAACTGGCACGAGTTTATTTGACCCACTGGCACAAGTTTGTTTGACGCAACTGGAACAAGTTTTTTTTGACGCAACTGGAACAAGTTTTTTTTGACGCAACTGGCACAAGTTTTCTCGACGCAACTGACACAAGTTTGTTTAATGTAACTGGCACAAGTGTGTTCGACGCAACTGGCACAAGTTTGTTCGACGCCACTGGCACAAGTTTGTTCGAAGCAACTGGCACAAGTTTGTTTGACGCATCTGGCACTAATTTGTTCTATGCAACTGGCACAAGTATGTTCTACACAACTGGCACAAGTTTGTTCTATGTTACTTGCAAACTTCGTTCTACGCAACTGGCACAAGTTTGTTCTCTGTTACTTGCAAACTTCGTTCTACGCAACTAGCACAAGTTTGTTCTACGCAACTGGCACAAGTTTGTTCTATGCAACTGTCACAAGTTTGTTCTACGCAAATGGCACAAGTTTGTTCTATGCAACTGGCACAAGTTTGTTCTACGCAACTGGCACAAGTTTGTTCTATGCTACTGGCAAAAGTTTGTTCTACGCAACTGGCACAAGTTTATTCTACGCATCTGGCACAAGTTTGTTCTATCCAACTGGCACTAGTTTGTTCTACGCAACTGGCACAAGTTTTTTTTGACGCAACTGGCACAAGTTTGTTCTACCCAACTGACACAAGTTTGTTTGACACAACTATCAGAAGTTTGTTCAACGCAACTGGCACAAGTTTGTTTGACGCAACTGGCGCAAATTTGTTCGAGGCAACTGGCACAAGTTTGTTGGATACAACTGGCACAAGTTTGTTTAACACAACTGGCACAAGTTTGTTCAACCCAACTGGCACAAGTTTGTTTGACGCAACTGGCACAAGTTTGGTTGACGCAACTGGCACAAGTTTGTTTGACACAACTGGCACAAGTTTGTTTGACGCAACTGGCACAAGGATTTTCTACGCAACTGGCACATGTTTGTTCTACGCAACTGGCACAAGTTTGTTTGTTGCAACTGGCACAAGTTTTTTTGATGCAACTGGCAGAAGTTTGTTTGACGCAACTGGCACAAGTTTGTTCGATGCAATTGGCACAAGTTTGTTTGACGCAACTGGCATAAGTTTGTTAGACGCAACTGGCACAAGTTTGTTCGAGGTAACTGGCACAATTTTTTTTTACTCAATTGGCACAAGTTTGTTTGACGCAACTGGCACAAGTTTGTTTGACGCAACTGGCACAAGTTTGTTTGCCGCAACTGGCACAAGTTTTTTTGACGCAACTGGCACAAGTTTTCTTGACGCAACTGGCACAAGTTTGTTCGCCGTAACTGGCACAAGTTTGTTCGACGCAACTGGCACAAGTTTGTTCGAAGCAACTGGCACAAGTTTGTTTGACGCAAGTGGCACAAGTTTGTTCTATGCATCTGGCACAGGTTTGTTCTACGCAACTGGCACAAGTTTGTTCTACGCAACTGGCACAAGTTTGTTCTACACAACTGGCACAAGTTTGTTGTATGCAACTGGCACTAGTTTGTTCTACGCAACTGGCATAAGTTTGTTTGACGCAACTGGCACAAGTTTGTTCTACGCAACTGGCACAAGTTTGTTGGACGCAACTGGCACAAGTTTGTTCTACGCAACTGGCACAATTTTGTTGGACGCAACTGGCACAAGTTTGTTCGACGCAACTGTCACAAATTTGTTCAACACAACTGGCACAAGTTTGTTCGACGCAACTGGCACAAGTTTGTTTGATGCAACTGGCACAAGTTTGTTCGAAGCAACTGGCACAAGTTTGTTCGACGCAAGTGGCACAAGTTTGTTTGACGCAACTGCACCAGTTTGTTTTCGCAACTTGTACAAGTTTGTTTGACGCAACTGGCACAAGTTTGTTTGACGCAACTGGCACAAGTTTCTTTGGCGCAACTGGCACAAGTTTGTTTGACGCAACTGGCACAAGTTTGTTTCACTCAACTGGCACAAGATTGTTCGACCCAACTGGCACAAGTTTGTTTGGCGCAACTGGCACAAGTTTGTTTGATGCAACTGGCACAAGGTTGTTCTATGCAACTGGCACAAGTTTGTTCTATGCAACTGGCACAAGTTTGTTTGACGCAACTGGCACAAGTTTGTTCCACGCAACTGGCACAAGTTTGTTCTACGCAACTGGCACAAGTTTGTTCTACGCAACTCTGACTAGTTTGTTGTACACAACTGGCACAAGTTTGTTTGACACAACTGGCACAAGTCTGTTCAACGCAAATGGCAAAAGTTTGTTCTACGCATCTGGGACACGTTTGTTCTCTGCAACTGGCACTAGTTTGTTCTAGGCAACTGGCACAAATTTGTTTGACGCAACTGGCACATGTTTGTTCTACCCAACTGGCACAAGTTTGTTTGACGCAACTGGCACAAGTTTGTTGTACGCAACTGGCACAAGTTTGTTTGACACAACTGGCACAAGTTTGTTCTAAGCAACTGGCACAAGTTTGTTCGACGGAACTGGCACAAGTTTGTTAGACGCAACTGGCACAAGTTTGTTCGACGCAACTGGCACAATGTTTTTCGATGCAACTGGTACAAGTTTGTTTAGCGTAACTGGCACAAGTTTCTTAGACCCAACTGGCACAAGTTTGTTTGACGCAACTGGCACAAGTTTGTTCAACGCAACTGGCACAAGTTTGTTTGACACAACTGGCAAAAGTTTGTTTGACGCAACTGGCACAAGTTTGTTCTACGCAACATGCACAAGTTTGTTCTACGCAACTGGTACATGTTTGTTTGACGCAACTGGCACAAGTTTGTTCTATGGAACTGGCACTAGTTTGTTTGATGCAACTGGCACAAGTTTGTTCGACGCAACTGGCCCAAGTTTGTTTGACGCAACTGGCACAAGTTTGTTAGACGCAACTGCCACAAGTTTGTTCGATGCAACTGGCACAAGTTTTTTCGACTCAATTGGCTGAAGTTTGTTTGACACAACTGGCCCAAGTTTGTTTGGCGCCACTGGCACAAGTTTGTTTGACGTAACTGGCACAAGTTTGTTTGACGCAACTGGCACAAGTTTATTTGACGCAACTGGCACAAGTTTTCTCGACGCAACTGGCACAAGTTTGTTCGACGCAACTGGCACAATTTTGTTTGATGCAACTGGCACAAGTTTCTTTGACGAAACTGGCACAAGTTTGTTCGACGCAACTGGCACAAGTTTGTTTGACGCAATTGGCACAAGTTTGTTCTACGCAACTGGCACAAGTTTGTTCTATGCCACTGGCACTAGTTTGTTCTACGCAACTGGCATAAGTTTGTTTGACGCAACTGGCACAAGTTTGTTCTACGCAAATGGCACAAGTTTGTTCGACGCAACTGGCACAAGGTTGTTCTACGCAGCTGGCACAAGTTTGTTCTACACAACTGGCACAAGTTTGCTTGACGCAACTGGCACAAGTTTTTTTTACGCAACTGGCATAAGTTTGTTCGATGCCACTGGCACAAGTTTGTTCGACGCAACTGGTCCAAGTTTTTTTTATGCAACTGGCACAAGTTTTTTTGACGCAACTGGCACAAGGTTGTTCTACGCAACATGTACAAGTTTGTTCTACGCAAATGGCACAAGTTTGACGCAATTGGAACAAGTTTGTTTGACGCAACTGGCACAAGTTTGTTTGACGCAACTGGCACCAGTTTGTTTGACGCAAATGGCACAAGTTTGTTAATGCAACTGCCACAAGTTTGTTCGACGCAACTGGCACAAGTTTGTTCGACGCAACTGGCACAAGTTTGTTTGACGCAATTGGCACAAGTTTGTTTGACGCAACTGGCACAAGTTTGTTTGACGCAACTGGCACAAGGTTGTTCTATGCAACCGGCACAAGTTTGTTCTATGCAACTGGCACAAGTTTGTTTGACGCAACTGGCACAAGTTTGTTTGACGCAACTGGTACAAGTTTGTTTGATGCAACTGGCACAAGATTGTTCTACACAACTGGCACAAGTTTGTTGGATGCAACTGACACAAGTTTGTTCGACGAAACTGGCCTAAGTTTTTTTGACGCAACTGGCACAAGTTTGTTAGACGCAACTGGCACAAGTTTGTTCGATGCAACTGGCACAAGTTTTTTCGACTCAATTGGCACAAGTTTGTTTGGCGCAACTGGAACAAGTTTGTTTGACGCAACTGGCACAAGTTTGTTTGACGCAACTGGCAATAGTTTGTTTGATGCAACTGGCACAAGTTTATTTTACGCAACTGGCACAAGTTTTCTCGATGAAACTGGCACAAGTTTGTTCGCTGTAACTGGCATAAGTTTGTTCAACGCAACTGGCACAAGTTTGTTTGACGCAACTGACACAAGTTTGTTCTACATAACTGGCACAAGTTTGTTCTATGCAACTGGCACAAGTTTGTTCTACGCAACTGGCACAAGTTTGTTTGACGCAACTGGCACAAGTTTGTTTGACGCAACTGGCACAAGTTTGTTTGATGCAACTGGCACAAGTTTGTTTGACGCAAGTGGCACAGGGTTGTTCTATGCAACTGGCACAAGTTTGTTTGACGCAACTGGCACAAGTTTGTTTGATGCAACAGGCAGAATTTTTTCTATATAACTGGCACAAGTTTGTTGTACACAACTGGCACAACTTTGTTTGACACAACTGGCACAAGTTTGTTCTAAGCACCTGGCACAAGATTGTTAGACGGAACTGGCGCAAGTTTGTTCGACGCAACTGGCACAAGTTTGTTCGACGCAACTGGCACAAATTTGTACGACGCAACTGGTACAAGTTTGTT
The DNA here is from genome assembly GCA_039081455.1 of Macrobrachium rosenbergii. Lineage (NCBI taxonomy): Eukaryota > Metazoa > Arthropoda > Malacostraca > Decapoda > Palaemonidae > Macrobrachium > Macrobrachium rosenbergii. The sequence goes on along the minus strand of JANJGK010000180.1, from coordinate 488,123 downwards.
TAACGTAACTGGCACAAGTTTGTTCGAACCAACTGGCAAAAGTTTGTTTCACACGACTGGCACAAGTTTGTTCGATGCAACTGGCACAAGTTTGTTTGACGCAACTGGCACAAGTTTGTTTGACGCAACTGGCACAAGATTTTTCTACGCAACATGTACAAGTTTGTTCTACGCAACTGGCACAATTTTGTTTGACGCAACTGGCACAAGTTTGTTTTATGCAACTATTACTAGTTTGTTCGATGCAACTTGCACAAGTTTGTTTGACGCAACTGGCACAAGTTTCTTAGACGCAACTGGCACAAGTTTGTTCAAAGCAACTGGCACAAGTTTTTTCGAATCAATTGGCACAAGTTTGTTTGAGGCAACTGGCACAAGTTTGTTTGACGCAACTGGCACAAGTTTGTTTGACGCAACTAGCACAAGTTTGTTTGACGTAACTGGCACAAGTTTATTTGACGCAACTGGCACAACTTTTCTCGATGCAGCTGGCACAAGTTTGTTCGCCGTAACTGGCACAAGTTTGTTTGACGCAACTTACACAAGTTTATTTGATGCAACTGGCTCAAGTTTCTCGACACAAATGGCACAAGTTTGTTCGCCGTAACTGGCACAAGTTTGTTCGACGCAACTGGCACAAGTTTGTTCGATGCAACTGGCACAAGTTTGTTTGACGCAACTGGCACAAGTTTCTTTGACGCAACTGGCACAAGTTTCTTCGACGCAACTGGCACAAAATTGTTTGATGGAATTGGCACAAGTTTGTTCTACTCAACTGGCACAAGTTTGTTCTCTGCAACTGGCACTAGTTTGTTTTACGCAACTGGCATAGGTTTGTTTGACGCAACTGGCACAAGTTTGTTCTACTAACTAGCCCAAGTTTGTTCGACGCAACTGGCACAAGTTTGTTCTACGCAACTAGCACAAGTTTGTTTGACGCAACTGGCACAAGTTTGTTCGATGCAACTGGCACAAGTTTGTTGGATGCCACTGGCACAAGTTTGTTCGACGTAACTGGCACAAGTTTTTTCGACTTAATTGGCATAAGTTTGTTTGACGCAATTGGCACAAGTTTGTTTGACGCAACTTGCACAAGTTTGTTTGACACAACTGGCACAAGTTTATTTGACGCAACTGGCACAAGTTTTCTCGACACAACTGGCACAAGTTTGTTCGCCGTAACTGGCACAGGTTTGTTCGACGCGACTGGCACAAGTTTTTTTGATGCAACTGGCACAAGTTTTTTCGACGCAACTGGCACAAGTTTTCTCGACGCAACTGGCACAAGTTTGTTCGCCGTAACTGGCACAAGTTTGTTCGACGCCACTGGCAGAAGTTTGTTCGAAGCAACTGGCACAAGTTTGTTTGACGCAACTGGCACTAATTTGTTCTATGCAACCGGCACAAGTTTGTTCTACGCAACTGGCACAAGTTTGTTCTACGCAACTGGCACAAGTTTGTCGTATGCAACTGGCTCTAGTTTGTTCTACGCAACTGGCATAAGTTTGTTTGACGCAACTGGCACAAGTTTGTTCTACGCAACTGGCACAAGTTTGTTGCACGCAACTGGCACAAGTTTCTTCTACGCAACCGGCACAAGTTTGTTCGACGCAACTGGCACAAGTTTGTTCGACGCAACTGGCACAAGTTTGTTCGACGCAACTGGCACAAGTTTGTTCGATGCAAATGGCACATGTTTGTTCAACACATCTGGCACAAGATTGTTTGACGCAACTGGCATAAGTTTGTTTTCGCAACTTGTACAAGTTTGTTTGACGCAACTGGCACAAGTTTGTTTGACACAACTGGCATAAGTTTGTTTGGCGCAACTGACACAAGTTTGTTTGACGCAACTGGCACAAGTTTGTCCGACGCAACTGGCACAAGTTTGTTTGACGCAACTGGCACAAGTTTGTTTGACGCAACTGGCACAAGGTTCTTCTACGCAACTGGCACAAGTTTGTTCTACGCAACTGGCACAAGTTTGTTTGATGCAACTGGCACAAGTTTGTTCGACACAACTGGCACAAGTTTGTTTGACGCAACTGGCACAAGTTTGTTAGACGCAACTGGCACAAGTTTGTTCGACGTAACAGGCACAAGTTTTTTCGAGTCAATAGGCACAAGTTTGTGTGATGCAACTGGCACAAGTTTGTTTGACGCAACTGGCACAAGTTTTTTTTGACGCAACTGGCACAAGTTTTCTCGACGCAACTGGCACAAGTTTGTTTAATGTAACTGGCACAAGTTTGTTTAATGTAACTGGCACAAGTTTGTTTAATGTAACTGGCACAAGTTTGTTTAATGTAACTGGCACAAGTTTGTTCGACGCAACTGGCACAAGTATGTTCGACGCAACTGGCACAAGTTTGTTTGGCGCAACTGGCACAAGTTTCTTCAATTCAACTGGCACAAGTTTGTTCGACGCAACTGGCACAAGTTTGTTTGGCGCAACTGGCACAAGTTTGTTCTACGCAACTGGCACAAGTTTGTTCTATGCAACTGGCACTAGTTTGTTCTATGCAACTGGCATAAGTTTGTGTGACGCAACTGGCACAAGTTTGTTCTACGCAACTGGTACAAGTTTGTTTGATGCAACTGGCACAAGATTGTTCTACGCAACTGGCACAAGTTTGTTGGATGCAACTGACACAAGTTTGTTCGACGAAACTGGCCTAAGTTTTTTTGACGCAACTGGCTCAAGTTTGTTCGACGCAACTGGCACAAGTTTTTTCGACTCAATTGGCACAAGTTTGTTTGGCGCAACTGGAACAAGTTTGTTCAACGCAACTGGCACAAGTTTGTTTGACGCAACTGGCACAAGTTTGTTTGATGCAACTGGCACAAGTTTATTTTACGCAACTGGCACAAGTTTTCTCGATGAGACTGGCACAAGTTTGTTCGCTGTAACTGGCATAAGTTTGTTCGACGCAACTGGCCCAAGTTTGTTTGACGCAACTGGCACAAGTTTGTTCTACATAACTGGCACAAGTTTGTTCTATGCAACTGGCACAAGTTTGTTCTATGCAACTGGCACAAGTTTGTTCGACGCAACTGGCACAAGTTTGTTTGACGCAACTGGCACAAGTTTGTTCTACGCAACTGGCACAAGTTTGTTTGACGCAACTGGCACAAGGCTGTTCTATGCAACTGGCACAAGTTTGTTCTATACAACTGGCACAAGTTTGTTTGACGCAACTGGCACAAGTTTGTTTGATGCAACAGGCAGAATTTTGTTCTACATAACTGGCACAAGTTTGTTGTACACAACTGGCACATGTTTGTTCTACCCAACTGGCACAAGTTTGTTCGACGCAACTGGCACAAGTTTGTTCTACACAACTGGCACAAGTTTGTTTGACACAAGTGACACAAGTTTGTTCTAAACACCTGGCACAAGTTTGTTCGACGGAACTGGCACAAGTTTGTTCAACGCAACTGGCACAAGTTTGTTCGGCGCAACTGGCACAAGTTTGTTCGACGCAACTAGCACAAGTTTGTTCGATGCAACTGGCACATGTTTGTTCAACACATCTGGCACAAGATTGTTTGACACAACTGGCATAAGTTTGTTTTCGCAACTTGTACAAGTTTGTTTGACGTAACTGGCACAAGTTTGTTTGACGGAACTGTCACAAGTTTGTTTGGCGCAACTGGCAAAAGTTTTTTTGACGCAACTGGCACAAGTTTGTTCGACGCAACTGGCACAAGTTTGTTTGACGCAACTGGCACAAGTTTGTTTGACGCAACTGGCAAAAGGTTGTTCTATGCAACTGGCACAAGTTTGTTCTACGCAACTGGCACAAGTTTGTTTGACGCAACTGGCACAAGTTTGTTCGACGCAACTGGCACAAGTTTGTTTGACGCAAGAGGCACAAGTTTGTGTGACGCAACTGGCACAAGTTTGTTTGACGCAACTGGAACAGGTTTTTTTTGACGCAACTGGCACAAGTTTTCTCGACGCAACTGACACAAGTTTGTTTAATGTAACTGGCACAAGTGTGTTCGACGCAACTGGCACAAGTATGTTCGACGTAACTCGCACAAGTTTGTTTGACACAACTGGCACAAGTTTCTTTGACGCAACTGGCACAAGTTTGTTCGACGCAACTGGCACAAGTTTGTTTCATGCAACTGGCACAAGTTTGTTCTACGCATCTGGCACAAGTTTGTTCTATGCAACTGACACTAGTTTGTTCTATGCAACTGGCATAAGCTTGTTTGACCCAACTGGCACAAGTTTGTTCTACGCAACTGGTACAAGTTTGTTCGACGCAACTGGCACAAGTTTGTTCGACGCAACTGGTAAAAGTTTCTTCGACGCAACTGGCACAAGTTTTTTCGAACTAACTGGCAAAAGTTTGTTTGACACAACTGGCACAAGTTTGTTCGACGCAACTGGCACAGGTTTGTTTGACGCAACTGGCACAAATTTGTTTGACGCAACTGGCACAAGGTTGTTCTACGCAACTGGCAGAAGTTTGTTCTATGCAACTGGCACAAGTTTGTTTAACGCAACTGGCACAAGTTTGTTCTACGCAACTGGCACAAGTTTGTTCGATGCAACTGGCACAAGTTTGTTCACCGCAACTGGCTCAAGTTTGTTTGACGCAACTGGCACAAGTTTGTTAGACGCAACTGGCACAAGATTGTTCGACGCAACTGGCACAAGTTTCTTCGACTCAATTGGCACAAGTTTGTTTGACGCAACTGGCACAAGTGTGTTTGACGCAACTGTCACAAGTTTGTTTGACTCAACTGGCACAAGTTTGTTTAGCACAACTGGCACAAGTTTATTTGACCCACTGGCACAAGTTTGTTTGACGCAACTGGAACAAGTTTTTTTTATGCAACTGGAACAAGTTTTTTTTGACGCAACTGGCACAAGTTTTCTCGACGCAACTGACACAAGTTTGTTTAATGTAACTGGCACAAGTGTGTTCGACGCAACTGGCACAAGTTTGTTCGACGCCACTGGCACAAGTTTGTTCGAAGCAAATGGCACAAGTTTGTTTGACGCATCTGGCACTAATTTGTTCTATGCAACTGGCACAAGTATGTTCTACACAACTGGCACAAGTTTGTTCTATGTTACTTGCAAACTTCGTTCTACGCAACTGGCACAAGTTTGTTGTCTGTTACTTGCAAACTTCGTTCTACGCAACTGGCACAAGTTTGTTGTCTGTTACTTGCAAACTTCGTTCTACGCAACTGGCACAAGTTTGTTGTCTGTTACTTGCAAACTTCGTTCTACGCAACTGGCACAAGTTTGTTCTACGCAACTGGCACAAGTTTGTTCTACGCAACTGGCACAAGTTTGTTCTACGCATATGGCACAAGTTTGTTCTATGCAACTGGCACAAGTTTGTTCTACGTAACTGGCACAAGTTTGTTCTATGCTACTGGCAAAAGTTTGTTCTACGCAACTGGCACAAGTTTATTCTACGCATCTGGCACAAGTTTGTTCTATCCAACTGGCACTAGTTTGTTCTACGCAACTGGCACAAGTTTTTTTTGACGCAACTGGCACAAGTTTGTTCTACCCAACTGACACAAGTTTGTTTGACACAACTATCAGAAGTTTGTTCAACGCAACTGACACAAGTTTGTTTGACGCAACTGGCGCAAATTTGTTCGAGGCAACTGGCACAAGTTTGTTGGATACAACTGGCACAAGTTTGTTTAACACAACTGGCACAAGTTTGTTCAACCCAACTGGCACAAGTTTGTTTGACGCAACTGGCACAAGTTTGGTTGACGCAACTGGCACAAGTTTGTTTGACGCAACTGGCACAAGTTTGTTTGACGCAACTGGCACAAGGATTTTCTAAGCAACTGGCACATGTTTGTTCTACGCAACTGGCACAAGTTTGTTTGTTGCAACTGGCACAAGTTTTTTTGATGCAACTGGCAGAAGTTTGTTTGACGCAACTGGCACAAGTTTGTTCGACGCAACTAGCACAAGTTTGTTTGACGCAACTGGCACAAGTTTGTTCGATGCAACTGGCACAAGTTTGTTGGATGCCACTGGCACAAGTTTGTTCGACGTAACTGGCACAAGTTTTTTCGACTTAATTGGCATAAGTTTGTTTGACGCAATTGGCACAAGTTTGTTTGACGCAACTTGCACAAGTTTGTTTGACACAACTGGCACAAGTTTATTTGACGCAACTGGCACAAGTTTTCTCGACACAACTGGCACAAGTTTGTTCGCCGTAACTGGCACAGGTTTGTTCGACGCGACTGGCACAAGTTTTTTTGATGCAACTGGCACAAGTTTTTTCGACGCAACTGGCACAAGTTTTCTCGACGCAACTGGCACAAGTTTGTTCGCCGTAACTGGCACAAGTTTGTTCGACGCCACTGGCAGAAGTTTGTTCGAAGCAACTGGCACAAGTTTGTTTGACGCAACTGGCACTAATTTGTTCTATGCAACCGGCACAAGTTTGTTCTACGCAACTGGCACAAGTTTGTTCTACGCAACTGGCACAAGTTTGTCGTATGCAACTGGCTCTAGTTTGTTCTACGCAACTGGCATAAGTTTGTTTGACGCAACTGGCACAAGTTTGTTCTACGCAACTGGCACAAGTTTGTTGCACGCAACTGGCACAAGTTTCTTCTACGCAACCGGCACAAGTTTGTTCGACGCAACTGGCACAAGTTTGTTCGACGCAACTGGCACAAGTTTGTTCGACGCAACTGGCACAAGTTTGTTCGATGCAAATGGCACATGTTTGTTCAACACATCTGGCACAAGATTGTTTGACGCAACTGGCATAAGTTTGTTTTCGCAACTTGTACAAGTTTGTTTGACGCAACTGGCACAAGTTTGTTTGACACAACTGGCATAAGTTTGTTTGGCGCAACTGACACAAGTTTGTTTGACGCAACTGGCACAAGTTTGTCCGACGCAACTGGCACAAGTTTGTTTGACGCAACTGGCACAAGTTTGTTTGACGCAACTGGCACAAGGTTCTTCTACGCAACTGGCACAAGTTTGTTCTACGCAACTGGCACAAGTTTGTTTGATGCAACTGGCACAAGTTTGTTCGACACAACTGGCACAAGTTTGTTTGACGCAACTGGCACAAGTTTGTTAGACGCAACTGGCACAAGTTTGTTCGACGTAACAGGCACAAGTTTTTTCGAGTCAATAGGCACAAGTTTGTGTGATGCAACTGGCACAAGTTTGTTTGACGCAACTGGCACAAGTTTTTTTTGACGCAACTGGCACAAGTTTTCTCGACGCAACTGGCACAAGTTTGTTTAATGTAACTGGCACAAGTTTGTTCGACGCAACTGGCACAAGTATGTTCGACGCAACTGGCACAAGTTTGTTTGGCGCAACTGGCACAAGTTTCTTCAATTCAACTGGCACAAGTTTGTTCGACGCAACTGGCACAAGTTTGTTTGGCGCAACTGGCACAAGTTTGTTCTACGCAACTGGCACAAGTTTGTTCTATGCAACTGGCACTAGTTTGTTCTATGCAACTGGCATAAGTTTGTGTGACGCAACTGGCACAAGTTTGTTCTACGCAACTGGTACAAGTTTGTTTGATGCAACTGGCACAAGATTGTTCTACGCAACTGGCACAAGTTTGTTGGATGCAACTGACACAAGTTTGTTCGACGAAACTGGCCTAAGTTTTTTTGACGCAACTGGCTCAAGTTTGTTCGACGCAACTGGCACAAGTTTTTTCGACTCAATTGGCACAAGTTTGTTTGGCGCAACTGGAACAAGTTTGTTCAACGCAACTGGCACAAGTTTGTTTGACGCAACTGGCACAAGTTTGTTTGATGCAACTGGCACAAGTTTATTTTACGCAACTGGCACAAGTTTTCTCGATGAGACTGGCACAAGTTTGTTCGCTGTAACTGGCATAAGTTTGTTCGACGCAACTGGCCCAAGTTTGTTTGACGCAACTGGCACAAGTTTGTTCTACATAACTGGCACAAGTTTGTTCTATGCAACTGGCACAAGTTTGTTCTATGCAACTGGCACAAGTTTGTTCGACGCAACTGGCACAAGTTTGTTTGACGCAACTGGCACAAGTTTGTTCTACGCAACTGGCACAAGTTTGTTTGACGCAACTGGCACAAGGCTGTTCTATGCAACTGGCACAAGTTTGTTCTATACAACTGGCACAAGTTTGTTTGACGCAACTGGCACAAGTTTGTTTGATGCAACAGGCAGAATTTTGTTCTACATAACTGGCACAAGTTTGTTGTACACAACTGGCACATGTTTGTTCTACCCAACTGGCACAAGTTTGTTCGACGCAACTGGCACAAGTTTGTTCTACACAACTGGCACAAGTTTGTTTGACACAAGTGACACAAGTTTGTTCTAAACACCTGGCACAAGTTTGTTCGACGGAACTGGCACAAGTTTGTTCAACGCAACTGGCACAAGTTTGTTCGGCGCAACTGGCACAAGTTTGTTCGACGCAACTAGCACAAGTTTGTTCGATGCAACTGGCACATGTTTGTTCAACACATCTGGCACAAGATTGTTTGACACAACTGGCATAAGTTTGTTTTCGCAACTTGTACAAGTTTGTTTGACGTAACTGGCACAAGTTTGTTTGACGGAACTGTCACAAGTTTGTTTGGCGCAACTGGCAAAAGTTTTTTTGACGCAACTGGCACAAGTTTGTTCGACGCAACTGGCACAAGTTTGTTTGACGCAACTGGCACAAGTTTGTTTGACGCAACTGGCAAAAGGTTGTTCTATGCAACTGGCACAAGTTTGTTCTACGCAACTGGCACAAGTTTGTTTGACGCAACTGGCACAAGTTTGTTCGACGCAACTGGCACAAGTTTGTTTGACGCAAGAGGCACAAGTTTGTGTGACGCAACTGGCACAAGTTTGTTTGACGCAACTGGAACAGGTTTTTTTTGACGCAACTGGCACAAGTTTTCTCGACGCAACTGACACAAGTTTGTTTAATGTAACTGGCACAAGTGTGTTCGACGCAACTGGCACAAGTATGTTCGACGTAACTCGCACAAGTTTGTTTGACACAACTGGCACAAGTTTCTTTGACGCAACTGGCACAAGTTTGTTCGACGCAACTGGCACAAGTTTGTTTCATGCAACTGACACTAGTTTGTTCTACGCATCTGGCACAAGTTTGTTCTATGCAACTGACACTAGTTTGTTCTATGCAACTGGCATAAGCTTGTTTGACCCAACTGGCACAAGTTTGTTCTACGCAACTGGTACAAGTTTGTTCGACGCAACTGGCACAAGTTTGTTCGACGCAACTGGTAAAAGTTTCTTCGACGCAACTGGCACAAGTTTTTTCGAACTAACTGGCAAAAGTTTGTTTGACACAACTGGCACAAGTTTGTTCGACGCAACTGGCACAGGTTTGTTTGACGCAACTGGCACAAATTTGTTTGACGCAACTGGCACAAGGTTGTTCTACGCAACTGGCAGAAGTTTGTTCTATGCAACTGGCACAAGTTTGTTTAACGCAACTGGCACAAGTTTGTTCTACGCAACTGGCACAAGTTTGTTCGATGCAACTGGCACAAGTTTGTTCACCGCAACTGGCTCAAGTTTGTTTGACGCAACTGGCACAAGTTTGTTAGACGCAACTGGCACAAGATTGTTCGACGCAACTGGCACAAGTTTCTTCGACTCAATTGGCACAAGTTTGTTTGACGCAACTGGCACAAGTGTGTTTGACGCAACTGTCACAAGTTTGTTTGACTCAACTGGCACAAGTTTGTTTAGCACAACTGGCACAAGTTTATTTGACCCACTGGCACAAGTTTGTTTGACGCAACTGGAACAAGTTTTTTTTATGCAACTGGAACAAGTTTTTTTTGACGCAACTGGCACAAGTTTTCTCGACGCAACTGACACAAGTTTGTTTAATGTAACTGGCACAAGTGTGTTCGACGCAACTGGCACAAGTTTGTTCGACGCCACTGGCACAAGTTTGTTCGAAGCAAATGGCACAAGTTTGTTTGACGCATCTGGCACTAATTTGTTCTATGCAACTGGCACAAGTATGTTCTACACAACTGGCACAAGTTTGTTCTATGTTACTTGCAAACTTCGTTCTACGCAACTGGCACAAGTTTGTTGTCTGTTACTTGCAAACTTCGTTCTACGCAACTGGCACAAGTTTGTTCTCTGTTACTTGCAAACTTCGTTCTACGCAACTGGCACAAGTTTGTTCTACGCAACTGGCACAAGTTTGTTCTACGCAACTGGCACAAGTTTGTTCTACGCATATGGCACAAGTTTGTTCTATGCAACTGGCACAAGTTTGTTCTACGTAACTGGCACAAGTTTGTTCTATGCTACTGGCAAAAGTTTGTTCTACGCAACTGGCACAAGTTTATTCTACGCATCTGGCACAAGTTTGTTCTATCCAACTGGCACTAGTTTGTTCTACGCAACTGGCACAAGTTTTTTTTGACGCAACTGGCACAAGTTTGTTCTACCCAACTGACACAAGTTTGTTTGACACAACTATCAGAAGTTTGTTCAACGCAACTGACACAAGTTTGTTTGACGCAACTGGCGCAAATTTGTTCGAGGCAACTGGCACAAGTTTGTTGGATACAACTGGCACAAGTTTGTTTAACACAACTGGCACAAGTTTGTTCAACCCAACTGGCACAAGTTTGTTTGACGCAACTGGCACAAGTTTGGTTGACGCAACTGGCACAAGTTTGTTTGACGCAACTGGCACAAGTTTGTTTGACGCAACTGGCACAAGGATTTTCTAAGCAACTGGCACATGTTTGTTCTACGCAACTGGCACAAGTTTGTTTGTTGCAACTGGCACAAGTTTTTTTGATGCAACTGGCAGAAGTTTGTTTGACGCAACTGGCACAAGTTTGTTCGACGCAACTGGCACAAGTTTGTTTGACGCAACTGGCATAAGTTTGTTAGACGCAACTGGCACAAGTTTGTTCGAGGTAACTGTCACAAGTTTTTTTGACTCAATTGGCACAAGTTTATTTGACGCAACTGGCACAAGTTTGTTTGACACAACTGGCACAAGTTTGTTTGACGCAACTGGCACAAGTTTTTTTGACGCAACTGGCACAAGTTTTCTTGACGCAACTGGCACAAGTTTGTTCGACGCAACTGGCACAAGTTTGTATGACGCAACTGGCACAAGTTTTTTTGACGTAAGGTGCACAATTTTTCTCGACGTAACTGGCACAAGTTTGTTCGACGCAACTGGCACAAGTTTGTATGACGCAACTGGCACAAGTTTGTTTGACTCAATTGGCACAAGTTTGTTTGACGCAACTGGCACAAGTTTGTTTGACGCAACTGGCACAAGTTTGTTTGACGCAACTGGCACAAGTTTTTTTGACGCAACTGGCACAAGTTTTCTTGACGCAACTGGCACAAGTTTGTTCGACGCAACTGGCACAAGTTTGTTTGACGCAACTGGCACAAGTTTTTTTGACGCAACTGGCACAAGTTTTCTTGACGTAACTGGCACAAGTTTGTTCGACGCAACTGGCACAAGTTTGTATGACGCAACTGGCACAAGTTTTTTTGACGTAAGGGGCACAATTTTTCTCGACGCAACTGGCACAAGTTTGTTCGCCGTAACTGGCACAAGTTTGTTCGCCGCCACTGGCACAAGTTTGTTCGAAGCAACTAGCACAAGTTTGTTTGACGCAACTGGCACAAGTTTGTTCTATGCATCTGGCACAAGTTTGTTCAACACAACTGGCACAAGTTTGTTTTACGCAACTGGCACAAGTTTGTTCTACGCAACTGGCACAAGTTTGTTGTATGCAACTGGCACTAGTTTGTTCTACGCAACTGGCATAAGTTTGTTTGACGCAACTGGCACAAGTTTGTTCTACGCAACTGGCACAAGTTTGTTGGACGCAACTGGCACAAGTTTGTTCTACACAACTGGCACAATTTTGTTGGACGCAACTGGCACAAGTTTGTTCGACGCAACTGGCACAAATTTGTTCGACGCAACTGGCACAAGTTTGTTCGACGCAACTGGCACAAGTTTGTTTGATGCAACTGGCACAAGTTTGTTCGACGCAACTGGCACAAGTTTGTTCGACGCAACTGGCACAAGTTTGTTTGACGCAACTGGCACAAGTTTGTTTTCGCAACTTGTACAAGTTTGTTTGACGCAACTGGCACAAGTTTGTTTGACGCAACTGGCACAAGTTTCTTTGGCGCAACTGGTACAAGTTTGTTTGACGCAACTGACACAAGTTTGTTTGACTCAACTGGCACAAATTTGTTTGACCCAACTGGCACAAGTTTGTTCTACGCAACTGGCACAAGTTTGTTTGACGCAACTGGCACAAGGTTGTTCTACGCAACTGGCACAAGTTTGTTCTATGCAACTGGCACAAGTTTGTTTGACGCAACTGGCACAAGTTTGTTCCACGCAACTGGCACAAGTTTGTTCTACGCAACTGGCACAAGTTTGTTCTACGCAACTCTGACTAGTTTGTTGTACACAACTGGCACAAGTTTGTTTGACACAACTGGCACAAGTCTGTTCAACGCAAATGGCAAAAGTTTGTTCTACGCATCTGGGACACGTTTGTTCTCTGCAACTGGCACTAGTTTGTTCTAGGCAACAGGCACAAATTTGTTTGACGCAACTGGCACATGTTTGTTCTACCCAACTGGCACAAGTTTGTTCGACGCAACTGGCACAAGTTTGTTGTACGCAACTGGCACAAGTTTGTTTGACACAACTGGCACAAGTTTGTTCTAAGCATCTGGCACAAGTTTGTTCGACGGAACTGGCACAAGTTTTTTCGACGCAACTGGCACAAGTTTGTTCGACGCAACTGGCACAATGTTTTTCGATGCAACTGGTACAAGTTTGTTTAGCGTAACTGGCACAAGTTTCTTCGACCCAACAGGCACAAGTTTGTTTGACGCAACTGGCACAAGTTTGTTCGACGCAACTGGCACAAGTTTGTTTGACGCAACTGGCAAAAGTTTGTTTGACGCAACTGGCACAAGTTTGTTCTACGCAACATGCACAAGTTTGTTCTACGCAACTGGCACATGTTTGTTTGACGCAACTGGCACAAGTTTGTTCTATGGAACTGGCACTAGTTTGTTTGATGCAACTGGCACAAGTTTGTTCGACGCAACTGGCCCAAGTTTGTTTGACGCAACTGGCACAAGTTTGTTAGACGCAACTGCCACAAGTTTGTTCGATGCAACTGGCACAAGTTTTTTCGACTCAATTGGCTGAAGTTTGTTTGACACAACTGGCACAAGTTTGTTTGACGCCACTGGCACAAGTTTGTTTGACGTAACTGGCACAAGTTTGTTTGACGCAACTGGCACAAGTTTATTTGACGCAACTGGCACAAGTTTTCTCGACGCAACTGGCACAAGTTTGTTCGCCGTAACTGGCACAAGTTTGTTCGACGCAACTGGCACAAGTTTGTTCGACGCAACTGGCACAATTTTGTTTGATGCAACTGGCACAAGTTTCTTTGACGAAACTGGCACAAGTTTGTTCGACGCAACTGGCACAAGTTTGTTTGACGCAATTGGCACAAGTTTGTTCTATGCAACTGGCACAAGTTTGTTCTATGCAACTGGCACTAGTTTGTAATACGCAACTGGCATAAGTTTGTTTGACGCAACTGGCACAAGTTTGTTCTACGCAACTGGCACAAGTTTGTTCGACGCAACTGGCACAAGGTTGTTCTACGCAACTGGCACAAGTTTGTTCTACACAACTGGCACAAGTTTGCTTGACGCAACTGGCACAAGTTTTTTTTACGCAACTGGCATAAGGTTGTTCGATGCCACTGGCACAAGTTTTTTCAACGCAACTGGCCCAAGTTTTTTGACGCAACTGGCACAAGTTTTTTTGACGCAACTGGCACAAGTTTGTTTGACGCAACTGGCACAAGTTTGTTGGATGCAACTGCCACAAGTTTGTTCGACGCAACTGGCACAAGTTTGTTCGACGCAACTGGCACAAGTTTGTTTGACGCAATTGGCACAAGTTTGTTTGACGCAACTGGCACAAGTTTGTTTGACGCAACTGGCACAAGGTTGTTCTATGCAACTGGCACAAGTTTCTTCTATGCAACTGGCACAAGTTTGTTTGACGCAACTGGCACAAGTTTGTTTGACGCAACTGGTACAAGTTTGTTTGATGCAACTGGCACAAGATTGTTCTACACAACTGGCACAAGTTTGTTGGATGCAACTGACACAAGTTTGTTCGATGAAACTGGCCTAAGTTTTTTTGACGCAACTGGCACAAGTTTGTTAGACGCAACTGGCACAAGTTTGTTTGACGCAATTGGCACAAGTTTTTTCGACTCAATTGGCACAAGTTTGTTTGGCGCAACTGGAACAAGTTTGTTTGACGCAACTGGCACAAGTTTGTTTGACGCAACTGGCAATAGTTTGTTTGATGCAACTGGCACAAGTTTATTTTACGCAACTGGCACAAGTTTTCTCGATGAAACTGGCACAAGTTTGTTCGCTGTAACTGGCATAAGTTTGTTCGACGCAACTGGCACAAGTTTGTTTGACGCAACTGACACAAGTTTGTTCTACATAACTGGCACAAGTTTTTTCTACGCAACTGGCACAAGTTTGTTCTACGCAACTGGCACAAGTTTGTTCGACGCAACTGGCACAAGTTTGTTCGACGCAACTGGCACAAGTTTGTTGGACGCAACTGGCACAAGTTTGTTCGACGCAACTGGCACAAGTTTGTTCGATGCAACTGGCACATGTTTGTTCAACACATCTGGGACAAGATTGTTTGACACAACTGGCATAAGTTTGTTTTCGCAACTTTTACAAGTTTGTTTGACGCAACTGGCACAAGTTTGTTTGATGGAACTGTCAAAAGTTTGTTTGGCGCAACTGGCACAAGTTTGTTTGATGCAACTGGCACAAGTTTGTTGTACGCAACTGGCCCAAGTTTGTTTGACGCAACTGGCACAAGGTTCACCTACGCAACTGGCACAAGTTTGTTCTACGCAACTGGCACAAGTTTGTTTGACGCAACTGGCACAAGTTTGTTCGACGCAACTGGCACAAGTTTGTTTGACGCAAGAGGCACAAGTTTGTGTGACGCAACTGGCACAAGTTTGTTTGACGCAACTGGCACAAGTTTTTTTTGACGCAACTGGCACAAGTTTTCTCGACGCAACTGACACAAGTTTGTTTAATGTAACTGGCACAAGTGTGTTCGACGCAACTGGCACAAGTATGTTCGACGTAACTGGCACAAGTTTGTTTGACGCAACTGGCACAAGTTTCTTCGACGCAACTGGCATAAGTTTGTTCGACGTAACTGGCACAAGTTTGTTTCATGCAACTGGCACAAGTTTGTTCTACGCAACTGGCACAAGTTTGTTCTATGAAACTGGCACTAGTTTGTTCTATGCAACTGGCATAAGTTTGTTTGACGCAACTGGCACAAGTTTGTTCTACACAACTGGTACAAGTTTGTTCGACGCAACTGGCACAAGTTTGTTCGACGCAACTGGTAAAAGTTTCTTCGACGCAACTGGCACAAGTTTGTTCGAACTAACTAGCAAAAGTTTCTTTGACACAACTGGCACAAGTTTGTTCGACGCAACTGGCGCAAGTTTGTTTGACGCAACTGGCACAAGTTTGTTTGACGCAACTGGCACAAGGTTGTTCTACGCAACTGGCAGGAGTTTGTTCTACGCAACTGGCACAAGTTTGTTTGACGCAACTGGCACAAGTTTGTTCTACGCAACTGGCACAAGTTTGTTTGATGCAACTGGCACAAGTTTGTTCGACGCAACTGGTAAAAGTTTCTTCGACGCAACTGGCACAAGTTTGTTCGAACTAACTAGCAAAAGTTTGTTTGACACAACTGGCGCAAGTTTGTTTGACGCAACTGGCACAAGGTTGTTCTACGCAACTGGCAGAAGTTTGTTCTACGCAACTGGCACAAGTTTGTTCTACGCAACTGGCACAAGTTTGTACGATGCAACTGGCACAAGTTTGTTCACCGCAACTGGCCCAAGTTTGTTTGACGCAACTGGCACAAGTTTGTTTGACGCGACTGGCACAAGTTTGTTTGACGCAACTGGCACAAGTTTTTTTGACGCAACTGGCACAAGTTTTCTCGACGAAACTGGCACAAGTTTGTTCGCAGTAACTGGCACAAGTTTGTTTGACGCAACTGGCACAAGTTTGTTTGACGCAACTGGCACAAGTTTGTTCTACATAACTGGCACAAGTTTGTTCTAAGCAACTGGCACAAGTTTGTTCTACGCAACAGGCACAAGTTTGTTCTATGCAACTGGCACTAGTTTGTTCTATGCAACTGGCACTAGTTTGTTCTATGCAACTGGCACAAGTTTGTTTGACGCAACTGGCACAAATTTGTTCTACCCAATTGATACAAGTTTGTTCGACGCAACTGGCACAAGTTTGTTTGACACAATTGGCACAAGTTTGTTTGACGCAACTGGCACAAGTTTGTTTGACGCAACTGGCACAAGTTTGTTCTACCCAACTGACACAAGTTTGTTCTATGCAACTGACACAAATTTGTTTGACACAACTGGCAGAAGGTTGTTCAACGCAATTGGCACAAGTTTGTTTGACGCAACTGGCGCAAGTTTGTTCGACGCAACTGGCACAAGTTTGTTCGACGCAACTGACACAAGTTTGTTTGATGCAACTGGCACAAGTTTGTTTAACGCAACTGGCACAAGTTTGTTCGACCCAACTGGCACAAGTTTGTTTGACGCAACTGGCACAAGTTTGGTTGACGCAACTGGCACAAGCTTGTTTGACACAACTGGCACAAGTTTGTTCGACGCAACTGACACAAGTTTTTTCGACTCAATTGGCACAAGTTTGTTTGGCGCAACTGGAACAAGTTTGTTTGACGCAACTGGCACAAGTTTGTTTGACGCAACTGGCAATAGTTTGTTTGATGCAACTGGCACAAGTTTATTTTACGCTACTGGCACAAGTTTTCTCGATGAAACTGGCACAAGTTTGTTCGCTGTAACTGGCATAAGTTTGTTCGACGCAACTGGCACAAGTTTGTTTGACGCAACTGACACAAGTTTGTTCTACATAACTGGCACAAGTTTTTTCTACGCAACTGGCACAAGTTTGTTCTACGCAACTGGCACAAGTTTGTTCGACGCAACTGGCACAAGTTTGTTCGACGCAACTGGCACAAGTTTGTTGGACGCAACTGGCACAAGTTTGTTCGATGCAACTGGCACAAGTTTGTTCGATGCAACTGGCACATGTTTGTTCAACACATCTGGGACAAGATTGTTTGACACAACTGGCATAAGTTTGTTTTCGCAACTTTTACAAGTTTGTTTGACGCGACTGGCACAAGTTTGTTTGATGGAACTGTCAAAAGTTTGTTTGGCGCAAATGGCACAAGTTTGTTTGACGCAACTGGCACAAGTTTGTTCGACGCAACTGGCACAAGTTTGTTTGACGCAACTGGCACAAGGTTCACCTACGCAACTGGCACAAGTTTGTTCTAAGCAACTGGCACAAGTTTGTTTGACGCAACTGCCACAAGTTTGTTCGACGCAACTGGCACAAGTTTGTTTGACGCAAGAGGCACAAGTTTGTGTGACGCAACTGGCACAAGTTTGTTTGACGCAACTGGCACAAGTTTTTTTTGACGCAACTGGCACAAGTTTTCTCGACGCAACTGACACAAGTTTGTTTAATGTAACTGGCACAAGTGTGTTCGACGCAACTGGCACAAGTATGTTCGACGTAACTGGCACAAGTTTGTTTGACGCAACTGGCACAAGTTTCTTCGACGCAACTGGCATAAGTTTGTTCGACGTAACTGGCACAAGTTTGTTTCATGCAACTGGCACAAGTTTGTTCTACGCAACTGGCACAAGTTTGTTCTATGCAAATGGCACTAGTTTGTTCTATGCAACTGGCATAAGTTTGTTTGACGCAACTGGCACAAGTTTGTTCTACGCAACTGGTACAAGTTTGTTCGACGCAACTGGCACAAGTTTGTTCGACGCAACTGGTAAAAGTTTCTTCGACGCAACTGGCACAAGTTTGTTCGAACTAACTTGCAAAAGTTTCTTTGACACAACTGGCACAAGTTTGTTCGATGCAACTGGCGCAAGTTTGTTTGACGCAACTGGCACAAGTTTGTTTGACGCAACTGGCACAAGTTTGTTTGACGCAACTGGCACAAGTTTGTTTGACGCAACTGGCACAAGTTTGTTCTACGCAACTGGCACAAGTTTGTTCGACGCAACTGGCACAAGTTTGTTCGACGCAACTGGCACAAGTTTGTTCGACGCAACTGGTAAAAGTTTCTTCGACGCAACTGGCACAAGTTTGTTCGAACTAACTGGCAAAAGTTTCTTTGACACAACTGGCACAAGTTTGTTCGACGCAACTGGCGCAAGTTTGTTTGACGCAACTGGCACAAGTTTGTTTGACACAACTGGCACAAGGTTGTTCTACGCAACTGGCAGAAGTTTGTTCTACGCAACTGGCACAAGTTTGTTTGACGCAACTGGCACAAGTTTGTTCTACGCAACTGGCACAAGTTTGTTCGACGCAACTGGCTCAAGTTTGTTCGACGCAACTGGTAAAAGTTTCTTCGACGCAACTGGCACAAGTTTGTTCGAACTAACTAGCAAAAGTTTGTTTGACACAGCTGGCACAAGTTTGTTCGACGCAACTGGCGCAAGTTTGTTTGACGCAACTGGCACAAGTTTGTTTGACGCAACTGGCACAAGGTTGTACTATGCAACTGGCAGAAGTTTGTTCTACGCAACTGGCACAAGTTTGTTTGACGCAACTGGCACAAGTTTGTTCTACGCAACTGGCACAAGTTTGTACGATGCAACTGGCACAAGTTTGTTCACCGCAACTGGCCCAAGTTTGTTTGACGCAACTGGCACAAGTTTGTTTGACGCGACTGGCTCAAGTTTGTTTGACGCAACTGACACAAGTTTTTTCGACGCAACTGGCACAAGTTTTCTCGACGAAACTGGCACAAGTTTGTTCGTAGTAACTGGCACAAGTTTGTTTGACGCAACTGGCACAAGTTTGTTTGACGCAACTGGCACAAGTTTGTTCTACATAACTGGCACAAGTTTGTTCTATGCAACTGGCACAAGTTTGTTCTACGCAACAGGCACAAGTTTGTTCTATGCAACTGGCACTAGTTTGTTCTATGCAACTGGCACTAGTTTGTTCTATGCAACTGGCACAAGTTTGTTTGACGCAACTGGCACAAATTTGTTCTACCCAATTGATACAAGTTTGTTCGACGCAACTGGCACAAGTTTGTTTGACACAATTGGCACAAGTTTGTTTGACGCAACTGGCACAAGTTTGTTTGACGCAACTGGCACAAGTTTGTTCTACCCAACTGACACAAGTTTGTTCTATGCAACTGACACAAGTTTGTTTGACGCAACTGGCACAAGTTTCTTCTACGCAACTGGCACAATTTTGTTGGACGCAACTGGCTCAAGTTTGTTTGACGCAACTGGCACAAGTTTGTTCTATGCAACTGGCACAAGTTTGTTCGACGCAACTGGCACAAGTTTGTTCGACGCAACTGGCACAAGTTTGTTCGACGCAACTGGCACAAGTTTGTTCGATGCAACTGGCACATGTTTGTTCAACACATCTGGCATAAGATTGTTTGACACAACTGGCATAAGTTTGTTTTTGCAACTTGTACAAGTTTGTTTGACGCAACTGGCACAAGTTTGTTTGACGGAACTGTCACAAGTTTGTTTGGCGCAACTGGCACAAGTTTGTTTGACGCAACTGGCACAAGTTTGTTCGACGCAACTGGCACAAGTTTGTTTGACGCAACTGGCACAAGTTTGTTTGACGCAATTGGCAAAAGGTTGTTCTATGCAACTGGCACAAGTTTGTTCTACGCAACTGGCACAAGTTTGTTTGACGCAACTGGCACAAGTTTGTTCGACGCAACTGGCACAAGTTTGTTTGACGCAAGAGGCACAAGTTTGTGTGACGCAACTGGCACAAGTTTGTTTGACGCAACTGGAACAAGTTTTTTTTTACGCAACTGGCACAAGTTTTCTCGACGCAACTGACACAAGTTTGTTTAATGTAACTGGCTCAAGTGTGTTCGACGCAACTGGCACAAGTATGTTCGACGTAACTCGCACAAGTTTGTTTGACACAACTGGCACAAGTTTCTTCGACGCAACTGGCACAAGTTTGTTCGACGCAACTGGCACAAGTTTGTTTCATGTAACTGGCACAAGTTTGTTCTACGCAACTGGCACAAGTTTGTTCTATGCAACTGGCACTAGTTTGTTCTATGCAACTGGCACAAGTTTGTTCTACGCAACTGGTACAAGTTTGTTCGACGCAACTGGCACAAGTTTGTTCGACGCAACTGGTAAAAGTTTCTTCGACGCAACTGGCACAAGTTTGTTCGAACTAACTGGCAAAAGTTTGTTTGACACAACTGGCACAAGTTTGTTCGACGCAACTGGCACAGGTTTGTTTGACGCAACTGGCACAAATTTGTTTGACGCAACTGGCACAAGGTTGTTCTACGCAACTGGCAGAAGTTTGTTCTATGCAACTGGCACAAGTTTGTTTAACGCAACTGGCACAAGTTTGTTCTACGCAACTGGCACAAGTTTGTTCGATGCAACTGGCACAAGTTTGTTCACCGCAACTGGCCCAAGTTTGTTTGACGCAACTGGCACAAGTTTGTTAGACGCAACTGGCACAATATTGTTCGACGCAACTGGCACAAGTTTCTTCGACTCAATTGGCACAAGTTTGTTTGACGCAACTGGCACAAGTTTGTTTGACGCAACTGTCACAAGTTTGTTTGACTCAACTGGCACAAGTTTGTTTAGCACAACTGGCACAAGTTTATTTGACCCACTGGCACAAGTTTGTTTGACGCAACTGGAACAAGTTTTTTTTGACGCAACTGGAACAAGTTTTTTTTTACGCAACTGGCACAAGTTTTCTCGACGCAACTGACACAAGTTTGTTTAATGTAACTGGCACAAGTGTGTTCGACGCAACTGGCACAAGTTTGTTCGACGCCACTGGCACAAGTTTGTTCGAAGCAACTGGCACAAGTTTGTTTGACGCATCTGGCACTAATTTGTTCTATGCAACTGGCACAAGTATGTTCTACACAACTGGCACAAGTTTGTTCTCTGTTACTTGCAAACTTCGTTCTATGCAACTGGCACAAGTTTGTTCTCTGTTACTTGCAAACTTCGTTCTATGCAACTGGCACAAGTTTGTTCTCTGTTACTTGCAAACTTCGTTCTACGCAACTGGCACAAGTTTGTTCTACGCAACTGGCACAAGTTTGTTCTACGCATATGGCACAAGTTTGTTCTATGCAACTGGCACAAGTTTGTTCTACGCAACTGGTACAAGTTTGTTCTATGCTACTGGCAAAAGTTTGTTCTACGCAACTGGCACAAGTTTATTCTACGCATCTGGCACAAGTTTGTTTGACACAACTATCAGAAGTTTGTTCAACGCAACTGGCACAAGTTTGTTTGACGCAACTGGCGCAAATTTGTTCAAGGCAACTGGCACAAGTTTGTTTGACACAACTATCAGAAGTTTGTTCAACACAACTGGCACAAGTTTGTTTGACGCAACTGGCGCAAATTTGTTCAAGGCAACTGGCACAAGTTTGTTGGATACAACTGGCACAAGTTTGTTTAACACAACTGGCACAAGTTTGTTCAACCCAACTGACACAAGTTTGTTTGACGCAACTGGCACAAGTTTCGTTGACGCAACTGGCACAAGTTTGTTTGACACAACTGGCACAAGTTTGTTTGACGCAACTGGCACAAGGATTTTCTACGCAACTGGCACATGTTTGTTCTACGCAACTGGCACAAGTTTGTTTGTTGCAACTGGCACAAGTTTTTTTGATGCAACTGGCAGAAGTTTGTTTGACGCAACTGGCACAAGTTTGTTCGACGCAACTGGCACAAGTTTGTTTGATGCAACTGGCATAAGTTTGTTAGACGCAACTGGCACAAGTTTGTTCGAGGTAACTGGCACAATTTTTTTTTACTCAATTGGCACAAGTTTGTTTGACGCAACTGGCACAAGTTTGTTTGACGCAACTGGCACAAGTTTGTTTGACGCAACTGGCACAAGTTTTTTTGACGCAACTGGCACAAGTTTTCTTGACGCAACTGGCACAAGTTTGTTCGCCGTAACTGGCACAAGTTTGTTCGACGCAACTGGCACAAGTTTGTATGACGCAACTGGCACAAGTTTTTTTGACGTAAGGGGCACAATTTTTCTCGACGCAACTGGCACAAGTTTGTTCGCCGTAACTGGCACAAGTTTGTTCGCCGCCACTAGCACAAGTTTGTTCGAAGCAACTGGCACAAGTTTGTTTGACGCAACTGGCACAAGTTTATTCTATGCATCTGGCACAAGTTTGTTCTACGCAACTGGCACAAGTTTGTTCTACGCAACTGGCACAAGTTTGTTCTACGCAACTGGCACAAGTTTGTTGTATGCAGCTGGCACTAGTTTGTTCTACGCAACTGGCATAAGTTTGTTTGACGCAACTGGCACAAGTTTGTTCTACGCAATTGGCACAAGTTTGTTGGACGCAACTGGCACAAGTTTGTTCTACGCAACTGGCACAATTTTGTTGGACGCAACTGGCACAAGTTTGTTCGACGCAACTGTCACAAATTTGTTCGACGCAACTGGCACAAGTTTGTTCGACGAAACTGGCACAAGTTTGTTTGATGCAACTGGCACAAGTTTGTTCGACGCAACTGGCACAAGTTTGTTCGACGCAACTGGCACAAGTTTGTTTGACGCAACTGGCACAAGTTTGTTTTCGCAACTTGTACAAGTTTGTTTGACGCAACTGGCACAAGTTTGTTTGACGCAACTGGCACAAGTTTCTTTGGCGCAACTGGCACAAGTTTGTTTGATGCAACTGGCACAAGTTTGATTGACTCAACTGGCACAAGTTTGTTCGACCCAACTGGCACAAGTTTGTTTGACGCAACTGGCACAAGTTTGTT
Organism: Macrobrachium rosenbergii; assembly: GCA_039081455.1. Lineage (NCBI taxonomy): Eukaryota > Metazoa > Arthropoda > Malacostraca > Decapoda > Palaemonidae > Macrobrachium > Macrobrachium rosenbergii. Next base: position 465,071 of record JANJGK010000180.1, on the reverse strand, counting down.
TGACGCAACTGGCACAAGGTTGTTCTACGCAACTGGCACAAGTTTGTTCTATGCAACTGGCACAAGTTTGTTTGACACAACTGGCACAAGTTTGTTCCACGCAACTGGCACAAGTTTGTTCTACGCAACTGGCACAAGTTTGTTCTACGCAACTCTGACTAGTTTGTTGTACACAACTGGCACAAGTTTGTTTGACACAACTGGCACAAGTCTGTTCAACGCAAATGGCAAAAGTTTGTTCTACGCATCTGGGACACTTTTGTTCTCTGCAACTGGCACTAGTTTGTTCTAGGCAACTGGCACAAATTTGTTTGACGCAACTGGCACATGTTTGTTCTACGCAACTGGCACAAGTTTGTTCGACGCAACTGGCACAAGTTTGTTGTACGCAACTGGCACAAGTTTGTTTGACACAACTGGCACAAGTTTGTTCTAAGCAACTGGCACAAATTTGTTCGACGGAACTGGCACAAGTTTTTTCGACGCAACTGGCACAAGTTTGTTCGACGCAACTGGCACAATGTTTTTCGATGCAACTGGTACAAGTTTGTTTAGCGTAACTGGCACAAGTTTCTTCGACCCAACTGGCACAAGTTTGTTTGACGCAACTGGGACACAAGTTTGTTCCACGCAACTGGCACAAGTTTGTTTGACGCAACTGGCAAAAGTTTGTTTGACGCAACTGGTACAAGTTTGTTTGACCCAACTGGCACAAGTTTGTTCTACGAAACATGCACAAGTTTGTTCTACGCAACTGGCACTAGTTTGTTTGATGCAACTGGCACAAGTTTGTTCGACGCAACTGGCCCAAGTTTGTTTGACGCAACTGGCACAAGTTTGTTGTATGCAACTGGCACTAGTTTGTTCTACGCAACTGGCATAAGTTTGTTTGACGCAACTGGCACAAGTTTGTTCTACGCAACTGGCACAAGTTTTTTGGACGCAACTGGCACAAGTTTGTTCTACGCAACTGGCACAATTTTGTTGGACGCAACTGGCACAAGTTTGTTCGACGCAACTGGCACAAATTTGTTCGACGCAACTGGCACAAGTTTGTTCGACGCAACTGGCACAAGTTTGTTTGATGCAACTGGCACAAGTTTGTTCGACGCAACTGGAACAAGTTTGTTCGACGCAACTGGCACAAGTTTGTTTGACGCAACTGGCACAAGTTTGTTTTCGCAACTTGTACAAGTTTGTTTGATGCAACTGGCACAAGTTTGTTTGACGCAACTGGCACAAGTTTCTTTGGCGCAACTGGCACAAGTTTGTTTGACGCAACTGGCACAAGTTTGTTTGACTCAACTGGCACAAGTTTGTTCGACCAAACTGGCACAAGTTTGTTTGACGCAACTGGCACAAGTTTGTTTGACGCAACTGGCACAAGGTTGTTCTACGCAACTGGCACAAGTTTGTTCTATGCAACTGGCACAAGTTTGTTTGACGCAACTGGCACAAGTTTGTTCCACGCAACTGGCACAAGTTTGTTCTACGCAACTGGCACAAGTTTGTTCTACGCAACTCTGACTAGTTTGTTGTACACAACTGGCACAAGTTTGTTTGACACAACTGGCACAAGTCTGTTCAACGCAAATGGCAAAAGTTTGTTCTACGCATCTGGGACACGTTTGTTCTCTGCAACTGGCACTAGTTTGTTCTAGGCAACTGGCACAAATTTGTTTGACGCAACTGGCACATGTTTGTTCTACCCAACTGGCACAAGTTTGTTCGACGCAACTGGCACAAGTTTGTTCGACGCAACTGGCACAAGTTTGTTTGACACAACTGGCACAAGTTTGTTCTAAGCAACTGGCACAAGTTTGTTCGACGGAACTGGCACAAGTTTTTTCGACGCAACTGGCACAAGTTTGTTCGACGCAACTGGCACAATGTTTTTCGATGCAACTGGTACAAGTTTGTTTAGCGTAACTGGCACAAGCTTGTTCGACGCAACTGGCACAAGTTTGACGCAACTGGCAAAAGTTTGTTTGACGCAACTGGCACAAGTTTGTTCTACGCAACACGCACAAGTTTGTTCTACGCAACTGGCACATGTTTGTTTGACGCAACTGGCACAAGTTTGTTCTATGGAACTGGCACTAGTTTGTTTGATGCAACTGGCACAAGTTTGTTCGACGCAACTGGCCCAAGTTTGTTTGACGCAACTGGCACAAGTTTGTTAGACGCAACTGCCACAAGTTTGTTCGATGCAACTGATACAAGTTTTTTCGACTCAATTGGCTGAAGTTTGTTTGACACAACTGGCACAAGTTTGTTTGACGCCACTGGCACAAGTTTGTTTGACGTAACTGGCACAAGTTTGTTTGACGCAACTGGCACAAGTTTATTTGACGCAACTGGCACAAGTTTTCTCGACGCAACTGGCACAAGTTTGTTCGCCGTAACTGGCACAAGTTTGTTCGACGCAACTGGCACAAGTTTGTTCGACGCAACTGGCACAATTTTGTTTGATGCAACTGGCACAAGTTTCTTTGACGAAACTGGCACAAGTTTGTTCGACGCAGCTGGCACAAGTTTGTTTGACGCAATTGGAACAAGTTTGTTCTACGCAACTGGCACAAGTTTGTTCTATGCCACTGGCACTAGTTTGTTCTACGCAACTGGCATAAGTTTGTTTGACGCAACTGGCTCAAGTTTGTTCTACGCAACTGGCACAAGTTTGTTCGACGCAACTGGCACAAGGTTGTTCTACGCAACTGGCACAAGTTTGTTCTACACAACTGGCACAAGTTTGCTTGACGCAACTGGCACAAGTTTTTTTTACGCAACTGGCATAAGTTTGTTCGATGCCACTGGCACAAGTTTGTTCGACGCAACTGGCCCAAGTTTTTTTGACGCAACTGGCACAAGTTTTTTTGACGCAACTGGCACAAGTTTGTTTGACGCAAATGGCACAAGTTTGTTGGATGCAACTGCCACAAGTTTGTTTGACCCAACTGGCACAAGTTTGTTCGACGCAACTGGCACAAGTTTGTTTGACGCAATTGGCACAAGTTTGTTTGACGCAACTGGCACAAGGTTGTTCTATGCTACTGGCACAAGTTTGTTCTATGCAACTGGCACAAGTTTGACGCAACTGGCACAAGTTTGTTTGACGCAACTGGTACAAGTTTGTTTGATGCAACTGGCACAAGATTGTTCTACACAACTGGCACAAGTTTGTTGGATGCAACTGACACAAGTTTGTTCGACGAAACTGGCCTAAGTTTTTTTGACGCAACTGGCACAAGTTTGTTAGACGCAACTGGCACAAGTTTGTTCGACGCAACTGGCACAAGTTTTTTCGACTCAATTGGCACAAGTTTGTTTGGCGCAACTGGAACAAGTTTGTTTGACGCAACTGGCACAAGTTTGTTTGACGCAACTGGCAATAGTTTGTTTGATGCAACTGGCACAAGTTTATTTTACGCAACTGGCACAAGTTTTCTCGATGAAACGTGCACAAGTTTGTTCGCTGTAACTGGCATAAGTTTGTTCAACGCAACTGGCACAAGTTTGTTTGACGCAACTGACACAAGTTTGTTCTACATAACTGGCACAAGTTTGTTCTATGCAACTGGCACAAGTTTGTTCTACGCAACTGGCACAAGTTTGTTTGACGCAACTGGCACAAGTTTGTTTGACGCAACTGGCACAAGTTTGTTTGATGCAACTGGCACAAGTTTGTTTGACGCAAGTGGCACAAGGTTGTTCTATGCAACTGGCACAAGTTTGTTCTATACAACTGGCACAAGTTTGTTTGACGCAACTGGTACAAGTTTGTTTGATGCAACAGGCAGAATTTTGTTCTATATAACTGGCACAAGTTTGTTGTACACAACTGGCACAAGTTTGTTTGACACAACTGGCACAAGTTTGTTCAACGCAAATGGCAAAAGTTTGTTCTACGCATCTGGCACAAGTTTGTTCTATGCAACTGGCACTAGTTTGTTCTACGCAACTGGCACACATTTGTTTGACGCAAATGGCACATGTTTGTTCTACCCAACTGGCACAAGTTTGTTCGACGCAACTGGCACAAGTTTGTTCTACACAACTGGCACAAGTTTGTTTGACACAACTGGCACAAGTTTGTTCTAAGCACCTGGCACAAGATTGTTCGACGGAACTGGCGCAAGTTTGTTCGACGCAACTGGCACAAGTTTGTTCGACGCAACTGGCACAAATTTGTACGACGCAACTGGTACAAGTTTGTTTAACGTAACTGGCACAAGTTTGTTCGACCCAACTGGCAAAAGTTTGTTTCACACGACTGGCACAAGTTTGTTCGATGCAACTTGCACAAGTTTGTTTGACGCAACTGGCACAAGTTTGTTTGACGCAACTGGCACAAGATTTTTCTACGCAACATGTACAAGTTTGTTCTACGCAACTGGCACAAGTTTGTTTGACGCAACTGGCACAAGTTTGTTTTATGCAACTATTACTAGTTTGTTCGATGCAACTGGCACAAGTTTGTTCGAAGCAACTGGCACAAGTTTGTTTGACGCAACTGGCACAAGTTACTTAGACGCAACTGGCACAAGTTTGTTCAAAGCAACTGGCACAAGTTTTTTCGAATCAATTGGCACAAGTTTGTTTGAGGCAACTGGCACAAGTTTGTTTGACGCAACTGGCACAAGTTTGTTTGACGCAACTAGCACAAGTTTGTTTGGCGCAACTGGCACAAGTTTATTTGACGCAACTGGCACAACTTTTCTCGACGCAGCTGGCACAAGTTTGTTCGCCGTAACTGGCACAAGTTTGTTTGACGCAACTTACACAAGTTTATTTGATGCAACTGGCTCAAGTTTGTTTGACGCAACTGGCACAAGTTTCTTCGACGCAACTGGCACAAGTTTCTTCGACGCAACTGGCACAAGTTTGTTTGATGGAATTGGCACAAGTTTGTTCTACTCAACTGGCACAAGTTTGTTCTCTGCAACTGGCACTAGTTTGTTTTACGCAACTGGCATAGGTTTGTTTGACGCAACTGGCACAAGTTTGTTCTACTAACTAGCCCAAGTTTGTTCGACGCAACTGGCACAAGGTTGTTCTACGCAACTGGCACAAGTTTGTTCTACGCAACTGGCACAAGTTTGTTTGACGCAACTGGCACAAGTTTGTTCGATGCAACTGGCACAAGTTTGTAGGATGCCACTGGCACAAGTTTGTTCGACGTAACTGGCACAAGTTTTTTCGACGCAATTGGCATAAGTTTGTTTGACGCAATTGGCACAAGTTTGTTTGACGCAACTTGCACAAGTTTGTTTGACGCAACTGGCACAAGTTTATTTGACGCAACTGGCACAAGTTTTCTCGACACAACTGGCACAAGTTTGTTCGCCGTAACTGGCACAGGTTTGTTCGACGCAACTGGCACAAGTTTGTTTGATGCAACTGGCACAAGTTTGTTCGACGCCACTGGCACAAGTTTGTTCGAAGCAACTGGCACAAGTTTGTTTGACGCAACTGTCACTAATTTGTTCTATGCAACTGGCACAAGTTTGTTCTACGCAACTGGCACAAGTTTGTTCTACGCAACTGGCACAAGTTTGTCGTATGCAACTGGCTCTAGTTTGTTCTACGCAACTGGCATAAGTTTGTTTGACGCAACTGGCACAAGTTTGTTCTACGCAACTGGCACAACTTTGTTGCACGCAACTGGCACAAGTTTCTTCTACGCAACCGGCACAAGTTTGTTCGACGCAACTGGAACAAGTTTGTTCGACGCAACTGGCACAAGTTTGTTCGACGCAACTGGCACAAGTTTGTTCGATGCAAATGGCTCATGTTTGTTCAACACATCTGGCACAAGATTGTTTGACGCAACTGGCATAAGTTTGTTTTCGCAACTTGTACAAGTTTGTTTGACGCAACTGGCACAAGTTTGTTTGACACAACTGGCATAAGTTTGTTTGGCGCAACTGACACAAGTTTGTTTGACGCAACTGGCACAAGTTTGTCCGACTCAACTGGCACAAGTTTGTTTGACGCAACTGGCACAAGTTTGTTCTACGCAACTGGCACAAGTTTGTTCTATGCAACTGGCACTAGTTTGTTCTATGCAACTGGCATAAGTTTGTGTGACGCAACTGGCACAAGTTTGTTCTACGCAACTGGTACAAGTTTGTTCTACGCAACTGGCACAAGATTGTTCTACGTAACTGGCACAAGATTGTTCTACGCAACTGGCACAAGTTTGTTGGATGCAACTGACACAAGTTTGTTCGACGAAACTGGCCTAAGTTCTTTTGACGCAACTGGCTCAAGTTTGTTAGACGCAACAGGCACAAGTTTGTTCGACGCAACTGGCACAAGTTTTTTCGACTCAATTGGCACAAGTTTGTTTGGCGCAACTGGAACAAGTTTGTTCAACGCAACTGGCACAAGTTTGTTTGACGCAACTGGCACAAGTTTGTTTGATGCAACTGGCACAAGTTTATTTTACGCAACTGGCACAAGTTTCCTCGATGAGACTGGCACAAGTTTGTTCGCTGTAACTGGCATAATTTTGTTCGACGCAACTGGCCCAAGTTTGTTTGAGGCAACTGGCACAAGTTTGTTCTACATAACTGGCACAAGTTTGTTCTATGCAACTGGCACAAGTTTATTCTATGCAACTGGCACAAGTTTGTTCGACGCAACTGGCACAAGTTTGTTTGACGCAACTGGCACAAGTTTGTTCTACGCAACTGGCACAAGTTTGTTTGACGCAACTGGCACAAGGCTGTTCTATGCAACTGGCACAAGTTTGTTCTATACAACTGGCACAAGTTTGTTTGACGCAACTGGCACAAGTTTGTTTGATGCAACAGGCAGAATTTTGTTCTACATAACTGGCACAAGTTTGTTGTACACAACTGGCACAAGTTTGTTTGACACAACTGGCACAAGTTTGTTCAACGCAAATGGCAAAAGTTTGTTCTACGCATCTGGCACAAGTTTGTTCTATGCAACTGGCACTAGTTTATTCTACGCAACTGGCACAAATTTGTTTGACGCAACTGGCACATGTTTGTTCTACCCAACTGGCACAAGTTTGTTCGACGCAACTGGCACAAGTTTGTTCTACACAACTGGCACAAGTTTGTTTGACACAAGTGGCACAAGTTTGTTCTAAGCACCTGGCACAAGTTTGTTCTATGCAACTGGCACAAGTTTGTTCGACGCAACTGGCACAAGTTTGTTCGATGCAACTGGCACAAGTTTGTTCGACGCAACTGGCACAAGTTTGTTCGATGCAACTGGCACATGTTTGTTCAACACATCTGGCACAAGATTGTTTGACACAACTGGCATAAGTTTGTTTTTGCAACTTGTACAAGTTTGTTTGACGCAACTGGCACAAGTTTGTTTGACGGAACTGTCACAAGTTTGTTTGGCGCAACTGGCACAAGTTTGTTTGACGCAACTGGCACAAGTTTGTTCGACGCAACTGGCACAAGTTTGTTTGACGCAACTGGCACAAGTTTGTTTGACGCAACTGGCAAAAGGTTGTTCTATGCAACTGGCACAAGTTTGTTCTACGCAACTGGCACAAGTTTGTTTGACGCAACTGGCACAAGTTTGTTCGACGCAACTGGCACAAGTTTGTTTGACGCCACTGGCACAAGTTTGTTTGACGTAACTGGCACAAGTTTGTTTGACGCAACTGGCACAAGTTTATTTGACGCAACTGGCACAAGTTTTCTCGACGCAACTGGCACAAGTTTGTTCGCCGTAACTGGCACAAGTTTGTTCGACGCAACTGGCACAAGTTTGTTCGACGCAACTGGCACAATTTTGTTTGATGCAACTGGCACAAGTTTCTTTGACGAAACTGGCACAAGTTTGTTCGACGCAACTGGCACAAGTTTGTTTGACGCAATTGGCACAAGTTTGTTCTATGCAACTGGCACAAGTTTGTTCTATGCAACTGGCACTAGTTTGTTCTACGCAACTGGCATAAGTTTGTTTGACGCAACTGGCACAAGTTTGTTCTACGCAACTGGCACAAGTTTGTTCGACGCAACTGGCACAAGGTTGTTCTACGCAACTGGCACAAGTTTGTTCTACACAACTGGCACAAGTTTGCTTGACGCAACTGGCACAAGTTTTTTTTACGCAACTGGCATAAGGTTGTTCGATGCCACTGGCACAAGTTTTTTCAACGCAACTGGCCCAAGTTTTTTGACGCAACTGGCACAAGTTTTTTTGATGCAACTGGCACAAGTTTGTTTGACGCAACTGGCACAAGTTTGTTGGATGCAACTGCCACAAGTTTGTTCGACGCAACTGGCACAAGTTTGTTCGACGCAACTGGCACAAGTTTGTTTGACGCAATTGGCACAAGTTTGTTTGACGCAACTGGCACAAGTTTGTTTGACGCAACTGGCACAAGGTTGTTCTATGCAACTGGCACAAGTTTCTTCTATGCAACTGGCACAAGTTTGTTTGACGCAACTGCCACAAGTTTGTTTGACGCAACTGGTACAAGTTTGTTTGATGCAACTGGCACAAGATTGTTCTACACAACTGGCACAAGTTTGTTGGATGCAACTGACACAAGTTTGTTCGATGAAACTGGCCTAAGTTTTTTTGACGCAACTGGCACAAGTTTGTTAGACGCAACTGGCACAAGTTTGTTTGACGCAATTGGCACAAGTTTTTTCGACTCAATTGGCACAAGTTTGTTTGGCGCAACTGGAACAAGTTTGTTTGACGCAACTGGCACAAGTTTGTTTGACGCAACTGGCAATAGTTTGTTTGATGCAACTGGCACAAGTTTATTTTACGCAACTGGCACAAGTTTTCTCGATGAAACTGGCACAAGTTTGTTCGCTGTAACTGGCATAAGTTTGTTCGACGCAACTGGCACAAGTTTGTTTGACGCAACTGACACAAGTTTGTTCTACATAACTGGCACAAGTTTTTTCGACTCAATTGGCACAAGTTTGTTCTACGCAACTGGCACAAGTTTGTTCGACGCAACTGGCACAAGTTTGTTCGACGCAACTGGCACAAGTTTGTTGGACGCAACTGGCACAAGTTTGTTCGACGCAACTGGCACAAGTTTGTTCGATGCAACTGGCACATGTTTGTTCAACACATCTGGGACAAGATTGTTTGACACAACTGGCATAAGTTTGTTTTCGCAACTTTTACAAGTTTGTTTGACGCAACTGGCACAAGTTTGTTTGATGGAACTGTCAAAAGTTTGTTTGGCGCAACTGGCACAAGTTTGTTTGATGCAACTGGCACAAGTTTGTTCGACGCAACTGGCACAAGTTTGTTTGACGCAACTGGCACAAGGTTCACCTACGCAACTGGCACAAGTTTGTTCTACGCAACTGGCACAAGTTTGTTTGACGCAACTGGCACAAGTTTGTTCGACGCAACTGGCACAAGTTTGTTTGACGCAAGAGGCACAAGTTTGTGTGACGCAACTGGCACAAGTTTGTTTGACGCAACTGGCACAAGTTTTTTTTGACGCAACTGGCACAAGTTTTCTCGACGCAACTGACACAAGTTTGTTTAATGTAACTGGCACAAGTGTGTTCGACGCAACTGGCACAAGTATGTTCGACGTAACTGGCACAAGTTTGTTTGACGCAACTGGCACAAGTTTCTTCGACGCAACTGGCATAAGTTTGTTCGACGTAACTGGCACAAGTTTGTTTCATGCAACTGGCACAAGTTTGTTCTACGCAACTGGCACAAGTTTGTTCTATGAAACTGGCACTAGTTTGTTCTATGCAACTGGCATAAGTTTGTTTGACGCAACTGGCACAAGTTTGTTCTACGCAACTGGTACAAGTTTGTTCGACGCAACTGGCACAAGTTTGTTCGACGCAACTGGTAAAAGTTTCTTCGACGCAACTGGCACAAGTTTGTTCGAACTAACTAGCAAAAGTTTCTTTGACACAACTGGCACAAGTTTGTTCGATGCAACTGGCGCAAGTTTGTTTGACGCAACTGGCACAAGTTTGTTTGACGCAACTGGCACAAGGTTGTTCTACGCAACTGGCAGGAGTTTGTTCTACGCAACTGGCACAAGTTTGTTTGACGCAACTGGCACAAGTTTGTTCTACGCAACTGGCACAAGTTTGTTTGATGCAACTGGCACAAGTTTGTTCGACGCAACTGGTAAAAGTTTCTTCGACGCAACTGGCACAAGTTTGTTCGAACTAACTAGCAAAAGTTTGTTTGACACAACTGGCACAAGTTTGTTCGACGCAACTGGCGCAAGTTTGTTTGACGCAACTGGCACAAGGTTGTTCTACGCAACTGGCAGAAGTTTGTTCTACGCAACTGGCACAAGTTTGTTCTACGCAACTGGCACAAGTTTGTACGATGCAACTGGCACAAGTTTGTTCACCGCAACTGGCCCAAGTTTGTTTGACGCAACTGGCACAAGTTTGTTTGACGCGACTGGCACAAGTTTGTTTGACGCAACTGGCACAAGTTTTTTTGACGCAACTGGCACAAGTTTTCTCGACGAAACTGGCACAAGTTTGTTCGCAGTAACTGGCACAAGTTTGTTTGACGCAACTGGCACAAGTTTGTTTGACGCAACTGGCACAAGTTTGTTCTACATAACTGGCACAAGTTTGTTCTAAGCAACTGGCACAAGTTTGTTCTACGCAACAGGCACAAGTTTGTTCTATGCAACTGGCACTAGTTTGTTCTATGCAACTGGCACTAGTTTGTTCTATGCAACTGGCACAAGTTTGTTTGACGCAACTGGCACAAATTTGTTCTACCCAATTGATACAAGTTTGTTCGACGCAACTGGCACAAGTTTGTTTGACACAATTGGCACAAGTTTGTTTGACGCAACTGGCACAAGTTTGTTTGACGCAACTGGCACAAGTTTGTTCTACCCAACTGACACAAGTTTGTTCTATGCAACTGACACAAGTTTGTTTGACACAACTGGCAGAAGGTTGTTCAACGCAATTGGCACAAGTTTGTTTGACGCAACTGGCGCAAGTTTGTTCGACGCAACTGGCACAAGTTTGTTCGACGCAACTGACACAAGTTTGTTTGATGCAACTGGCACAAGTTTGTTTAACGCAACTGGCACAAGTTTGTTCGACCCAACTGGCACAAGTTTGTTTGACGCAACTGGCACAAGTTTGGTTGACGCAACTGGCACAAGCTTGTTTGACACAACTGGCACAAGTTTGTTCGACGCAACTGACACAAGTTTTTTCGACTCAATTGGCACAAGTTTGTTTGGCGCAACTGGAACAAGTTTGTTTGACGCAACTGGCACAAGTTTGTTTGACGCAACTGGCAATAGTTTGTTTGATGCAACTGGCACAAGTTTATTTTACGCTACTGGCACAAGTTTTCTCGATGAAACTGGCACAAGTTTGTTCGCTGTAACTGGCATAAGTTTGCTCGACGCAACTGGCACAAGTTTGTTTGACGCAACTGACACAAGTTTGTTCTACATAACTGGCACAAGTTTTTTCTACACAACTGGCACAAGTTTGTTCTACGCAACTGGCACAAGTTTGTTCGACGCAACTGGCACAAGTTTGTTCGACGCAACTGGCACAAGTTTGTTGGACGCAACTGGCACAAGTTTGTTCGACGCAACTGGCACAAGTTTGTTCGATGCAACTGGCACATGTTTGTTCAACACATCTGGGACAAGATTGTTTGACACAACTGGCATAAGTTTGTTTTCGCAACTTTTACAAGTTTGTTTGACGCGACTGGCACAAGTTTGTTTGATGGAACTGTCAAAAGTTTGTTTGGCGCAAATGGCACAAGTTTGTTTGACGCAACTGGCACAAGTTTGTTCGACGCAACTGGCACAAGTTTGTTTGACGCAACTGGCACAAGGTTCACCTACGCAACTGGCACAAGTTTGTTCTAAGCAACTGGCACAAGTTTGTTTGACGCAACTGCCACAAGTTTGTTCGACGCAACTGGCACAAGTTTGTTTGACGCAAGAGGCACAAGTTTGTGTGACGCAACTGGCACAAGTTTGTTTGACGCAACTGGCACAAGTTTTTTTTGACGCAACTGGCACAAGTTTTCTCGACGCAACTGACACAAGTTTGTTTAATGTAACTGGCACAAGTGTGTTCGACGCAACTGGCACAAGTATGTTCGACGTAACTGGCACAAGTTTGTTTGACGCAACTGGCACAAGTTTCTTCGACGCAACTGGCATAAGTTTGTTCGACGTAACTGGCACAAGTTTGTTTCATGCAACTGGCACAAGTTTGTTCTACGCAACTGGCACAAGTTTGTTCTATGCAAATGGCACTAGTTTGTTCTATGCAACTGGCATAAGTTTGTTTGACGCAACTGGCACAAGGTTGTTCTACGCAACTGGTACAAGTTTGTTCGACGCAACTGGCACAAGTTTGTTCGACGCAACTGGTAAAAGTTTCTTCGATGCAACTGGCACAAGTTTGTTCGAACTAACTAGCAAAAGTTTCTTTGACACAACTGGCACAAGTTTGTTCGATGCAACTGGCGCAAGTTTGTTTGACGCAACTGGCACAAGTTTGTTTGACGCAACTGGCACAAGTTTGTTCTACGCAACTGGCACAAGTTTGTTCGACGCAACTGGCACAAGTTTGTTCGACGCAACTGGCACAAGTTTGTTCGACGCAACTGGTAAAAGTTTCTTCGACGCAACTGGCACAAGTTTGTTCGAACTAACTGGCAAAAGTTTCTTTGACACAACTGGCACAAGTTTGTTCGACGCAACTGGCGCAAGTTTGTTTGACGCAACTGGCACAAGTTAGTTTGACGCAACTGGCACAAGGTTGTTCTACGCAACTGGCAGAAGTTTGTTCTACGCAACTGGCACAAGTTTGTTTGACGCAACTGGCACAAGTTTGTTCTACGCAACTGGCACAAGTTTGTTCGACGCAACTGGCTCAAGTTTGTTCGACGCAACTGGTAAAAGTTTCTTCGACGCAACTGGCACAAGTTTGTTCGAACTAACTAGCAAAAGTTTGTTTGACACAGCTGGCACAAGTTTGTTCGACGCAACTGGCGCAAGTTTGTTTGACGCAACTGGCACAAGTTTGTTTGACGCAACTGGCACAAGGTTGTACTGTGCAACTGGCAGAAGTTTGTTCTACGCAACTGGCACAAGTTTGTTTGACGCAACTGGCACAAGTTTGTTCTACGCAACTGGCACAAGTTTGTACGATGCAACTGGCACAAGTTTGTTCACCGCAACTGGCCCAAGTTTGTTTGACGCAACTGGCACAAGTTTGTTTGACGCGACTGGCTCAAGTTTGTTTGACGCAACTGACACAAGTTTTTTCGACGCAACTGGCACAAGTTTTCTCGACGAAACTGGCACAAGTTTGTTCGTAGTAACTGGCACAAGTTTGTTTGACGCAACTGGCACAAGTTTGTTTGACGCAACTGGCACAAGTTTGTTCTACATAACTGGCACAAGTTTGTTCTATGCAACTGGCACAAGTTTGTTCTACGCAACAGGCACAAGTTTGTTCTATGCAACTGGCACTAGTTTGTTCTATGCAACTGGCACTAGTTTGTTCTATGCAACTGGCACAAGTTTGTTTGACGCAACTGGCACAAATTTGTTCTACCCAATTGATACAAGTTTGTTCGACGCAACTGGCACAAGTTTGTTTGACACAATTGGCACAAGTTTGTTTGACGCAACTGGCACAAGTTTGTTTGACGCAACTGGCACAAGTTTGTTCTACCCAACTGACACAAGTTTGTTCTATGCAACTGACACAAGTTTGTTTGATGCAACTGGCACAAGTTTCTTCTACGCAACTGGCACAATTTTGTTGGACGCAACTGGCTCAAGTTTGTTTGACGCAACTGGCACAAGTTTGTTCTATGCAACTGGCACAAGTTTGTTCGACGCAACTGGCACAAGTTTGTTCGACGCAACTGGCACAAGTTTGTTCGACGCAACTGGCACAAGTTTGTTCGACGCAACTGGCACAAGTTTGTTCGACGCAACTGGCACAAGTTTGTTCGACGCAACTGGCACAAGTTTGTTCGACGCAACTGGCACAAGTTTGTTTGACGCAACTGGCACAAGTTTGTTTGACGCAATTGGCAAAAGGTTGTTCTATGCAACTGGCACAAGTTTGTTCTACGCAACTGGCACAAGTTTGTTTGACGCAACTGGCACAAGTTTGTTCGACGCAACTGGCACAAGTTTGTTTGACGCAAGAGGCACAAGTTTGTGTGACGCAACTGGCACAAGTTTGTTTGACGCAACTGGAACAAGTTTTTTTTTACGCAACTGGCACAAGTTTTCTTGACGCAACTGACACAAGTTTGTTTAATGTAACTGGCACAAGTGTGTTCGACGCAACTGGCACAAGTATGTTCGACGTAACTCGCACAAGTTTGTTTGACACAACTGGCACAAGTTTCTTCGACGCAACTGGCACAAGTTTGTTCGACGCAACTGGCACAAGTTTGTTTCATGTAACTGGCACAAGTTTGTTCTACGCAACTGGCACAAGTTTGTTCTATGCAACTGGCACTAGTTTGTTCTATGCAACTGGCACAAGTTTGTTCTACGCAACTGGTACAAGTTTGTTCGACGCAACTGGCACAAGTTTGTTCGACGCAACTGGTAAAAGTTTCTTCGACGCAACTGGCACAAGTTTGTTCGAACTAACTGGCAAAAGTTTGTTTGACACAACTGGCACAAGTTTGTTCGACGCAACTGGCACAGGTTTGTTTGACGCAACTGGCACAAATTTGTTTGACGCAACTGGCACAAGGTTGTTCTACGCAACTGGCAGAAGTTTGTTCTATGCAACTGGCACAAGTTTGTTTAACGCAACTGGCACAAGTTTGTTCTACGCAACTGGCACAAGTTTGTTCGATGCAACTGGCACAAGTTTGTTCACCGCAACTGGCCCAAGTTTGTTTGACGCAACTGGCACAAGTTTGTTAGACGCAACTGGCACAATATTGTTCGACGCAACTGGCACAAGTTTCTTCGACTCAATTGGCACAAGTTTGTTTGACGCAACTGGCACAAGTTTGTTTGACGCAACTGTCACAAGTTTGTTTGACTCAACTGGCACAAGTTTGTTTAGCACAACTGGCACAAGTTTATTTGACCCACTGGCACAAGTTTGTTTGACGCAACTGGAACAAGTTTTTTTTGACGCAACTGGAACAAGTTTTTTTTTACGCAACTGGCACAAGTTTTCTCGACGCAACTGACACAAGTTTGTTTAATGTAACTGGCACAAGTGTGTTCGACGCAACTGGCACAAGTTTGTTCGACGCCACTGGCACAAGTTTGTTCGAAGCAACTGGCACAAGTTTGTTTGACGCATCTGGCACTAATTTGTTCTATGCAACTGGCACAAGTATGTTCTACACAACTGGCACAAGTTTGTTCTCTGTTACTTGCAAACTTCGTTCTATGCAACTGGCACAAGTTTGTTCTCTGTTACTTGCAAACTTCGTTCTATGCAACTGGCACAAGTTTGTTCTCTGTTACTTGCAAACTTCGTTCTACGCAACTGGCACAAGTTTGTTCTACGCAACTGGCACAAGTTTGTTCTACGCATATGGCACAAGTTTGTTCTATGCAACTGGCACAAGTTTGTTCTACGCAACTGGTACAAGTTTGTTCTATGCTACTGGCAAAAGTTTGTTCTACGCAACTGGCACAAGTTTATTCTACGCATCTGGCACAAGTTTGTTCTATCCAACTGGCACTAGTTTGTTCTACGCAACTGGCACAAGTTTTTTTTGACGCAACTGGCACAAGTTTGTTCTACCCAACTGACACAAGTTTGTTTGACACAACTATCAGAAGTTTGTTCAACGCAACTGGCACAAGTTTGTTTGACGCAACTGGCGCAAATTTGTTCAAGGTAACTGGCACAAGTTTGTTGGATACAACTGGCACAAGTTTGTTTAACACAACTGGCACAAGTTTGTTCAACCCAACTGACACAAGTTTGTTTGACGCAACTGGCACAAGTTTCGTTGACGCAACTGGCACAAGTTTGTTTGACACAACTGGCACAAGTTTGTTTGACGCAACTGGCACAAGGATTTTCTACGCAACTGGCACATGTTTGTTCTACGCAACTGGCACAAGTTTGTTTGTTGCAACTGGCACAAGTTTTTTTGATGCAACTGGCAGAAGTTTGTTTGACGCAACTGGCACAAGTTTGTTCGACGCAACTGGCACAAGTTTGTTTGATGCAACTGGCATAAGTTTGTTAGACGCAACTGGCACAAGTTTGTTCGAGGTAACTGGCACAATTTTTTTTTACTCAATTGGCACAAGTTTGTTTGACGCAACTGGCACAAGTTTGTTTGACGCAACTGGCACAAGTTTGTTTGACGCAACTGGCACAAGTTTTTTTGACGCAACTGGCACAAGTTTTCTTGACGCAACTGGCACAAGTTTGTTCGCCGTAACTGGCACAAGTTTGTTCGACGCAACTGGCACAAGTTTGTATGACGCAACTGGCACAAGTTTTTTTGACGTAAGGGGCACAATTTTTCTCGACGCAACTGGCACAAGTTTGTTCGCCGTAACTGGCACAAGTTTGTTCGCCGCCACTAGCACAAGTTTGTTCGAAGCAACTGGCACAAGTTTGTTTGACGCAACTGGCACAAGTTTATTCTATGCATCTGGCACAAGTTTGTTCTACGCAACTGGCACAAGTTTGTTCTACGCAACTGGCACAAGTTTGTTCTACGCAACTGGCACAAGTTTGTTGTATGCAACTGGCTCTAGTTTGTTCTACGCAACTGGCATAAGTTTGTTTGACGCAACTGGCACAAGTTTGTTCTACGCAATTGGCACAAGTTTGTTGGACGCAACTGGCACAAGTTTGTTCTACGCAACTGGCACAATTTTGTTGGACGCAACTGGCACAAGTTTGTTCGACGCAACTGTCACAAATTTGTTCGACGCAACTGGCACAAGTTTGTTCGACGCAACTGGCACAAGTTTGTTTGATGCAACTGGCACAAGTTTGTTCGACGCAACTGGCACAAGTTTGTTCGACGCAACTGGCACAAGTTTGTTTGACGCAACTGGCACAAGTTTGTTTTCGCAACTTGTACAAGTTTGTTTGACGCAACTGGCACAAGTTTGTTTGACGCAACTGGCACAAGTTTCTTTGGCGCAACTGGCACAAGTTTGTTTGATGCAACTGGCACAAGTTTGATTGACTCAACTGGCACAAGTTTGTTCGACCCAACTGGCACAAGTTTGTTTGACGCAACTGGCACAAGTTTGTTTGACGCAACTGGCACAAGGTTGTTCTACGCAACTGGCACAAGTTTGTTCTATGCAACTGGCACAAGTTTGTTTGACACAACTGGCACAAGTTTGTTCCACGCAACTGGCACAAGTTTGTTCTACGCAACTGGCACAAGTTTGTTCTACGCAACTCTGACTAGTTTGTTGTACACAACTGGCACAAGTTTGTTTGACACAACTGGCACAAGTCTGTTCAACGCAAATGGCAAAAGTTTGTTCTACGCATCTGGGACACTTTTGTTCTCTGCAACTGGCACTAGTTTGTTCTAGGCAACTGGCACAAATTTGTTTGACGCAACTGGCACATGTTTGTTCTACCCAACTGGCACAAGTTTGTTCGACGCAACTGGCAGAAGTTTGTTGTACGCAACTGGCACAAGTTTGTTTGACACAACTGGCACAAGTTTGTTCTAAGCAACTGGCACAAGTTTGTTCGACGGAACTGGCACAAGTTTTTTCGACGCAACTGGCACAAGTTTGTTCGACGCAACTGGCACAATGTTTTTCGATGCAACTGGTACAAGTTTGTTTAGCGTAACTGGCACAAGTTTCTTCGACCCAACTGGCACAAGTTTGTTTGACGCAACTGGGACACAAGTTTGTTCCACGCAACTGGCACAAGTTTGTTTGACGCAACTGGCAAAAGTTTGTTTGACGCAACTGGTACAAGTTTGTTTGACCCAACTGGCACAAGTTTGTTCTACGCAACATGCACAAGTTTGTTCTACGCAACTGGCACTAGTTTGTTTGATGCAACTGGCACAAGTTTGTTCGACGCAACTGGCCCAAGTTTGTTTGACGCAACTGGCACAAGTTTGTTGTATGCAACTGGCACTAGTTTGTTCTACGCAACTGGCATAAGTTTGTTTGACGCAACTGGCACAAGTTTGTTCTACGCAACTGGCACAAGTTTGTTGGACGCAACTGGCACAAGTTTGTTCTACGCAACTGGCACAATTTTGTTGGACGCAACTGGCACAAGTTTGTTCGACGCAACTGGCACAAATTTGTTCGACGCAACTGGCACAAGTTTGTTCGACGCAACTGGCACAAGTTTGTTTGATGCAACTGGCACAAGTTTGTTCGACGCAACTGGAACAAGTTTGTTCGACGCAACTGGCACAAGTTTGTTTGACGCAACTGGCACAAGTTTGTTTTCGCAACTTGTACAAGTTTGTTTGATGCAACTGGCACAAGTTTGTTTGACGCAACTGGCACAAGTTTCTTTGGCGCAACTGGCACAAGTTTGTTTGACGCAACTGGCACAAGTTTGTTTGACTCAACTGGCACAAGTTTGTTCGACCAAACTGGCACAAGTTTGTTTGACGCAACTGGCACAAGTTTGTTTGACGCAACTGGCACAAGGTTGTTCTACGCAACTGGCACAAGTTTGTTCTATGCAACTGGCACAAGTTTGTTTGACGCAACTGGCACAAGTTTGTTCCACGCAACTGGCACAAGTTTGTTCTACGCAACTGGCACAAGTTTGTTCTACGCAACTCTGACTAGTTTGTTGTACACAACTGGCACAAGTTTGTTTGACACAACTGGCACAAGTCTGTTCAACGCAAATGGCAAAAGTTTGTTCTACGCATCTGGGACACGTTTGTTCTCTGCAACTGGCACTAGTTTGTTCTAGGCAACTGGCACAAATTTGTTTGACGCAACTGGCACATGTTTGTTCTACCCAACTGGCACAAGTTTGTTCGACGCAACTGGCACAAGTTTGTTCGACGCAACTGGCACAAGTTTGTTTGACACAACTGGCACAAGTTTGTTCTAAGCAACTGGCACAAGTTTGTTCGACGGAACTGGCACAAGTTTTTTCGACGCAACTGGCACAAGTTTGTTCGACGCAACTGGCACAATGTTTTTCGATGCAACTGGTACAAGTTTGTTTAGCGTAACTGGCACAAGCTTGTTCGACGCAACTGGCACAAGTTTGACGCAACTGGCAAAAGTTTGTTTGACGCAACTGGCACAAGTTTGTTCTACGCAACACGCACAAGTTTGTTCTACGCAACTGGCACATGTTTGTTTGACGCAACTGGCACAAGTTTGTTCTATGGAACTGGCACTAGTTTGTTTGATGCAACTGGCACAAGTTTGTTAGACGCAACTGCCACAAGTTTGTTCGATGCAACTGACACAAGTTTTTTCGACTCAATTGGCTGAAGTTTGTTTGACACAACTGGCACAAGTTTGTTTGACGCCACTGACACAAGTTTGTTTGACGTAACTGGCACAAGTTTGTTTGACGCAACTGGCACAAGTTTATTTGACGCAACTGGCACAAGTTTTCTCGACGCAACTGGCACAAGTTTGTTCGCCGTAACTGGCACAAGTTTGTTCGACGCAACTGGCACAAGTTTGTTCGACGCAACTGGCACAATTTTGTTTGATGCAACTGGCACAAGTTTCTTTGACGAAACTGGCACAAGTTTGTTCGACGCAGCTGGCACAAGTTTGTTTGACGCAATTGGCACAAGTTTGTTCTACGCAACTGGCACAAGTTTGTTCTATGCCACTGGCACTAGTTTGTTCTACGCAACTGGCATAAGTTTGTTTGACGCAACTGGCACAAGTTTGTTCTACGCAACTGGCACAAGTTTGTTCGACGCAACTGGCACAAGGTTGTTCTACGCAACTGGCACAAGTTTGTTCTACACAACTGGCACAAGTTTGCTTGACGCAACTGGCACAAGTTTTTTTTACGCAACTGGCATAAGTTTGTTCGATGCCACTGGCACAAGTTTGTTCGACGCAACTGGCCCAAGTTTTTTTGACGCAACTGGCACAAGTTTTTTTGACGCAACTGGCACAAGTTTGTTTGACGCAAATGGCACAAGTTTGTTGGATGCAACTGCCACAAGTTTGTTTGACCCAACTGGCACAAGTTTGTTCGATGCAACTGGCACAAGTTTGTTTGACGCAATTGGCACAAGTTTGTTTGACGCAACTGGCACAAGTTTGTTTGACGCAACTGGCACAAGGTTGTTCTATGCTACTGGCACAAGTTTGTTCTATGCAACTGGCACAAGTTTGACGCAACTGGCACAAGTTTGTTTGACGCAACTGGTACAAGTTTGTTTGATGCAACTGGCACAAGATTGTTCTACACAACTGGCACAAGTTTGTTGGATGAAACTGACACAAGTTTGTTTGACGAAACTGGCCTAAGTTTTTTTGACGCAACTGGCACAAGTTTGTTAGACGCAACTGGCACAAGTTTGTTCGACGCAACTGGCACAAGTTTTTTCGACTCAATTGGCACAAGTTTGTTTGGCGCTACTGGAACAAGTTTGTT
This sequence comes from Macrobrachium rosenbergii, assembly GCA_039081455.1. Taxonomy (NCBI): domain Eukaryota; kingdom Metazoa; phylum Arthropoda; class Malacostraca; order Decapoda; family Palaemonidae; genus Macrobrachium; species Macrobrachium rosenbergii. The sequence continues at coordinate 444,498 of JANJGK010000180.1, read as the reverse complement.
TGACGCAACTGGCACAAGTTTGTTTGACGCAACTGGCAATAGTTTGTTTGATGCAACTGGCACAAGTTTATTTTACGCAACTGGCACAAGTTTTCTCGATGAAACGTGCACAAGTTTGTTCGCTGTAACTGGCATAAGTTTGTTCGACGCAACTGGCACAAGTTTGTTTGACGCAACTGACACAAGTTTGTTCTACATAACTGGCACAAGTTTGTTCTATGCAACTGGCACAAGTTTGTTCTACGCAACTGGCACAAGTTTCTTTGACGAAACTGGCACAAGTTTGTTCGACGCAGCTGGCACAAGTTTGTTTGACGCAATTGGCACAAGTTTGTTCTACGCAACTGGCACAAGTTTGTTCTATGCCACTGGCACTAGTTTGTTCTACGCAACTGGCATAAGTTTGTTTGACGCAACTGGCACAAGTTTGTTCTACGCAACTGGCACAAGTTTGTTCGACGCAACTGGCACAAGGTTGTTCTACGCAACTGGCACAAGTTTGTTCTACACAACTGGCACAAGTTTGCTTGACGCAACTGGCACAAGTTTTTTTTACGCAACTGGCATAAGTTTGTTCGATGCCACTGGCACAAGTTTGTTCGACGCAACTGGCCCAAGTTTTTTTGACGCAACTGGCACAAGTTTTTTTGACGCAACTGGCACAAGTTTGTTTGACGCAAATGGCACAAGTTTGTTGGATGCAACTGCCACAAGTTTGTTTGACCCAACTGGCACAAGTTTGTTCGATGCAACTGGCACAAGTTTGTTTGACGCAATTGGCACAAGTTTGTTTGACGCAACTGGCACAAGTTTGTTTGACGCAACTGGCACAAGGTTGTTCTATGCTACTGGCACAAGTTTGTTCTATGCAACTGGCACAAGTTTGACGCAACTGGCACAAGTTTGTTTGACGCAACTGGTACAAGTTTGTTTGATGCAACTGGCACAAGATTGTTCTACACAACTGGCACAAGTTTGTTGGATGCAACTGACACAAGTTTGTTCGACGAAACTGGCCTAAGTTTTTTTGACGCAACTGGCACAAGTTTGTTAGACGCAACTGGCACAAGTTTGTTCGACGCAACTGGCACAAGTTTTTTCGACTCAATTGGCACAAGTTTGTTTGGCGCAACTGGAACAAGTTTGTTTGACGCAACTGGCACAAGTTTGTTTGACGCAATTGGCAATAGTTTGTTTGATGCAACTGGCACAAGTTTATTTTACGCAACTGGCACAAGTTTTCTCGATGAAACGTGCACAAGTTTGTTCGCTGTAACTGGCATAATTTTGTTCGACGCAACTGGCACAAGTTTGTTTGACGCAACTGACACAAGTTTGTTCTACATAACTGGCACAAGTTTGTTCTATGCAACTGGCACAAGTTTGTTCTACGCAACTGGCACAAGTTTGTTTGACGCAACTGGCACAAGTTTGTTTGACGCAACTGGCACAAGTTTGTTTGATGCAACTGGCACAAGTTTGTTTGACGCAAGTGGCACAAGGTTGTTCTATGCAACTGGCACAAGTTTGTTCTATACAACTGGCACAAGTTTGTTTGATGCAACTGGTACAAGTTTGTTTGATGCAACAGGCAGAATTTTGTTCTATATAACTGGCACAAATTTGTTGTACACAACTGGCACAAGTTTGTTTGACACAACTGGCACAAGTTTGTTCAACGCAAATGGCAAAAGTTTGTTCTACGCATCTGGCACAAGTTTGTTCTATGCAACTGGCACTAGTTTGTTCTACGCAACTGGCACACATTTGTTTGACGCAAATGGCACATGTTTGTTCTACCCAACTGGCACAAGTTTGTTCGACGCAACTGGCACAAGTTTGTTCTACACAACTGGCACAAGTTTGTTTGACACAACTGGCACAAGTTTGTTCTAAGCACCTGGCACAAGATTGTTCGACGGAACTGGCGCAAGTTTGTTCGACGCAACTGGCACAAGTTTGTTCGACGCAACTGGCACAAATTTGTACGACGCAACTGGTACAAGTTTGTTTAACGTAACTGGCACAAGTTTGTTCGACCCAACTGGCAAAAGTTTGTTTCACACGACTGGCACAAGTTTGTTCGATGCAACTTGCACAAGTTTGTTTGACGCAACTGGCACAAGTTTGTTTGACGCAACTGGCACAAGATTTTTCTACGCAACATGTACAAGTTTGTTCTACGCAACTGGCACAAGTTTGTTTGACGCAACTGGCACAAGTTTGTTTTATGCAACTATTACTAGTTTGTTCGATGCAACTGGCACAAGTTTGTTCGAAGCAACTGGCACAAGTTTGTTTGACGCAACTGGCACAAGTTACTTAGACGCAACTGGCACAAGTTTGTTCAAAGCAACTGGCACAAGTTTTTTCGAATCAATTGGCACAAGTTTGTTTGAGGCAACTGGCACAAGTTTGTTTGACGCAACTGGCACAAGTTTGTTTGACGCAACTAGCACAAGTTTGTTTGGCGTAACTGGCACAAGTTTATTTGACGCAACTGGCACAACTTTTCTCGACGCAGCTGGCACAAGTTTGTTCGCCGTAACTGGCACAAGTTTGTTTGACGCAACTTACACAAGTTTATTTGATGCAACTGGCTCAAGTTTGTTTGACGCAACTGGCACAAGTTTCTTCGACGCAACTGGCACAAGTTTCTTCGACGCAACTGGCACAAGTTTGTTTGATGGAATTGGCACAAGTTTGTTCTACTCAACTGGCACAAGTTTGTTCTCTGCAACTGGCACTAGTTTGTTTTACGCAACTGGCATAGGTTTGTTTGACGCAACTGGCACAAGTTTGTTCTACTAACTAGCCCAAGTTTGTTCGACGCAACTGGCACAAGGTTGTTCTACGCAACTGGCACAAGTTTGTTCTACGCAACTGGCACAAGTTTGTTTGACGCAACTGGCACAAGTTTGTTCGATGCAACTGGCACAAGTTTGTAGGATGCCACTGGCACAAGTTTGTTCGACGTAACTGGCACAAGTTTTTTCGACGCAATTGGCATAAGTTTGTTTGACGCAATTGGCACAAGTTTGTTTGACGCAACTTGCACAAGTTTGTTTGACGCAACTGGCACAAGTTTATTTGACGCAACTGGCACAAGTTTTCTCGACACAACTGGCACAAGTTTGTTCGCCGTAACTGGCACAGGTTTGTTCGACGCAACTGGCACAAGTTTGTTTGATGCAACTGGCACAAGTTTGTTCGACGCCACTGGCACAAGTTTGTTCGAAGCAACTGGCACAAGTTTGTTTGACGCAACTGTCACTAATTTGTTCTATGCAACTGGCACAAGTTTGTTCTACGCAACTGGCACAAGTTTGTTCTACGCAACTGGCACAAGTTTGTCGTATGCAACTGGCTCTAGTTTGTTCTACGCAACTGGCATAAGTTTGTTTGACGCAACTGGCACAAGTTTGTTCTACGCAACTGGCAAAACTTTGTTGCACGCAACTGGCACAAGTTTCTTCTACGCAACCGGCACAAGTTTGTTCGACGCAACTGGAACAAGTTTGTTCGACGCAACTGGCACAAGTTTGTTCGACGCAACTGGCACAAGTTTGTTCGATGCAAATGGCACATGTTTGTTCAACACATCTGGCACAAGATTGTTTGACGCAACTGGCATAAGTTTGTTTTCGCAACTTGTACAAGTTTGTTTGACGCAACTGGCACAAGTTTGTTTGACACAACTGGCATAAGTTTGTTTGGCGCAACTGACACAAGTTTGTTTGACGCAACTGGCACAAGTTTGTCCGACGCAACTGGCACAAGTTTGTTTGACGCAACTGGCACAAGTTTGTTTGACGCAACTGGCACAAGGTTCTTCTACGCAACTAGCACAAGTTTATTCTACGCAACTGGCACAAGTTTGTTTGACGCAACTGGCACAAGTTTGTTCGACACAACTGGCACAAGTTTGTTTGACGCAACTGGCACAAGTTTGTTAGACGCAACTGGCACAAGTTTGTTCGACGTAACAGGCACAAGTTTTTTCGAGTCAATTGGCACAAGTTTGTTTGACGCAACTGGCACAAGTTTGTTTGACGCAAGAGGCACAAGTTTGTGTGACGCAACTGGCACAAGTTTGTTTGACGCAACTGGCACAAGTTTTTTTTTGACGCAACTGGCACAAGTTTTCTCGACGCAACTGGCACAAGTTTGTTTAATGTAACTGGCACAAGTTTGTTCGACGCAACTGGCACAAGTATGTTCGACGCAACTGGCACAAGTTTGTTTGACGCAACTGGAACAAGTTTCTTCGACGCAACTGGCACAAGTTTGTTCGACGCAACTGGCACAAGTTTGTTTGGCGCAACTGGCACAAGTTTGTTCTACGCAACTGGCACAAGTTTGTTCTATGCAACTGGCACTAGTTTGTTCTATGCAACTGGCATAAGTTTGTGTGACGCAACTGGCACAAGTTTGTTCTACGCAACTGGTACAAGTTTGTTCTACGTAACTGGCACAAGATTGTTCTACGCAACTGGCACAAGATTGTTCTACGCAACTGGCACAAGTTTGTTGGATGCAACTGACACAAGTTTGTTCGACGAAACTGGCCTAAGTTCTTTTGACGCAACTGGCTCAAGTTTGTTAGACGCAACAGGCACAAGTTTGTTCGACGCAACTGGCACAAGTTTTTTCGACTCAATTGGCACAAGTTTGTTTGGCGCAACTGGAACAAGTTTGTTCAACGCAACTGGCACAAGTTTGTTTGATGCAACTGGCACAAGTTTGTTTGATGCAACTGGCACAAGTTTATTTTACGCAACTGGCACAAGTTTCCTCGATGAGACTGGCACAAGTTTGTTCGCTGTAACTGGCATAATTTTGTTCGACGCAACTGGCCCAAGTTTGTTTGACGCAACTGGCACAAGTTTGTTCTACATAACTGGCACAAGTTTGTTCTATGCAACTGGCACAAGTTTATTCTATGCAACTGGCACAAGTTTGTTCGACGCAACTGGCACAAGTTTGTTTGACGCAAGTGGCACAAGTTTGTTCTACGCAACTGGCACAAGTTTGTTCTACGCAACTGGCACAAGTTTGTTCGACGCAACTGGCACAAGGTTGTTCTACGCAACTGGCACAAGTTTGTTCTACACAACTGGCACAAGTTTGCTTGACGCAACTGGCACAAGTTTTTTTTACGCAACTGGCATAAGTTTGTTCGATGCCACTGGCACAAGTTTGTTCGACGCAACTGGCCCAAGTTTTTTTGACGCAACTGGCACAAGTTTTTTTGACGCAACTGGCACAAGTTTGTTTGACGCAAATGGCACAAGTTTGTTGGATGCAACTGCCACAAGTTTGTTTGACCCAACTGGCACAAGTTTGTTCGACGCAACTGGCACAAGTTTGTTTGACGCAATTGGCACAAGTTTGTTTGACGCAACTGGCACAAGTTTGTTTGACGCAACTGGCACAAGGTTGTTCTATGCTACTGGCACAAGTTTGTTCTATGCAACTGGCACAAGTTTGACGCAACTGGCACAAGTTTGTTTGACGCAACTGGTACAAGTTTGTTTGATGCAACTGGCACAAGATTGTTCTACACAACTGGCACAAGTTTGTTGGATGCAACTGACACAAGTTTGTTCGACGAAACTGGCCTAAGTTTTTTTGACGCAACTGGCACAAGTTTGTTAGACGCAACTGGCACAAGTTTGTTCGACGCAACTGGCACAAGTTTTTTCGACTCAATTGGCACAAGTTTGTTTGGCGCAACTGGAACAAGTTTGTTTGACGCAACTGGCACAAGTTTATTTGACGCAACTGGCAATAGTTTGTTTGATGCAACTGGCACAAGTTTATTTTACGCAACTGGCACAAGTTTTCTCGATGAAACGTGCACAAGTTTGTTCGCTGTAACTGGCATAAGTTTGTTCGACGCAACTGGCACAAGTTTGTTTGACGCAACTGACACAAGTTTGTTCTACATAACTGGCACAAGTTTGTTCTATGCAAGTGGCACAAGTTTGTTCTACGCAACTGGCACAAGTTTGTTTGACGCAACTGGCACAAGTTTGTTTGACGCAACTGGCACAAGTTTGTTTGATGCAACTGGCACAAGTTTGTTTGACGCAAGTGGCACAAGGTTGTTCTATGCAACTGGCACAAGTTTGTTCTATACAACTGGCACAAGTTTGTTTGACGCAACTGGTACAAGTTTGTTTGATGCAACAGGCAGAATTTTGTTCTATATAACTGGCACAAGTTTGTTGTACACAACTGGCACAAGTTTGTTTGACACAACTGGCACAAGTTTGTTCAACGCAAATGGCAAAAGTTTGTTCTACGCATCTGGCACAAGTTTGTTCTATGCAACTGGCACTAGTTTGTTCTACGCAACTGGCACACATTTGTTTGACGCAACTGGCACATGTTTGTTCTACCCAACTGGCACAAGTTTGTTCGACGCAACTGGCACAAGTTTGTTCTACACAACTGGCACAAGTTTGTTTGACACAACTGGCACAAGTTTGTTCTAAGCACCTGGCACAAGATTGTTCGACGGAACTGGCGCAAGTTTGTTCGACGCAACTGGCACAAGTTTGTTCGACGCAACTGGCACAAATTTGTACGACGCAACTGGTACAAGTTTGTTTAACGTAACTGGCACAAGTTTGTTCGACCCAACTGGCAAAAGTTTGTTTCACACGACTGGCACAAGTTTGTTCGATGCAACTTGCACAAGTTTGTTTGACGCAACTGGCACAAGTTTGTTTGACGCAACTGGCACAAGATTTTTCTACGTAACATGTACAAGTTTGTTCTACGCAACTGGCACAAGTTTGTTTGACGCAACTGGCACAAGTTTGTTTTATGCAACTATTACTAGTTTGTTCGATGCAACTGGCACAAGTTTGTTCGAAGCAACTGGCACAAGTTTGTTTGACGCAACTGGCACAAGTTTCTTAGACGCAACTGGCACAAGTTTGTTCAAAGCAACTGGCACAAGTTTTTTCGAATCAATTGGCACAAGTTTGTTTGAGGCAACTGGCACAAGTTTGTTTGACGCAACTGGCACAAGTTTGTTTGACGCAACTAGCACAAGTTTGTTTGGCGCAACTGGCACAAGTTTATTTGACGCAACTGGCACAACTTTTCTCGACGCAGCTGGCACAAGTTTGTACGCCGTAACTGGCACAAGTTTGTTTGACGCAACTTACACAAGTTTATTTGATGCAACTGGCTCAAGTTTGTTTGACGCAACTGGCACAAGTTTCTTCGACGCAACTGGCACAAGTTTCTTCGACGCAACTGGCACAAGTTTGTTTGATGGAATTGGCACAAGTTTGTTCTACTCAACTGGCACAAGTTTGTTCTCTGCAACTGGCACTAGTTTGTTTTACGCAACTGGCATAGGTTTGTTTGACGCAACTGGCACAAGTTTGTTCTACTAACTAGCCCAAGTTTGTTCGACGCAACTGGCACAAGGTTGTTCTACGCAACTGGCACAAGTTTGTTCTACGCAACTGGCACAAGTTTGTTTGACGCAACTGGCACAAGTTTGTTCGATGCAACTGGCACAAGTTTGTAGGATGCCACTGGCACAAGTTTGTTCGACGTAACTGGCACAAGTTTTTTCGACGCAATTGGCATAAGTTTGTTTGACGCAATTGGCACAAGTTTGTTTGACGCAACTTGCACAAGTTTGTTTGACGCAACTGGCACAAGTTTATTTGACGCAACTGGCACAAGTTTTCTCGACACAACTGGCACAAGTTTGTTCGCCGTAACTGGCACAGGTTTGTTCGACGCAACTGGCACAAGTTTGTTTGATGCAACTGGCACAAGTTTGTTCGACGCCACTGGCACAAGTTTGTTCGAAGCAACTGGCACAAGTTTGTTTGACGCAACTGTCACTAATTTGTTCTATGCAACTGGCACAAGTTTGTTCTACGCAACTGGCACAAGTTTGTTCTACGCAACTGGCACAAGTTTGTCGTATGCAACTGGCTCTAGTTTGTTCTACGCAACTGGCATAAGTTTGTTTGATGCAACTGGCACAAGTTTGTTCTACGCAACTGGCACAACTTTGTTGCACGCAACTGGCACAAGTTTCTTCTACGCAACCGGCACAAGTTTGTTCGACGCAACTGGAACAAGTTTGTTCGACGCAACTGGCACAAGTTTGTTCGACGCAACTGGCACAAGTTTGTTCGATGCAAATGGCACATGTTTGTTCAACACATCTGGCACAAGATTGTTTGACGCAACTGGCATAAGTTTGTTTTCGCAACTTGTACAAGTTTGTTTGACGCAACTGGCACAAGTTTGTTTGACACAACTGGCATAAGTTTGTTTGGCGCAACTGACACAAGTTTGTTTGACGCAACTGGCACAAGTTTGTCCGACGCAACTGGCACAAGTTTGTTTGACGCAACTGGCACAAGTTTGTTTGACGCAACTGGCACAAGGTTCTTCTACGCAACTAGCACAAGTTTGTTCTACGCAACTGGCACAAGTTTGTTTGACGCAACTGGCACAAGTTTGTTCGACACAACTGGCACAAGTTTGTTTGACGCAACTTGCACAAGTTTGTTAGACGCAACTGGCACAAGTTTGTTCGACGTAACAGGCACAAGTTTTTTCGAGTCAATTGGCACAAGTTTGTTTGACGTAACTGGCACAAGTTTGTTTGACGCAAGAGGCACAAGTTTGTGTGACGCAACTGGCACAAGTTTGTTTGACGCAACTGGCACAAGTTTTCTCGACGCAACTGGCACAAGTTTGTTTAATGTAACTGGCACAAGTTTGTTCGACGCAACTGGCACAAGTATGTTCGACGCAACTGGCACAAGTTTGTTTGACGCAACTGGAACAAGTTTCTTCGACGCAACTGGCACAAGTTTGTTCGACGCAACTGGCACAAGTTTGTTTGGCGCAACTGGCACAAGTTTGTTCTACGCAACTGGCACAAGTTTGTTCTATGCAACTGGCACTAGTTTGTTCTATGCAATTGGCATAAGTTTGTGTGACGCAACTGGCACAAGTTTGTTCTACGCAACTGGTACAAGTTTGTTCTACGCAACTGGCACAAGATTGTTCTACGCAACTGGCACAAGATTGTTCTACGCAACTGGCACAAGTTTGTTGGATGCAACTGACACAAGTTTGTTCGACGAAACTGGCCTAAGTTCTTTTGACGCAACTGGCTCAAGTTTGTTAGACGCAACAGGCACAAGTTTGTTCGACGCAACTGGCACAAGTTTTTTCGACTCAATTGGCACAAGTTTGTTTGGCGCAACTGGAACAAGTTTGTTCAACGCAACTGGCACAAGTTTGTTTGACGCAACTGGCACAAGTTTGTTTGATGCAACTGGCACAAGTTTATTTTACGCAACTGGCACAAGTTTCCTCGATGAGACTGGCACAAGTTTGTTCGCTGTAACTGGCATAATTTTGTTCGACGCAACTGGCCCAAGTTTGTTTGACGCAACTGGCACAAGTTTGTTCTACATAACTGGCACAAGTTTGTTCTATGCAACTGGCACAAGTTTATTCTATGCAACTGGCACAAGTTTGTTCGACGCAACTGGCACAAGTTTGTTTGACGCAACTGGCACAAGTTTGTTCTACGCAACTGGCACAAGTTTGTTTGACGCAACTGGCACAAGGCTGTTCTATGCAACTGGCACAAGTTTGTTCTATACAACTGGCACAAGTTTGTTTGACGCAACTGGCACAAGTTTGTTTGATGCAACAGGCAGAATTTTGTTCTACATAACTGGCACAAGTTTGTTGTACACAACTGGCACAAGTTTGTTTGACACAACTGGCACAAGTTTGTTCAACGCAAATGGCAAAAGTTTGTTCTACGCATCTGGCACAAGTTTGTTCTATGCAACTGGCACTAGTTTATTCTACGCAACTGGCACAAATTTGTTTGACGCAACTGGCACATGTTTGTTCTACCCAACTGGCACAAGTTTGTTCGACGCAACTGGCACAAGTTTGTTCTACACAACTGGCACAAGTTTGTTTGACACAAGTGGCACAAGTTTGTTCTAAGCACCTGGCACAAGTTTGTTCTATGCAACTGGCACAAGTTTGTTCGACGCAACTGGCACAAGTTTGTTCGACGCAACTGGCACAAGTTTGTTCGACGCAACTGGCACAAGTTTGTTCGATGCAACTGGCACATGTTTGTTCAACACATCTGGCACAAGATTGTTTGACACAACTGGCATAAGTTTGTTTTTGCAACTTGTACAAGTTTGTTTGACGCAACTGGCACAAGTTTGTTTGACGGAACTGTCACAAGTTTGTTTGGCGCAACTGGCACAAGTTTGTTTGACGCAACTGGCACAAGTTTGTTCGACGCAACTGGCACAAGTTTGTTTGACGCAACTGGCACAAGTTTGTTTGACGCAACTGGCAAAAGGTTGTTCTATGCAACTGGCACAAGTTTGTTCTACGCAACTGGCACAAGTTTGTTTGACGCAACTGGCACAAGTTTGTTCGACGCAACTGGCACAAGTTTGTTTGATGCCACTGGCACAAGTTTGTTTGACGTAACTGGCACAAGTTTGTTTGACGCAACTGGCACAAGTTTATTTGACGCAACTGGCACAAGTTTTCTCGACGCAACTGGCACAAGTTTGTTCGCCGTAACTGGCACAAGTTTGTTCGACGCAACTGGCACAAGTTTGTTCGACGCAACTGGCACAATTTTGTTTGATGCAACTGGCACAAGTTTCTTTGACGAAACTGGCACAAGTTTGTTCGACGCAACTGGCACAAGTTTGTTTGACGCAATTGGCACAAGTTTGTTCTATGCAACTGGCACAAGTTTGTTCTATGCAACTGGCACTAGTTTGTTCTACGCAACTGGCATAAGTTTGTTTGACGCAACTGGCACAAGTTTGTTCTACGCAACTGGCACAAGTTTGTTCGACGCAACTGGCACAAGGTTGTTCTACGCAACTGGCACAAGTTTGTTCTACACAACTGGCACAAGTTTGCTTGACGCAACTGGCACAAGTTTTTTTTACGCAACTGGCATAAGGTTGTTCGATGCTACTGGCACAAGTTTTTTCAACGCAACTGGCCCAAGTTTTTTGACGCAACTGGCACAAGTTTTTTTGACGCAACTGGCACAAGTTTGTTTGACGCAACTGGCACAAGTTTGTTGGATGCAACTGCCACAAGTTTGTTCGACGCAACTGGCACAAGTTTGTTCGACGCAACTGGCACAAGTTTGTTTGACGCAATTGGCACAAGTTTGTTTGACGCAACTGGCACAAGTTTGTTTGACGCAACTGGCACAAGGTTGTTCTATGCAACTGGCACAAGTTTCTTCTATGCAACTGGCACAAGTTTGTTTGACGCAACTGGCACAAGTTTGTTTGACGCAACTGGTACAAGTTTGTTTGATGCAACTGGCACAAGATTGTTCTACACAACTGGCACAAGTTTGTTGGATGCAACTGACACAAGTTTGTTCGATGAAACTGGCATAAGTTTTTTTGACGCAACTGGCACAAGTTTGTTAGACGCAACTGGCACAAGTTTGTTTGACGCAATTGGCACAAGTTTTTTCGACTCAATTGGCACAAGTTTGTTTGGCGCAACTGGAACAAGTTTGTTTGACGCAACTGGCACAAGTTTGTTTGACGCAACTGGCAATAGTTTGTTTGATGCAACTGGCACAAGTTTATTTTACGCAACTGGCACAAGTTTTCTCGATGAAACTGGCACAAGTTTGTTCGCTGTAACTGGCATAAGTTTGTTCGACGCAACTGGCACAAGTTTGTTTGACGCAACTGACACAAGTTTGTTCTAAATAACTGGCACAAGTTTTTTCTACGCAACTGGCACAAGTTTGTTCTACGCAACTGGCAAAAGTTTGTTCGACGCAACTGGCACAAGTTTGTTCGACGCAACTGGCACAAGTTTGTTGGACGCAACTGGCACAAGTTTGTTCGACGCAACTGGCACAAGTTTGTTCGATGCAACTGGCACATGTTTGTTCAACACATCTGGGACAAGATTGTTTGACACAACTGGCATAAGTTTGTTTTCGCAACTTTTACAAGTTTGTTTGATGCAACTGGCACAAGTTTGTTTGATGGAACTGTCAAAAGTTTGTTTGGCGCAACTGGCACAAGTTTGTTTGATGCAACTGGCACAAGTTTGTTCGACGCAACTGGCACAAGTTTGTTTGACGCAACTGGCACAAGGTTCACCTACGCAACTGGCACAAGTTTGTTCTACGCAACTGGCACAAGTTTGTTTGACGCAACTGGCACAAGTTTGTTCGACGCAACTGGCACAAGTTTGTTTGACGCAAGAGGCACAAGTTTGTGTGACGCAACTGGCACAAGTTTGTTTGACGCAACTGGCACAAGTTTTTTTTGACGCAACTGGCACAAGTTTTCTCGACGCAACTGACACAAGTTTGTTTAATGTAACTGGCACAAGTGTGTTCGACGCAACTGGCACAAGTATGTTCGACGTAACTGGCACAAGTTTGTTTGACGCAACTGGCACAAGTTTCTTCGACGCAACTGGCATAAGTTTGTTCGACGTAACTGGCACAAGTTTGTTTCATGCAACTGGCACAAGTTTGTTCTACGCAACTGGCACAAGTTTGTTCTATGAAACTGGCACTAGTTTGTTCTATGCAACTGGCATAAGTTTGTTTGACGCAACTGGCACAAGTTTGTTCTACGCAACTGGTACAAGTTTGTTCGACGCAACTGGCACAAGTTTGTTCGACGCAACTGGTAAAAGTTTCTTCGACGCAACTGGCACAAGTTTGTTCGAACTAACTAGCAAAAGTTTCTTTGACACAACTGGCACAAGTTTGTTCGACGCAACTGGCGCAAGTTTGTTTGACGCAACTGGCACAAGTTTGTTTGACGCAACTGGCACAAGGTTGTTCTACGCAACTGGCAGGAGTTTGTTCTACGCAACTGGCACAAGTTTGTTTGATGCAACTGGCACAAGTTTGTTCTACGCAACTGGCACAAGTTTGTTTGATGCAACTGGCACAAGTTTGTTCGACGCAACTGGTAAAAGTTTCTTCGACGCAACTGGCACAAGTTTGTTCGAACTAACCAGCAAAAGTTTGTTTGACACAACTGGCACAAGTTTGTTCGACGCAACTGGCGCAAGTTTGTTTGACGCAACTGGCACAAGGTTGTTCTACGCAACTGGCAGAAGTTTGTTCTACGCAACTGGCACAAGTTTGTTCTACGCAACTGGCACAAGTTTGTACGATGCAACTGGCACAAGTTTGTTCACCGCAACTGGCCCAAGTTTGTTTGACGCAACTGGCACAAGTTTGTTTGACGCGACTGGCACAAGTTTGTTTGACGCAACTGGCACAAGTTTTTTTGACGCAACTGGCACAAGTTTTCTCGACGAAACTGGCACAAGTTTGTTCGCAGTAACTGGCACAAGTTTGTTTGACGCAACTGGCACAAGTTTGTTTGACGCAACTGGCACAAGTTTGTTCTACATAACTGGCACAAGTTTGTTCTAAGCAACTGGCACAAGTTTGTTCTACGCAACAGGCACAAGTTTGTTCTATGCAACTGGCACTAGTTTGTTCTATGCAACTGGCACTAGTTTGTTCTATGCAACTGGCACAAGTTTGTTTGACGCAACTGGCACAAATTTGTTCTACCCAATTGATACAAGTTTGTTCGACGCAACTGGCACAAGTTTGTTTGACACAATTGGCACAAGTTTGTTTGACGCAACTGGCACAAGTTTGTTTGACGCAACTGGCACAAGTTTGTTCTACCCAACTGACACAAGTTTGTTCTATGCAACTGACACAAGTTTGTTTGACACAACTGGCAGAAGGTTGTTCAACGCAATTGGCACAAGTTTGTTTGACGCAACTGGCGCAAGTTTGTTCGACGCAACTGGCACAAGTTTGTTCGACGCAACTGACACAAGTTTGTTTGATGCAACTGGCACAAGTTTGTTTAACGCAACTGGCACAAGTTTGTTCGACCCAACTGGCACAAGTTTGTTTGACGCAACTGGCACAAGTTTGGTTGACGCAACTGGCACAAGCTTGTTTGACGCAACTGGCACAAGTTTGTTCGACACAACTGACACAAGTTTTTTCGACTCAATTGGCACAAGTTTGTTTGGCGCAACTGGAACAAGTTTGTTTGACGCAACTGGCACAAGTTTGTTTGACGCAACTGGCAATAGTTTGTTTGATGCAACTGGCACAAGTTTATTTTACGCTACTGGCACAAGTTTTCTCGATGAAACTGGCACAAGTTTGTTCGCTGTAACTGGCATAAGTTTGTTCGACGCAACTGGCACAAGTTTGTTTGACGCAACTGACACAAGTTTGTTCTACATAACTGGCACAAGTTTTTTCTACGCAACTGGCACAAGTTTGTTCTACGCAACTGGCACAAGTTTGTTCGACGCAAATGGCACAAGTTTGTTCGACGCAACTGGCACAAGTTTGTTGGACGCAACTGGCACAAGTTTGTTCGACGCAACTGGCACAAGTTTGTTCGATGCAACTGGCATATGTTTGTTCAACACATCTGGGACAAGATTGTTTGACACAACTGGCATAAGTTTGTTTTCGCAACTTTTACAAGTTTGTTTGACGCGACTGGCACAAGTTTGTTTGATGGAACTGTCAAAAGTTTGTTTGGCGCAAATGGCACAAGTTTGTTTGACGCAACTGGCACAAGTTTGTTCGACGCAACTGGCACAAGTTTGTTTGACGCAACTGGCACAAGGTTCACCTACGCAACTGGCACAAGTTTGTTCTAAGCAACTGGCACAAGTTTGTTTGACGCAACTGCCACAAGTTTGTTCGATGCAACTGGCACAAGTTTGTTTGACGCAAGAGGCACAAGTTTGTGTGACGCAACTGGCACAAGTTTGTTTGACGCAACTGGCACAAGTTTTTTTTGACGCAACTGGCACAAGTTTTCTCGACGCAACTGACACAAGTTTGTTTAATGTAACTGGCACAAGTGTGTTCGACGCAACTGGCACAAGTATGTTCGACGTAACTGGCACAAGTTTGTTTGACGCAACTGGCACAAGTTTCTTCGACGCAACTGGCATAAGTTTGTTCGACGTAACTGGCACAAGTTTGTTTCATGCAACTGGCACAAGTTTGTTCTACGCAACTGGCACAAGTTTGTTCTATGCAAATGGAACTAGTTTGTTCTATGCAACTGGCATAAGTTTGTTTGACGCAACTGGCACAAGTTTGTTCTACGCAACTGGTACAAGTTTGTTCGACGCAACTGGCACAAGTTTGTTCGACGCAACTGGTAAAAGTTTCTTCGACGCAACTGGCACAAGTTTGTTCGAACTAACTAGCAAAAGTTTCTTTGACACAACTGGCACAAGTTTGTTCGATGCAACTGGCGCAAGTTTGTTTGACGCAACTGGCACAAGTTTGTTTGACTCAACTGGCACAAGTTTGTTTGACGCAACTGGCACAAGTTTGTTTGACGCAACTGGCACAAGTTTGTTCTACGCAACTGGCACAAGTTTGTTCGACGCAACTGGCACAAGTTTGTTCGACGCAACTGGCACAAGTTTGTTCGACGCAACTGGCACAAGTTTGTTCGACGCAACTGGTAAAAGTTTCTTCGACGCAACTGGCACAAGTTTGTTCGAACTAACTGGCAAAAGTTTCTTTGACACAACTGGCACAAGTTTGTTCGACGCAACTGGCGCAAGTTTGTTTGACGCAACTGGCACAAGTTTGTTTGACGCAACTGGCACAAGGTTGTTCTACGCAACTGGCAGAAGTTTGTTCTACGCAACTGGCACAAGTTTGGTTGACGCAACTGGCACAAGTTTGTTCTACGCAACTGGCACAAGTTTGTTCGACGCAACTGGCTCAAGTTTGTTCGACGCAACTGGTAAAAGTTTCTTCGACGCAACTGGCACAAGTTTGTTCGAACTAACTAGCAAAAGTTTGTTTGACACAGCTGGCACAAGTTTGTTCGACGCAACTGGCGCAAGTTTGTTTGACGCAACTGGCACAAGTTTTTTTGACGCAACTGGCACAAGGTTGTACTATGCAACTGGCAGAAGTTTGTTCTACGCAACTGGCACAAGTTTGTTTGACGCAACTGGCACAAGTTTGTTCTACGCAACTGGCACAAGTTTGTACGATGCAACTGGCACAAGTTTGTTCACCGCAACTGGCCCAAGTTTGTTTGACGCAACTGGCACAAGTTTGTTTGACGCGACTGGCTCAAGTTTGTTTGACGCAACTGACACAAGTTTTTTCGACGCAACTGGCACAAGTTTTCTCGACGAAACTGGCACAAGTTTGTTCGTAGTAACTGGCACAAGTTTGTTTGACGCAACAGGCACAAGTTTGTTTGACGCAACTGGCACAAGTTTGTTCTACATAACTGGCACAAGCTTGTTCTATGCAACTGGCACAAGTTTGTTCTACGCAACAGGCACAAGTTTGTTCTATGCAACTGGCACTAGTTTGTTCTATGCAACTGGCACTAGTTTGTTCTATGCAACTGGCACAAGTTTGTTTGACGCAACTGGCACAAATTTGTTCTACCCAATTGATACAAGTTTGTTCGACGCAACTGGCACAAGTTTGTTTGACACAATTGGCACAAGTTTGTTTGACGCAACTGGCACAAGTTTGTTTGACGCAACTGGCACAAGTTTGTTCTACCCAACTGACACAAGTTTGTTTGACGCAACTGGCACAAGTTTCTTCTACGCAACTGGCACAATTTTGTTGGACGCAACTGGCTCAAGTTTGTTTGATGCAACTGGCACAAGTTTGTTCTATGCAACTGGCACAAGTTTGTTCGACGCAACTGGCACAAGTTTGTTCGACGCAACTGGCACAAGTTTGTTCGACGCAACTGGCACAAGTTTGTTCGATGCAACTGGCACATGTTTGTTCAACACATCTGGCATAAGATTGTTTGACACAACTGGCATAAGTTTGTTTTTGCAACTTGTACAAGTTTGTTTGACGCAACTGGCACAAGTTTGTTTGACGGAACTGTCACAAGTTTGTTTGGCGCAACTGGCACAAGTTTGTTTGACGCAACTGGCACAAGTTTGTTCGACGCAACTGGCACAAGTTTGTTTGACGCAACTGGCACAAGTTTGTTTGACGCAATTGGCAAAAGGTTGTTCTATGCAACTGGCACAAGTTTGTTCTACGCAACTGGCACAAGTTTGTTTGACGCAACTGGCACAAGTTTGTTCGACGCAACTGGCACAAGTTTGTTTGACGCAAGAGGCACAAGTTTGTGTGACGCAACTGGCACAAGTTTGTTTGACGCAACTGGAACAAGTTTTTTTTTACGCAACTGGCACAAGTTTTCTCGACGCAACTGACACAAGTTTGTTTAATGTAACTGGCACAAGTGTGTTCGACGCAACTGGCACAAGTATGTTCGATGCAACTGGCACAAGTTTGTTCGACGCAACTGGCACAAGTTTGTTTCATGTAACTGGCACAAGTTTGTTCTACGCAACTGGCACAAGTTTGTTCTATGCAACTGGCACTAGTTTGTTCTATGCAACTGGCACAAGTTTGTTCTACGCAACTGGTACAAGTTTGTTCGACGCAACTGGCACAAGTTTGTTCGACGCAACTGGTAAAAGTTTCTTCGACGCAACTGGCACAAGTTTGTTCGAACTAACTGGCAAAAGTTTGTTTGACACAACTGGCACAAGTTTGTTCGACGCAACTGGCACAGGTTTGTTTGACGCAACTGGCACAAATTTGTTTGACGCAACTGGCACAAGGTTGTTCTACGCAACTGGCAGAAGTTTGTTCTATGCAACTGGCACAAGTTTGTTTAACGCAACTGGCACAAGTTTGTTCTACGCAACTGGCACAAGTTTGTTCGATGCAACTGGCACAAGTTTGTTCACCGCAACTGGCCCAAGTTTGTTTGACGCAACTGGCACAAGTTTGTTAGACGCAACTGGCACAATATTGTTCGACGCAACTGGCACAAGTTTCTTCGACTCAATTGGCACAAGTTTGTTTGACGCAACTGGCACAAGTTTGTTTGACGCAACTGTCACAAGTTTGTTTGACTCAACTGGCACAAGTTTGTTTAGCACAACTGGCACAAGTTTATTTGACCCACTGGCACAAGTTTGTTTGACGCAACTGGAACAAGTTTTTTTTGACGCAACTGGAACAAGTTTTTTTTTACGCAACTGGCACAAGTTTTCTCGACGCAACTGACACAAGTTTGTTTAATGTAACTGGCACAAGTGTGTTCGACGCAACTGGCACAAGTTTGTTCGACGCCACTGGCACAAGTTTGTTCGAAGCAACTGGCACAAGTTTGTTTGACGCATCTGGCACTAATTTGTTCTATGCAACTGGCACAAGTATGTTCTACACAACTGGCACAAGTTTGTTCTCTGTTACTTGCAAACTTCGTTCTATGCAACTGGCACAAGTTTGTTCTCTGTTACTTGCAAACTTCGTTCTATGCAACTGGCACAAGTTTGTTCTCTGTTACTTGCAAACTTCGTTCTACGCAACTGGCACAAGTTTGTTCTACGCAACTGGCACAAGTTTGTTCTACGCATATGGCACAAGTTTGTTCTATGCAACTGGCACAAGTTTGTTCTACGCAACTGGTACAAGTTTGTTCTATGCTACTGGCAAAAGTTTGTTCTACGCAACTGGCACAAGTTTATTCTACGCATCTGGCACAAGTTTGTTCTATCCAACTGGCACTAGTTTGTTCTACGCAACTGGCACAAGTTTTTTTTGACGCAACTGGCACAAGTTTGTTCTACCCAACTGACACAAGTTTGTTTGACACAACTATCAGAAGTTTGTTCAACGCAACTGGCACAAGTTTGTTTGACGCAACTGGCGCAAATTTGTTCAAGGCAACTGGCACAAGTTTGTTGGATACAACTGGCACAAGTTTGTTTAACACAACTGGCACAAGTTTGTTCAACCCAACTGACACAAGTTTGTTTGACGCAACTGGCACAAGTTTCGTTGACGCAACTGGCACAAGTTTGTTTGACACAACTGGCACAAGTTTGTTTGACGCAACTGGCACAAGGATTTTCTACGCAACTGGCACATGTTTGTTCTACGCAACTGGCACAAGTTTGTTTGTTGCAACTGGCACAAGTTTTTTTGATGCAACTGGCAGAAGTTTGTTTGACGCAACTGGCACAAGTTTGTTCGACGCAACTGGCACAAGTTTGTTTGATGCAACTGGCATAAGTTTGTTAGACGCAACTGGCACAAGTTTGTTCGAGGTAACTGGCACAATTTTTTTTTACTCAATTGGCACAAGTTTGTTTGACGCAACTGGCACAAGTTTGTTTGACGCAACTGGCACAAGTTTGTTTGACGCAACTGGCACAAGTTTTTTTGACGCAACTGGCACAAGTTTTCTTGACGCAACTGGCACAAGTTTGTTCGCCGTAACTGGCACAAGTTTGTTCGACGCAACTGGCACAAGTTTGTATGACGCAACTGGCACAAGTTTTTTTGACGTAAGGGGCACAATTTTTCTCGACGCAACTGGCACAAGTTTGTTCGCCGTAACTGGCACAAGTTTGTTCGCCGCCACTAGCACAAGTTTGTTCGAAGCAACTGGCACAAGTTTGTTTGACGCAACTGGCACAAGTTTATTCTATGCATCTGGCACAAGTTTGTTCTACGCAACTGGCACAAGTTTGTTCTACGCAACTGGCACAAGTTTGTTCTACGCAACTGGCACAAGTTTGTTGTATACAACTGGCACTAGTTTGTTCTACGCAACTGGCATAAGTTTGTTTGACGCAACTGGCACAAGTTTGTTCTACGCAATTGGCACAAGTTTGTTGGACGCAACTGGCATAAGTTTGTTCTACGCAACTGGCACAATTTTGTTGGACGCAACTGGCACAAGTTTGTTCGACGCAACTGTCACAAATTTGTTCGACGCAACTGGCACAAGTTTGTTCGACGCAACTGGCACAAGTTTGTTTGATGCAACTGGCACATGTTTGTTCGACGCAACTGGCACAAGTTTGTTCGACGCAACTGGCACAAGTTTGTTTGACGCAACTGGCACAAGTTTGTTTTCGCAACTTGTACAAGTTTGTTTGACGCAACTGGCACAAGTTTGTTTGACGCAACTGGCACAAGTTTCTTTGGCGCAACTGGCACAAGTTTGTTTGATGCAACTGGCACAAGTTTGATTGACTCAACTGGCACAAGTTTGTTCGACCCAACTGGCACAAGTTTGTTTGACGCAACTGGCACAAGTTTGTTTGACGCAACTGGCACAAGGTTGTTCTACGCAACTGGCACAAGTTTGTTCTATGCAACTGGCACAAGTTTGTTTGACACAACTGGCACAAGTTTGTTCCACGCAACTGGCACAAGTTTGTTCTACGCAACTGGCACAAGTTTGTTCTACGCAACTCTGACTAGTTTGTTGTACACAACTGGCACAAGTTTGTTTGACACAACTGGCACAAGTCTGTTCAACGCAAATGGCAAAAGTTTGTTCTACGCATCTGGGACACTTTTGTTCTCTGCAACTGGCACTAGTTTGTTCTAGGCAACTGGCACAAATTTGTTTGACGCAACTGGCACATGTTTGTTCTACCCAACTGGCACAAGTTTGTTCGACGCAACTGGCACAAGTTTGTTGTACGCAACTGGCACAAGTTTGTTTGACACAACTGGCACAAGTTTGTTCTAAGCAACTGGCACAAGTTTGTTTGACGGAACTGGCACAAGTTTTTTCGACGCAACTGGCACAAGTTTGTTCGACGCAACTGGCACAATGTTTTTCGATGCAACTGGTACAAGTTTGTTTAGCGTAACTGGCACAAGTTTCTTCGACCCAACTGGCACAAGTTTGTTTGACGCAACTGGGACACAAGTTTGTTCCACGCAACTGGCACAAGTTTGTTTGACGCAACTGGCAAAAGTTTGTTTGACGCAACTGGTACAAGTTTGTTTGACCCAACTGGCACAAGTTTGTTCTACGCAACATGCACAAGTTTGTTCTACGCAACTGGCACTAGTTTGTTTGATGCAACTGGCACAAGTTTGTTCGACGCAACTGGCCCAAGTTTGTTTGACGCAACTGGCACAAGTTTGTTGAATGCAACTGGCACTAGTTTGTTCTACGCAACTGGCATAAGTTTGTTTGACGCAACTGGCACAAGTTTGTTCTACGCAACTGGCACAAGTTTGTTGGACGCAACTGGCACAAGTTTGTTCTACGCAACTGGCACAATTTTGTTGGACGCAACTGGCACAAGTTTGTTCGACGCAACTGGCACAAATTTGTTCGACGCAACTGGCACAAGTTTGTTCGACGCAACTGGCACAAGTTTGTTTGATGCAACTGGCACAAGTTTGTTCGACGCAACTGGAACAAGTTTGTTCGACGCAACTGGCACAAGTTTGTTTGACGCAACTGGCACAAGTTTGTTTTCGCAACTTGTACAAGTTTGTTTGATGCAACTGGCAGAAGTTTGTTTGACGCAACTGGCACAAGTTTCTTTGGCGCAACTGGCACAAGTTTGTTTGACGCAACTGGCACAAGTTTGTTTGACTCAACTGGCACAAGTTTGTTCGACCAAACTGGCACAAGTTTGTTTGACGCAACTGGCACAAGTTTGTTTGACGCAACTGGCACAAGGTTGTTCTACGCAACTGGCACAAGTTTGTTCTATGCAACTGGCACAAGTTTGTTTGACGCAACTGGCACAAGTTTGTTCCACGCAACTGGCACAAGTTTGTTCTACGCAACTGGCACAAGTTTGTTCTACGCAACTCTGACTAGTTTGTTGTACACAACTGGCACAAGTTTGTTTGACACAACTGGCACAAGTCTGTTCAACGCAAATGGCAAAAGTTTGTTCTACGCATCTGGGACACGTTTGTTCTCTGCAACTGGCACTAGTTTGTTCTAGGCAACTGGCACAAATTTGTTTGACGCAACTGGCACAAGTTTGTTCTACCCAACTGGCACAAGTTTGTTCGACGCAACTGGCACAAGTTTGTTCGACGCAACTGGCACAAGTTTGTTTGACACAACTGGCACAAGTTTGTTCTAAGCAACTGGCACAAGTTTGTTCGACGGTACTGGCACAAGTTTTTTCGACGCAACTGTCACAAGTTTGTTCGACGCAACTGGCACAATGTTTTTCGATGCAACTGGTACAAGTTTGTTTAGCGTAACTGGCACAAGCTTGTTCGACGCAACTGGCACAAGTTTGACGCAACTGGCAAAAGTTTGTTTGACGCAACTGGCACAAGTTTGTTCTACGCAACACGCACAAGTTTGTTCTACGCAACTGGCACATGTTTGTTTGACGCAACTGGCACAAGTTTGTTCTATGGAACTGGCACTAGTTTGTTTGATGCAACTGGCACAAGTTTGTTCGACGCAACTGGCCCAAGTTTGTTTGACGCAACTGGCACAAGTTTGTTAGACGCAACTGCCACAAGTTTGTTCGATGCAACTGACACAAGTTTTTTCGACTCAATTGGCTGAAGTTTGTTTGACACAACTGGCACAAGTTTGTTTGACGCCACTGGCACAAGTTTGTTTGACGTAACTGGCACAAGTTTGTTTGACGCAACTGGCACAAGTTTATTTGACGCAACTGGCACAAGTTTTCTCGACGCAACTGGCACAAGTTTGTTCGCCGTAACTGGCACAAGTTTGTTCGACGCAACTGGCACAAGTTTGTTCGACGCAACTGGCACAATTTTGTTTGATGCAACTGGCACAAGTTTCTTTGACGAAACTGGCACAAGTTTGTTCGACGCAGCTGGCACAAGTTTGTTTGACGCAATTGGCACAAGTTTGTTCTACGCAACTGGCACAAGTTTGTTCTATGCCACTGGCACTAGTTTGTTCTACGCAACTGGCATAAGTTTGTTTGACGCAACTGGCACAAGTTTGTTCTACGCAACTGGCACAAGTTTGTTCGACGCAACTGGCACAAGGTTGTTCTACGCAACTGGCACAAGTTTGTTCTACACAACTGGCACAAGTTTGCTTGACGCAACTGGCACAAGTTTTTTTTACGCAACTGGCATAAGTTTGTTCGATGCCACTGGCACAAGTTTGTTCGACGCAACTGGCCCAAGTTTTTTTGACGCAACTGGCACAAGTTTTTTTGACGCAACTGGCACAAGTTTGTTTGACGCAAATGGCACAAGTTTGTTGGATGCAACTGCCACAAGTTTGTTTGACCCAACTGGCACAAGTTTGTTCGACGCAACTGGCACAAGTTTGTTTGACGCAATTGGCACAAGTTTGTTTGACGCAACTGGCACAAGTTTGTTTGACGCAACTGGCACAAGGTTGTTCTATGCTACTGGCACAAGTTTGTTCTATGCAACTGGCACAAGTTTGACGCAACTGGCACAAGTTTGTTTGACGCAACTGGTACAAGTTTGTTTGATGCAACTGGCACAAGATTGTTCTACACAACTGGCACAAGTTTGTTGGATGCAACTGACACAAGTTTGTTCGACGAAACTGGCCTAAGTTTTTTTGACGCAACTGGCACAAGTTTGTTAGACGCAACTGGCACAAGTTTGTTCGACGCAACTGGCACAAGTTTTTTCGACTCAATTGGCACAAGTTTGTTTGGCGCAACTGGAACAAGTTTGTTTGACGCAACTGGCACAAGTTTGTTTGACGCAACTGGCAATAGTTTGTTTGATGCAACTGGCACAAGTTCATTTTACGCAACTGGCACAAGTTTTCTCGATGAAACGTGCACAAGTTTGTTCGCTGTAACTGGCATAAGTTTGTTCGACGCAACTGGCACAAGTTTGTTTGACGCAACTGACACAAGTTTGTTCTACATAACTGGCACAAGTTTGTTCTATGCAACTGGCACAAGTTTGTTCTACGCAACTGGCACAAGTTTGTTTGACGCAACTGGCACAAGTTTGTTTGACGCAACTGGCACAAGTTTGTTTGATGCAACTGGCACAAGTTTGTTTGACGCAAGTGGCACAAGGTTGTTCTATGCAACTGGCACAAGTTTGTTCTATACAACTGGCACAAGTTTGTTTGACGCAACTGGTACAAGTTTGTTTGATGCAACAGGCAGAATTTTGTTCTATATAACTGGCACAAGTTTGTTGTACACAACTGGCACAAGTTTGTTTGACACAACTGGCACAAGTTTGTTCAACGCAAATGGCAAAAGTTTGTTCTACGCATCTGGCACAAGTTTGTTCTATGCAACTGGCACTAGTTTGTTCTACGCAACTGGCACACATTTGTTTGACGCAAATGGCACATGTTTGTTCTACCCAACTGGCACAAGTTTGTTCGACGCAACTGGCACAAGTTTGTTCTACACAACTGGCACAAGTTTGTTTGACACAACTGGCACAAGTTTGTTCTAAGCACCTGGCACAAGATTGTTCGACGGAACTGGCGCAAGTTTGTTCGACGCAACTGGCACAAGTTTGTTCGACGCAACTGGCACAAATTTGTACGACGCAACTGGTACAAGTTTGTTTAACGTAACTGGCACAAGTTTGTTCGACCCAACTGGCAAAAGTTTGTTTCACACGACTGGCACAAGTTTGTTCGATGCAACTTGCACAAGTTTGTTTGACGCAACTGGCACAAGTTTGTTTGACGCAACTGGCACAAGATTTTTCTACGCAACATGTACAAGTTTGTTCTACGCAACTGGCACAAGTTTGTTTGACGCAACTGGCACAAGTTTGTTTTATGCAACTATTACTAGTTTGTTCGATGCAACTGGCACAAGTTTGTTCGAAGCAACTGGCACAAGTTTGTTTGACGCAACTGGCACAAGTTACTTAGACGCAACTGGCACAAGTTTGTTCAAAGCAACTGGCACAAGTTTTTTCGAATCAATTGGCACAAGTTTGTTTGAGGCAACTGGCACAAGTTTGTTTGACGCAACTGGCACAAGTTTGTTTGACGCAACTAGCACAAGTTTGTTTGGCGCAACTGGCACAAGTTTATTTGACGCAACTGGCACAACTTTTCTCAACGCAGCTGGCACAAGTTTGTTCGCCGTAACTGGCACAAGTTTGTTTGACGCAACTTACACAAGTTTATTTGATGCAACTGGCTCAAGTTTGTTTGACGCAACTGGCACAAGTTTCTTAGACGCAACTGGCACAAGTTTCTCCGACGCAACTGGCACAAGTTTGTTTGATGGAATTGGCACAAGTTTGTTCTACTCAACTGGCACAAGTTTGTTCTCTGCAACTGGCACTAGTTTGTTTTACGCAACTGGCATAGGTTTGTTTGACGCAACTGGCACAAGTTTGTTCTACTAACTAGCCCAAGTTTGTTCGACGCAACTGGCACAAGGTTGTTCTACGCAACTGGCACAAGTTTGTTCTACGCAACTGGCACAAGTTTGTTTGACGCAACTGGCACAAGTTTGTTCGATGCAACTGGCACAAGTTTGTAGGATGCCACTGGCACAAGTTTGTTCGACGTAACTGGCACAAGTTTTTTCGACGCAATTGGCATAAGTTTGTTTGACGCAATTGGCACAAGTTTGTTTGACGCAACTTGCACAAGTTTGTTTGACGCAACTGGCACAAGTTTATTTGACGCAACTGGCACAAGTTTTCTCGACACAACTGGCACAAGTTTGTTCGCCGTAACTGGCACAGGTTTGTTCGACGCAACTGGCACAAGTTTGTTTGATGCAACTGGCACAAGTTTGTTCGACGCCACTGGCACAAGTTTGTTCGAAGCAACTGGCACAAGTTTGTTTGACGCAACTGTCACTAATTTGTTCTATGCAACTGGCACAAGTTTGTTCTACGCAACTGGCACAAGTTTGTTCTACGCAACTGGCACAAGTTTGTCGTATGCAACTGGCTCTAGTTTGTTCTACGCAACTGGCATAAGTTTGTTTGACGCAACTGGCACAAGTTTGTTCTACGCAACTGGCACAACTTTGTTGCACGCAACTGGCACAAGTTTCTTCTACGCAACCGGCACAAGTTTGTTCGACGCAACTGGAACAAGTTTGTTCGACGCAACTGGCACAAGTTTGTTCGACGCAACTGGCACAAGTTTGTTCGATGCAAATGGCACATGTTTGTTCAACACATCTGGCACAAGATTGTTTGACGCAACTGGCATAAGTTTGTTTTCGCAACTTGTACAAGTTTGTTTGACGCAACTGGCACAAGTTTGTTTGACACAACTGGCATAAGTTTGTTTGGCGCAACTGACACAAGTTTGTTTGACGCAACTGGCACAAGTTTGTCCGATGCAACTGGCACAAGTTTGTTTGACGCAACTGGCACAAGTTTGTTTGACGCAACTGGCACAAGGTTCTTCTACGCAACTAGCACAAGTTTGTTCTACGCAACTGGCACAAGTTTGTTTGACGCAACTGGCACAAGTTTGTTCGACACAACTGGCACAAGTTTGTTTGACGCAACTGGCACAAGTTTGTTAGACGCAACTGGCACAAGTTTGTTCGACGTAACAGGCACAAGTTTTTTCGAGTCAATTGGCACAAGTTTGTTTGACGCAACTGGCACAAGTTTGTTTGACGCAAGAGGCACAAGTTTGTGTGACGCAACTGGCACAAGTTTGTTTGACGCAACTGGCACAAGTTTTTTTTGACGCAACTGGCACAAGTTTTCTCGACGCAACTGGCACAAGTTTGTTTAATGTAACTGGCACAAGTTTGTTCGACGCAACTGGCACAAGTATGTTCGACGCAACTGGCACAAGTTTGTTTGACGCAACTGGAACAAGTTTCTTCGACGCAACTGGCACAAGTTTGTTCGACGCAACTGGCACAAGTTTGTTTGGCGCAACTGGCACAAGTTTGTTCTACGCAACTGGCACAAGTTTGTTCTATGCAACTGGCACTAGTTTGTTCTATGCAACTGGCATAAGTTTGTGTGACGCAACTGGCACAAGTTTGTTCTACGCAACTGGTACAAGTTTGTTCTACGCAACTGGCACAAGATTGTTCTACGCAACTGGCACAAGATTGTTCTACGCAACTGGCACAAGTTTGTTGGATGCAACTGACACAAGTTTGTTCGACGAAACTGGCCTAAGTTCTTTTGACGCAACTGGCTCAAGTTTGTTAGACGCAACAGGCACAAGTTTGTTCGACGCAACTGGCACAAGTTTTTTCGACTCAATTGGCACAAGTTTGTTTGGCGCAACTGGAACAAGTTTGTTCAACGCAACTGGCACAAGTTTGTTTGACGCAACTGGCACAAGTTTGTTTGATGCAACTGGCACAAGTTTATTTTACGCAACTGGCACAAGTTTCCTCGATGAGACTGGCACAAGTTTGTTCGCTGTAACTGGCATAATTTTGTTCGACGCAACTGGCCCAAGTTTGTTTGACGCAACTGGCACAAGTTTGTTCTACATAACTGGCACAAGTTTGTTCTATGCAACTGGCACAAGTTTATTCTATGCAACTGGCACAAGTTTGTTCGACGCAACTGGCACAAGTTTGTTTGACGCAACTGGCACAAGTTTGTTCTACGCAACTGGCACAAGTTTGTTCTATGCAACTGGCACAAGTTTGTTCGACGCAACTGGCACAAGGTTGTTCTACGCAACTGGCACAAGTTTGTTCTACACAACTGGCACAAGTTTGCTTGACGCAACTGGCACAAGTTTTTTTTACGCAACTGGCATAAGTTTGTTCGATGCCACTGGCACAAGTTTGTTCGACGCAACTGGCCCAAGTTTTTTTGACGCAACTGGCACAAGTTTTTTTGACGCAACTGGCACAAGTTTGTTTGACGCAAATGGCACAAGTTTGTTGGATGCAACTGCCACAAGTTTGTTTGACCCATCTGGCACAAGTTTGTTCGACGCAACTGGCACAAGTTTGTTTGACGCAATTGGCACAAGTTTGTTTGACGCAACTGGCACAAGTTTGTTTGACGCAACTGGCACAAGGTTGTTCTATGCTACTGGCACAAGTTTGTTCTATGCAACTGGCACAAGTTTGACGCAACTGGCACAAGTTTGTTTGACGCAACTGGTACAAGTTTGTTTGATGCAACTGGCACAAGATTGTTCTACACAACTGGCACAAGTTTGTTGGATGCAACTGACACAAGTTTGTTCGACGAAACTGGCCTAAGTTTTTTTGACGCAACTGGCACAAGTTTGTTAGACGCAACTGGCACAAGTTTGTTCGACGCAACTGGCACAAGTTTTTTCAACTCAATTGGCACAAGTTTGTTTGGCGCAACTGGAACAAGTTTGTTTGACGCAACTGGCACAAGTTTGTTTGACGCAACTGGCAATAGTTTGTTTGATGCAACTGGCACAAGTTTATTTTACGCAACTGGCACAAGTTTTCTCGATGAAACGTGCACAAGTTTGTTCGCTGTAACTGGCATAAGTTTGTTCGACGCAACTGGCACAAGTTTGTTTGACGCAACTGACACAAGTTTGTTCTACATAACTGGCACAAGTTTGTTCTATGCAACTGGCACAAGTTTGTTCTACGCAACTGGCACAAGTTTGTTTGACGCAACTGGCACAAGTTTGTTTGACGCAACTGGCACAAGTTTGTTTGATGCAACTGGCACAAGTTTGTTTGACGCAAGTGGCACAAGGTTGTTCTATGCAACTGGCACAAGTTTGTTCTATACAACTGGCACAAGTTTGTTTGACGCAACTGGTACAAGTTTGTTTGATGCAACAGGCAGAATTTTGTTCTATATAACTGTCACAAGTTTGTTGTACACAACTGGCACAAGTTTGTTTGACACAACTGGCACAAGGTTGTTCAACGCAAATGGCAAAAGTTTGTTCTACGCATCTGGCACAAGTTTGTTCTATGCAACTGGCACTAGTTTGTTCTACGCAACTGGCACACATTTGTTTGACGCAACTGGCACATGTTTGTTCTACCCAACTGGCACAAGTTTGTTCGACGCAACTGGCACAAGTTTGTTCTACACAACTGGCACAAGT
Source organism: Macrobrachium rosenbergii (assembly GCA_039081455.1). NCBI lineage: Eukaryota > Metazoa > Arthropoda > Malacostraca > Decapoda > Palaemonidae > Macrobrachium > Macrobrachium rosenbergii. Next base: position 415,537 of record JANJGK010000180.1, on the reverse strand, counting down.
TTGTTTGACACAACTGGCACAAGTTTGTTCTAAGCACCTGGCACAAGATTGTTCGACGGAACTGGCGCAAGTTTGTTCGACGCAACTGGCACAAGTTTGTTCGACGCAACTGGCACAAATTTGTACGACGCAACTGGTACAAGTTTGTTTAACGTAACTGGCACAAGTTTGTTCGACCCAAATGGCAAAAGTTTGTTTCACACGACTGGCACAAGTTTGTTCGATGCAACTTGCACAAGTTTGTTTGACGCAACTGGCACAAGTTTGTTTGACGCAACTGGCACAAGATTTTTCTACGTAACATGTACAAGTTTGTTCTACGCAACTGGCACAAGTTTGTTTGACGCAACTGGCACAAGTTTGTTTTATGCAACTATTACTAGTTTGTTCGATGCAACTGGCACAAGTTTGTTCGAAGCAACTGGCACAAGTTTGTTTGACGCAACTGGCACAAGTTTCTTAGACGCAACTGGCACAAGTTTGTTCAAAGCAACTGGCACAAGTTTTTTCGAATCAATTGGCACAAGTTTGTTTGAGGCAACTGGCACAAGTTTGTTTGACGCAACTGGCACAAGTTTGTTTGACGCAACTAGCACAAGTTTGTTTGGCGCAACTGGCACAAGTTTATTTGACGCAACTGGCACAACTTTTCTCGACGCAGCTGGCACAAGTTTGTTCGCCGTAACTGGCACAAGTTTGTTTGACACAACTTACACAAGTTTATTTGATGCAACTGGCTCAAGTTTGTTTGACGCAACTGGCACAAGTTTCTTCGACGCAACTGGCACAAGTTTCTTCGACGCAACTGGCACAAGTTTGTTTGATGGAATTGGCACAAGTTTGTTCTACTCAACTGGCACAAGTTTGTTCTCTGCAACTGGCACTAGTTTGTTTTACGCAACTGGCATAGGTTTGTTTGACGCAACTGGCACAAGTTTGTTCTACTAACTAGCCCAAGTTTGTTCGACGCAACTGGCACAAGGTTGTTCTACGCAACTGGCACAAGTTTGTTCTACGCAACTGGCACAAGTTTGTTTGACGCAACTGGCACAAGTTTGTTCGATGCAACTGGCACAAGTTTGTAGGATGCCACTGGCACAAGTTTGTTCGACGTAACTGGCACAAGTTTTTTCGACGCAATTGGCATAAGTTTGTTTGACGCAATTGGCACAAGTTTGTTTGACGCAACTTGCACAAGTTTGTTTGACGCAACTGGCACAAGTTTATTTGACGCAACTGGCACAAGTTTTCTCGACACAACTGGCACAAGTTTGTTTGCCGTAACTGGCACAGGTTTGTTCGACGCAACTGGCACAAGTTTGTTTGATGCAAGAGGCACAAGTTTGTTCGACGCCACTGGCACAAGTTTGTTCGAAGCAACTGGCACAAGTTTGTTTGACGCAACTGTCACTAATTTGTTCTATGCAACTGGCACAAGTTTGTTCTACGCAACTGGCACAAGTTTGTTCTACGCAACTGGCACAAGTTTGTCGTATGCAACTGGCTCTAGTTTGTTCTACGCAACTGGCATAAGTTTGTTTGATGTAACTGGCACAAGTTTGTTCTACGCAACTGGCACAACTTTGTTGCACGCAACTGGCACAAGTTTCTTCTACGCAACCGGCACAAGTTTGTTCGACGCAACTGGAACAAGTTTGTTCGACGCAACTGGCACAAGTTTGTTCGACGCAACTGGCACAAGTTTGTTCGATGCAAATGGCACATGTTTGTTCAACACATCTGGCACAAGATTGTTTGACGCAACTGGCATAAGTTTGTTTTCGCAACTTGTACAAGTTTGTTTGACGCAACTGGCACAAGTTTGTTTGACACAACTGGCATAAGTTTGTTTGGCGCAACTGACACAAGTTTGTTTGACGCAACTGGCACAAGTTTGTCCGACGCAACTGGCACAAGTTTGTTTGACGCAACTGGCACAAGTTTGTTTGACGCAACTGGCACAAGGTTCTTCTACGCAACTAGCACAAGTTTGTTCTACGCAACTGGCACAAGTTTGTTTGACGCAACTGGCACAAGTTTGTTCGACACAACTGGCACAAGTTTGTTTGACGCAACTGGCACAAGTTTGTTAGACGCAACTGGCACAAGTTTGTTCGACGTAACAGGCACAAGTTTTTTCGAGTCAATTGGCACAAGTTTGTTTGACGCAACTGGCACAAGTTTGTTTGACGCAAGAGGCACAAGTTTGTGTGACGCAACTGGCACAAGTTTGTTTGACGCAACTGGCACAAGTTTTTTTTGACGCAACTGGCACAAGTTTTCTCGACGCAACTGGCACAAGTTTGTTTAATGTAACTGGCACAAGTTTGTTCGAGGCAACTGGCACAAGTATGTTCGACGCAACTGGCACAAGTTTGTTTGACGCAACTGGAACAAGTTTCTTCGACGCAACTGGCACAAGTTTGTTCGACGCAACTGGCACAAGTTTGTTTGGCGCAACTGGCACAAGTTTGTTCTACGCAACTGGCACAAGTTTGTTCTATGCAACTGGCACTAGTTTGTTCTATGCAACTGGCATAAGTTTGTGTGACGCAACTGGCACAAGTTTGTTCTACGCAACTGGTACAAGTTTGTTCTACGCAACTGGCACAAGATTGTTCTACGCAACTGGCACAAGATTGTTCTACGCAACTGGCACAAGTTTGTTGGATGCAACTGACACAAGTTTGTTCGATGAAACTGGCCTAAGTTCTTTTGACGCAACTGGCTCAAGTTTGTTAGACGCAACAGGCACAAGTTTGTTCGACGCAACTGGCACAAGTTTTTTCGACTCAATTGGCACAAGTTTGTTTGGCGCAACTGGAACAAGTTTGTTCAACGCAACTGGCACAAGTTTGTTTGACGCAACTGGCACAAGTTTGTTTGATGCAACTGGCACAAGTTTATTTTACGCAACTGGCACAAGTTTCCTCGATGAGACTGGCACAAGTTTGTTCGCTGTAACTGGCATAATTTTGTTCGACGCAACTGGCCCAAGTTTGTTTGACGCAACTGGCACAAGTTTGTTCTACATAACTGGCACAAGTTTGTTCTATGCAACTGGCACAAGTTTATTCTATGCAACTGGCACAAGTTTGTTCGACGCAACTGGCACAAGTTTGTTTGACGCAACTGGCACAAGTTTGTTCTACGCAACTGGCACAAGTTTGTTTGACGCAACTGGCACAAGGCTGTTCTATGCAACTGGCACAAGTTTGTTCTATACAACTGGCACAAGTTTGTTTGACGCAACTGGCACAAGTTTGTTTGATGCAACAGGCAGAATTTTGTTCTACATAACTGGCACAAGTTTGTTGTACACAACTGGCACAAGTTTGTTTGACACAACTGGCACAAGTTTGTTCAACGCAAATGGCAAAAGTTTGTTCTACGCATCTGGCACAAGTTTGTTCTATGCAACTGGCACTAGTTTATTCTACGCAACTGGCACAAATTTGTTTGACGCAACTGGCACATGTTTGTTCTACCCAACTGGCACAAGTTTGTTCGACGCAACTGGCACAAGTTTGTTCTACACAACTGGCACAAGTTTGTTTGACACAAGTGGCACAAGTTTGTTCTAAGCACCTGGCACAAGTTTGTTCTATGGAACTGGCACAAGTTTGTTCGACGCAACTGGCACAAGTTTGTTCGACGCAACTGGCACAAGTTTGTTCGACGCAACTGGCACAAGTTTGTTCGATGCAACTGGCACATGTTTGTTCAACACATCTGGCACAAGATTGTTTGACACAACTGGCATAAGTTTGTTTTTGCAACTTGTACAAGTTTGTTTGACGCAACTGGCACAAGTTTGTTTGACGGAACTGTCACAAGTTTGTTTGGCGCAACTGGCACAAGTTTGTTTGACGCAACTGGCACAAGTTTGTTCGACGCAACTGGCACAAGTTTGTTTGACGCAACTGGCACAAGTTTGTTTGACGCAACTGGCAAAAGGTTGTTCTATGCAACTGGCACAAGTTTGTTCTACGCAACTGGCACAAGTTTGTTTGACGCAACTGGCACAAGTTTGTTCGACGCAACTGGCACAAGTTTGTTTGACGCAAGAGGCACAAGTTTGTGTGACGCAACTGGCACAAGTTTGTTTGACGCAACTGGAACAAGTTTTTTTTGACCCAACTGGCACAAGTTTTCTCGACGCAACTGACACAAGTTTGTTTAATGTAACTGGCACAAGTGTGTTCGATGCAACTGGCACAAGTATGTTCGACGTAACTCGCACAAGTTTGTTTGACACAACTGGCACAAGTTTATTCGACGCAACTGGCACAAGTTTGTTCGACGCAACTGGCACAAGTTTGTTTCATGCAACTGGCACAAGTTTGTTTTACGCAACTGGCACAAGTTTGTTCTATGCAACTGGCACTAGTTTGTTCTATGCAACTGGCATAAGTTTGTTTGACCCAACTGGCACAAGTTTGTTCTACGCAACTGGTACAAGTTTGTTCGACGCAACTGGCACAAGTTTGTTCGACGCAACTGGTAAAAGTTTCTTCGACGCAACTGGCACAATTTTGTTCGAACTAACTGGCAAAAGTTTGTTTGACACAACTGGCACAAGTTTGTTCGACGCAACTGGCACAGGTTTCTTTGACGCAACTGGCACAAATTTGTTTGACACAACTGGCACAAGGTTGTTCTACGCAACTGGCAGAAGTTTGTTCTATGCAACTGGCACAAGTTTGTTTAACGCAACTGGCAAAAGTTTGTTCTACGCAACTGGCACAAGTTTGTTCGATGCAACTGGCACAAGTTTGTTCACCGCAACTGGCCCAAGTTTGTTTGACGCAACTGGCACAAGTTTGTTCTACAAAACTGGCACAAGTTAGTTCTGTGCAACTGGCACAAGTTTGTTCGACGTAACTGGCCCAAGTTTGTTTGACGCAACTGGCACAAGTTTGTTTGACACAACTGGCACAAGTTTGTTCTACGCAACTGGCACAAGTTTGTTCGACGAAACTGGCACAAGTTTGTTCTACGCAACTGGCACAAGTTTGTTCTACGCAACTAGCACAAGTTTGTTCTATGGAACTGGCAAAAGTTTGTTCTACACAACTGGCACAAGTTTGTCTGACACAACTGGCACAAGTTTGTTCTACGTGACTGGCACAAGTTTGTTCTATGCAACTGGCACAAGTTTGTTCGACGCAACTGGCAAAAGTTTGTTTTATGCAACTGGCACAAGTTTGTTTGACACAACTGGCACAAGTTTGTTCTACGCAACTGGCACAAGTTTGTTCGACGCAATTGGCACAAGTTTGTCCGACGCAACTGGCACAAGTGTGTTCGACGCAACTGGCACAAGTTTGTTCGATGCAACTGGCACAAGTTTGTTCTACACAACTGGCATAAATTTGTTTGACGCAACTGGCACAAGTTTGTTTGACGCAACTGGCACAAGGTTGTTTGACGCAACTGGCACAAGGTTGCTCTACACAACTGGCACAAGTTTGTTCTACGCAACTGTCACAAGTGTGTTCGACGCAACTGGCACAAGTTTGTTCGATGCAACTGGCACAAGTTTGTTTTACGCAACTGGCACAAGTTTGTTCTATGCAACTGGCATAAATTTGTTTGACGCAACTGGCCCAAGGTTGTTTGACGCAACTGGGAAAAGTTTGTTTGACACAACTCTCACAAAGTTTGTTCTACGCAACTGGCACAAGTTTGTTCGACGCAACTGGCCCAAGTTTGTTTGACGCAACTGGCAAAAGTTTCTTTGAAACAACTGGCACAAGTTTGTTCAGCGCAATTGGCACAATTTTGTTCTACGCAACTGGCACACGTTTGTTCTACACAACTGCCTCAAGTTTGTTCTACGCAACTGGCACAAGTTTGTTTGACGCAACTGACACAAGTTTGTTCTATGCAACTGGCACAAGTTTGTTTGACACAACTGGCACAAGTTTGTTCTACGTAACTGGCACAAGTTTGTTCTACGCAAGTGCCACAAGTTTGTTCTACGCAACTGGCACAAGTTTGTTCTACGCAAGTGGCACAAGTTTGTTTGACACAACTAGCACAAGTTTGTTCTACGTAACTGGCACAAGTTTGTTCTACGCAACTGGCACAAGTTTGTTCGACGCAACTGGCACACGTTTGTTTGACACAACTGGCACAAGTTTGTTCTACGCAACTGGCACAAGTTTGTTAAACGCAACTGGCACTAGTTTGTTTGACGCAACTGGCACAAGTTTGTTCTACGCAACTGGCACAAGTTTGTTTGATGCAACTGGCACAAGTTTGTTCAACACAACTGTCACAAGTTTGTTCGACGCAACTGGCACAAGTTTGTTCTACGCAACTTTCACAAGTTTGTTCTGCGCAACTGGCACAAGTTTATTTGATGCAACTGGCACAAGTTTCTTTGACGCAACTGGCACAAGTTTGTCCTACGCAAGTGGCACAAGTTTGTAGTTCTCAACTGGCACAAGTTTGTTCTACGCAACTGGCACAAGTTTGTTTGACGCAACTGGCACAAGTTTGTCCTACGAAACTGGCACAAGTTTGTTCTACGCAACTTTCACAAGTTTGTTCTGCGCAACTGGCACAAGTTTATTTGATGCAACTGGCACAAGTTTCTTTGACGCAACTGGCACAAGTTTGTCCTACGCAAGTGGCACAAGTTTGTAGTTCTCAACTGGCACAAGTTTGTTCTACGCAACTGGCACAAGTTTGTTTGACGCAACTGGCACAAGTTTGTCCTACGAAACTGGCACAAGTTTGTAGTTCGCAACTATCACAAGTTTGTTCTACGCAACTGGCCCAAGTTTAATTGACGCAACTGGCACAAGTTTGTTCTACGCAACTGGCACAAGTTTGTTCTACGCAACTGGCACAAGTTTGTTCTACGCAACTAGCACAAGTTTGTTCTACGCAACTGGCACAAGTTTGTTCTACGCAACTGGCACAAAGTTGTTTTACGCAACTGGCAAAATTTTGTTCTATGCAACTGGCATAAAGTTGTTCTAGGTAACTGGCACAAGTTTATTTGACGCAACTGGAACAAGTTTTTTTGACGCAACTGTCACAAGTTTCTTTGACGCAACTGGCACAAGTTTGTCCTACGCAAGTGGCACAAGTTTGTAGTTCGCAACTGGCGCAAGTTTGTTCTACGCAACTGGCACAAGTTTGTTCGACGCAACTGGCACAAGTTTGTTCTGCGCAACTGGAAAATGTTTGTTCTATGCAACTGGCACAAGTTTGTTCTACACAACTGGCTCAAGTTTGTTCTACGCAACTGGCACAAGTTTGTTCAACGCAACTGGCACAAGTTTGTTTGACGCAACTGGCAAAAGTTTGTTTAACGCAACTAGCACAAGTTTGTTTGACGCAACTGGCCCAAGTTTGTTCAACGCAACTGGCACAAGTTTGTAGTTCGCAACTGGCACAAGTATGTTCTACGTAACTGGCACAAGTTTGTCCGACACAACTGGCACAATTTTGTTCGACGCAACTGGCCCAAGTTTGTTTGACGCAACTGGCAAAAGTTTTTTTGACACAACTGGCACAAGTTTGTTCTACGCAACTGGCTCAAGTTTGTTCGACGCAACTGGCACAAGTTTGTCCGACGCAACTGGCATAAGTTTGTTCTACGCAACTGGCACAAGTTTGTTCGACGCAATTGGCACAAGTTTGTCCGACCCAACTGTCACAAGTGTGTTCGACGCAACTGGCACAAGTTGGTTCGATTCAACTGGCAAAAGTTCGTTCTACGAAACTGGCACAAGTTTGTTCTATGCAACTGGCATAAATTTGTTTGACGCAACTGGCCCAAGTTTGTTTGACACAACTTGGAAAAGATTGTTTGACACAACTGGCACAAAATTTGTTCTACGCAACTGGCACAAGTTTGTTCGACGCAACTGGCCCAAGTTTGTTTGACGCAACTGGCAAAAGTTTGTTTGAAACAACTGGCACAATTTTGTTCAGCGCAACTGGCACAATTTTGTTCTACGCAACTGGCACACGTTTGTTCTACGCAACTGCCTCAAGTTTGTTCTACGCAACTGGCACAAGTTTGTTTGACGCAACTGGCACAAGTTTGTTCTATGCAACTGGCACAAGTTTGTTTGATGCAACTGGCACAAGTTTGTTCTACGCAACTGGCACAAGTTTGTTCTACGCAACTGGCACAATTTTGTTCTACGCAACTGGCACAAATTTGTTTGACACAACTGGCACAAGTTTGTTCTACGTAACTGGCACAAGTTTGTTCTACGCAAGTGGCACAAGTTTGTTCTACGCAACTGGGACAAGTTTGTTCTACGCAACTGGCACAAGTTTGTTTGACACAACTAGCACAAGTTTGTTCTACGCAACTGGGACAAGTTTGTTCTACGCAACTGGCACAAGTTTGTTTGACGCAACTGGCACAAGTTTGTTCTACGCAACTGGCACAAGTTTGTTTGATGCAACTGGCACAAGTTTGTTCGACGCAACTGGCACAAGTTTGTTCAATGCAACTGTCACAAGTTTGTTCGACGCAACTGGCACAAGTTTGTTCTACGCAACTTTCACAAGTTTGTTCTGCGCAACTGGCACAAGTTTATTTGATGCAACTGGCACAAGTTTCTTTGACGCAACTGGCACAAGTTTGTTCTACGCAACTGTCACAATTTTGTAGTTCTCAACTGGCACAAGTTTGTTCTACGCAACTGGCACAAGTTTGTTCTACGCAACTGGCACAAGTTTGTCCTACGAAACTGGCACAAGTTTGTAGTTCGCAACTGGCACAAGTTTGTTTTACGCAACTGGCCCAAGTTGGTTTGACGCAACTGGCACAAGTTTGTTCTACGCAACTGACACAAGTTTGTTCTACGCAACTGGCACAAGTTTGTTCTACGCAACTAGCACAAGTTTGTTCTATGCAACTGGCACAAGTTTGTTCTACGCAACTGGCACAAAGTTGTTCTACGCAACTGGCACAACTTTGTTCTATGCAACTGGCACAAAGTTGTTCTACGTAACTGGCACAAGTTTATTTGACGCAACTGGAACAACTTTATTTGACGCAACTGTCACAAGTTTCTTTGACGCAACTGGTACAAGTTTGTCCTACACAAGTGGCACAAGATTGTAGTTCGCAACTGGCGCAAGTTTGTTCTATGCAACTGGCACAAGTTTGTTCTACGCAACTGGCACAAGTTTGTTCTACGCAACTGGCACAAGTTTGTTCTACGCAACTGGCACAAAGTTGTTCTACACAACTGGCACAATTTTGTTCTATGCAAGAGGCACAAGTTTGTTCTTCGCAACTGGCACAAGATTGTTTGACGCAACTGGCACAAGTTTGTTCTACGCAACTGGCACAAGTTTGTTCTACGCAACTGGCCCAAGTTTGTTTGACGCAACTGGCACAAGTTTGTTCTACGCAATTGGCACAAGATTGTTCTACACAACTGGCACAAGTTTGTTCTATGCAACTGGCACAAGTTTGTTCCACGGAACTGGCACAAGTTTGTTCGACGCAACTGGCACAAGTTTCTTCTACGCAACTGGCACAAGTTTGTTTGACGCAACTGGCACAAGTTTGTTTGACGCAACTGGCACAAGTTTGTTCTACGCAACTGGCCCAAGTTTGTTTGACGCAACTGGCAGAAGTTTGTTCTATGCAACTGGCACAAGTTTGTTCCACGTAACGGGCACAAGTTTGTTTTACGTAACTGGCACAAGTTTGTTTGACAAAACTGGCACAAGTTTGTTCTACGCAATTGGCAAAAGTTTGTTCTGCGCAACTGGCACAAGTTTGTTCGACGCAAGTGGCAAAAGTTTGTTCTATGCAACTGGCACAAGTTTGTTCTACGCAACTGGCACAAGTTTGTTCGATGCAACTGGCACAAGTTTGTTTGGCGCAACTGGCACAAGTTTATTCTACGCAACTGGCACAAGTTTGTTCTACGCAACTGGCCCAAGTTTGTTTGACGCAACTGGCACAAGTTTGTTCTGTGCAATTGGCACAAGATTGTTCTACACAACTGGCACAAGTTTGTTCTACGCAACTGGCACAAGTTTGTTCCACGGAACTGGCACAAGTTTGTTCGACACAACTGGCACAAGTTTCTTCTACGCAACTGGCACAAGTTTCTTTGATGCAACTGGCACAAGTTTGTTTGACGTAACTGGCACAAGTTTGTTCTACGCAACTGGCCCAAGTTTGTTTGACGCAACTGGCAGAAGTTTGTTCTATGCAACTGGCATAAGTTTGTTCCACGTAACGGGCACAAGTTTGTTCTACGCAACTGGCACAAGTTTGTTTGACAAAACTGGCACAAGTTTGTTCTACTCAATTGGCAAAAGTTTGTTCTGCGCAACTGGCACAAGTTTGTTCGACGCAAGTGGCAAAAGTTTGTTCTATGCAACTGGCACAAGTTTGTTCTACGTAACTGGCAGAAGTTTGTTCGATGCAACTGGCACAAGTTTGTTTGACGCAACTGGCACAAGTTTGTTCGACGCAACTGGCACAAGTTTGTTTAACGCAACTGGCACAAGTTTATTCGGCCTAACTGGCACAAGTTTGTTTGACACAACTGGCACAAGTTTTTTTTACGCAACTGGCACAAGGTTGTTTGACGCAATTGGCACATGTCTGTTTGACGCAACTGGCACAAGGTTGTTCTACAAAACTGGCACAAGTTTGTTCTTTGCAACTGGCACAAGTTTGTTCTACGCAACTGGCACAAGTTTGTTCTACGCAACTGGCACAAGTTTGTTTGATGCAACTGGCACAAGGTTGTTTGACGCAAGTGGCACAAGGTTGTTCTACAAAACTGGCTCAAGTTTGTTCTACGCAACTGGCACAAGTTTGTTCTACGCAACTGGCACAATTTTGTTCTACGCAACTGGCACAAGTTTGTTCTACGCAACTGGCACAAGTTTCTTCGACGCAACTGGCACAAGTTTGTTCGACGCAACTGGCCCAAGTTTGTTTAACGCAACTGGCACAAGTTTATTCGACCCAACTGGCACAAGTTTGTTTGACACAACTGGCACAAGTTTTTTTGACGCAACTGGCACAAGGTTGTTTGACGCAATTGGCACATGTCTGTTTGACGCAACTGGCACAAGGTTGTTCTACAAAACTGGCACAAGTTTGTTCTATGCAACTGGCACAAGTTTGTTCTACGCTACTGGCACAAGTTTGTTCTACGCAACTGGCACAAGTTTGTTTGATGCAACTGGTACAAGGTTGTTTGACGCAACTGGCACAAGGTTGTTCTACAAAACTGGCACAAGTTTGTTCTATGCAACTGGCACAAGTTTGTTCTACGCAACTGGCACAAGTTTGTTCTACGCAACTGGCACAAGTTTGTTCTACGCAACTGGCACAAGTTTGTTCGACGCAACTGGCACAAGTTTGTTCGACGTAACTGGCCCAAGTTTGTTTGACGCAACTGGCACAAGTTTGTTTGACACAACTGGCACAAGTTTGTTCTACGCAACTGGCACAAGTTTGTTCGACGAAACTGGCACAAGTTTGTTCTACGCAACTGGCACAAGTTTGTTCTACGCAACTAGCACAAGTTTGTTCTATGGAACTGGCAAAAGTTTGTTCTACACAACTGGCACAAGTTTGTCTGACACAACTGGCACAAGTTTGTTCTATGTGACTGGCACAAGTTTGTTCTATGCAACTGGCACAAGTTTGTTCGATGCAACTGGCAAAAGTTTGTTTTATGCAACTGGCACAAGTTTGTTTGACACAACTGGCACAAGCTTGTTCTACGCAACTGGCACAAGTTTGTTCGACGCAATTGGCACAAGTTTGTCCGACGCAACTGGCACAAGTGTGTTCGACGCTACTGGCACAAGTTTGTTCTACGCAACTGGCACAAGTTTGTTTGATGCAACTGGCACAAGGTTGTTTGACGCAACTGGCACAAGGTTGCTCTACACAACTGGCACAAGTTTGTTCTATGCAACTGGCACAAGTTTGTTTGACACAACTGGCACAAGTTTTTTCTACGCAACTGGCATAAATTTGTTTGGCGCAACTGGCACAAGTTTGTTTGACGCAACTGGCACAAGGTTGTTTGACGCAACTGGCACAAGGTTGCTCTACACAACTGGCACAAGTTTGTTCTATGCAACTGGCACAAGTTTGTTTGACACAACTGGCACAAGTTTTTTCTACGCAACTGGCACAAGTTTCTTCGACGCAACTGGCACAAGTTTGTTCGACGCAACTGTCCCAAACTTGTTTGAAGCAACTGGCAGAAGTTTGATTGACACAACTGGCACAAGTTTGTTCTACGCAACTGGCACAAGTTTGTTCGACGCAACTGGCACAAGTTTCTTCGACGCAACTGGCACAAGTTTGTTCGATGCAACAGGCACAAGTTTGTTCTACGCAACTGGCACAAGTTTGTTTGATGCAACTGGCACAAGTTTGTTCATCGCAACTGATACAAGTTTGTTCTACGCAACTGGCCGAAGTTTGTTCTTCGCAACTGGCACGAGTTTGTTCTATGCAACTGGCACAAGTTTGTTTGACGCAACTGGCACAAGTTTGTTCTACGCAACTAGCACAAATTTGTTCTACGCAACTGGCACAAGTTTTTTGACGCAAATGGCACAAGTTTGTTGTACGCAACTGGCACAAGTTTGTTCGACGCAACTGGCACAAGTTTGTTCGACGCAACTGGCACAAGTTTGTTTGATGAAACTGGCTCAAGTTTGTTTGACGCAACTGGCAAAAGTTTGTTTGAAACAACTGGAACAAGTTTGTTCTACGCAACTGTCACATGTTTGTTCAACGCAACTGGCACAAGTTTGTCAAACGCAACTGGCACAACTTTGTTCGATCAACTGGCACAAGTTTTTTCGACGCATCTGGCACAAGTTTGTTCTTTGCAACTGGAAAATGTTTATTCTACGCAACTGGCATAAGTTTGTTCTACGCAACTGGCACAAGTTTGTTCTACGCAACTGGAAAATGTTTGTTCTACGCAACTGGAACAAGTTTGTTCTACGCAACTGGCTCAAGTTTGTTCTACACAACTGGCACAAGTTTGTTCAACACAACTGGCACAAGTTTGTTTGACGCAACTGGCAAAAGTTTGTTTAACGCAACTAGCACAAGTTTGTTTGACGCAACTGGCCCAAGTTTGTTCAACGCAACTGGCACAAGTTTGTAGTTCGCAACTGGCACAAGTATGTTCTACGTAACTGGCACAAGTTTGTCCGACAAAACTGGCACAATTTTGTTCGACGCAACTGGCCCAAGTTTGTTTGACGCAACTGGCAAAAGTTTGTTTGACACAACTGGCACAAGTTTGTTCTACGCAACTGGCACAAGTTTGTTCGACGCAACAGGCACAAGTTTGTCCGACGCAACTGGCATAAGTTTGTTCTACGCAACTGGCACAAGTTTGTTCGACGCAATTTGCGCAAGTTTGTCCGACGCAACTGTCACAAGTGTGTTCAACGCAACTGGCACAAGTTTGTTCGATGCAACTGGCACAAGTTTGTTCTACGCAACTGGCACAAGTTTGTTCTATGCAACTGGCATAAATTTGTTTGACGCAACTGGCCCAAGTTTGTTTGACGCAACTGGGAAAAGTTTGTTTGACACAACTCTCACAAAGTTTGTTCTACGCAACTGGCACAAGTTTGTTCGACGCAACTGGCCCAAGTTTGTTTGACGCAACTGGCAAAAGTTTCTTTGAAACAACTGGCACAAGTTTGTTCAGAGCAACTTTCACAATTTTGTTCTACGCAACTGGCACACGTTTGTTCTACGCAACTGCCTCAAGTTTGTTCTACGCAACTGGCACAAGTTTGTTTGACGCAACTGGCACAAGTTTGTTCTATGCAACTGGCACAAGTTTGTTTGACGCAACTGGCACAAGTTTGTTCTACGCAACTAGCACAAGTTTGTTCTACGCATCTGGCACAAGTTTGTTCTACGCAACTGGCACAAGTTTGTTTGACACAACTGGCACAAGTTTGTTCTACGTAACTGGCACAAGTTTGTTCTACGCAAGTGGCACAAGTTTGTTCTACGCAACTGGCACAAGTTTGTTCTACGCAACTGGCACAAGTTTGTTTGACACAACTAGCACAAGTTTGTTCTACGTAACTGGCACAAGTTTGTTCTACGCAACTGGCACAAGTTTGTCCTACGCAAGTTGCACAACTTTGTAGTCCTCAACTGGCACAAGTTTGTTCTACGCAACTGGCACAAGTTTGTTTGACGCAACTGGCACAAGTTTGTCCTACGAAACTGGCACAAGTTTGTAGTTCGCAACTATCACAAGTTTGTTCTACTCAACTGGCCCAAGTTTAATTGACGCAACTGGAACAAGTTTGTTCTACGCAACTGGCACAAGTTTGTTCTACGCAACTAGCACAAGTTTGTTCTATGCAACTGGCACAAGTTTGTTCTACGCAACTGGCACAAAGTTGTTTTACGCAACTGGCAAAATTTTGTTCTATGCAACTGGCATAAAGTTGTTCTACGTAACTGGCACAAGTTTATTTGACGCAACTGGAACAAGTTTTTTTGGCGCAACTGTCACAAGTTTCTTTGACGCAACTGGCACAAGTTTGTCCTACGCAAGTGGCACAAGTTTGTAGTTCGCAACTGGCGCCAGTTTGTTCTACGCAACTGGCACAAGTTTGTTCGACGCAACTGGCACAAGTTTGTTCTGCGCAACTGGAAAATGTTTGTTCTATGCAACTGGCACAAGTTTGTTCTACACAACTGGCTCAAGTTTGTTCTACGCAACTGGCAGAAGTTTGTTCAACGCAACTGGCACAAGTTTGTTTGACGCAACTGGCAAAAGTTTGTTTAACGCAACAAGCACAAGTTTGTTTGACGCAACTGGCCCAAGTTTGTTCAACGCAACTGGCACAAGTTTGTAGTTCGCAACTGGCACAAGTATGTTCTACGTAACTGGCACAAGTTTGTCCGACACAACTGGCACAATTTTGTTCGACGCAACTGGCCCAAGTTTGTTTGACGCAACTGGCAAAAGTTTTTTTGACACAACTGGCACAAGTTTGTTCTACGCAACTGGCACAAGTTTGTTCGACGCAACTGGCACAAGTTTGTCCGACGCAACTGGCATAAGTTTGTTCTACGCAACTGGCACAAGTTTGATCGACGCAATTGGCACAAGTTTGTCCGACGCAACTGTCACAAGTGTGTTCGACGCAACTGGCACAAGTTGGTTCGATTCAACTGGCAAAAGTTTGTTCTACACAACTGGCACAAGTTTGTTCTATGCAACTGGCATAAATTTGTTTGACGCAACTGGCCCAAGTTTGTTTGACACAACTCGGAAAAGAATGTTTGACACAACTGGCACAAAGTTTGTTCTACGCAACTGGCACAAGTTTGTTCGACGCAACTGGCCCAAGTTTGTTTGACGCAACTGGCAAAAGTTTGTTTGAAACAACTGGCACAATTTTGTTCAGCGCAACTGGCACAATTTTGTTCTACGCAACTGGCACACGTTTGTTCTACGCAACTGCCTCAAGTTTGTTCTACGCAACTGGCACAAGTTTGTTTGACGCAACTGAAACAAGTTTGTTCTATGCAATTGGCACAAGATTGTTCTACACAACTGGCACAAGTTTGTTCTACGCAACTGGCACAAGTTTGTTCCACGGAACTGACACAAGTTTGTTCGACGCAACTGGCACAAGTTTCTTCTACGCAACTGGCATAAGTTTCTTTGACGCAACTGGCACAAGTTTGTTTGACGCAACTGGCACAAGTTTGTTCTACGCAACTGGCCCAAGTTTGTTTGACACAACTGGCAGAAATTTGTTCTATGCAACTGGCACAAGTTTGTTCTACGTAACGGGCACAAGTTTGTTTTATGCAACTGGCACAAGTTTGTTTGACAAAACTGGCACAAGTTTGTTCTACGCAATTGGCAAAAGTTTGTTCTGCGCAACTGGCACAAGTTTGTTCGACGCAAGTGGCAAAAGTTTGTTCTATGCAACTGGCACAAGTTTGTTCTACGCAACTGGCACAAGTTTGTTCGATGCAACTGGCACAAGATTGTTTGGCGCAACTGGCACAAGTTTATTCTACGCAACTGGCACAAGTTTGTTCTACGCAACTGGCCCAAGTTTGTTTGACGCAACTGGCACAAGTTTGTTCTATGCAATTGGCACAAGATTGTTCTACACAACTGGCACAAGTTTGTTCTACGCAACTGGCACAAGTTTGTTCCACGGAACTGGCACAAGCTTGTTCGACGCAACTGGCACAAGTTTCTTCTACGCAACTGGCACAAGTTTCTTTGACGCAACTGGCACAAGTTTGTTTGACACAACTGGCAGAAGTTTGTTCTATGCAACTGGCACAAGTTTGTTCCACGTAACGGGCACAAGTTTGTTCTACGCAACTGGCACAAGTTTGTTTGACAAAACTGGCACAAGTTTGTTCTACTCAATTGGCAAAAGTTTGTTCTGCGCAACTGGCACAAGTTTGTTCGACGCAAGTGGCAAAAGTTTGTTCTATGCAACTGGCACAAGTTTGTTCTACGCAACTGGCACAAGTTTGTTCGATGCAACTGGCACAAGTTTGTTTGACGCAACTGGCACAAGTTTGTTCGACGCAACTGGCACAAGTTTGTTTAACGCAACTGGCACAAGTTTATTCAGCCCAACTGGCACAAGTTTGTTTGACACAACTGGCACAAGTTTTTTTGACGTAACTGGCACAAGGTTGTTTGACGCGATTGGCACATGTCTGTTTGACGCAACTGGCACAAGGTTGTTCTACAAAACTGGCACAAGTTTGTTCTATGCAAGTGGCACAAGTTTGTTCTTCGCAACTGGCACAAGTTTGTTCTACGCAACTGGCACAATTTTGTTCTACGCAACTGGCACAAGTTTGTTCTACGCAATTGGCACAAGATTGTTCTACACAACTGGCACAAGTTTGTTCTACGCAACTGGCACAAGTTTGTTCCACGGAACTGGCACAAGTTTGTTCTACGCAACAGGCACAAGTTTCTTCTACGCAACTGGCACAAGTTTCTTTGACGCAACTGGCACAAGTTTCTTTGACGCAACTGGCCCAAGTTTGTTTGACGTAACTGGCACAAGTTTGTTTGACACAACTGGCACAAGTTTGTTCTACGCAACTGGCACAAGTTTGTTCTACTCAATTGGCAAAAGTTTGTTCTGCGCAACTGGCACAAGTTTGTTCGACGCAAGTGGCAAAAGTTTGTTCTATGCAACTGGCACAAGTTTGTTCTACGCAACTGGCACAAGTTTGTTCGATGCAACTGGCACAAGTTTGTTTGACGCAACTGGCACAAGTTTGTTCGACACAACTAGCACAAGTTTGTTTGACGCAACTGGCACAAGTTTGTTTAACGCAACTGGCACAAGTTTATTCGACCCAACTGGCACAAGTTTGTTTGACACAACTGGCACAAGTTTTTTTGACGCAACTGGCACAAGGTTGTTTGACGCAAATGGCATATGTCTGTTTGACGCAACTGGCACAAGGTTGTTCTACAAAACTGGCACAAGTTTGTTCTATGCAACTGGCACAAGTTTGTTCTACGCAACTGACACAAGTTTGTTTGATGCAACTGGCACAAGGTTGTTTGACGCAACTGGCACAAGGTTGTTCTACAAAACTGGCACAAGTTTGTTCTATGCAACTGGCACAAGTTTGTTCTACGCAACTGGCACAAGTTTTTTTTCTACGCAACTGGCACAAGTTTGTTCTACGCAACTGGCACAAGTTTCTTCGACGTAACTGGCACAAGTTTGTTCGACGTAACTGGCCCAAGTTTGTTTGACGCAACTGGCACAAATTTGTTTGACACAACTGGCACAAGTTTGTTCTACGCAACTGGCACAAGTTTGTTCGACGAAACTGGCACAAGTTTGTTCTACGCAACTGGCACAAGTTTGTTCTACGCAACTGGCACAAGTTTGTTCTATGGAACTGGCGCAAGTGTGTTCTACACAACTGGCACAAGTTTGTCTGACACAACTGGCACAAGTTTGTTCTACGTGACTGGCACAAGTTTGTTCTATGCATCTGGCACAAGTTTGTTCGACGCAAGTGGCAAAAGTTTGTTTTATGCAACTGGCACAAGTTTGTTTGACACAACTGGCACAAGTTTGTTCTACGCAACTGGCACAAGTTTGTTCGACGCAATTGGCACAAGTTTGTCCGACGCAACTGGCACAAGTGTGTTCGACGCAACTGGCACAAGTTTGTTCGATGCAACTGGCACAAGTTTGTTCTACGCAACTGGCACAAGTTTGTTCTATGCAACTGGCATAAATTTGTTTGACGCAACTGGCACAAGTTTGTTTGACAAAACTGGCACAAGGTTGTTTGACGCAAATGGCACAAGGTTGCTCTACACAACTGGCACAAGTTTGTTCTATGCAACTGGCACAAGTTTGTTTGACACAACTGGCACAAGTTTTTTCTACGCAACTGGCACAAGTTTCTTCGACGCAACTGTCCCAAACTTGTTTGACGCAACTGGCAGAAGTTTGATTGAAACAACTGGCACAAGTTTGTTCTACGCAACTGGTACAAGTTTGTTCGACGAAACTGGCACAAGTTTGTTCTATGCAATTGACACAAGTTTGTTCGATGCAACTGGCACAAGTTTGTTCGACGCAACTGGCACAAGTTTGTTCGATGCAACAGGCACAAGTTTGTTCTACGCAACTGGCACAAGTTTGTTTGATGCAACTGGCACAAGTTTGTTCATCGCAACTGATACAAGTTTGTTCTACGCAACTGGCCGAAGTTTGTTCTTCGCAACTGGCACGAGTTTGTTCTATGCAACTGGCACAAGTTTGTTTGACGCAACTGGCACAAGTTTGTTCTACGCAACTAGCACAAATTTGTTCTACGCAACTGGCACAAGTTTTTTGACGCAAATGGCACAAGTTTGTTGTACGCAACTGGCACAAGTTTGTTCGACGCAACTGGCACAAGTTTGTTCGACGCAACTGGCACAAGTTTGTTTGACGAAACTGGCTCAAGTTTGTTTGACGCAACTGGCAAAAGTTTGTTTGAAACAACTGGCACAAGTTTGTTCTACGCAACTGTCACATGTTTGTTCAACGCAACTGGCACAAGTTTGTCAAACGCAACTGGCACAACTTTGTTCGATCAACTGGCACAAGTTTTTTCGACGCATCTGGCACAAGTTTGTTCTTTGCAACTGGAAAATGTTTATTCTACGCAACTGGCATAAGTTTGTTCTACGCAACTGGCACAAGTTTGTTCTACGCAACTGGAAAATGTTTGTTCTACGCAACTGGAACAAGTTTGTTCTACGCAACTGGCTCAAGTTTGTTCTACACAACTGGCACAAGTTTGTTCAACACAACTGGCACAAGTTTGTTTGACGCAACTGGCAAAAGTTTGTTTAACGCAACTAGCACAAGTTTGTTTGACGCAACTGACCCAAGTTTGTTCAACGCAACTGGCACAAGTTTGTAGTTCGCAACTGGCACAAGTATGTTCTACGTAACTGGCACAAGTTTGTCCGACACAACTGGCACAATTTTGTTCGACGCAACTGGCCCAAGTTTGTTTGACGCAACTGGCAAAAGTTTGTTTCACACAACTGGCACAAGTTTGTTCTACGCAACTGGCACAAGTTTGTTCGACGCAACTGGCACAAGTTTGTCCGACGCAACTGGCATAAGTTTGTTCTACGCAACTGGCACAAGTTTGTTCGACGCAATTTAAGCAAGTTTGTCCGACGCAACTGTCACAAGTGTGTTCAACGCAACTGGCACAAGTTTGTTCGATGCAACTGGCACAAGTTTGTTCTACGCAACTGGCACAAGTTTGTTCTACGCAACTGGCACAAGTTTGTCCGACGCAACTGTCACAAGTGTGTTCAACGCAACTGGCACAAGTTTGTTCGATGCAACTGGCATAAATTTGTTTGACGCAACTGGCCCAAGTTTGTTTGACGCAACTGGGAAAAGTTTGTTTGACACAACTCTCACAAAGTTTGTTCTACGCAACTGGCACAAGTTTGTTCAACGCAACTGGCCCAAGTTTGTTTGACGCAACTGGCAAAAGTTTCTTTGAAACAACTGGCACAAGTTTGTTCAGCGCAACTTTCACAATTTTGTTCTACGCAACTGGCACACGTTTGTTCTACGCAACTGCCTCAAGTTTGTTCTACGCAACTGGCACAAGTTTGTTTGTCGCAACTGGCACAAGTTTGTTTTATGCAACTGGCACAAGTTTGTTTGACGCAACTGGCACAAGTTTGTTCTACGCAACTGGCACAAGTTTGTTCTACGCAACTGGCACAAGTTTGTTCTACGCAACTGGCACAAGTTTGTTTGACACAACTGGCACAAGTTTGTTCTACGTAACTGGCACAAGTTTCTTCTACGCAAGTGGCACAAGTTTGTTCTACGCAACTGGCACAAGTTTGTTCTACGCAACTGGCACAAGTTTGTTTGACACAACTAGCACAAGTTTGTTCTACGTAACTGGCAAAAGTTTGTTCTACGCAACTGGCACAAGTTTGTTCGACGCAACTGGCACAGGTTTGTTTGACACAACTGGCACAAGTTTGTTCTACGCAACTGGCACAAGTTTGTTAAACGCAACTGGCACTAGTTTGTTTGACGCAACTGGCACAAGTTTGTTCTGCACAACTGGCACAAGTTTGTTTGATGCAACTGGCACAAGTTTGTTCGATGCAACTGGCACAAGTTTGTTCAACACAACTGTCACAAGTTTGTTCGACGCAACTGGCACAAGTTTGTTCTACGCAACTTTCACAAGTTTATTCTGCGCAACTGGCACAAGTTTATTTGATGCAACTGGCACAAGTTTCTTTGACGCAACTGGCACAAGTTTGTCCTACGCAAGTTGCACAAGTTTGTAGTTCTCAACTGGCACAAGTTTGTTCTACGCAACTGGCACAAGTTTGTTTGACGCAACTGGCACAAGTTTGTCCTACGAAACTGGCACAAGTTTGTAGTTCGCAACTATCACAAGTTTGTTCTACGCAACTGGCCCAAGTTTAATTGACGCAACTGGCACAAGTTTGTTCTACGCAACTGGCACAAGTTTGTTCTACGCAACTAGCACAAGTTTGTTCTATGCAACTGGCACAAGTTTGTTCTACGCAACTGGCACAAAGTTGTTTTACGCAACTGGCAAAATTTTGTTCTATGCAACTGGCATAAAGTTGTTCTACGTAACTGGCACAAGTTTATTTGACGCAACTGGAACAAGTTTTTTAGGCGCAACTGTCACAAGTTTCTTTGACGCAACTGGCACAAGTTTGTCCTACGCAAGTGGCACAAGTTTGTAGTTCGCAACTGGCGCCAGTTTGTTCTACGCAACTGGCACAAGTTTGTTCGATGCAACTGGCACAAGTTTGTTCTGCGCAACTGGAAAATGTTTGTTCTATGCAACTGGCAACAGTTTGTTCTACACAACTGGCTCAAGTTTGTTCTACGCAACTGGCAGAAGTTTGTTCAACGCAACTGGCACAAGTTTGTTTGACGCAACTGGCACAAGTTTGTTTAACGCAACAATCACAAGTTTGTTTGACGCAACTGGCCCAAGTTTGTTCAACGCAACTGGCACAAGTTTGTAGTTCGCAACTGGCACAAGTATGTTCTACGTAACTGGCACAAGTTTGTCCGACACAACTGGCACAATTTTGTTCGACGCAACTGGCCCAAGTTTGTTTGACGCAACTGGCAAAAGTTTTTTTGACACAACTGGCACAAGTTTGTTCTACGCAACTGGCACAAGTTTGTTCGACGCAACTGGCACAAGTTTGTCCGACGCAACTGGCATAAGTTTGTTCTACGCAACTGGCACAAGTTTGATCGACGCAATTGGCACAAGTTTGTCCGACGCAACTGTCACAAGTGTGTTCGACGCAACTGGCACAAGTTGGTTCGATTCAACTGGCAAAAGTTTGTTCTACACAACTGGCACAAGTTTGTTCTATGCAACTGGCATAAATTTGTTTGACGCAACTGGCCCAAGTTTGTTTGACACAACTTGGAAAAGAATGTTTGACACAACTGGCACAAAGTTTGTTCTACGCAACTGGCACAAGTTTGTTCGACGCAACTGGCCCAAGTTTGTTTGACGCAACTGGCAAAAGTTTGTTTGAAACAACTGGCACAATTTTGTTCAGCGCAACTGGCACAATTTTGTTCTACGCAACTGGCACACGTTTGTTCTACGCAACTGCCTCAAGTTTGTTCTACGCAACTGGCACAAGTTTGTTTGACGCAACTGGCACAAGTTTGTTCTATGCAACTAGCACAAGTTTGTTTGACGCAACTGGCACAAGTTTGTTCTACGCAACTAGCACAAGTTTGTTCTACGCAACTGGCACAATTTTGTTCTACACAACTGGCACAAGTTTGTTTGACACAACTGGCACAAGTTTGTTCTACGTAACTGGCACAAGTTTGTTCTACGCAAGTGGCACAAGTTTGTTCTACGCAACTGGGACAAGTTTGTTCTACGCAACTGGCACACGTTTGTTTGACACAACTGGCACAAGTTTGTTCTACGCAACTGGCAGAAGTTTGTTAAACGCAACTGGCACTAGTTTGTTTGACGCAACTGGCACAAGTTTGTTCTACACAACTGGCACAAGTTTGTTTGATGCAACTGGCACAAGTTTGTTCGACGCAACTGGCACAAGTTTGTTCAATGCAACTGTCACAAGTTTGTTCGACGCAACTGGCACAAGTTTGTTCTACGCAACTTTCACAAGTTTGTTCTGTGCAACTGGCACAAGTTTATTTGATGCAACTGGCACAAATTTCTTTGACGCAACTGGCACAAGTTTGTTCTACGCAACTGGCACAATTTTGTAGTTCTCAACTGGCACAAGTTTTTCTACGCAACTGGCTCAAGTTTGTTCTACGCAACTGGCACAAGTTTGTCCTACGAAACTGGCACAAGTTTGTTCTACGCAACTGGCCCAAGTTGGTTTGACGCAACTGGCACAAGTTTGTTCTACGCAACTGACACAAGTTTGTTCTACGCAACTGGCACAAATTTGTTCTACGCAACTAGCACAAGTTTTTTCTATGCAACTGGCACAAGTTTGTTCTACGCAACTGGCACAAAGTTGTTCTACGCAACTGGCACAACTTTGTTCTATGCAACTGGCACAAAGTTGTTCTACGTAACTGGCACAAGTTTATTTGACGCAACTGGAACATGTTTATTTGACGCAACTGTCACAAGTTTCTTTGACGCAACTGGCACAAGTTTGTCCTACGCAAGTGGCACAAGATTGTAGTTCGCAACTGGCGCAAGTTTGTTCTACGCAACTGGCCCAAGTTTATTTGACGCAACTGGCACAAGTTTGTCCTACGAAACTGGCACAAGTTTGTTCTATGCAACTGGCACAAGTTTGTTCTACGCAACTAGCACAAGTTTGTTCTACGCAACTGGCACAAGTTTGTTCTACGCAACTGGCACAAAGTTGTTCTACGCAACTGGCACAATTTTGTTCTATGCAAGAGGCACAAGTTTGTTTTTCGCAACTGGCACAAGATTGTTTGACGCAACTGGCACAAGTTTGTTCTACGCAACTGGCACAAGTTTGTTCTACGCAACTGGCCCAAGTTTGTTTGACGCAACTGGCACAAGTTTGTTCTACGCAATTGGCACAAGATTGTTCTACACAACTGGCACAAGTTTGTTCTACGCAACTGGCACAAGTTTGTTCCACGGAACTGGCACAAGTTTGTTCGACGCAACTGGCACAAGTTTCTTCTACGCAACTGGCATAAGTTTCTTTGACGCAACTGGCACAATTTTGTTTGACGCAACTGGCACAAGTTTGTTCTACGCAACTGGCCCAAGTTTGTTTGACACAACTGGCAGAAGTTTGTTCTATGCAACTGGCACAAGTTTGTTCCACGTAACGGGCACAAGTTTGTTTTATGCAACTGGCACAAGTTTGTTTGACAAAACTGGCACAAGTTTGTTCTACGCAATTGGCAAAAGTTTGTTCTGCGCAACTGGCACAAGTTTGTTCGACGCAAGTGGCAAAAGTTTGTTCTATGCAACTGGCACAAGTTTGTTCTACGCAACTGGCACAAGTTTGTTCGATGCAACTGGCACAAGTTTGTTTGGCGCAACTGGCACAAGTTTATTCTACGCAACTGGCACAAGTTTTGTTCTACGCAACTGGCCCAAGTTTGTTTGACGCAACTGGCACAAGTTTGTTCTATGCAATTGGCACAAGATTGTTCTACACAACTGGCACAAGTTTGTTCTACGCAACTGGCACAAGTTTGTTCCACTGAACTGGCACAAGCTTGTTCGACGCAACTGGCACAAGTTTCTTCTACGCAACTGGCACAAGTTTCTTTGACGCAACTGGCACAAGTTTGTTTGACACAACTGGCAGAAGTTTGTTCTATGCAACTGGCACAAGTTTGTTCCACGTAACGGGCACAAGTTTGTTCTACGCAACTGGCACAAGTTTGTTTGACAAAACTGGCACAAGTTTGTTCTACTCAATTGGCAAAAGTTTGTTCTGCGCAACTGGCACAAGTTTGTTCGACGCAAGTGGCAAAAGTTTGTTCTATGCAACTGGCACAAGTTTGTTCTATGCAACTGGCACAAGTTTGTTCGATGCAACTGGCACAAGTTTGTTTGACGCAACTGGCACAAGTTTGTTCGACGCAACTGGCACAAGTTTGTTTAACGCAACTGGCACAAGTTTATTCGGCCCAACTGGCACAAGTTTGTTTGACACAACTGGCACAAGTTTTTTTGACGTAACTGGCACAAGGTTGTTTGACGCAATTGGCACATGTCTGTTTGACGCAACTGGCACAAGGTTGTTCTACAAAACTGGCACAAGTTTGTTCTATGCAACTGGCACAAGTGTGTTCTACGCAACTGGCACAAGTTTGTTCTACGCAACTGGCACAAGTTTGTTCTACGCAACTGGCACAAGTTTGTTCTACGCAATTGGCACAAGATTGTTCTACACAACTGGCACAAGTTTGTTCTACGCAACTGGCACAAGTTTGTTCCACGGAACTGGCACAAGTTTGTTCTACGCAACAGGCACAAGTTTCTTCTACGCAACTGGCACAAGTTTCTTTGACGCAACTGGCACAAGTTTCTTTGACGCTACTGGCCCAAGTTTGTTTGACGTAACTGGCACAAGTTTGTTTGACACAACTGGCACAAGTTTGTTCTATGCAACTGGCACAAGTTTGTTCTACTCAATTGGCAAAAGTTTGTTCTGCGCAACTGGCACAAGTTTGTTCGACGCAAGTGGCAAAAGTTTGTTCTATGCAACTGGCACAAGTTTGTTCTACGCAACTGGCACAAGTTTGTTCGATGCAACTGGCACAAGTTTGTTTGACGCAACTGGCACAAGTTTGTTCGACGCAACTAGCACAAGTTTGTTTGACGCAACTGGCACAAGTTTGTTTAACGCAACTGGCACAAGTTTATTCGACCCAACTGGCACAAGTTTGTTTGACACAACTGGCACAAGTTTTTTTGACGCAACTGGCACAAGGTTGTTTGACGCAATTGGCATATGTCTGTTTGACGCAACTGGCACAAGGTTGTTCTACAAAACTGGCACAAGTTTGTTCTACGCAACTGGCACAAGTTTGTTTGATGCAACTGGCACAAGGTTGTTTGACGCAACTGGCACAAGGTTGTTCTACAAAACTGGCACAAGTTTGTTCTATGCAACTGGCACAAGTTTGTTCTACGCAACTGGCACAAGTTTTTTTTCTACGCAACTGGCACAAGTTTGTTCTATGCAACTGGCACAAGTTTCTTCGACGCAACTGGCACAAGTTTGTTCGACGTAACTGGCCCAAGTTTGTTTGACGCAACTGGCACAACTTTGTTCTACGCAACTGGCACAAGTTTGTTCTACGCAACTGGCACAAGTTTGTTCTATGGAACTGGCGCAAGTTTGTTCTACACAACTGGCACAAGTTTGTCTGACACAACTGGCACAAGTTTGTTCTACGTGACTGGCACAAGTTTGTTCTATGCATCTGGCACAAGTTTGTTCGACGCAAGTGGCAAAAGTTTGTTTTATGCAACTGGCACAAGTTTGTTTGACACAACTGGCACAAGTTTGTTCTACGCAACTGGCACAAGTTTGTTCGACGCAATTGGCACAAGTTTGTCCGACGCAACTGGCACAAGTGTGTTCGACGCAACTGGCACAAGTTTGTTCGATGCAACTGGCACAAGTTTGTTCTATGCAACTGGCATAAATTTGTTTGACGCAACTGGCACAAGTTTGTTTGACGCAACTGGCACAAGGTTTTTTGACGCAAATGGCACAAGGTTGCTCTACACAACTGGCACAAGTTTGTTCTATGCAACTGGCACAAGTTTGTTTGACACAACTGGCACAAGTTTTTTCTACGCAACTGGCATAAGTTTCTTCGACGCAACTGGCACAAGTTTGTTCGACGCAACTGTCCCAAACTTGTTTGACGCCACTGGCAGAAGTTTGATTGACACAACTGGCACAAGTTTGTTCTACGCAACTGGCACAAGTTTGTTCAACGAAACTGGCACAAGTTTGTTCTATGCAATTGACACAAGTTTGTTCGATGCAACTGGCACAAGTTTGTTCGACGCAACTGACACAAGTTTGTTCGATGCAACAGGCACAAGTTTGTTCTACGCAACTGGCACAAGTTTGTTTGATGCAACTGGCACAAGTTTGTTCATCGCAACTGATACAAGTTTGTTCTACGCAACTGGCCCAAGTTTGTTCTTCGCAACTGGCACGAGTTTGTTCTATACAACTGGCACAAGTTTGTTCGACGCAACTGGCACAAGTTTGTTCTACGCAACTAGCACAAATTTGTTCTACGCAACTGGCACAAGTTTTTTGATGCAAATGGCACAAGTTTGTTGTACGCAACTGGCACAAGTTTGTTCGACGCAACTGGCACAAGTTTGTTCGACGCAACTGGCACAAGTTTGTTTGACGAAACTGGCCCAAGTTTGTTTGACGCAACTGGCAAAAGTTTGTTTGAAACAACTGGAACAAGTTTGTTCTACGCAACTGTCACAAGTTTGTCAAACGCAACTGGCACAACTTTGTTCGATCAACTGGCCTAAGTTTTTTTGACGCATCTGGCACAAGTTTGTTCTACACAACTGGAAAATGTTTATTCTACGCAACTGGCATAAGTTTGTTCTACGCAACTGGCACAAGTTTGTTCTACGCAACTGGAAAATGTTTGTTCTACGCAACTGGCACAAGTTTGTTCTATGCAACTGGCTCAAGTTTGTTCTACGCAACTGGCACAAGTTTGTTCAACGCAACTGGCACAAGTTTGTTTGACGCAACTGGCAAAAGTTTGTTTAACGCAACTAGCACAAGTTTGTTTGACGCAACTGGCCCAAGTTTGTTCAACGCAACTGGCACAAGTTTGTAGTTCGCAACTGGCACAAGTATGTTCTACGTAACTGGCACAAGTTTGTCCGACACAACTGGCACAATTTTGTTCGACGCAACTGGCCCAAGTTTGTTTGACGCAACTGGCAAAAGTTTGTTTCACACAACTGGCACAAGTTTGTTCTACGCAACTGGCACAAGTTTGTTCGGCGCAACTGGCACAAGTTTGTCCGACGCAACTGGCATAAGTTTGTTCTACGCAACTGGCACAAGTTTGTTCGACGCAATTTGCGCAAGTTTGTCCGACGCAACTGTCACAAGTGTGTTCGACGCAACTGGCATAAGTTTGTTCGATGCAACTGGCACAAGTTTGTTCTACGCAACTGGCACAAGTTTGTTCTATGCAACTAGCATAAAATTGTTTGACGCAACTGGGAAAAGTTTCTTTGACACAACTCTCACAAAGTTTGTTCTACGCAACTGGCACAAGTTTGTTCGACGCAACTGGCTCAAGTTTGTTTGACGCAACTGGCAAAAGTTTCTTTGAAACAACTGGCACAAGTTTGTTCAGCGCAACTGGCACAATTTTGTTCTACGCAACTGGCACACGTTTGTTCTACGCAACTGCCTCAAGTTTGTTCTACGCAACTGGCACAAGTTTGTTTGATGCAACTGGCACAAGTTTGTTCTATGCAACTGGCACAAGTTTGTTTGACACAACTGGCACAAGTTTGTTCTACGCAACTGGCACAAGTTTGTTCTACGCAACTGGCATAAGTTTGTTCTACGCAACTGGCACAAGTTTGTTTGACACAACTGGCACAAGTTTGTTCTACGTAACTGGCACAAGTTTGTTCTACGCAAGTGGCACAAGTTTGTTCTACGCAACTGGCACAAGTTTGTTCTACGCAACTGGCACAAGTTTGTTTGACACAACTAGCACAAGTTTGTTCTACGTAACTGGCACAAGTTTGTTCTACGCAACTGGCACAAGTTTGTTCGACGCAACTGGCACACGTTTGTTTGACACAACTGGCACAAGTTTGTTCTACGCAACTGGCACAAGTTTGTTAAACGCAACTGGCACTAGTTTGTTTGATGCAACTGGCACAAGTTTGTTCTACGCAACTGGCACAAGTTTGTTTGGTGCAACTGGCACAAGTTTGTTTGATGCAACTGGCACAAGTTTGTTCAACACAACTGTCACAAGTTTGTTCGACGCAACTGGCACAAGTTTGTTCTACGCAACTTTCACAAGTTTGTTCTGCGCAACTGGCACAAGTTTATTTGATGCAACTGGCACAAGTTTCTTTGACGCAACTGGCACAAGTTTGTCCTACGCAAGTGGCACAAGTTTGTAGTTCGCAACTATCACAAGTTTGTTCTACGCAACTGGCCCAAGTTTAATTGACGCAACTGGCACAAGTTTGTTCTACGCAACTGGCACAAGTTTGTTCTACGCAACTGGCACAAGTTTGTTCTACGCAACTAGCACAAGTTTGTTCTACGCAACTGGCACAAGTTTGTTCTACGCAACTGGCACAAAGTTGTTTTACGCAACTGGCAAAATTTTGTTCTATGCAACTGGCATAAAGTTGTTCTACGTAACTGGCACAAGTTTATTTGACGCAACTGGAACAAGTTTTTTTGACGCAACTGTCACAAGTTTCTTTGACGCAACTGGCACAAGTTTGTCCTACGCAAGTGGCACAAGTTTGTAGTTCGCAACTGGCGCAAGTTTGTTCTACGCAACTGGCACAAGTTTGTCCTACGCAAGTGGCACAAGTTTGTAGTTCGCAACTGGCGCAAGTTTGTTTGACGCAACTGGCACAAGTTTGTTCGACGCAACTGGCAAAAGTTTGTTCTACGCAACTGGAAAATGTTTGTTCTATGCAACTGGCACAAGTTTGTTCTACACAAATGGCTCAAGTTTGTTCTACGCAACTGGCACAAGTTTGTTCAACGCAACTGGCACAAGTTTGTTTAACGCAACTGGGAAAAGTTTGTTTAACGCAACTAGCACAAGTTTGTTTGACGCAACTGGCCCAAGTTTGTTCAACGCAACTGGCACAAGTTTGTAGTTCGCAACTGGCACAAGTATGTTCTACGTAACTGGCACAAGTTTGTCCGACACAACTGGCACAATTTTGTTCGACGCAACTGGCCCAAGTTTGTTTGACGCAACTGGCAAAAGTTTTTTTGACATAACTGGCACAAGTTTGTTCTACGCAACTGGCACAAGTTTGTTCGACGCAACTGGCACAAGTTTGTCCGACGCAACTGGCATAAGTTTGTTCTACGCAACTGGCACAAGTTTGTTCGACGCAATTGGCACAAGTTTGTCTGACGCAACTGTCACAAGTGTGTTCGACGCAACTGGCAAAAGTTGGTTTGATTTAACTGGCAAAAGTTTGTTCTACGCAACTGGCACAAGTTTGTTCTATGCAACTGGCATAAATTTGTTTAACGCAACTGGGCCAAGTTTGTTTGACACAACTTGGAAAAGATTGTTTGACAAAACTGGCACAAAGTTTGTTCTACGCAACTGGCACAAGTTTGTTCGACGCAACTGGCCCAAGTTTGTTTGACGCAACTGGCAAAAGTTTGTTTGA
Organism: Macrobrachium rosenbergii; assembly: GCA_039081455.1. Classification (NCBI taxonomy): domain Eukaryota; kingdom Metazoa; phylum Arthropoda; class Malacostraca; order Decapoda; family Palaemonidae; genus Macrobrachium; species Macrobrachium rosenbergii. The sequence goes on along the minus strand of JANJGK010000180.1, from coordinate 385,524 downwards.
AACAACTGGCACAATTTTGTTCAGCGCAACTGGCACAATTTTGTTCTACGCAACTGGCACACGTTTGTTCTACGCAACTGCCTCAAGTTTGTTCTACGCAACTGGCACAAGTTCTTTTGACGCAACTGGCACAAGTTTGTTCTATGCAACTGGCACAAGTTTGTTTGACGCAACTGGCACAAGTTTGTTCTACGCAACTGGCACAAGTTTGTTCTACGCAACTGGCACAATTTTGTTCTACGCAACTGGCACAAGTTAGTTTGACACAACTGGCACAAGTTTGTTCTACGTAACTGGCACAAGTTTGTTCTACGCAAGTGGCACAAGTTTGTTCTACGCAACTGGGACAAGTTTGTTCTACGCAACTGGCACAAGTTTGTTTGACACAACTAGCACAAGTTTGTTCTACGTAACTGGCACAAGTTTGTTCAACGCAACTGGCACAAGTTTGTTCGACGCAACTGGCACACGTTTCTTTGACACAACTGGCACAAAGTTTGTTCTACGCAACTGGCAGAAGTTTGTTAAACGCAACTGGCACTAGTTTGTTTGACGCAACTGGCACAAGTTTGTTCTACGCAACTGGCACAAGTTTGTTTGATGCAACTGGCACAAGTTTGTTCGACGCAACTGGCACAAGTTTGTTCAATGCAACTGTCACAAGTTTGTTCGACGCAACTGGCACAAGTTTGTTCTGCGCAACTTTCACAAGTTTGTTCTGCGCAACTGGCACAAGTTTATTTGATGCAACTGGCACAAGTTTCTTTGACGCAACTGGCACAAGTTTGTTCTACGCAACTGGCACAATTTTGTAGTTCTCAACTGGCACAAGTTTGTTCTACGCAACTGGCACAAGTTTGTTCTACGCAACTGGCACAAGTTTGTCCTACGAAACTGGCACAAGTTTGTAGTTCGCAACTGGCCCAAGTTGGTTTGACGCAACTGGCCCAAGTTGGTTTGACGCAACTGACACAAGTTTGTTCTACGCAACTGGCACAAGTTTCTTCTACGCAACTAGCACAAGTTTGTTCTATGCAACTGGCACAAGTTTGTTCTACACAACTGACACAAGTTTGTTCTACGCAACTGACACAAGTTTGTTCTACGCAACTGGCACAAGTTTGTTCTACGCAACTGACACAAGTTTGTTTGACGCAACTGGCACAAGTTTGTTTGACGCAACTGGCACAAGTTTGTTCTACGCAACTGACACAAGTTTGTTCTACGCAACTGGCACAAGTTTGTTCTACGCAACTAGCACAAGTTTGTTCTATGCAACTGGCAAAAGTTTGTTCTACGCAACTGGCACAAAGTTGTTCTACGCAACTGGCACAACTTTGTTCTATGCAACTGGCACAAAGTTGTTCTACGTAACTGGCACAAGTTTATTTGACGCAACTGGAACAAGTTTATTTGACGCAACTGTCACAAGTTTCTTTGACGCAACTGGCACAAGTTTGTCCTACGCAAGTGGCACAAGATTGTAGTTCGCAACTGGCGCAAGTTTGTTCTACGCAACTGGCCCAAGTTTATTTGACGCAACTGGCACAAGTTTGTCCTACGAAACTGGCACAAGTTTGTAGTTCGCAACTGGCACAAGTTTGTTCTACGCAACTGGCCCAAGTTTGTTTGACGGAACTGGCACAAGTTTGTTCTACGCAACTGACACAAGTTTGTTCTATGCAACTGGCACAAGTTTGTTCTACGCAACTAGCACAAGTTTGTTCTACGCAACTGGCACAAGTTTGTTCTACGCAACTGGCACAAAGTTGTTCTACGCAACTGGCACAATTTTGTTCTATGCAAGAGGCACAAGTTTGTTCTTCGCAACTGGCACAAGATTGTTTGACGCAACTGGCACAAGTTTGTTCTACGCAACTGGCACAAGTTTGTTCTATGCAACTGGCCCAAGTTTGTTTGACGCAACTGGCAGAAGTTTGTTCTACGCAATTGGCACAAGATTGTTCTACACAACTGGCACAAGTTTGTTCTACGCAACTGGCACAAGTTTGTTCCACGGAACTGGCACAAGTTTGTTCGACGCAACTGGCACAAGTTTCTTCTACGCAACTGGCACAAGTTTCTTTGACGCAACTGGCACAACTTTGACGCAAATGGCACAAGTTTGTTCAACGCAACTGGCCCAAGTTTGTTTGACGCAACTGGCAGAAGTTTGTTCTATGCACCTGGCACAAGTTTGTTCCACGTAACGGGCACAAGTTTGTTCTACGCAACTGGCACAAGTTTGTTTGACAAAACTGGCACAAGTTTGTTCTACTCAATTGGCAAAAGTTTGTTCTGCGCAACTGGCACAAGTTTGTTCGACGCAAGTGGCAAAAGTTTGTTCTATGCAACTGGCACAAGTTTGTTCTACGCAACTGGCACAAGTTTGTTCGATGCAACTGGCACAAGTTTGTTTGACGCAACTGGCACAAGTTTGTTCGACGCAACTGGCACAAGTTTGTTTGACGCAACTGGCACAAGTTTGTTTAATGCAACTGGCACAAGTTTATTCGACCCAACTGGCACAAGTTTGTTTGACACAACTGGCACAAGTTTTTTTGACGCAACTGGCACAAGGTTGTTTGACGCAATTGGCACATGTCTGTTTGACGCAACTGGCACAAGGTTGTTCTACAAAACTGGCACAAGTTTGTTCTATGCAACTGGCACAAGTTTGTTCTACGCAACTGGCACAAGTTTGTTCTACGCAACTGGCACAAGTTTGTTTGATGCAACTGGCACAAGGTTGTTTGACGCAACTGGCACAAGGTTGTTCTACAAAACTGGCACAAGTTTGTTCTATGCAACTGGCACAAGTTTGTTCTACGCAACTGGCACAAGTTTGTTCTACGCAACTGGCACAAGTTTGTTCTACGCAACTGGCACAAGTTTCTTCGACGCAACTGGCACAAGTTTGTTCGACGTAACTGGCCCAAGTTTATTTGACGCAACTGGCACAAGTTTGTTTGACACAACTGGCACAAGTTTGTTCTACGCAACTGGCAGAAGTTTGTTCTACGAAACTGGCACAAGTTTGTTCTACGCAACTGGCACAAGTTTGTTCTACGCAACTAGCACAAGTTTGTTCTATGGAACTGGCACAAGTTTGTTCTACACAACTGGCACAAGTTTGTCTGACACAACTGGCACAAGTTTGTTCTACGTGACTGGCACAAGTTTGTTCTATGCAACTGGCACAAGTTTGTTCGACGCAACTGGCAAAAGTTTGTTTTATGCCACTGGCACAAGTTTGTTTGACACAACTGGCACAACTTTGTTCTACGCAACTGGCACAAGTTTGTTCGACGCAATTGGCACAAGTTTGTTCGATGCAACTGGCACAAGTTTGTTCTACGCAACTGGCATAAATTTGTTTGACGCAACTGGCACAAGTTTGTTTGACGCAACTGGCACAAGGTTGTTTGATGCAACTGGCACAAGGTTGCTCTACACAACTGGCACAAGTTTGTTCTCTGCAACTGGCACAAGTTTGTTTGACACAACTGGCACAAGTTTTTTCTACGCAACTGGCACAAGTTTCTTCGACGCAACTGGCACAAGTTTGTTCGACGCAACTGTCCCAAACTTGTTTGACGCAACTGGCAGAAGTTTGATTGACACAACTGGCACAAGTTTGTTCTACGCAACTGGCACAAGTTTGTTCGACGAAACTGGCACAAGTTTGTTCTATGCAATTGACACAAGTTTGTTCGATGCAACTGGCACAAGTTTGTTCGACGCAACTGGCACAAGTTTGTTCGATGCAACAGGCACAAGTTTGTTCTACGCAACTGGCACAAGTTTGTTTGATGCAACTGGCACAAGTTTGTTCATCGTAACTGGCACAAGTTTGTTCTACGCAACTGGCCCAAGTTTGTTCTTCGCAACTGGCACGAGTTTGTTCTTTGCAACTGGCACAAGTTTGTTCGACGCAACTGGCACAAGTTTGTTCTACGCAGCTAGCACAAATTTGTTCTACGCAACTGGCACAAGTTTTTTGACGCAAATGGCACAAGTTTGTTGTACGCAACTGGCACAAGTTTGTTGTACGCAACTGGCACAAGTTTGTTCGACGAAACTGGCTCAAGTTTGTTTGACGCAACTGGCAAAAGTTTGTTTGAAACAACTGGCACAAGTTTGTTCTACGCAACTGTCACATGTTTGTTCAACGCAACTGGCACAAGTTTGTCAAACGCAACTGGCACAACTTTGTTCGATCAACTGGCACAAGTTTTTTCGACGCATCTGGCACAAGTTTGTTCTATGCAACTGGAAAATGTTTATTCTACGCAACTGGCATAAGTTTGTTCTACGCAACTGGCACAAGTTTGTTCTACGCAACTGGAAAATGTTTGTTCTACGCAACTGGAACAAGTTTGTTCTACGCAACTGGCTCAAGTATGTTCTACGTAACTGGCACAAGTTTGTCCGACACAACTGGCACAATTTTGTTCGTCGCAACTGGCCCAAGTTTGTTTGACGCAACTGGCAAAAGTTTGTTTGACACAACTGGCACAAGTTTGTTCTACGCAACTGGCACAAGTTTGTTCGACGCAACTGGCACAAGTTTGTCCGACGCAACTGGCACAAGTTTGTTCTACGCAACTGGCACAAGTTTGTTCGACGCAATTTGCGCAAGTTTGTCCGACGCAACTGTCACAAGTGTGTTCGACGTAACTGGCACAAGTTTGTTCTACGCAACAGGCACAAGTTTGTTCTATGCAACTGGCATAAATTTGTTTGACGCAACTGGCCCAAGTTTGTTTGACGCAACTGGGAAAAGTTTGTTTGACACAACTCTCACAAAGTTTGTTCTACGCAACTGGCACAAGTTTGTTCGACGCAACTGGCCCAAGTTTGTTTGACGCAACTGGCAAAAGTTTCTTTGAAACAACTGGCACAAGTTTGTTCAGCGCAACTGGCACAATTTTGTTCTACGCAACTGGCACACGTTTGTTCTACGCAACTGCTTCAAGTTTGTTCTACGCAACTGGCACAAGTTTGTTTGACGCAACTGGCACAAGTTTGTTCTATGCAACTGGCACAAGTTTGTTTGACGCAACTGGCACAAGTTTGTTCTACGCAACTGGCACAAGTTTGTTCTACGCAACTGGCACAAGTTTGTTCTACGTAACTGGCACAAGTTTGTTTGACACAACTGGCACAAGTTTGTTCTACGTAACTGGCACAAGTTTGTTCTACGCAAGTGGCACAAGTTTGTTCTACGCAACTGGCACAAGTTTGTTCTACGCAACTGGCACAAGTTTGTTTGACACAACTAGCACAAGTTTGTTCTACGTAACTGGCCCAAGTTTGTACTACGCAACTGGCACAAGTTTGTTCGACGCAACTGGCACACGTTTGTTTGACACAACTGGCACAAGTTTGTTCTACGCAACTGGCACAAGTTTGTTCTACGCAACTGGCACAAGTTTGTTTGATGCAACTGGCACAAGTTTGTTCGATGCAACTGGCACAAGTTTGTTCAACACAACTGTCACAAGTTTGTTCGACGCAACTGGCACAAGTTTGTTCTACGCAACTTTCACAAGTTTGTTCTACGCAACTGGCACAAGTTTATTTGATGCAACTGGCACAAGTTTCTTTGACGCAACTGGCACTAGTTTGTCCTACGCAAGTGGCACAAGTTTGTAGTTCTCAACTGGCACAAGTTTGTTCTACGCATCTGGCACAAGTTTGTTTGATGCAACTGGCACAAGTTTGTCCTACGAAACTGGCACAAGTTTGTAGTTCGCAACTATCACAAGTTTGTTCTACGCAACTGGCCCAAGTTTAATTGACGCAACTGGCACAAGTTTGTTCTACGCAACTGGCACAAGTTTGTTCTGCGCAACTGGCACAAGTTTGTTCTACGCAACTAGCACAAGTTTGTTCTACGCAACTGGCACAAGTTTGTTCTACGCAACTGGCACAAAGTTGTTTTACGCAACTGGCAAAATTTTGTTCTATGCAACTGGCATAAAGTTGTTCTACGTAACTGGCACGAGTTTATTTGACGCAACTGGAACAAGTTTTTTTGACGCAACTGTCACAAGTTTCTTTGACGCAACTGGCACAAGTTTGTCCTACGCAAGTGGCACAAGTTTGTAGTTCGCAACTGGCGCAAGTTTGTTCTACGCAATTGGCACAAGTTTGTTCGACGCAACTGGCACAAGTTTGTTCTGCGCAACTGGAAAATGTTTGTTCTATGCAACTGGCACAAGTTTGTTCTACACAACTGGCTCAAGTTTGTTCTACGCAACTGGCACAACTTTGTTCAACGCAACTGGCACAAGTTTGTTTGACGCAACTGGCAAAAGTTTGTTTAACGCAACTAGCACAAGTTTGTTTGACGCAACTGGCCCAAGTTTGTTCAACGCAACTGGCACAAGTTTGTAGTTCGCAACTGGCACAAGTATGTTCTACGTAACTGGCACAAGTTTGTCCGACACAACTGGCACAATTTTGTTCGATGCAACTGGCCCAAGTTTGTTTGACGCAACTGGCAAAAGTTTTTTTGACACAACTGGCACAAGTTTGTTCTACGCAACTGGCACAATTTTGTTCGACGCAACTGGCAAAAGTTTGTCCGACGCAACTGGCATAAGTTTGTTCTACGCAACTGGCACAAGTTTGTTCGACGCAATTGGCACAAGTTTGTCCGACGCAACTGTCACAAGTGTGTTCGACGCAACTGGCACAAGTTGGTTCGATTCAACTGGCAAAAGTTTGTTCTACGCAACTGGCACAAGTTTGTTCTATGCAACTGGCATAAATTTGTTTGACGCAACTGGCCCAAGTTTGTTTGACACAACTTGGAAAAGATTGTTTGACACAACTGGCACAAAGTTTGTTCTACGCAACTGGCACAAGTTTGTTCGACGCAACTGGCCCAAGTTTGTTTGACGCAACTGGCAAAAGTTTGTTTGAAACAACTGGTACAATTTTGTTCAGCGCAACTGGCACAATTTTGTTCTACGCAACTGGCACACGTTTGTTCTACGCAACTGCCTCAAGTTTGTTCTACGCAACTGGCACAAGTTTGTTTGACGCAACTGGCACAAGTTTGTTCTATGCAACTGGCACAAGTTTGTTTGACGCAACTGGCAAAAGTTTGTTCTACGCAACTGGCACAAGTTTGTTCTACGCAACTGGCACAATTTTGTTCTACGCAACCGGCACAAGTTTGTTTGACACAACTGGCACAAGTTTGTTCTACGTAACTGGCACAAGTTTGTTCTACGCAAGTGGCACAAGTTTGTTCTACGCAACTGGGACAAGTTTGTTCTACGCAACTGGCACAAGTTTGTTTGACACAACTAGCACAAGTTTGTTCTACGTAACTGGCACAAGTTTGTTCAAGGCAACTGGCACAAGTTTGTTCGACGCAACTGGCACACGTTTGTTTGACACAACTGGCACAAGTTTGTTCTACGCAACTGGCAGAAGTTTGTTCAACGCAACTGGCACTAGTTTGTTTGACGCAACTGGCACAAGTTTGTTCTACACAACTGGCACAAGTTTGTTTGATGCAACTGGCACAAGTTTGTTCGACGCAACAGGCACAAGTTTGTTCAATGGAACTGTCACAAGTTTGTTCGACGCAACTGGCACAAGTTTGTTCTATGCAACTTTCACAAGTTTGTTCTGCGCAACTAGCACAAGTTTATTTGATGCAACTGGCACAAGTTTGTTTGACGCAGCTGGCACAAGTTTGTTCTACGCAACTGGCACAATTTTGTAGTTCTCAACTGGCACAAGTTTGTTCTACACAACTGGCACAAGTTTGTTCTACGCAACTGGCACAAGTTTGTCCTACGAAACTGGCACAAGTTTTATAGTTCGCAACTGGCACAAGTTTGTTCTACGCAACTGGCCCAAGTTGGTTTGACGCAACTGGCACAAGTTTGTTCTACGCAACTGACACAAGTTTGTTCTACGCAACTGGCACAAGTTTGTTCTACGCAACTAGCACAAGTTTGTTCTATGCAACTGGCACAAGTTTGTTCTACGCAACTGGCACAAAGTTGTTCTACGCAACTGGCACAACTTTGTTCTATGCAACTGGCACAAAGTTGTTCTACGTAACTGGCACAAGTTTATTTGACGCAACTGGAACAAGTTTATTTGACGCAACTGTCACAAGTTTCTTTGACACAACTGGCACAAGTTTGTCCTACGCAAGTGGCACAAGATTGTAGTTCGCAACTGGCGCAAGTTTGTTCTACGCAACTGTCCCAAGTTTATTTGACGCAACTGGCACAAGTTTGTCCTACGAAACTGGCACAAGTTTGTAGTTCGCAACTGGCACAAGTTTGTTCTACGCAACTGGCCCAAGTTTGTTTGACGCAACTGGCACAAGTTTGTTCTACGCAACTGACACAAGTTTGTTCTATGCAACTGGCACAAGTTTGTTCTACGCAACTAGCACAAGTTTGTTCTACGCAACTGGCACAAGTTTGTTCTACGCAACTGGCACAAACTTGTTCTACGCAACTGGCACAATTTTGTTCTATGCAAGAGGCACAAGTTTGTTCTTCGCAACTGGCACAAGATTGTTTGACGCAACTGGCACAAGTTTGTTCTACGCAACTGGCACAAGTTTGTTCTACGCAACTGGCCCAAGTTTGTTTGACGCAACTGGCACAAGTTTGTTCTACGCAATTGGCACAAGATTGTTCTACACAACTGGCACAAGTTTGTTCTACGCAACTGGCACAAGTTTGTTCCACGGAACTGGCACAAGTTTGTTCGACGCAACTGGCACAAGTTTCTTCTACGAAACTGGCACAAGTTTCTTTGACGCAACTGGCACAAGTTTGTTTGACGCAACTGGCACAAGTTTGTTCTACGCAACTGGCCCAAGTTTGTTTGACGCAACTTACAGAAGTTTGTTCTATGCAACTGGCACAAGTTTGTTCCACGTAACGGGCACAAGTTTGTTTTACGCAACTGGCACAAGTTTGTTTGACAAAACTGGCACAAGTTTGTTCTACGCAATTGGCAAAAGTTTGTTCTGCGCAACTGGCACAAGTTTGTTCGACGCAAGTGGCAAAAGTTTGTTCTATGCAACTGGCACAAGTTTGTTCTACGCAACTGGCACAAGTTTGTTCGATGCAACTGGCACAAGTTTGTTTGGCGCAACTGGCACAAGTTTATTCTACGCAACTGGCACAAGTTTGTTCTACGCAACTGGCCCAAGTTTGTTTGACGCAACTGGCACAAGTTTGTTCTACGCAATTGGCACAAGATTGTTCTACACAACTGGCACAAGTTTGTTCTACGCAACTGGCACAAGTTTGTTCCACGGAACTGGCACAAGTTTGGTTGACGCAACTGGCACAAGTTTGTTCGACGCAACTGGCACAAGTTTCTTCTACGCAACTGGCACAAGTTTGGTTGACGCAACTGGCACAAGTTTGTTTGACGCAACTGGCACAAGTTTGTTCTACGCAACTGGCCCAAGTTTGTTTGACGCAACTGGCAGAAGTTTGTTCTATGCAACTGGCACAAGTTTGTTCCACGTAACGGGCACAACTTTGTTCTACGCAACTGGCACAAGTTTGTTTGACAAAACTGGCACAAGTTTGTTCTACTCAATTGGCAAAAGTTTTTTCTGCGCAACTGGCACAAGTTTGTTCGACGCAAGTGGCAAAAGTTTGTTCTATGCAACTGGCACAAGTTTGTTCTACGCAACTGGCACAAGTTTGTTCGATGCAACTGGCACATGTTTGTTTGACGCAACTGGCACAAGTTTGTTCGACGCAACTGGCACAAGTTTGTTTAACGCAACTGGCACAAGTTTATTCGGCCCAACTGGCACAAGTTTGTTTGACACAACTGGCACAAGTTTTTTTGACGCAACTGGCACAAGGTTGTTTGACGCAATTGGCACATGTCTGTTTGACACAACTGGCACAAGGTTGTTCTACAAAACTGGCACAAGTTTGTTCTATGCAACTGGCACAAGTTTGTTCTACGCAACTGGCACAAGTATGTTCTACGCAACTGGCACAAGTTTGTTTGATGCAACTGGCACAAGGTTGTTTGACGCAAGTGGCACAAGGTTGTTCTACAAAACTGGCTCAAGTTTGTTCTATGCAACTGGCACAAGTTTGTTCTACGCAACTGGCACAAGTTTGTTCTACGCAACTGGCACAAGTTTGTTCTACGCAACTGACACAAGTTTCTTCGACGCAACTGGCACAAGTTTGTTCAACGCAACTGGCCCAAGTTTGTTTGACGTAACTGGCACAAGTTTGTTTGACACAACTGGCACGAGTTTGTTCTACGCAACTGGCACAAGTTTGTCCGACGCAACTGGCATAAGTTTGTTTGACAAAACTGGCACAAGTTTGTTCTACTCAATTGGCAAAAGTTTGTTCTGCGCAACTGGCACAAGTTTGTTCGACGCAAGTGGCAAAAGTTTGTTCTATGCAACTGGCACAAGTTTGTTCTACGCAACTGGCACAAGTTTGTTCGATGCAACTGGCACAAGTTTGTTTGACGCAACTGGCACAAGTTTGTTCGACGCAACTGGCAAAAGTTGTTTGACGCAACTGGCACAAGTTTGTTTAACGCAACTGGCACAAGTTTATTCGACCCAACTGGCACAAGTTTGTTTGACACAACTGGCACAAGTTTTTTTGACGCAACTGGCACAAGGTTGTTTGACGCAATTGGCACATGTCTGTTTGATGCAACTGGCACAAGGTTGTTCTACAAAACTGGCACAAGTTTGTTCTATGCAACTGGCACAAGTTTGTTCTACGCAACTGGCACAAGTTTGTTTGATGCAACTGGCACAAGGTTGTTTGACGCAACTGGCACAAGGTTGTTCTACAAAACTGGCACAAGTTTTTTCTATGCAACTGGCACAAGTTTGTTCTACGTAACTGGCACAAGTTTGTTCTACGCAACTGGCACAAGTTTGTTCTACGCAACTGGCACAAGTTTCTTCGACGCAACTGGCACAAGTTTGTTCGACGTAACTGGCCCAAGTTTGTTTGACGCAACTGGCACAAGTTTGTTTGACACAACTGGCACAAGTTTGTTCTACGCAACTGGCACAAGTTTGTTCGACGAAACTGGCACAAGTTTATTCTACGCAACTGGCACAAGTTTGTTCTACGCAACTAGCACAAGTTTGTTCTATGGAACTGGCACAAGTTTGTTCTACACAACTGGCACAAGTTTGTCTGACACAACTGGCACAAGTTTGTTCTACGTGACTGGCACAAGTTTGTTCTATGCAACTGGCACAAGTTTGTTCGACGCAACTGGCAAAAGTTTGTTTTATGCAACTGGCACAAGTTTGTTTGACACAACTGGCACAAATTTGTTCTACGCAACTGGCACAAGTTTGTTCGACACAATTGGCACAAGTTTGTCCGACGCAACTGGGACAAGTTTGTTCTATGCAACTGGCACAAGTTTGTTCGATGCAACTGGCACAAGTTTGTTTGACGCAACTGGCACAAGGTTGTTTGACGCAACTGGCACAAGGTTGCTCTACACAACTGGCACAAGTTTGTTCTATACAACTGGCACAAGTTTGTTTGACACAACTGGCACAAGTTTTTTCTACGCAACTGGCACAAGTTTCTTCGACGCAACTGGCACAAGTTTGTTCGACGCAACTGTCCCAAACTTGTTTGACGCATCTGGCAGAAGTTTGATTGACACAACTGGCACAAGTTTGTTCTACGCAACTGGCACAAGTTTGTTCAACGAAACTGGCACAAGTTTGTTCTATGCAATTGACACAAGTTTGTTCGATGCAACTGGCACAAGTTTGTTCGACGGAACTGGCACAAGTTTGTTCGATGCAACAGGCACAAGTTTGTTCTACGGAACTGGCACAAGTTTGTTTGATGTAACTGGCACAAGTTTGTTCATCGCAACTGATACAAGTTTGTTCTACGCAACTGGCCCAAGTTTGTTCTTCGCAACTGGCACGAGTTTATTCTATACAACTGGCACAAGTTTGTTCGACGCAACTGGCACAAGTTTGTTCTACGCAACTAGCACAAATTTGTTCTACGCAACTGGCACAAGTTTTTTGACGCAAATGGCACAAGTTTGTTGTACTCAACTGGCACAAGTTTGTTCGACGCAACTGGCACAAGTTTGTTCGACGCAACTGGCACAAGTTTGTTTGACGAAACTGGCCCAAGTTTGTTTGACGCAACTGGCAAAATTTTGTTTGAAACAACTGGCACAAGTTTGTTCTACGCAACTGTCACATGTTTGTTCAACGCAACTGGCACAAGTTTGTCAAACGCAACTGGCACAACTTTGTTCGATCAACTGGCACAAGTTTTTTCGACGCATCTGGCACAAGTTTGTTCTTCGCAACTGGAAAATGTTTATTCTACGCAACTGGCATAAGTTTGTTCTACGCTACTGGCACAAGTTTGTTCTACGCAACTGGAAAATGTTTGTTCTACGCAACTGGCACAAGTTTGTTCTACGCAACTGGCTCAAGTTTGTTCTACGCAACTGGCACAAGTTTGTTCAACGCAACTGGAACAAGTTTGTTTGACGCAACTGGCCAAAGTTTTTTTAATGCAACTAGCACAAGTTTGTTTGACGCAACTGGCCCAAGTTTGTTCAACGCAACTGGCACAAGTTTGTAGTTCGCAACTGGCACAAGTATGTTCTACGTAACTGGCACAAGTTTGTCCGACACAACTGGCACAATTTTGTTCGACGCAACTGGCCCAAGTTTGTTTGATGCAACTGGCAAAAGTTTGTTTGACACAACTGGCACAAGTTTGTTCTACGCAACTGGCACAAGTTTGTTCGACGCAACTGGCACAAGTTTGTCCGACGCAACTGGCATAAGTTTGTTCTATGCAACTGGCACAAGTTTGTTCGACGCAATTTGCGCAAGTTTGTCCGACGCAACTGTCAAAAGTGTGTTCGACGCAACTGGCACAAGTTTGTTCGATGCAACTGGCACAAGTTTGTTCTACGCAACTGGCACAAGTTTGTTCGATGCAACTGGCACAAGTTTGTTCTACGCAACTGGCACAAGTTTGTTCGACGCAACTGGCACAAGTTTGTTCTACGCAACTGGCACAAACTTGTTCTACGCAACTGGCACAATTTTGTTCTATGCAAGAGGCACAAGTTTGTTCTTCGCAACTGGCACAAGATTGTTTGACGCAACTGGCACAAGTTTGTTCTACGCAACTGGCACAAGTTTGTTCTACGCAACTGGCCCAAGTTTGTTTGACGCAACTGGCACAAGTTTGTTCTACGCAATTGGCACAAGATTGTTCTACACAACTGGCACAAGTTTGTTCTACGCAACTGGCACAAGTTTGTTCCACGGAACTGGCACAAGTTTGTTCGACGCAACTGGCACAAGTTTCTTCTACGAAACTGGCACAAGTTTCTTTGACGCAACTGGCACAAGTTTGTTTGACGCAACTGGCACAAGTTTGTTCTACGCAACTGGCCCAAGTTTGTTTGACGCAACTTACAGAAGTTTGTTCTATGCAACTGGCACAAGTTTGTTCCACGTAACGGGCACAAGTTTGTTTTACGCAACTGGCACAAGTTTGTTTGACAAAACTGGCACAAGTTTGTTCTACGCAATTGGCAAAAGTTTGTTCTGCGCAACTGGCACAAGTTTGTTCGACGCAAGTGGCAAAAGTTTGTTCTATGCAACTGGCACAAGTTTGTTCTACGCAACTGGCACAAGTTTGTTCGATGCAACTGGCACAAGTTTGTTTGGCGCAACTGGCACAAGTTTATTCTACGCAACTGGCACAAGTTTGTTCTACGCAACTGGCCCAAGTTTGTTTGACGCAACTGGCACAAGTTTGTTCTACGCAATTGGCACAAGATTGTTCTACACAACTGGCACAAGTTTGTTCTACGCAACTGGCACAAGTTTGTTCCACGGAACTGGCACAAGTTTGGTTGACGCAACTGGCACAAGTTTGTTCGACGCAACTGGCACAAGTTTCTTCTACGCAACTGGCACAAGTTTGGTTGACGCAACTGGCACAAGTTTGTTTGACGCAACTGGCACAAGTTTGTTCTACGCAACTGGCCCAAGTTTGTTTGACGCAACTGGCAGAAGTTTGTTCTATGCAACTGGCACAAGTTTGTTCCACGTAACGGGCACAACTTTGTTCTACGCAACTGGCACAAGTTTGTTTGACAAAACTGGCACAAGTTTGTTCTACTCAATTGGCAAAAGTTTTTTCTGCGCAACTGGCACAAGTTTGTTCGACGCAAGTGGCAAAAGTTTGTTCTATGCAACTGGCACAAGTTTGTTCTACGCAACTGGCACAAGTTTGTTCGATGCAACTGGCACATGTTTGTTTGACGCAACTGGCACAAGTTTGTTCGACGCAACTGGCACAAGTTTGTTTAACGCAACTGGCACAAGTTTATTCGGCCCAACTGGCACAAGTTTGTTTGACACAACTGGCACAAGTTTTTTTGACGCAACTGGCACAAGGTTGTTTGACGCAATTGGCACATGTCTGTTTGACACAACTGGCACAAGGTTGTTCTACAAAACTGGCACAAGTTTGTTCTATGCAACTGGCACAAGTTTGTTCTACGCAACTGGCACAAGTATGTTCTACGCAACTGGCACAAGTTTGTTTGATGCAACTGGCACAAGGTTGTTTGACGCAAGTGGCACAAGGTTGTTCTACAAAACTGGCTCAAGTTTGTTCTATGCAACTGGCACAAGTTTGTTCTACGCAACTGGCACAAGTTTGTTCTACGCAACTGGCACAAGTTTGTTCTACGCAACTGACACAAGTTTCTTCGACGCAACTGGCACAAGTTTGTTCAACGCAACTGGCCCAAGTTTGTTTGACGTAACTGGCACAAGTTTGTTTGACACAACTGGCACGAGTTTGTTCTACGCAACTGGCACAAGTTTGTCCGACGCAACTGGCATAAGTTTGTTTGACAAAACTGGCACAAGTTTGTTCTACTCAATTGGCAAAAGTTTGTTCTGCGCAACTGGCACAAGTTTGTTCGACGCAAGTGGCAAAAGTTTGTTCTATGCAACTGGCACAAGTTTGTTCTACGCAACTGGCACAAGTTTGTTCGATGCAACTGGCACAAGTTTGTTTGACGCAACTGGCACAAGTTTGTTCGACGCAACTGGCAAAAGTTGTTTGACGCAACTGGCACAAGTTTGTTTAACGCAACTGGCACAAGTTTATTCGACCCAACTGGCACAAGTTTGTTTGACACAACTGGCACAAGTTTTTTTGACGCAACTGGCACAAGGTTGTTTGACGCAATTGGCACATGTCTGTTTGATGCAACTGGCACAAGGTTGTTCTACAAAACTGGCACAAGTTTGTTCTATGCAACTGGCACAAGTTTGTTCTACGCAACTGGCACAAGTTTGTTTGATGCAACTGGCACAAGGTTGTTTGACGCAACTGGCACAAGGTTGTTCTACAAAACTGGCACAAGTTTTTTCTATGCAACTGGCACAAGTTTGTTCTACGTAACTGGCACAAGTTTGTTCTACGCAACTGGCACAAGTTTGTTCTACGCAACTGGCACAAGTTTCTTCGACGCAACTGGCACAAGTTTGTTCGACGTAACTGGCCCAAGTTTGTTTGACGCAACTGGCACAAGTTTGTTTGACACAACTGGCACAAGTTTGTTCTACGCAACTGGCACAAGTTTGTTCGACGAAACTGGCACAAGTTTATTCTACGCAACTGGCACAAGTTTGTTCTACGCAACTAGCACAAGTTTGTTCTATGGAACTGGCACAAGTTTGTTCTACACAACTGGCACAAGTTTGTCTGACACAACTGGCACAAGTTTGTTCTACGTGACTGGCACAAGTTTGTTCTATGCAACTGGCACAAGTTTGTTCGACGCAACTGGCAAAAGTTTGTTTTATGCAACTGGCACAAGTTTGTTTGACACAACTGGCACAAATTTGTTCTACGCAACTGGCACAAGTTTGTTCGACACAATTGGCACAAGTTTGTCCGACGCAACTGGGACAAGTTTGTTCTATGCAACTGGCACAAGTTTGTTCGATGCAACTGGCACAAGTTTGTTTGACGCAACTGGCACAAGGTTGTTTGACGCAACTGGCACAAGGTTGCTCTACACAACTGGCACAAGTTTGTTCTATACAACTGGCACAAGTTTGTTTGACACAACTGGCACAAGTTTTTTCTACGCAACTGGCACAAGTTTCTTCGACGCAACTGGCACAAGTTTGTTCGACGCAACTGTCCCAAACTTGTTTGACGCATCTGGCAGAAGTTTGATTGACACAACTGGCACAAGTTTGTTCTACGCAACTGGCACAAGTTTGTTCAACGAAACTGGCACAAGTTTGTTCTATGCAATTGACACAAGTTTGTTCGATGCAACTGGCACAAGTTTGTTCGACGGAACTGGCACAAGTTTGTTCGATGCAACAGGCACAAGTTTGTTCTACGGAACTGGCACAAGTTTGTTTGATGTAACTGGCACAAGTTTGTTCATCGCAACTGATACAAGTTTGTTCTACGCAACTGGCCCAAGTTTGTTCTTCGCAACTGGCACGAGTTTATTCTATACAACTGGCACAAGTTTGTTCGACGCAACTGGCACAAGTTTGTTCTACGCAACTAGCACAAATTTGTTCTACGCAACTGGCACAAGTTTTTTGACGCAAATGGCACAAGTTTGTTGTACTCAACTGGCACAAGTTTGTTCGACGCAACTGGCACAAGTTTGTTCGACGCAACTGGCACAAGTTTGTTTGACGAAACTGGCCCAAGTTTGTTTGACGCAACTGGCAAAATTTTGTTTGAAACAACTGGCACAAGTTTGTTCTACGCAACTGTCACATGTTTGTTCAACGCAACTGGCACAAGTTTGTCAAACGCAACTGGCACAACTTTGTTCGATCAACTGGCACAAGTTTTTTCGACGCATCTGGCACAAGTTTGTTCTTCGCAACTGGAAAATGTTTATTCTACGCAACTGGCATAAGTTTGTTCTACGCTACTGGCACAAGTTTGTTCTACGCAACTGGAAAATGTTTGTTCTACGCAACTGGCACAAGTTTGTTCTACGCAACTGGCTCAAGTTTGTTCTACGCAACTGGCACAAGTTTGTTCAACGCAACTGGAACAAGTTTGTTTGACGCAACTGGCCAAAGTTTTTTTAATGCAACTAGCACAAGTTTGTTTGACGCAACTGGCCCAAGTTTGTTCAACGCAACTGGCACAAGTTTGTAGTTCGCAACTGGCACAAGTATGTTCTACGTAACTGGCACAAGTTTGTCCGACACAACTGGCACAATTTTGTTCGACGCAACTGGCCCAAGTTTGTTTGATGCAACTGGCAAAAGTTTGTTTGACACAACTGGCACAAGTTTGTTCTACGCAACTGGCACAAGTTTGTTCGACGCAACTGGCACAAGTTTGTCCGACGCAACTGGCATAAGTTTGTTCTACGCAACTGGCACAAGTTTGTTCGACGCAATTTGCGCAAGTTTGTCCGACGCAACTGTCAAAAGTGTGTTCGACGCAACTGGCACAAGTTTGTTCGATGCAACTGGCACAAGTTTGTTCTACGCAACTGGCACAAGTTTGTTCGATGCAACTGGCACAAGTTTGTTCTACGCAACTGGCACAAGTTTGTTCGACGCAACTGGCACACGTTTGTTTGACACAACTGGCACAAGTTTGTTCTACGCAACTGACAGAAGTTTGTTAAACGCAACTGGCACTAGTTTGTTTGACGCAACTGGCACAAGTTTGTTCTACGCAACTGGCACAAGTTTGTTTGATGCAACTGGCACAAGTTTGTTTGACGCAACTGGCACAAGTTTGTTCAATGCAACTGTCACAAGTTTGTTCGACGCAACTGGCACAAGTTTGTTCTATGCAACTTTCACAAGTTTGTTCTGCGCAACTGGCACAAGTTTATTTGATGCAACTGGCACAAGTTTGTTTGACGCAGCTGGCACAAGTTTGTTCTACGCAACTGGCACAATTTTGTAGTTCTCAACTGGCACAAGTTTGTTCTACGCAACTGGCACAAGTTTGTTCTACGCAACTGGCACAAGTTTGTCCTACGAAACTGGCACAAGTTTTATAGTTCGCAACTGGCACAAGTTTGTTCTACGCAACTGGCCCAAGTTGGTTTGACGCAACTGGCACAAGTTTGTTCTACGCAACTGACACAAGTTTGTTCTATGCAACTGGCACAAGTTTGTTCTACGCAACTAGCACAAGTTTGTTCTATGCAACTGGCACAAGTTTGTTCTACGCAACTGGCACAAAGTTGTTCTACGCAACTGGCACAACTTTGTTCTATGCAACTGGCACAAAGTTGTTCTACGTAACTAGCACAAGTTTATTTGACGCAACTGGAACAAGTTTGTCCTACGAAACTGGCACAAGATTGTAGTTCGCAACTGGCGCAAGTTTGTTCTACGCAACTGTCCCAAGTTTATTTGACGCAACTGGCACAAGTTTGTCCTACGAAACTGGCACAAGTTTGTAGTTCGCAACTGGCACAAGTTTGTTCTACGCAACTGGCCCAAGTTTGTTTGACGCAACTGGCACAAGTTTGTTCTACGCAACTGACACAAGTTTGTTCTATGCAACTGGCACAAGTTTGTTCTACGCAACTAGCACAAGTTTGTTCTACGCAACTGGCACAAGTTTGTTCTACTCAACTGGCACAAAGTTGTTCTACGCAACTGGCACAATTTTGTTCTATGCAAGAGGCACAAGTTTGTTCTTCGCAACTGGCACAAGATTGTTTGACGCAACTGGCACAAGTTTGTTCTACGCAACTGGCACAAGTTTGTTCTACGCAACTGTCACATGTTTGTTCAACGCAACTGGCACAAGTTTGTTCTACGCAATTGGCACAAGATTGTTCTACACAACTGGCACAAGTTTGTTCTACGCAACTGGCACAAGTTTGTTCCACGGAACTGGCACAAGTTTGTTCGACGCAACTGGCACAAGTTTCTTCTACGCAACTGGCACAAGTTTCTTTGACGCAACTGGCACAAGTTTGTTTGACGCAACTGGCACAAGTTTGTTCTACGCAACTGGCCCAAGTTTGTTTGACGCAACTGACAGAAGTTTGTTCTATGCAACTGGCACAAGTTTGTTCCACGTAACGGGCACAAGTTTGTTTTACGCAACTGGCACAAGTTTGTTTGACAAAACTGGCACAAGATTGTTCTACGCAATTGGCAAAAGTTTGTTCTGCGCAACTGGCACAAGTTTGTTCGACGCAAGTGGCAAAAGTTTGTTCTATGCAACTGGCACAAGTTTGTTCTACGCAACTGGCACAAGTTTGTTCGATGCAACTGGCACAAGTTTGTTTGGCGCAACTGGCACAAGTTTATTCTACGCAACTGGCACAAGTTTGTTCTACGCAACTGGCCCAAGTTTGTTTGACGCAACTGGCACAAGTTTGTTCTACGCAATTGGCACAAGATTGTTCTACACAACTGGCACAAGTTTGTTCTACGCAACTGGCACAAGTTTGTTCCACGGAACTGGCACAAGTTTGTTCGACGCAACTGGCACAAGTTTCTTCTATGCAACTGGCACAAGTTTCTTTGACGCAACTGGCACAAGTTTGTTTGACGCAACTGGCACAAGTTTGTTCTATGCAACTGGCCCAAGTTTGTTTGACGCAACTGGCACAAGTTAGTTCTATGCAACTGGCACAAGTTTGTTCCACGTAACGGGCACAACTTTGTTCTACGCAACTGGCACAAGTTTGTTTGACAAAACTGGCACAAGTTTGTTCTACTCAATTGGCAAAAGTTTGTTCTGCGCAACTGGCACAAGTTTGTTCGACGCAAGTGGCAAAAGTTTGTTCTATGCAACTGGCACAAGTTTGTTCTACGCAACTGGCACAAGTTTGTTCGATGCAACTGGCAAAAGTTTGTTTGACGCAACTGGCACAAGTTTGTTCGACGCAACTGG
This sequence comes from Macrobrachium rosenbergii, assembly GCA_039081455.1. Classification (NCBI taxonomy): domain Eukaryota; kingdom Metazoa; phylum Arthropoda; class Malacostraca; order Decapoda; family Palaemonidae; genus Macrobrachium; species Macrobrachium rosenbergii. Next base: position 365,554 of record JANJGK010000180.1, on the reverse strand, counting down.
CACAAGTTTGTTTAACGCAACTGGCACAAGTTTATTCGGCCCAACTGGCACAAGTTTGTTTGACACAACTGGCACAAGTTTTTTTGACGCAACTGGCACAAGGTTGTTTGACGCAATTGGCACATGTCTGTTTGACGCAACTGGCACAAGGTTGTTCTACAAAACTGGCACAAGTTTGTTCTATGCAACTGGCACAAGTTTGTTCTACGCAACTGGCACAAGTTTGTTTGATGCAACTGGCACAAGGTTGTTCTACGCAACTGGCACAAGTTTGTTCTACGCAACTGGCACAAGTTTGTTTGATGCAACTGGCACAAGTTTATTCTACGCAACTGGCACAAGTTTGTTCTATGGAACTGGCACAAGTTTGTTCTACACAACTGGCACAAGTTTGTCTGACACAACTGGCACAAGTTTGTTCTACGTGACTGGCACAAGTTTGTTCTATGCAACTGGCACAAGTTTGTTCGACGCAACTGGCAAAAGTTTGTTTTATGCAACTGGCACAAGTTTGTTTGACACAACTGGCACAAGTTTGTTCTACGCAATTGGCACAAGTTTGTTCGACGCAATTGGCACAAGTTTGTCCGACGCAACTGGCACAAGTGTGTTCGACGCAACTGGCACAAGTTTGTTCGATGCAACTGGCACAAGTTTGTTCTACGCAACTGGGACAAGTTTGTTCTATGCAACTGGCATAAATTTGTTTGACGCAACTGGCACAAGTTTGTTTGACGCAACTGGCACAAGGTTGTTTGACGCAATTGGCACAAGGTTGCTCTACACAACTGGCACAAGTTTGTTCTATGCAACTGGCACAAGTTTGTTTGACACAACTGGCACAAGTTTTTTCTACGCAACTGGCACAAGTTTCTTCGACGCAACTGGCACAAGTTTGTTCGACGCAACTGTCCCAAACTTGTTTGACGCATCTGGCAGAAGTTTGATTGACACAACTGGCACAAGTTTGTTCTACGCAACTGGCACAAGTTTGTTCAACGAAACTGGCACAAGTTTGTTCTATGCAATTGACACAAGTTTGTTCGATGCAACTGGCACAAGTTTGTTCGACACAACTGGCACAAGTTTGTTCGATGCAACAGGCTCAAGTTTGTTCTACGCAACTGGCACAAGTTTGTTTGATGCATCTGGCACAAGTTTGTTCATCGCAACTGATACAAGTTTGTTCTACGCAACTGGCCCAAGTTTGTTCTTCGCAACTGGCACGAGTTTGTTCTATACAACTGGCACAAGTTTGTTCGACGCAACTGGCACAAGTTTGTTCTACGCAATTAGCACAAATTTGTTCTACGCAACTGGCACAAGTTTTTTGACGCAAATGGCACAAGTTTGTTGTACTCAACTGGCACAAGTTTGTTCGACGCAACTGGCACAAGTTTGTTCGACGCAACTGGCACAAGTTTGTTTGACGAAACTGGCCCAAGTTTGTTTGACGCAACTGGCAAAAGTGTGTTTGAAACAACTGGCACAAGTTTGTTCTACGCAACTGTCACATGTTTGTTCAACGCAACTGGCACAAGTTTGTCAAACGCAACTGGCACAACTTTGTTCGATCAACTGGCACAAGTTTGTTCTTCGCAACTGGAAAATGTTTATTCTACGCAACTGGCATAAGTTTGTTCTACGCAACTGGCACAAGTTTGTTCTACGCAACTGGAAAATGTTTGTTATACGCAACTGGCACAAGTTTGTTCTACGCAACTGGCTCAAGTTTGTTCTAAGCAACTGGCACAAGTTTGTTCAACGCAACTGGAACAAGTTTGTTTGACGCAACTGGCAAAAGTTTGTTTAATGCAACTAGCACAAGTTTGTTTGACGCAACTGGCCCAAGTTTGTTCAATGCAACTGGCACAAGTTTGTAGTTCGCAACTGGCACAAGTATGTTCTACGTAACTGGCACAAGTTTGTCCGACACAACTGGCACAATTTTGTTCGACGCAACTGGCCCAAGTTTGTTTGATGCAACTGGCAAAAGTTTGTTTGACACAACTGGCACAAGTTTGTTCTACGCAACTGGCACAAGTTTGTTCGACGCAACTGGCACAAGTTTGTCCGACGCAACTGGCATAAGTTTGTTCTACGCAACTGGCACAAGTTTGTTCGACGCAATTTGCGCAAGTTTGTCCGACGCAACTGTCAAAAGTGTGTTCGACGCAACTGGCACAAGTTTGTTCGATGCAACTGGCACAAGTTTGTTCTACGCAACTGGCACAAGTTTGTTCTGTGCAACTGGCATAAATTTGTTTGACGCAACTGGCCCAAGTTTGTTTGACGCAACTGGGAAAAGTTTGTTTGACACAACTCTCACAAAGTTTGTTCTACGCAACTGGCACAAGTTTGTTCGACGCAACTGGCCCAAGTTTGTTTGACGCAACTGGCAAAAGTTTCTTTGAAACAACTGGCACAAGTTTGTTCAGCGCAACTGGCACTATTTTGTTCTACGCAACTGGCACACGTTTGTTCTACGCAACTGCCTCAAGTTTGTTCTACGCAACTGGCACAAGTTTTTTTGACGCAACTGGCACAAGTTTGTTCTACGCAACTGGCACAAGTTTGTTCTACGCAACTGGCACAAGTTTGTTCTACGCAACTGGCACAAGTTTGTTTGACACAACTGGCACAAGTTTGTTCTACGTAACTGGCATAAGTTTGTTCTACGCAAGTGGCACAAGTTTGTTCTACGCAACTGGCACAAGTTTGTTCTACGCAACTGGCACAAGTTTGTTTGACACAACTAGCACAAGTTTGTTCTACGTAACTGGCACAAGTTTGTTCTACGCAACTGGCACAAGTTTGTTAAACGTAACTGGCACTAGTTTGTTTGACGCAACTGGCACAAGTTTGTTCTACACAACTGGCACAAGTTTGTTTGATGCAACTGGCACAAGTTTGTTCGATGCAACTGGCACAAGTTTGTTCAACACAACTGTCACAAGTTTGTTCGACGCAACTGGCACAAATTTGTTCTACGCAACTTTCACAAGTTTGTTCTGCGCAACTGGCACAAGTTTATTTGATGCAACTGGCACAAGTTTCTTTGACGCAACTGGCACAAGTTTGTCCTACGCAAGTGGCACAAGTTTGTAGTTCTCAACTGGCACAAGTTTGTTCTACGCAACTGGCACAAGTTTGTTTGACGCAACTGGCACAAGTTTGTCCTACGAAACTGGCACAAGTTTGTAGTTCGCAACTATCACAAGTTTGTTCTACGCAACTGGCCCAAGTTTAATTGACGCAACTGGCACAAGTTTGTTCTACGCGACTGGCACAAGTTTGTTCTACGCAACTAGCACAAGTTTGTTCTACGCAACTGGCACAAGTTTGTTCTACGCAACTGGCACAAAGTTGTTTTACGCAACTGGCAAAATTTTGTTCCATGCAACTGGCATAAAGTTGTTCTACGTAACTGGCACAAGTTTATTTGACGCAACTGGAACAAGTTTTTTTGACGCAACTGTCACAAGTTTCTTTGACGCAACTGGCACAAGTTTGTCCTACGCAAGTGGCACAAGTTTGTAGTTCGCAAATGGCGCAAGTTTGTTCTACGCAACTGGCACAAGTTTGTTCGACGCAACTGGCACAAGTTTGTTCTACGCAACTGGAAAATGTTTGTTCTATGCAAGTGGCACAAGTTTGTTCTACACAACTGGCTCAAGTTTGTTCTACGCAACTGGCACAAGTTTGTTGTACGCAACTGGCCCAAGTTTGTTTGACGCAACTGGCACAAGTTTGTTAGACGCAACTGGCACAAGTTTGTTCGACGCAATTGGCACAAGTTTTTTCGACTCAATTGGCACAAGTTTGTTTGACACAACTGGCACAAGTTTGTTTGATGCCACTGGCACAAGTTTGTTTGACGTAACTGGCACAAGTTTGTTTGACGCAAGTGGCACAAGTTTTCTCGACACAACTGACACAAGTTTGTTCGCCGTAACTGGCACAAGTTTGTTCGACGCAACTGGCACAAGTTTGTTCGACGCAACTGGCACAAGTTTGTTTGATGCAACTGGCACAAGTTTCTTTGACGAAACTGGCACAAGTTTGTTCGACGCAACTGGCACAAGTTTGTTTCACGCAATTGGCACAAGTTTGTTCTACGCAACTGGCACAAGTTTGTTCTATGCAACTGGCACTAGTTTGTTCTACGCAACTGGCATAAGTTTGTTTGACACAATTATCACAAGCTTGTTCTACGCAACTGGCACAAGTTTTTTCGACGCAACTGGCACAAGGTTGTTCTACGCAACTGGCACAAGTTTGTTCTACACAACTGGCACAAGTTTGCTTGACGCAACTGGCACAAGTTTTTTTTACGCAACTGGCATAAGTTTGTTCAATGCCACTGGCACAAGTTTGTTCGACGCAACTGGCCCAAGTTTTTTTGACGCAACTGGCACAAGTTTTTTTGACGCAACTGGCACAAGTTTGTTTGACACAACTGGCACAAGTTTCTTGGACGCAACTGGCACAAGTTTGTTCGACGCAACTAGCACAAGTTCGTTCGACGCAACTGGCACAAGTTTGTTTGACGCAACTGGCACAAGTCTGTTTGACGCAACTGGCACAAGTTTTTTTGACGCAACTGGCACAAGGTTGTTCTATGCAACTGGCACAAGTTTGTTCTATCCAACTGTCACAAGTTTGTTTGACGCAACTGGCACAAGGTTGTTCTACGCAACTGGCACAAGTTTCTTGGATGCCACTGACACAAGTTTGTTCGACGTAACTGGCACAATTTTGTTAGACGTAACTGGCACAAGTTTGTTCGACGCAACTGGCACAAGTTTTTTCGACTCAATTGGCACAAGTTTGTTTGACGCAACTGGAACAAGTTTGTTTGACGCAACTGGTACAAGTTTATTTGACGCTACTGGCACAAGTTTGTTTGACGCAACTGGCCCAAGTTTATTTGAAGCAACTGGCACAAGTTTCCTCGAGGAAACTGGCAGAAGTTTGTTCGCCATAACTGGCACAAGTTTGTTCGACGCAACTGGCACAAGTTTGTTTGACGCAACTGGCACAAGTTTGTTCTACATAACTGGCACAAGTTTGTTCTATGCAACTGGCACAAGTTTGTTCTACGCAACTGGCACAAGTTTATTTGACGCATCTGGCACAAGTTTGTTCTATGCAACTGGTACTAGTTTTTTCTACGCAAGTGGCACAAGTTTGTTTGACACAACTGACAAAAATTTGTTCTACCCAACTGACACAAGTTTGTTCGACGCAACTGGCACAAATTTGTTCTACGCAACTGACAAAAGTTTGTTTGACACAATTGGCAGAAGTTTGTTGAACGCAACTGGCACAAGTTTGTTCGACGCAACTAGCGCAAGTTTGTTCGACGCAACTGGCACAAGTTTGTTCGACGCAACTGCCAAAAGTTTGTTCGATGCAACTGGCTCAAGTTTGTTTAACGCAACTGGCACAAGTTTGTTCGACCCAACTGGCACAAGTTTGTTCGACGTAACAGGCACAATTTTTTTGACTCAATTGGTACAGGTTTGTTTGACGCAACTGGCACAAGTTTGTTTGATGCAAGAGGCACAAGTTTGTTTGACGCAACTGGCACAAGTTTGTTTGACGCAACTGGCACAAGTTTTTTTTGACGCAACTGGCACAAGTTTTCCCGACGCAACTGGCACAAGTTTGTTCGCCATATCCGGCACAAGTTTGTTCGACGCAACTGGCACAAGTTTGTTCGACGCAACTGGCACATGTTTGTTTGACGCAACTGGCACAAGTTTCTTCGACACAACTGGCACAAGTTTGTTCGGCGCAACTGGCACAAATTTGTTTGACGCAACTGGCACAAGTTTGTTTTACGCAACTGGCACAAGTTTGTTCTATGCAACTGGCACTAGTTTGTTCTATGCAACTGGCATAAGTTTGTTTGACGCAAATGGCACAAGTTTTTTCTACGCAACTGGCACAAGTTTGTTCGACGCAACTGGCACAAGTTTGTTTGACGCAACTGGTACAAGTTTGTTGGACGCAACTGGCAAAAGTTTATTAGACGCAACTGGCACAAGTTTTCTCGATGAAAGTGGCACAAGTTTGTTCGCCGTAACTGGCACAAGTTTGTTCGACGCAACTGGCACAAGTTTGTTTGACGCAACTGGCACAATTTTGTTCTACATAACTGGCACAAGTTTGTTCTATGCAACTGGCACAAGTTTGTTCTACGCAACTGGCACAAGTTTGTTCGACGCAAATGGCACAAGTTTGTTTGACGCAACTGGCACAAGTTTCTTTGACGCAACTGGCACAAGTTTGTTTGACGCAACTGGTACAAGGTTGTTCTATGCAACTGGCACAAGTTTGTTCTATGCAAATGGCACAAGTTTGTTTGACGCAACTGGCACAAGTTTGTTTGATGCAACAGGCACAAGTTTGTTCTACATAACTGGCACAAGTTTGTTGTACACAACTGGCACAAGTTTGTTTGACACAACTGTCACAAGTTTGTTCTACGCAAATGGCAAAAGTTTGTTCTACGCATCTGGCACAAGTTTGTTCTATGCAACTGTTACTGGTTTGTTCTACGCAACTGGCACAAATTTGTTTGACGCAACTGGCACATGTTTGTTCTACCCAACTGGTACAAGTTTGTTCGACGCAACTGGCACAAGTTTGTTCTACACAACTGGCACAAGTTTGTTCTAAGCACCTGGCACAAGTTTGTACGACGGAACTGGCGCAAGTTTGTTCGACGCAACTGGCACAAGTTTGTTCGACGCAACTCGCACAAATTTGTACGACGCATCTGGTACAAGTTTGTTTAACATAACTGGCACAAGTTTGTTCGACCCAACTGGCAAAAGTTTGTTTCACACAACTGGCACAAGTTTGTTCGACGCAACTAGCACAAGTTTGTTTGACGCAACTGGCACAAGTTTGTTTGACGCAACTGGCACAAAGTTTTTCTACGCAACATGTACAAGTTTGTTACACGCAACTGGCACAAGTTTGTTTGACGCAACTGGCAATAGATTGTTCTATGCAACTGGTACTAGTTTGTTCTACGCAAGTGGCACAAGTTTGTTTGACGCAACTGGCACAAGTTTGTTCTAAGCAACTGGCACAAGTTTGTTTGATGCAATTGGCACAAGTTTGTTTAACGCAACTGGCACAAGTTTATTTGACGCAACTGGCACAAGTTTGTTTGACGCAACTGGCACAACTTTCCTCGACGCAACTGGCACAAGTTTGTTCGCCGTAACTGGCACAAGTTTGTTTGACGCAACTGGCACAAGTTTATTTGACGCAACTGGCACAAGTTTCTCGACGCAAATGGCACAAGTTTGTTCGCCGTAACTGGCACAAGTTTGTTCGACGCAACTGGCACAAGTTTGTTCGACGCAACTGGCACAAGTTTGTTTGACGCAACTGGCACAAGTTTCTTCAACGCAACTGGCACAAGTTTGTTCGACACAACTGGCACAAGTATGTTTGATGCAATTTTCACAAGTTTGTTCTACTCAACTGGCACAATTTTGTTCTGTGCAACTGGCACTAGTTTGTTTTCGCAACTGGCACAAGTTTGTTCTACCAACTAGCACAAGTTTGTTCGACGCAACTGGCAGAAGGTTGTTCTACGCAACTGGCAAAAGTTTGTTCTACGCAACTGGCACAAGTTTGTTTGAGGCAACTGGCACAAGTTTGTTCGACGCAACTGGCACAAGTTTGTTTGACGCAACTGGTACAAGTTTGTTGGACGCAACTGGCACAAGTTTATTTGACGCAACTGGCACAAGTTTTCTCGACGAAACTGGCACAAGTTTGTTCGCCGTAACTGGCACAAGTTTGTTCGACGCAACTGGCACAAGTTTGTTTGACGCAACTGGCACAAGTTTGTTCTACATAACTGGAACAAGATTGTTCTATGCAACTGGCACAAGTTTGTTCTACGCAACTGGCACAAGTTTGTTCGACGCAAATGGCACAAGTTTGTTTGACGCAACTGGCACAAGTTTGTTTGACGCAACTGGCACAAGTTTGTTTGACGCAACTGGTACAAGATTGTTCTATGCAACTGGCACAAGTTTGTTCTATGCAAATGGCACAAGTTTGTTTGACGCAACTGGCACAAGTTTGTTTGATGCAACAGGCACAAGTTTGTTCTACATAACTGGCACAAGTTTGTTGTACACAACTGGCACAAGTTTGTTTGACACAACTGTCACAAGTTTGTTCTACACAAATGGCAAAAGTTTGTTCTACGCATCTGGCACAAGTTTGTTCTATGCAACTGTAACTATTTTGTTCTAAGCAACTGGCACAAATTTGTTTGACACAACTGGCACATGTTTGTTCTACCTAACTGGTACAAGTTTGTTCGACGCAACTGGCACAAGTTTGTTCTACACAACTGGCACAAGTTTGTTTGACAAAAGTGGCACAAGTTTGTTCTAAGCACCTGGCACAAGTTTGTTCGACGGAACTGGCGCAAGTTTGTTCGACGCAACTGGCACAAGTTTGTTCGACGCAACTGGCACAAATTTGTACGACGCAACTGGTACAAGTTTGTTTAACGTAACTGGCACAAGTTTGTTCGACCCAACTGGCAAAAGTTTGTTTCACACAACTGGCACAAGTTTGTTCGACGCAACTGGCACAAGTTTGTTTGACGCAACTGGCACAAGTTTGTTTGACGCAACTGGCACAAGGTTGTTCTACGCAACATGTACAAGTTTGTTATACGCAACTGGCACAAGTTTGTTTGACGCAACTGGCACAAGTTTGTTCTATGCAACTGGTACTAGTTTGTTCTACGCAAGTGACGCAAGTTTGTTTGACGCAACTGGCACAAGTTTGTTTGACGCAACTGGCACAAGTTTGTTTGACGCAACTGGCACAAGTTTATTTGACGCAACTGGCACAAGTTTGTTTGACGCAACTGGCACAACTTTTCTCGACGCAACTGGCACAAGTTTGTTCGCCATAACTGGCACAAGTTTGTTTGACGCAACTGGCACAAGTTTATTTGACGCAACTGGCACAAGTTTCTCGACGCAAATGGCACAAGTTTGTTCGCCGTAACTGGCACAAGTTTGTTCGACGCAACTGGCACAAGTTTGTTCGACGCAACTGGCACAAGTTTGTTTAACGTAACTGGCACAAGTTTCTTCGACGCAACTGGCACAAGTTTGTTCGAGGCAACTGGCACAAGTTTGTTTGATGCAATTGGCACAAGTTTGTTCTACTCAACTGGCACAAGTTTGTTAGACGCAACTGGCACTAGTTTGTTTTACGCAACTGGCACAAGTTTGTTCTACCAACTAGCACAAGTTTGTTCGACGCAACTGGCACAAGGTTGTTCTACGCAACTGGCACAAATTTGTTCTACACAACTGGCACAAGTTTGTTTGATGTAACTGGCACAAGTTTGTTCGACGCAACTGGCACAAGTTTGTTGGATGCCACTGGCACACGTTTGTTCGACGAAACTGGCCCAAGTTTTTTTGACGCAACTGGCACAAGTTTGTTCGACACAACTGGCACAGTTTTTGTTCTATGCAACTGGCACAAGTTTGTTCTATGCAACTGGCACAAGTTTGTTCTACATAACTGGCACAATTTTGTTCTATGCAACTGGCACAAGTTTGTTCGACGCACTGGCAAAAGTTTGTTTGACGCAACTGGCACAAGTTCGTTTGACGCAACTGGCACAAGGTTCTTCTACGCAACTGGCAAAAGTTTGTTTGACGCAACTGGCACAAGTTTGTTCTACGCAACTGGCACAAGTTTGTTTGACGCAACTGGCACAAGTTTGTTTGACGCAACTGGCAAAAGTTTGTTTGACGCAACTGGCACAAGTTTGTTAGACGCAACTTGCACAAGTTGGTTCGACGTAAGAGGCACAAGTTTTTTCGTCTCAACTGGTACAAGTTTGTTTGACGCAACTGGCACAAGTTTGTTTGATGCAAGAGGCACAAGTTTGTTTGACGCAACTGGCACAAGTTTGTTTGACGCAACTGGCACAAGTTTTTTTTGACGCAACTGGCACAAGTTTTCTCAAAGGAACTAGCACAAGTTTATTTGACGCAACTGGCATAAGTTTGTTCTACAAACTAGCACAAGTTTGTTCGACGCAACTGGCACAAGGTTGTTCTACGAAACTGGCACAAGTTTGTTCTACGCAACTGGCACAAGTTTGTTTGACGCAACTGGCACAAGGTTGTTCTACACAACTGGCACAAGTTTCTTGGATGCCACTGACACAAGTTTGTTCGACGAAACTGGCCCAAGTTTTTTGACGCAACTGGCACAAGTTTTTTAGACGCAACTGGCACAAGTTTGTTCGACGCAACTGGCACAAGTTTTTTCGACTCAATTGGCACAAGTTTGTTTGACGCAACTGGAATAAGTTTGTTTGACGCAACTGGCACAAGTTTGTTTGACGCAACTGGCACAAGTTTATTTGTCGCAACTGGCACAAGATTTCTCGACGAAACTGGCACAAGTTTGTTCGCCATAACTGGCACAAGTTTGTTCGACGCAACTGGCACAAGTTTGTTTGACGCAACTGGCACAAGTTTGTTCTACATAACTGGCACAAGTTTGTTCTATGCAACTGGCACAAGTTTGTTCTATGCAACTGGCACAAGCTTGTTCTACGCATCTGGCACAAGTTTGTTCTATGCAACTGGCACTAGTTTGTTCTACGCAACTGGCACAAGTTTGTTTGGCGCAACTGGCAAAAATTTGTTCTACCCAACTGACACAAGTTTGTTCGACGCAACTGGCACAAGTTTGTTCTACGCAACTGACACAAGTTTGTTTGACACAATTGGCAGAAGTTTGTTCAATGCAACTGGCACAAGTTTGTTCGACGCAACTGGCGCAAGTTTGTTCAACGCAACTGGCACAAGTTTGTTTGACGCAACTGGCAAAAGTTTGTTCGATGCAACTGGCACAAGTTTGTTTAACGAAACTGGCACAAGTTTGTTCGACCCAACTGGCACAAGTTTGTTTGACGCAAATGGCACAAGTTTGTTTGACACAACTGGCACAAGGTTCTTCTACGCAACTGGCACAAGTTTGTTTGACGCAACTGGCACAAGTTTGTTCTACGCAACTGGCACAAGTTTGTTTGACGCAACTGGCACAAGTTTGTTCGACGCAACTGGCACAAGTTTGTTAGACGCAACTAGCACAAGTTTGTTCGACGTAACAGACACAAGTTTTTTCGACACAATTGGTACAAGTTTGTTCTATGCAACTGGCACAAGTTTGTTTGATGCAAGAGGCAAAAGTTTGTTTGACGCAACTGGCACAAGTTTGTTTGACGCAACTGGCACAAGTTTTTTTGACGCAATGGGCACACGTTTGTTTGACGCAACTGGCACAAGGTTGTTCTACGCAACTGGCACAAGTTTGTTCTACGCAACTGGCACAAGTTTGTTTGACACAACTGGCACAAGTTTGTTCTATGCAACTGGCACAAGTTTGTTCGATGCAACTGGCACAAGTTTGTTCGACGCAACTGGCACAAGTTTGTTTGACGCAACTGGCACAAGTTTGTTCGACGCAACTTGCACAAGTTTGTTCGACGCAACAGGCACAAGTTTGCTCTATGCAACTGGAACAAGTTTGTTCTATGCAACTGGCATAAGTTTGTTCTACGCAACTGGCACAAGTTAATTGTACTCATCTGGCAAAAGTTTGTTCTATGCAACTGGCACTAGTTTGTTCTACGCAACTGGCATAAGATTGTTTGACACAACTGGCACAAGTTTGTTCTACCCAACTGACCCCTGTTTGTTTGACGCAACTGGCACAAGTTTGTTCTACGCAACTGACACAAGTTTGTTTGACACAACTGGCAGAAGTTTGTTCAACGCAACTAGCACAAGTTTGTTCGATGCAACTGGCGCAAGTTTGTTCGGCACAACTGGCACAAGTTTGTTTAACGCAACTGGCACTAGTTTGTTCGACCCAACTGGCACAAGTTTGTTTGACGCAACTGGCACAAGTTTGTTTGACGCAACTGGCACAAGTTTGTTTGACGCAACTGGCACAAGGTTATTCTACGCAACTGGCACAAGTTTGTTCTACGCACCTGGCACAAGTTTGTTTGATGCAACTAGCACAAGTTTGTTCTACGCAACTGGCACAATTTTGTATGGCGCAACTGGCACAAGTTTGTTCGACGCAACTGGCACAAGTTTGTTTGACGCAACTGGCACAAGTTTGTTAGACGCAAATGGCACAAGTTTGTTCGACGTAACAGGCACAAGTTTTTCCGACTCAATTGGCACAAGTTTATTTGACGCAACTGGCACAAGCTTGTTTGACGCAAGAGGCACAAGTTTGTGTGACGCAACTGGCACAAGTTTGTTTGACGCAACTGGCACAAGTTTTTTTTTGACGCAACTGACACAAGTTTGTTTAACGTATCTGGCACAAGTTTGTTCGACGCAACTGGCACAAGTTTGTTCGACGCAACTGGCACAAGTTTGTTTGACGCAACTAGCACAAGTTTGTTCGACGCAACTGGCACAAGTTTGTTCGACGCAACTGGCACAAGTTTGTTTGACGCAACTGGCACAAGTTTGTTCTACGCAACTGGCACAAGTTTGTTTGACGCAACTGGCTCTAGTTTGTTCAATGCAACTGGCATAAGTTTGTTTGACGCAACTGGCACAAGTTTGTTCTACGCAACTGGTACAAGTTTGTTCGACGCAACTGGCACAAGTTTGTTCGACGCAACTGGTACAAGTTTGTTTGACGTAACTGACACAAGTTTGTTCAAACCAACTGGCACAAGTTTGTTTGACACAACTGGCACAATTTTGATCGACGCAACTGGCACAAGTTTGTTTGAGGCAACTGGCACAAGTTTGTTTGACGCAACTGGCACAAGGTTGTTCTACGCAACTGGCACAAGTTTGTTCTACGCAACTGGCACAAGTTTGTTTGACGCAACTGGCACAAGTTTGTTCTACGCATCTGGCACAAGTTTGTTGGATGCAACTGGCACAAGTTTGTTCGACGCAACTAGCCCAAGTCTGTTTGACGCAACTGCCACAAGTTTGTTCGACGCAACTGGCACAAGTTTCGTTGACTCAATTGGCACAAGTTTGTTTGACGCAACTGGCACAAGTTTGTTTGACGCAACTATCAAAAGTTTGTTTGACTCAACTGGCACAGGTTTGTTTGACGCAACTGGCACAAGTTTATTTGACGCAACTGGCACAAATTTTCTCGGCGCAACGGGCACAAGTATGTTCTATACAACTGGCACAAGTTTGTTCTATGCAACTTGCACAAGTTTGTTCTACGCAACTGGCACAAGTTTGTTCTAGGCAACTGGCACAAGTTTGTTCTACGCAACTGGCACAAGTTTGTTCTATGCATCTGGCACAAGTTTGTTCTATGCAACTGGCAGAAGTTTGTTCTACGTAACTGGCACAAGTTTTTTCAACGCAACTGGCACAAGTTTGTTCTACGCAACTGGCACAAGTTTATTCTACGCATCTGGCACAGGTTTGTTCTATCCAACTGACACTAGTTTGTTTTACGCAACTGGCACAAGTTTGTTTCAGGCAACTGTCACAAGTTTGTTCTACCCAACTGACACAAGTTTGGTCGACGCAACTGGCACAAGTTTGTTCTACGCAACTGACACAAGTTTGTTTGACGCAATTGGCACAAGTTTGTTCAATGCAACTGGCACAAGGTTGTTTGACGCAACTGGCTCAAGTTTGTTCGACGCAACTGGCACAAGTTTGTTCGACGCAACTGGCACAACTTTGTTCGATGCAACTGGCACAAGTTTGTTTAAAGCAACTGGCACAAGTTTGTTCGACCCAACTGGCACAAGTTTGTTTGACGCAACTGGCACAAGTTTGTTTGACGCAACTGGCACAAGTTTGTTTGACACAACTGGCACAAGTTTGTTTGACGCAACTGGCACAAGGTTGTTCTACGAAACTGGCACAAGTTTGTTCTATGCAACTGGCACAAGTTTGTTTGATGCAACTGGCACAAGTTTGTTTGATGCAACTGGCAGAAGTTTGTTTGACGCAACTGGCACAAGGTTGTTCTACGAAACTGGCACAAGTTTGTTCTATGCAACTGGCACAAGTTTGTTTGATGCAACTGGCACAAGTTTGTTTGATGCAACTGGCACAAGTTTGTTTGATGCAACTGGCAGAAGTTTGTTTGACGCAACTGGCACAAGTTTGTTCGGCGCAACTGGCCCAAGTTTGTTTGACGCAACGGGCACAAGTTTGTTAGACGCAACTGGCACAAGTTTGTTCGACGTAACTGGCACAAGTTTTTTCGACTCAATTGGCGCAAGTTTGTTTGATGCAACTGGCCCAAGTTTGTTTGACGCAACGGGCACAAGTTTGTTAGACGCAACTGGCACAAGTTTGTTCGACGTAACTGGCACAAGTTTTTTCGACTCAATTGGCGCAAGTTTGTTTGATGCAACTGGCACAAGTTTGTTTGACGCAAATTGCACAAGTTTGTTTGACGCAACTGGCACAAGTTAATTTGACGCAACTGGCACAAGTTTTCTCGACGGAACTGGCACAAGTTTGTTCGCCGTAACTGGCACAAGTTCGTTCGACGCCACTGGCACAAGTTTGTTCGACCCAACTGGCACAAGTTTGTTTGATGCAACTGGCACAAGTTTGTTCGAAGTAATTGGCACAAGTTTGTTTGAAGCAACAGACACTAATTTGTTCTATGCAACTGGCACAAGCTTGTTCTACGCAACTGGCACAAGTTTGTTCTACGCAACTGGTACAAGTTTGTTGTATGCAACTGGCACTAGTTTGTTCTACGCAACTGGCAAAAGTTTGTTTGACGCAACTGGCACAAGTTTGTTATACGCAACTGGCACAAGTTTGTTGGATGCAACTGGCACAAGTTTCTTCTACGCAACTGGCACAAGTTTGTTGGACGCAACTGGCTGAAGTTTGTTTGAAGCAACTGGCACAAGTTTGTTCGACGCAACTGGCACAAGTTTGTTCGACGCAACTGGCACAAGTTTGTTCGACGCAGCTGGCACAAGTTTGTTCGATGCAACTGGCCCATGTTTGTTCATTACATCTGGCACAAGATTGTTTGACGCAACTGGCATAAGTTTGTTTTCGCGTCTTGTACAAGTTTGTTTGACGCAACTGGCACAAGTTTGTTTGACAGAACTGTCACAAGCTTGTTTGACGCAACTGGCACAAGTTTGTTTGACGCAACTGGCACAAGTTTGTTTGCCGTAACTGGCACAAGTTTGTTTGACGCAACTGGCACAAGTTTGTTTGACGCAACTGGCACAAGGTTCTTCTACGCAACTGGCACAAGTTTGTTTGGTGCAAGAGGCACAAGTTTGTTTGACGCAACTGGCACAAGTTTGTTCGACGCAACTGGCACAAGTTTGTTTGACGCAACTGGCACAAGTTTGCTAGACGCAACTGGCACAAGTTTGTTCGACGTAACAGGCACAAGTTTTTTCGAGTCAATTGGCACAAGTTTGTTTGATGCAACTGTCACAGGTTTGTTTGACGCAAGAAGCACATGTTTGTGTAACGCAACTGGCACAAGTTTTTTTGACGCAACTGGCACATGTTTTTTTTTGACGCAACTGGCACAAGTTTTCTCGACGCAACTGGCACAAGTTTGTTTAATGTAACTGAGACATGTTTGTTCGATGCAACTGGCACAAGTATGTTCGACGCAACTGGCACAAGTTTGTTCGACGCAACTGGCACAAGTTTCTTCGACGCGACTGGCACAAGTTTGTTTGACGCAACTGGCACAAGTTTGTTTGACGCAACTAGAACAAGTTTGTTCTACGCAACTGGCACAAGTTTATTCTATGCAACTGGCACTAGTTTTTTCTATGCAACTGGCATAAGTTTGTTTGATGCAACTGGCACAAGTTTGTTCTACACAACTGGTACAAGTTTGTTTGACTTAACTGGCACAAGATTGTTCTACGCAACTGGCACAAGTTTGTTGGATGCCACTGACACAATTTTGTTCGACGAAACTGGCCCAAGTTTTTTTGACGCAACTGGCACAAGTTTCTTCGACGCAATTGGCACAACTTTGTTCGACGCAACTGGCACAAGTTTTTTCCGACTCAATTGGCACAAGTTTGTTTGGCGCAACTGGAACAAGTTTCACGCAACTGGCACAAGTTTGTTTGACGCAACTGGCACAAGTTTGTTTGACGCAACTGGCACAAGTTTATTTGACGCAAGTGGCACAAGTTTTCTCGATGAAACTGGCAAAAGTTTGTTCGCTGTAACTGGCACAAGTTTGTTCGACGCAACTGGCACAAGTTTGTTTGACGCAACTGGCACAAGTTTGTTCTACATAACTGGCACAAGTTTGTTCTATGCAACTGGCACAAGTTTGTTCTACACAACTGGCACAAGTTTGTTCGACGCAACTGGCACAAGTTTGTTTGATGCAACTGGCACAAGTTTGTTTGACGCAACTGGCACAAGTTTGTTTGACGCAACTGGCACAAGGTTGTTCTATGCAACTGGCACAAGTTTGTTCTATGCAAATGGCACAAGTTTGTTTGACACAACTGGCAGAAGTTTGTTCAACGCAACTGGCACAAGTTTGTTCGACGCAACTGGCGTAAGTTTGTTCGACACAACTGGCACAAGTTTGTTTAACGCAACTGGCACTAGTTTGTTCGACCCAACTGGCACAAGTTTGTTTGACGCAACTGGAACAAGTTTGTTTGACGCAACTGGCACAAGTTTGTTTGACGCAACTGGCACAAGGTTCTTCTACGCAACTGGCACAAGTTTGTTCTACTCAACTGGCACAAGTTTGTTTGATGCAACTGGCACAAGTTTGTTCTACGCAACTGGCACAAGTTTGTGTGACGCAACTGGCACAAGTTTGTTCGACGCAACTGGCACAAGTTTGTTTGACGCAACTGGCACCAGTTTGTTAGACGCAACTGGCACAAGTTTGTTCGAAGTAACAGGCACAAGTTTTTTCGACTCAATTGGCACAAGTTTGTTTGACGCAACTGGCACAAGTTTGTTTGACGCAAGAGGCACAAGTTTGTGTGACACAACTGGCACAAGTTTGTTTAACGTAACTGGCACAAGTTTGTTCGACGCAACTGGCACAAGTTTGTTCGACGCAACTGGCACAAGTTTGTTTGACGCAACTAGCACAAGTTTGTTCGACGCAACTGGCACAAGTTTGTTCGACGCAACTGGCACATGTTTGTTTGACGCAACTGGGACAAGTTTGTTCTACGCAACTGGCACAAGTTTGTTCTATGCAACTGGCACTAGGTTGTTCTATGCAACTGGCATAAGTTTGTTTGACGCAACTGGCACAAGTTTGTTCTACGCAACTGGTACAAGTTTTTTCGACGCAAATGGCACAAGTTTGTTTGACGCAACTGGTACAAGTTTGTTCGGCGCAACTGACACAAGTTTGTTTGACACAACTGGCACAAGTTTCTTTGACACAACTGGCACAATTTTGTTCGACACAACTGGCACAAGTTTCTTTGACGCAACTGGCACAAGTTTGTTTGACGCAACTGGCACAAGGTTGTTCTACACAACTGGCACAAGTTTGTTCTATGGAACTGGCACAAGTTTGTTTGACGCAACTGGCACAAGTTTGTTCTACGCAACTGGCACAAGTTTGTTGGATGCATCTGGCACAAGTTTGTTCGACGCAACTAGCCCAAGTCTGTTTGACGCAACTGCCACAAGTTTGTTAGATGCAACTGGCACAAGTTTGTTCGACGCAACTGGCACAAGTTTCGTTGACTCAATTGGCACAAGTTTGTTTGACGCAACTGGCACAAGTTTGTTTGACGCAACTGTCACAAGTTTGTTTGACTCAACTGGCACAAGTTTGTTTGACGCAACTGGCACAAGTTTATTTGACGCAACTGGCACAACTTTTCTCGGCGCAACTGGCACAAGTATGTTCTATACAACTGGCACAAGTTTGTTCTATGCAACTTGCACAAGTTTTTTCTACGCAACTGGCACAAGTTTGTTCTACGCAACTGGCACAAGTTTGTTCTACGCAACTGGCACAAGTTTGTTCTACGCAACTGGCACAAGTTTGTTCTATGCAACTGGCAGAAGTTTGTTCTACGCAACTGGCACAAGTTTGTTCTACGCAACTGGCACAAGTTTGTTCTACGCAACTGGCACAAGTTTGTTCTATGCTACTGGCACAAGTTTGTTCTACGTAACTGGCACAAGTTTGTTCAACGCAACTGGCACAAGTTTGTTCTACGCAACTGGCACAAGTTTATTCTACGCATCTGGCACAGGTTTGTTCTATCCAACTGACACTAGTTTGTTTTACGCAACTAGCACAAGTTTGTTTCAGGCAACTGGCACATGTTTGTTCTACCCAACTGACACAAGTTTGGTCGATGCAACTGGCACAAGTTTGTTCTACGCAACTGACACAAGATTGTTTGACGCAACTGGCACAAGTATGTTCAATGCAACTGGCACAAGTTTGTTTGACGCAACTGGCTCAAGTTTGTTCGACGCAACTGGCACAAGTTTGTTCGACACAACTGGCACAAGTTTGTTCGATGCAACTGGCACAAGTTTGTTTAAAGCAACTGGCACAAGTTTGTTCGACCCAACTGGCACAAGTTTGTTTGACGCAACTGGCACAAGTTTGTTTGACGCAACTGGCACAAGCTTGTTTGACACAACTGGCAAAAGTTTGTTTGACGCAACTGGCACAAGGTTGTTCTACGAAACTGGTACAAGTTTTTTTCTATGCAACTGGCACAAGTTTGTTTGATGCAACTGGCACAAGTTTGTTTGATGCAACTGGCACAAGTTTGTTCGGCGCAACTGGCCCAAGTTTGTTTGACGCAACCGGCACAAGTTTGTTAGACGCAACTGGCACAAGTTTGTTCGACGTAACTGGCACAAGTTTTTTCGACTCAATTGGCGCAAGTTTGTTTGACGCAACTGGCACAAGTTTGTTTGACGCAACTTGCACAAGTTTGTTTGACGCAACTGGCACAAGTTTATTTGACGCAACTGGCAAAAGTTTTCTCGATGCAACTGGCACAAGTTTGTTCGCCGTAACTGGAACAGGTTTGTTCGACGCAACTGGCACAAGTTTGTTTGACGCAACTGGCACAAGTTTTTTTGACGCAACTGGCACAAGTTTTCTCGACGCAACTGGCACAATTTTGTTCGCCGTAACTGGCACAAGTTCGTTCGACGCCACTGGCACAAGTTTGCTCGAAGCAACTGTCAGAAGTTTGTTTGAAGCAACTGGCACTAAATTGTTCTATGTATCTGGCACAAGTTTGTTCTACGCAACTGGCACAAGTTTTTTCTACGCAACTGGTACAAGTTTGTTGTATGCAACTGGCACTAGTTTGTTCTACGCAACTGGCATAAGTTTGTTTGATGCAACTGGCACAAGTTTGTTATACGCAACTGGCACTAGTTTGTTGGACGCAACTGGCACAAGTTTCTTCTACGCAACTGGCACAAGTTTGTTGGACGCAACTGGCTGAAGTTTGTTTGACGCAACTGGCACAAGTTTGTTTGACGCAACTGGCACAAGTTTGTTCGACGCAACTGGCACAAGTTTGTTCGACGCAGCTGGCACAAGTTTGTTCGATGCAACTGGCACATGTTTGTTCAACACATCTGGCACAAGATTGTTTGACGCAACTGGCATAAGTTTGTTTTCGCGTCTTGTACAAGTTTGTTTGACGCAACTGGCACAAGTTTGTTTGACAGAACTGTCACAAGTTTGTTTGGCGCAACTGGCACAAGTTTGTTTGACGCAACTGGCACAAGTTTGTTCGCCGTAACTGGCACAAGTTTGTTTGACGCAACTGGCACAAGTTTGTTTGACGCAACTGGCACAAGGTTCTTCTACGCAACTGGCACAAGTTTGTTTGGTGCAAGAGGCACAAGTTTGTTTGACGCAACTGGCACAAGTTTGTTCGACGCAACTGGCACAAGTTTGTTTGACGCAACTGGCACAAGTTTGCTAGACGCAACTGGCACAAGTTTGTTCGAAGTAACAGACACAAGTTTTTTCGAGTCAATTGGCACAAGTTTGTTTGACGCAACTGTCACGAGTTTGTTTGACGCAAGAGGCACAAGTTCGTGTAACGCAACTGGCACAAGTTTTTTTGACGCAACTGGCACAAGTTTTCTCGACGCAACTGGCACAAGTTTGTTTAATGTAACTGGGACAAGGTTGTTCGATGCAACTGGCACAAGTATGTTCGACGCAACTGGCACAAGTTTCTTCGACGCAACTGGCACAAGTTTGTTCGACGCAACTGGCACAAGTTTGTTTGACGCAACTGGAACAAGTTTGTTCTACGCAACTGGCACAAGTTTGTTCTATGCATCTGGCACTAGTTTTTTCTATGCAACTGGCATAAGTTTGTTTGATGCAACTGGCACAAGTTTGTTCTACACAACTGGTACTAGTTTGATTGACACAACTGGCACAAGATTGTTCTACGGAACTGGCACAAGTTTGTTGGATGCCACTGACACAATTTTGTTCGACGAAACTGGCCCAAGTTTTTTTGACGTAACTGGCACAAGTTTCTTCGACGCAATTGGCACAACTTTGTTCGACGCAACTGGCACAAGTTTTTTCGACTCAATTGGCACAAGTTTGTTTGGCACAACTGGAACAAGTTTGTTTGACACAACTGGCACAAGTTTGTTTGACGCAACTGGCACAAGTTTGTTTGACGCAACTGGCACAAGTTTATTTGACGCAACTGGCACAAGTTTTCTCGATGAAACTGGCACAAGTTTTTTCGCCGTAACTGGCACAAGTTTGTTCGACGCAACTGGCACAAGTTTGTTTGACGCAACTGGCACAAGTTTGTTCTACATAACTGGCACAAGTTTGTTCTATGCAACTGGCACAAGTTTGTTCTACGCAACTGGCACAAGGTTGTTCGACGCAACTGGCACAAGTTTGTTTGACGCAACTGGCACAAGTTTGTTTGACGCAACTGGCACAAGTTTGTTTGACGCAACTGGCACAAGGTTGTTCTATGCAACTGGCACAAGTTTGTTCTATGCAAATGGCACAAGTTTGTTTGATGCAACAGGCACAAGTTTGTTCTACATAACTGGCACAAGTTTGTTGTACACAACGGGCACAAATTTGTTTGACACAACTGGCACAAGTTTATTCTACGCAAATGGCAAAAGTTTGTTCTACGCATCTGGCACAAGTTTGTTCTATGCAACTGTTACATTGTTCTACGCAACTGCTACAAATTTGTTTGACGCAACTGGCACATGTTTGTTCTACCCAACTGGCACAAGTTTGTTCGATGCAACTGGCACAAGTTTGTTCTACACAACTGGCACAAGTTTGTTTGACACAAGTGGCACAAGTTTGTTCTAAGCACCTGGCACAAGTTTGTTCGATAGAACTGGCGCAAGTTTGTTCGACGCAACTGGCACAAGTTTGTTTGACGCAACTGGCACAAATTTGTACGACGCAACTGGTACAAGTTTGTTTGACACAAGTGGCACAAGTTTGTTATATGCAACTGTTACTAGTTTGTTCTATGCAACTGGTACAAATTTCTTTGACGCAACTGGCACATGTTTGTTCTACCCAACTGGCACAAATTTGTTCGACGCAACTGGCACAAGTTTGTTCTACACAACTGGCAGAAGTTTGTTTGACACAAGTGGCACAAGTTTGTTCTAAGCACCTGGCACAAGTTTGTTCGATGGAACTGGCGCAAGTTTGTTCGACGCAACTGGCACAAGTTTGTTCGACGCAACTGGCACAAATTTGTACGACGCAACTGGTACAAGTTTGTTTAACGTAACTGGCACAAGTTTGTTCGACCCAACTGACAAAAGTTTGTTTCACACAACTGGCACAAGTTTGTTCGACGCAACTGGCACAAGTTTGTTTGACGCAACTTGCACAAGTTTGTTTGACGCAACTGGCACAAGGTTGTTCTACGCAACATGTACAAGTTTGTTCTACGCAACTGGCACAAGTTTGTTTGACGCAACTGGCAAAAGTTTGTTCTATGCAACTATCACTAGTTTGTTCGATGCAACTGGCACAAGTTTGTTCGACGCAACTGGCACAAGTTTGTTTGACGCAACTGGCACAAGTTTGTTAGACGCAACTGGGACAAGTTTGTTCAACGCAACTGGCACAAGTTTTTTCGAATCAATTGGCACAAGTTTGTTTGACGCAACTGGCACAAGTTTGTTTGATGCAACTTGCACAAGTTTGTTTGACGCAACTGGCACAAGTTTGTTTGACGCAACTGGCACAAGTTCATTTGACACAACTGGCACAAGTTTTCTCGACGCAACTGGCACAAGTTTGTACGCCGTAACTGGCACAAGTTTGTTTGAAGCAACTGGCACAAGTTTATTTGACGCAACTGGCACAAGTTTCTCGACGCAAATGGCACAAGTTTGTTCTACCCAACTGACAGAAGTTTGTTCGACGCAACTGGCACAGGTTTGTTCTACGCAACTGACACAAGTTTGTTTAACACAACTCGCAGAAGTTTGTTCAATGCAACTGGCCCAAGTTTGTTTGAAGCAACTGTCGCAAGTTTGTTAGACGCAACTGGCACAAGTTTGTTCGACGCAACTGGCAAAAGTTTGTTTGACGCAACTGGCACAAGTTCGTTTGATGCAACTGGCACAAGGTTCTTCTACGCAACTGGCACAAGTTTGTTTGACGCAACTGGCACAAGTTTGTTCTACGCAACTTGCACAAGTATGTTTGACGCAACTGGCACAAGTTTGTTTGACGCAACTGGCAAAAGTTTGTTTGACGCAACTGGCACAAGTTTGTTAGACGCAACTGGCACAAGTTTGTTCGACGTAACAGGCACAAGTTTTTTCGACTCAACTGGTACAAGTTTGTTTCACGCAACTGGCACAAGTTTGTTTGATGCAAGAGGCACAAGTTTGTTTGACACAACTAGCACAAGTTTGTTTGACGCAACTGGCACAAGTTTTTTTTTACGCAACTGACACAAGTTTTCTCGAAGCAACTGGCACAAGTTTGTTCGCCATATCTGGCACAAGTTTGTTCGACGCAACTGGCACAAGTTTGTTCGACGCAAATGGCACAAGTTTGTTTGACGCAACTGGGACAAGTTTCTTCGATACAACTGGCACAAGTTTGTTCGACGCAACTGGCACAAGTTTGTTTGACGCAACTGGCACAAGTTTGTTCTACGCAACTGGCACAAGTTTGTTCTATGCAATTGGCACTAGTTTGTTCTATGCAACTGGCATAAGTTTGTTTGACGCAACTAGTACAAGTTTGTTCTATGCAACTGGCACAAGTTTGTTCGACGCAACTGTCACAAGTTTGTTCTACGCAACTCTTACTATTTTGTTGTACACAACTGGCACAAGTTTGTTTGACACAACTGGCACAAGTTTGTTCTACGCAAATGGCAAATGTTTGTTCTACGCATCTGGCACAAGTTTGTTCTATGCAACTGGCACTAGTGTGTTCTATGCAACTGGCACAAATCTGTTTGACACAACTGGCACATGTTTGTTCTACCCAACTGGCACAAGTTTGTTCGACGCAACTGGCACAAGTTTGCTCTACGCAACTGGCACAAGTTTGTTTAACACAACTGGCACAAGTTTGTTCTAAGCAACTGGCACAAGTTTGTTCGACGGAACTGGCACAAGTTTGTTCGACGCAATTGGCACAAGTTTGTTCGACGCAACTGGCACAAGTTTGTTCGACGCAACTAGAACAAGTTTGTTTAACGTAACTGGCACAAGTTTGTTTGATGCAACTGGCACAAGGTTGTTCTACGCAACATGTACAAGTTTGTTCTACACAACTGGCACACGTTTGTTTGACGCAACTGGCACAAGTTTGTTCTATGCAACTGGCACTAGTTTGATCGATGCCACTGGCACAAGTTTGTTCGACGCAACTGGCACAAGTTTGTTTGACGCAACTGGCACAAGTTTGTTCAACGCAACTGGCACAAGTTTGTTCAACGCAAATGGCACAAGTATTTTTTAATCAATTGGCACAAGTTTGTTTGACGCAACTGGCACAAGTTTGTTTGACGCAACTGGCACAAGTTTGTTTGAGGCAACTGGCACAAGTTTGTTTGACTCAACTGGCACAAGTTTATTTGACGCAACTGGCACAACTTTTCTCGACGCAACTGGCACAAGTTGGTTCGCCATAATTACCACAAGTTTGTTCGGCGCATCTGGCACAAGTTTGTTCGACGCAACTGGCACAAGTTTGTTTGACGCAACTGGCACAAGTTTCTTTGACGCAACTGGCACAAGTTTGTTCGACGAACTGGCACAAGTTTGTTTGACGCAATTGGCACAAGTTTGTTCTACTCAACTGGCACAAGTTTGTTTTACGCAACTGGCATAAGTTTGTTTGATGCAACTGGTACAAGTTTGTTCTACAAACTAGCACAAGTTTGTTCGACGCAACTGGCACAAGGTTGTTCTACGCAACTGGCACAAGTTTGTTCTACGCAACTGGCACAAGTTTGTTTCACGCAACTGGCACAAGGTTGTTCTACGCAACTGGCACAAGTTTGTTGGATGCCACTGACAGAAGTTTGTTCGACGAAACTGGCCCAAGTTTTTTTTGACGCAACTGGCACAAGTTTGTTAGACGCAACTGGCACAAGTTTGTTTGACGCAACTGCCACAAGTTTATTCGACTCAATTGGCACAAGTTTGTTTGACGCAACTGGAACAAGTTTGTTTGACGCAACTGGCACAAGTTTGTTTGACGCAACTGGCACAAGTTTGTTTAACGCAACTGGCACAAGTTTTTTTTGACGCAACTGGCACAAGTTTTCTCGACGAAACTGGCACAAGTTTGTTCGCCGTAACTGGCACAAGTTTTTTTTGACGCAACTGGCACAAGTTTTCTCGACGAAACTGGCACAAGTTTGTTCGCCGTAACTGGCACAAGTTTGTTTGACGCAAGAGGCACAAGTTTGTTCTATATAACTGGCACAAGTTTGTTCTATGCAACTGGCACTAGTTTGTTCTACGCAACTGGCACAAGTTTGTTCTACTCATCTGGCACAAGTTTGTTCTATGCAACTGGCACTAGTTTGTTCTACGCAACTGGCACAAGTTTGTTTGACGCAACTGGCACAAATTTGTTCAACCCAATTGACACAAGTTTGTTCGACGCAACTGGAACAAGTTTGTTCTATGCAACTCACACAAGTTTGTTTGACACAATTGGCAGAAGTTTGTTCAACGCAACTGGCACAAGTTTGTTCGACGCAACTGGCGCAAGTTTGTTCGACGCAACTGGCACAAGTTTGTTCGACGCAACTGGCAAAAGTTTCTTCGATGCAACTGGCACAAGTTTGTTTAACGCAACTGGCACAAGTTTGTTCGAGCCTACTGGCACAAGTTTGTTTGACGCAACTGGTACAATTTTGTTTGACGCAACTGGCACAAGTTTGTTTGACGCAATTGGCACAAGTTTGTTTGACGCAACTGGCACAAGGTTCTTCTACGCAACTGGCACAAGTTTGTTCTACGCAACTGGCACAAGTTTGTTTGACGCAACTGGCACAAGTTTGTTCTAAACAACTGGCACAAGTTTGTTTGACGCAACTGGCACAAATTTGTTCGACGCAACTGGCACAAGTTTGTTAGACGCAACTGGCACAAGTTTGTATGACGTAACAGGCAAAAGATTTTTCGACTCAATTGGTACAAGTTTGTTTGATGTAACTGGCACAAGTTTGTTTGACGCAAGAGCACAAGTTTGTTTGACGCTACTGGCACAAGTTTGTTGGACGCAACTGGCACAAGTTTTTTTTGACGCAACTGGCACAAGTTTTCTCGATGCAACTGGCACAAGTTTGTTCGCCATATCTGGCACAAGTTTGTTCGACGCAACTGGCACATGTTTGTTTGACGCAACTGGCACAAGTTTCTTCGACACAACTGGCACAAGTTTGTTCAACGCAACTGGCACAAGTTTGTTTGACGCAACTGGCACAAGTTTGTTCTACGCAACTGGCACAAGTTTGTTCTATGCAACTGGCACAAGTTTGTTCTACGCAACTGGCACAAGTTTGTTCTATGCAACTGGCACTAGTTTTTTCTATGCAACTGGCATAAGTTTGTTTGAAGCAACTGGCAAAAGTTTGTTCTACGTAACTGGCACAAGTTTGTTTGACGCAACTGGTACAAGTTTGTTGGACGCAACTGGCACAAGTTTGTTCGAACCAACTGGCACAAGTTTGTTTTACACAACTGGCACAAGTTTGTTCGACGCAACTGGCACAAGTTTGTTTGACGCAACTGTCACATGGTTGTTCTACGCAACTGGCACAAGTTTGTTCTATGCAACTGGCGCAAGTTTGTTTGACGCAACTGGCACAAGTTTGTTCAATGCAATTGGCACAAGTTTGTTTAACGCAACTGGCACAAGTTTGTTCGACCCACTTGGCACAAGTTTGTTTGACGCAACTGGCACAAGTTTGTTTGACGCAACTGGCACAAGTTTATTTGACACAACTGGCACAAGTTTTCTCGACGCAACTGGCACAAGTTTGTACGCCGTAACTGGCACAAGTTTGTTTGAAGCAACTGGCACAAGTTTATTTGACGCAACTGGCACAAGTTTCTCGACGCAAATGGCACAAGTTTGTTCGCCGTAACTGGCACAAGTTTGTTCGATGCAACTGGCACAAGTTTGTTCGACGCAACTGGCACAAGTTTGTTTGACGCAACTGGCACAAGTTTCTTCTACGCAACTGGCACAAGTTTGTTCGACGCAACTGGCACAAGTTTGTTTGATGCAATTGGCACAAGTTTGTTCTACTGAACTGGCACAAGTTTGTTCTATGCAACTGGCACTAGTTTAATTTACGCAACTGGCACAAGTTTGTTCTACCAACTAGCACAAGTTTGTTCGACGCAACTTGCACTAGGTTGTTCTACGCAACTGGCACAAGTTTGTTCTACGCAACTGGCACAAGTTTGTTTGACACAACTGGCACAAGTTTGTTCGACGCAACTGGCACAAGTTTGTTGGATGCCACTGGCACAAGTTTGTTCGACGAAACTGGCACAAGTTTTTTTGATGCAACTGGCACAAGTTTGTTCGACACAACTGGCACAAGTTTGTTCGACGCAACTGGCACAAGTTTGTTCTACATAACTGGCACAAGTTTGTTCTATGCAACTGGCACAAGTTTGTTCTACGCAACTGGCACAAGTTTGTTCTACGCATCTGGCACAAGTTTGTTCTGTTTAACTGGCACTAGTTTGTTCTACGCAACTGGCACAATTTTGTTTGACGCAACTGGCACAAGTTTGTTCTACCCAACTGACAGAAGTTTGTTCGACGCAACTGGCACAGGTTTGTTCTACGCAACTGACACAAGTTTGTTTAACACAACTCGCAGAAGTTTGTTCAATGCAACTGGCCCAAGTTTGTTTGACGCAACTGTCGCAAGTTTGTTAGACGCAACTGGCACAAGTTTGTTCGACGCAACTGGCAAAAGTTTGTTTGACGCAACTGGCACAAGTTCGTTTGATGCAACTGGCACAAGGTTCTTCTATGCAACTGGCACAAGTTTGTTTGACGCAACTGGCACAAGTTTGTTCTACGCAACTTGCACAAGTATGTTTGACGCAACTGGCACAAGTTTGTTTGACGCAACTGGCAAAAGTTTGTTTGACGCAACTGGCACAAGTTTGTTTGACGCAACTGGCACAAGTTTGTTCGACATAACAGGGACAAGTTTTTTCGACTCAACTGGTACAAGTTTGTTTCACGCAACTGGCAC
Organism: Macrobrachium rosenbergii; assembly: GCA_039081455.1. Classification (NCBI taxonomy): domain Eukaryota; kingdom Metazoa; phylum Arthropoda; class Malacostraca; order Decapoda; family Palaemonidae; genus Macrobrachium; species Macrobrachium rosenbergii. The sequence goes on along the minus strand of JANJGK010000180.1, from coordinate 337,722 downwards.
AAGTTTGTTTGATGCAAGAGGCACAAGTTTGTTTGACACAACTGGCACAAGTTTTTTTTTACGCAACTGACACAAGTTTTCTCGAAGCAACTGGCACAAGTTTGTTCGCCATATCTGGCACAAGTTTGTTCGACGCAATTGGCACAAGTTTGTTCGACGCAAATGGCACAAGTTTGTTTGACGCAACTGGGACAAGTTTCTTCGATACAACTGGCACAAGTTTGTTCGACGCAACTGGCACAAGTTTGTTTGACGCAACTGGCACAAGTTTGTTCTACGCAACTGGCACAAGTTTGTTCTATGCAATTGGCACTAGTTTGTTCTATGCAACTGGCATAAGTTTGTTTGACGCAACTAGTACAAGTTTGTTCTACGCAACTGGCACAAGTTTGTTTGACGCAACTGGCACAAGTTTGTTCTACGCAACTTGCACAAGTATGTTTGACGCAACTGGCACAAGTTTGTTTGACGCAACTGGCAAAAGTTTGTTTGACGCAACTGGCACAAGTTTGTTTGACGCAACTGGCACAAGTTTGTTCGACGTAACAGGGACAAGTTTTTTCGACTCAACTGGTACAAGTTTGTTTCACGCAACTGGCACAAGTTTGTTTGATGCAAGAGGCACAAGTTTGTTTGACGCAACTGGCACAAGTTTTTTTTTACGCAACTGACACAAGTTTTCTCGAAGCAACTGGCACAAGTTTGTTCGCCATATCTGGCACAAGTTTGTTCGACGCAACTGGCACAAGTTTGTTCGACGCAAATGGCACAAGTTTGTTTGACGCAACTGGGACAAGTTTCTTCGATACAACTGGCACAAGTTTGTTCGACGCAACTGGCACAAGTTTGTTTGACGCAACTGGCACAAGTTTGTTCTACGCAACTGGCACAAGTTTGTTCTATGCAATTGGCACTAGTTTGTTCTATGCAACTGGCATAAGTTTGTTTGACGCAACTAGTACAAGTTTGTTCTATGCAACTGGCACAAGTTTGTTCGACGCAACTGTCACAAGTTTGTTCTACGCAACTCTTACTATTTTGTTGTACACAACTGGCACAAGTTTGTTTGACACAACTGGCACAAGTTTGTTCTACGCAAATGGCATATGTTTGTTCTACGCATCTGGCACAAGTTTGTTCTATGCAACTGGCACTAGTGTGTTCTATGCAACTGGCACAAATCTGTTTGACACAACTGGCATATGTTTGTTCTACCCAACTGGCACAAGTTTGTTCGACGCAACTGGCACAAGTTTGCTCTACGCAACTGGCACAAGTTTGTTCGACGCAACTGTCACAAGTTTGTTCTACGCAACTCTTACTATTTTGTTGTACACAACTGGCACAAGTTTGTTCGACGCAACTGGCACAAGTTTGTTTGACGCAACTGGCACAAGTTTGTTTGACACAACTGGCACAAGTTTGTTCTATGCAATTGGCACTAGTTTGTTCTATGCAACTGGCATAAGTTTGTTTGACGCAACTAGTACAAGTTTGTTCTACGCAACTGGCACAAGTTTGTTCGACGCAACTGTCACAAGTTTGTTCTACGCAACTCTTACTATTTTGTTGTACACAACTGGCACAAGTTTGTTTGACACAACTGGCACAAGTTTGTTCTACGCATCTGGCACAAGTTTGTTCTATGCAACTGGCACTAGTGTGTTCTACGCAACTGCCACAAATCTGTTTGACACAACTGGCACATGTTTGTTCTACCCAACTGGCACAAGTTTGTTCGACGCAACTGGCACAAGTTTGTTCTACGCAACTGGCACAAGTTTGTTTAACACAACTGGCACAAGTTTGTTCTAAGCAACTGGCACAAGTTTGTTCGACGGAACTGGCACAAGTTTGTTCGACGCAATTGGCACAAGTTTGTTCGACGCAACTGGCACAAGTTTGTTCGACGCAACTAGAACAAGTTTGTTTAACGTAACTGGCACAAGTTTGTTTGATGCAACTGGCACAAGGTTGTTCTACGCAACATGTACAAGTTTGTTCTACACAACTGGCACAAGTTTGTTTGACGCAACTGGCACAAGTTTGTTCTATGCAACTGGCACTAGTTTGATCGATGCCACTGGCACAAGTTTGTTCGACGCAACTGGCACAAGTTTGTTTGACGCAACTGGCACAAGTTTGTTCAACGCAACTGCCACAAGTTTGTTCAACGCAACTGGCACAAGTATTTTTTAATCAATTGGCACAAGTTTGTTTGACGCAACTGGCACAAGTTTGTTTGACGCAACTGGCACAAGTTTGATTGAGGCAACTGGCACAAGTTTGTTTGACGCAACTGGCACAAGTTTATTTGACGCAACTGGCACAACTTTTCTCGACGCAACTGGCACAAGTTGATTCGCCATAATTGCCACAAGTTTGTTCGGCGCATCTGGCACAAGTTTGTTCGACGCAACTGGCACAAGTTTGTTTGACGCAACTGGCACAAGTTTCTTTGACACAACTGGCACAAGTTTGTTCGACGAACTGGCACAAGTTTGTTTGACGCAATTGGCACAAGTTTGTTCTACTCAACTGGCACAAGTTTGTTTTACGCAACTGGCATAAGTTTGTTTGATGCAACTGGTACAAGTTTGTTCTACAAACTAGCACAAGTTTGTTCGATTCAACTGGCACAAGGTTGTTCTACGCAACTGGCACAAGTTTGTTCTACGCAACTGGCACAAGTTTGTTTCACGCAACTGGCACAAGATTGTTCTACGCAACTGGCACAAGTTTGTTGGATGCCACTGACAGAAGTTTGTTCGACGAAACTGGCCCAAGTTTTTTTTGACGCAACTGGCACAAGTTTGTTAGACGCAACTGGCACAAGTTTGTTTGACGCAACTGCCACAAGTTTATTCGACTCAATTGGCACAAGTTTGTTTGACGCAACTGGAACAAGTTTGTTTGACGCAACTGGCACAAGTTTGTTTGACGCAACTGGCACAAGTTTGTTTAACGCAACTGGCACAAGTTTATTTGACGCAACTGGCACAAGTTTTCTCGACGAAACTGGCACAAGTTTGTTCGCCGTCACTGGCACACGTTTGTTTAACGCAAGAGGCACAAGTTTGTTCTATATAACTGGCACAAGTTTGTTCTATGCAATTGGCACAAGTTTGTTCGACGCAACTGGCACAAGTTTGTTCTACTCATCTGGCACAAGTTTGTTCTATGCAACTGGCACTAGTTTGTTCTACGCAACTGGCACAAGTTTGTTTGACGCAACTGGCACAAATTTGTTCAACCCAATTGACACAAGTTTGTTCGACGCAACTGGAACAAGTTTGTTCTACGCAACTCACACAAGTTTGTTTGACACAATTGGCAGAAGTTTGTTCAACGCAACTGGCACAAGTTTGTTCGATGCAACTGGCGCAAGTTTGTTCGACGCAACTGGCACAAGTTTGTTCGACGCAACTGGCAAAAGTTTGTTCGATGCAACTGGCAAAAGTTTGTTTAACGCAACTGGCAGAAGTTTGTTCGAGTCAACTGGCACAAGTTTGTTTGACGCAACTGGTACAATTTTGTTTGACGCAACTGGCACAAGTTTGTTTGACGCAACTGGCACAAGTTTGTTTGACGCAACTGGCACAAGGTTCTTCTACGCAACTGGCACAAGTTTGTTTGACGCAACTGGCACAAGTTTGTTCTAAACAACTGGCACAAGTTTGTTTGACGCAACTGGCACAAATTTGTTCGACGCAACTGGCACAAGTTTGTTAGACGCAACTGGGACAAGTTTGTTCGACGTAACAGGCAAAAGATTTTTCGACTCAATTGGTACAAGTTTGTTTGATGTAACTGGCACAAGTTTGTTTGACGCAAGAGGCACAAGTTTGTTTGACGCAACTGGCACAAGTTTGTTTGACGCAACTGGCACAAGTTTTCTCGACGCAACTGGCACAAGTTTGTTCGCCATATCTGGCACAAGTTTGTTCGACGCAACTGGCACATGTTTGTTTGACGCAACTGGCACAAGTTTCTTCGACACAACTGGCACAAGTTTGTTCGACGCAACTGGCACAAGTTTGTTTGACGCAACTGGCACAAGTTTGTTCTACGCAACTGGCACAAGTTTGTTCTATGCAACTGGCTCAAGTTTGTTCTACGCAACTGGCACAAGTTTGTTCTATGCAACTGGCACTAGTTTTTTCTATGCAACTGGCATAAGTTTGTTTGACGCAACTGGCAAAAGTTTGTTCTACGTAACTGGCACAAGTTTGTTTGACGTAGCTGGTACAAGTTTGTTGGACGCAACTGTCACAAGTTTGTTCGAACCAACTGGCACAAGTTTGTTTTACACAACTGGCACAAGTTTGTTCGACGCAACTGGCACAAGTTTGTTTGACGCAACTGTCACAAGGTTGTTCTACGCAACAGGCACAAGTTTGTTCTATGCAACTGGCGCAAGTTTGTTTGACTCAACTGGCACAAGTTTGTTCTATGCAACTAGCACAAGTTTGTTCGATGTAACTGGCACAAGTTTGTTCGACGCAACTGGCACAAGTTTGTTTGACGCAACTGGCACAAGTTTTTTCGACGCAACTGGCACAAGTTTGTTCGACGCAACTGGCACAAGTTTCTTCTACATAACTGGCACAAGTTTGTTCTATGCAACTGGCACAAGTTTGTTCTACGCAACTGGCACAAGTTTGTTCTACGCATCTGGCACAAGTTTGTTCTATGCAACTGGCACTAGTTTGTTCTACGCAACTGGCACAAGTTTGTTTGACACAACTGGCACAAGTTTGTTCTACCCAACTGACACAAGTTTGTTTGACGCAACTGGCACAAGTTAGTTCTATGCAACTAACAAAAGTTTGTTTGACACAACTGGCAGAAGTTTGTTCAACGCAACTGGCACAAGTTTGTTCGACGCAACTGGCGTAAGTTTGTTCGACGCAACTGGCACAAGTTTGTTGGACGCAACTGGCACAAGTTTGTTCAATGCAATTGGCACAAGTTTGTTTAACGTAACTGGCACAAGTTTGTTCGACCCACTTGGCACAAGTTTGTTTGACGCAACTGGCACAAGTTTGTTTGACGCAACTGGCACAAGTTTGTTTGACGCAACTGGCACAAGGTTCTTCTACGCAACTGGCACAAGTTTGTTTGACGCAACTGGCACAAGTTTGTTTGACGCAACTAGCAAAAGTTTGTTTGACGCAACTGGCACAAGTTTGTTCTACACAACTGGCACAAGTTTGTTTGACGCAACTGGCACAAGTTTATTTGACGCAACTGGCACAACTTTTCTCGACGCAACTGGCACAAGTTTGTTTGACGCAACTTTCACAAGTTTATTTGACGCAACTGGCACAAGTTTTTTCGACGCAAGTGGCACAAGTAGGTTCGCCGTAATTGCCACAAGTTTGTTCGACGCAACTGGCATATGTTTGTTCGACGCAACTGGCACAAGTTTGTTTGACGCAACTGGCACAAGTTTCTTCGATGCAACTGGCACAAGTTTGTTCGACGAACTGGCACAAGTTTGTTTGACGCAATTGGCACAAGTTTGTTCTATGCAACTGGCACTAGTTTGTTTTACGCAACTGGCATAAGTTTGTTTGACGCAACTGGCACAAGTTTGTTCTACAAACTAGCACAAGTTTGTTCGACACAACAAGCACAAGGTTGTTCTACGCAACTGGCACAAGTTTGTTCTACGCAACTGGCACAAGTTTGTTTCACGCAACTGGCACAAGGTTGTTCTACACAACTGGCACAAGTTTGTTGGATGCCACTGACACTAGTTTGTTCGACGAAACTGGCCCAAGTTTTTTTTACGCAACTGGCACAAGTTTGTTAGACGCAACTGGCACAAGTTTGTTCGACGCAACTGGCACAAGTGTTTTCGACTCAATTGGCACAAGTCTGTTTGACGCAACTGGAACAAGTTTGGTTGACGCAACTGGCACAAGTTTGTTTGATGCAACTGGCACAAGTTTGTTTAACGCAACTGGCACAAGTTTATTTGACGCAACTGGCACAAGTTTTCTCGACGAAACTGGCACAAGTTTGTTCGCCGTAACAGCCACAAGTTTTTTTGACGCAAGATGCACAAGTTTGTTCTATATAACTGGCACAAGTTTGTTCTATGCAACTGGCACAAGTTTGTTCGACTCAACTGGCAAAAGTTTGTTCTACTCATCTGGCACAAGTTTGTTCTATGGAACTGGCACTAGTTTGTTCTACGCAACTGGCACAAGTTTGTTTGACGCAACTGGCACAAATTTGTTCTACCCAATTGACACAAGTTTGTTCGAAGCAACTGGAACAAGTTTGTTCTACGCAACTCACACAAGTTTGTTTGACACAATTGGCAGAAGTTTGTTCAACGCAACTGGCACAAGTTTGTTTGACGCAACTGGCACAAGTTTGTTCGACGCAACTGGCAAAAGTTTGTTCGATGCAACTGGCACAAGTTTATTTAACGCAACTGGCACAAGTTTGTTCGAGCCAACTGGCACAAGTTTGTTTGATGCAACTGGCACAATTTTGTTTGACGCAACTGGCACAAGTTTGTTTGACGCAACTGGCACAAGTTTGTTTGACGCAACTGGCACAAGGTTCTTCTACGCAACTGGCACAAGTTTGTTCTACGCAACTGGCACAAGTTTGTTTGACGCAACTGGCACAAATTTGTTCGACGCAACTGGCACAAGTTTGTTAGACGTAACAGGCAAAAGATTTTTCGACTCAATTGGTACAAGTTTGTTTGATGCAACTGGCACAAGATGGTTTGACGCAAGAGGCACAAGTTTGTTTGACGCAACTGGCACAAGATTGTTTGACGCAACTGGCACAAGTTTTTTTTGACGCAACTGGCACAAGTTTTCTCGACGCAACTGGCACAAGTTTGTTCGCCATATCTGGCACAAGTTTGTTCGACGCAACTGTCACATGTTTGTATGACGCAACTGGCACAAGTTTCTTCGACACAACTGGCACAAGTTTCTTCGACGCAACTGGCACAAGTTTGTTTGATGCAACTGGCACAAGTTTGTTCTACGCAACTGGCATAAGTTTGTTCTATGCAACTGGCACTAGTTTTTTCTATGCAACTGGCATAAGTTTGTTTGACGCAACTGGCAAAAGTTTGTTCTACGTAACTGGCACAAGTTTGTTTGACGCAACTGGCACAAGTTTGTTCGAACCAACTGGCACAAGTTTGTTTTATACAACTGGCACAAGTTTGTTCAACGCAACTGGCACAAGTTTGTTTGACGCAACTGGCAAAAGTTTGTTCTACGTAACTGGCACAAGTTTGTTGGACGCAACTGGCACAAGTTTGTTCGAACCAACTGGCACAAGTTTGTTTTATACAACTGGCACAAGTTTGTTCAACGCAACTGGCACAAGTTTGTTTGACGCAACTGGCACAAGATTGTTTGACGCAACTAGCACAAGTTTGTTTGACGCAAATGGCAGAAGTTTGTTTGACGTAACTGGCACAATGTTGTTCCACGTAACGGGCACAATTTTGTTCTACACAACTGGCACAAGTTTGTTTGACACAACTGACACAAGTTTGTTCTACGCAACTGGCACAAGTTTGTTCTGCGCAGGTGGCACAAGTTTGTTTGACGCAACTGGCACAAGTTTGTTCGATGGAACTGGCACAAGTTTGTTCGACGCAACTCGCACAAGTTTGTTCTATGCAACTGGCCCATGTTTGTTCTACGCAACTGGCACAAGTTTGTTCTATGCAACTGGCAGAAGTTTGTTTGACGCAACTCGCACAAGTTTGTTCTATGCAACTGGCACAAGTTTGTTCTACGCAACTGGCACAAGTTTGTTCAACGCAACTGTCACAAGTCTGTTCGACGCAACTGGCACAAGTTTGTTTTACGCAACTGGCACAAGTTTGTTCTACGCAACTGGCACAAGTTTGTTTGACGCAACTGGAACAAGTTTGTTTGACGCAACTGGCACAATTTTGTTCTATGCAACTGGCCCAAGTTTGTTTGAAGCAACTAGCACAAGTTTGTTCTACACAACTGGCACAAGTTTGTTCTACGTAACTGGCACAAGTTTGTTCTACGCAACTGACACAAGTTTGTTCTACGCAACCGGCACAAGTTTGTTTGACACAAGTGGCACAAGTTTGTTCTACGCAACTGGCAAAAGTTTGTTCTACGCAACTGGCACAAGTTTGTTCGACGCAAGTGGCACAAGTTTGTTCGACGCAACTAGCACAAGTTTGTTTGACACAACTGGCACAGTTTGTTCTACGCAACTGGCACAAGTTTGCTCGATGCAACTGGCACAAGTTTGTTTGACACAACTGGCACAAGCTTGTTCGACACAACTGGCACAAGTTTGTTCGATGCAAATGGTACAAGTTTGTTCGACGCAACTGGCACAAGTTTGTTTAACGCAACTGGCACAAGTTTATTCGACCCAACTGGCAAAAGTTTGTTTGACGCAACTGGCACAAGTTTTTTTGACACATCTGGCACAAGTTTGTTTGACTTAACTGGCACAAGGTTGTTTGACGCAACTGGCACAAGGTTGTTCTACACAAATGGCACAAGTTTGTTCTATGCAACTGACACAAGTTTGTTTGACGCAACTGGCACAAGTTTGTTCTACGTAACTGGCACAAGTTTCTTTGACGAAACTGGCACAAGTTTGTTCGACGCAACTGGCCCAAGTTTGTTTGACGCAACTGGCACAAGTTTGTTTGACAAAACTGGCACAAGTTTGTTCTACACAACTGGCACAAGTTTGTTTGACGCAACTGGCACAAGTTTGTACGACGCAACCAGCACAAGTTTGTTCGACGCAACTGGCACAAGTTTGTTTGACGCAACTGGCACAAGTTTGTTCTACGCAACTGGCAAAAGTTTGTTCTATGCAACTGGCACTAGTTTGTTCTATGCAACTGGCATAAGTTTGTTTGATGCAACTGGCACAAGTTTGTCTACGCAACTGGTAAAAGTTTGTTCGACGCAACTGGCACAAGTTTGTTCGACGCAACTGGTACAAGTTTGTTGGACGCAACTGGCACAAGTTAGTTCGAACAAACTGGCACAAGTTTGTTTGACACAACTGGCACAATTTTGTTCGACGCAACTGGCACAAGTTTGTTTGACGCAACTGGCACAAGTTTGTTTGACGCAACTGGCACAAGGTTGTTCTACGCAACTGGCACAAGTTTGTTCGATGCAAATGACACAAGTTTGTCTAACACAACTGGCACAAGTTTGTTTGACGCAACTGGCAGAAGTTTGTTTGACGCAACTGGTACAAGTTTGTTCGACGCAACTGGCGCAAGTTTGTTCGATGCAACTGGCACAAGTTTGTTGGACGCAACTGGCACAAGTTTGTTCGATGCAACTGGCTCAAGTTTGCTTAACGCAACTGGCACAAGTTTGTTAGACGCAACTGGCATAAGTTTGTTCGACGTAACAGGCACAAGTTTTTTCGACTCAATTGGCACAAGTTTGTTTGACGCAACTGGCACAAGTTTCTTTGATGCAAGAGGCACAAGTTTGTGTGACGCAACTGGAACAAGTTTGTTTGACACAAATGGCAAAAGTTTATTCTACGTAACTGGCACAAGTTTGTTTGACGCAACTGGCACAAGTTTGTTCGATGGAACTGGCACAAGTTTGTTCGACGCAACTCGCACAAGTTTGTTCTATGCAACTGGCACAAGTTTGTTCGACGCAACTCGCACAAGTTTGTTCTATGCAACTGGCCCATGTTTGTTCTACGCAACTGGCACAAGTTTGTTCTATGCAACTGGCAGAAGTTTGTTTGACGCAACTCGCACAAGTTTGTTCTATGCAACTGGCACAAGTTTGTTCAACGCAACTGTCACAAGTCTGTTCGACGCAACTGTCACAAGTTTGTTCTACGCAACTGGCTCAAGTTTGTTCTACGCAACTGGCACAAGTTTGTTTGACGCAACTGGAACAAGTTTGTTTGGCGCAACTGGCACAATTTTGTTCTATGCAACTGGCCCAATTTTGTTTGAAGCAACTAGCACAAGTTTGTTGTACACAACTGGCACAAGTTTGTTCTACGTAACTGGCACAAGTTTGTTCTACGCAACTGACACAAGTTTGTTCTACGCAACCGGCACAAGTTTGTTTGACACTAGTGGCACAAGTTTGTTCTACGCAACTGGCAAAAGTTTGTTCTACGCAACTAGCACAAGTTGGTTCGACGCAAGTGGCACAAGTTTGTTCGACGCAACTGGCACAAGTTTGTTTGACACAACTGGCACAGTTTGTTCTACGCAACTGGCACAAGTTTGTTCGATGCAAATGGCACAAGTTTGTTTGACGCAACTGGCACAAGCTTGTTCGACACAACTGGCACATGTTTGTTCGATGCAAATGGCACAAGTTTGTTCGACGCAACTGGCACAAGTTTGTTTAACGCAACTGGCACAAGTTTATTCGACCCAACTGGCAAAAGTTTGTTTGACGCAACTTGCACAAGTTTTTTTGACACATCTGGCACAAGTTTGTTTGACTTAACTGGCACAAGGTTGTTTGACGCAACTGGCACAAGGTTGTTCTACACAAATGGCACAAGTTTGTTCTTTGCAACTGACACAAGTTTGTTTGACGCAACTGGCACAAGTTTGTTCTACGTAACTGGCACAAGTTTCTTTGACGAAACTGGCACAAGTTTGTTCGACGCAACTGGCCCAAGTTTGTTTGACGCAACTGGCACAAGTTTGTTTGACAAAACTGGCACAAGTTTGTTCTACACAACTGGCACAAGTTTGTTTGACGCAACTGGCACAAGTTTGCTCTACGCAACTGGCAAAAGTTTGTTCTATGCAACTGGCACTAGTTTGTTCTATGCAACTGGCATAAGTTTGTTTGATGCAACTGGCACAAGTTTGTTCTACGCAACTGGTAAAAGTTTGTTCGACGCAACTGGCACAAGTTTGTTCGACGCAACTGGTACAAGTTTGTTGGACGCAAGTGGCACAAGTTAGTTCGAACAAACTGGCACAAGTTTGTTTGACACAACTGGCACAATTTTGTTCGACGCAACTGGCACAAGTTTGTTTGACGCAACTGGCACAAGTTTGTTTGACGCAACTGGCACAAGGTTGTTCTACGCAACTGGCACAAGTTTGTTCGATGCAAATGGCACAAGTTTGTTTAACACAACTGGCACAAGTTTGTTTGACGCAACTGGCACAAGTTTGTTTGACGCAACTGGTACAAGTTTGTTCGACGCAACTGGCGCACGTTTGTTCGATGCAACTGGCACAAGTTTGTTGGACGCAACTGGCACAAGTTTGTTCGATGTAACTGGCTCAAGTTTGTTCTATGCAACTGGCACAAGTTTGTTAGACGCAACTGGCATAAGTTTGTTCGACGTAACAGGCACAAGTTTTTTGACTCAATTGGCACAAGTTTGTTTGACGCAACTGGCACAAGTTTCTTTGATGCAAGAGGCACAAGTTTGTGTGACGGAACTGGCACAAGTTTGTTTGACGCAACTGGCACAAGTTTTTTTTGACGCAACTGGCACAAGTTTGTTTAACGTAACTGGCACAAGTTTGTTCGACCCAACTGGCACAAGTTTGTTCGACGCAACTGGCACAAGTTTGTTCAACGCAACTGGCACAAGTTTGTTCGACGCAACTGGCACAAGTTTGATCGACACAACTGGCACAAGTTTGTTTGACGCAATTGGCACAAGTTTGTTCTACGCAACTGGCACAAGTTTGTTCTATGCAACTGGCATAAGTTTGTTTGATGCAACTGGCACAAGTTTGTTCTACGCAACTGGTACAAGTTTGTTCGACGCAACTGGCACAAGTTTGTTCGACGCAACTGGTACAAGTTTGTTGGACGCAACTGGCACAAGTTAGTTCGAACAAACTGGCACAAGTTTGTTTGACACAACTGGCACAATTTTGTTCGACGCAACTGGCCCAAGTTTGTTTGACGCAACTGGCACAAGTTTGTTTGACGAAACTGGCACAAGGTTGTTCTACGCAACTGGCACAAGTTTGTTCTACGCAACTGACACAAGTTTGTTTGACACAACTGGCAGAAGTTTGTTCAACGCAACTGGCACAAGTTTGTTTAACACAACTGGCGCAAGTTTCTTCGACGCAACTGGCACAAGTTTGTTCGACGCAACTGGCACAAGTTTGTTCGATGCAAATGGCACAAGTTTGTTTAACACAACTGGCACAAGTTTGTTCGACCCAACTGGCACAAGTTTGTTTGACGCAACTGGCACAAGTTTGTTTGATGCAACTGGCACAAGTTTGTTTGACACAACTGGCACAAGTTTGTTTGACACAATGGGCACAAGGATGTTCTACGCAACTGGCACATGTTTGTTCTACGCAACTGGCACAAGTTTGTTTGATGCAACTGGCACAAGTTTTTTTATGCAACTGGCAGAAGTTTGTTTGACGCAACTGGCACAAGGTTGTTCGACGCAACTGGCACAAGTTTGTTTGACGCAACTGGCACAAGTTTGTTTAACGCAACTGGCACAAGTTTATTCGACCCAACTGGCTAAAGTTTGTTTGACGCAACTGGCACAAGTTTTTTTGACGCAACTGGCACAAGTTTGTTTGACGCAATTGGGACAAGGTTGTTTGACGCAACTGGCACAAGATTTTTCTACTCAACTGGCACAAGTTTGTTCTATGCAACTGACACAAGTTTGTTTGACACAGATGGCACAAGTTTCTTTGACGAAACTGGCACAAGTTTGTTCGATGCAACTGGCCCAAGTTTGTTTGACGCAATTGGCACAATTTTGTTTGACAAAACTGGCACAAGTTTGTTCTACACAACTGGCACAAGTTTGTTCGACGAGACTGGCACAAGTTTGTTCGACGCAACTGGCACAAGTTTGTTCTACGCAACTGGTAAAAATTTGTTCTACGCAACTGGCACAAATTTGGTCTACGCAACTGGCACAAGTTTGTTCTATGCAACTGGCATAAATTTGTTTGACGCAACTGGCACAAGTCTGTTTGACTTAAATGGCACAAGTTTGTTCTGCGCAACTGCCACAAGTTTGCTCCACGCAACTGGCACAAGTTTGTTCGATGCAACTGGCACAAGTTTGTTCTACGCAACTGGCTCAAGTTTGTTTTACGCAACTAGCACAAGTTTGTTTGACACAACTGGCACATGTTTGTCCTACACATCTAGCACAAGTTTGTTCTACGCAACTGGCCCAAGTTTGTTTGACACAACTCGCAGAAGTCTGTTTTAGGCAACTGGCATAAGTTTGTTCTACGCAACTGGCACAAGTTTGTTTGACACAACTGGAACAAGTTTGCTCTACACAACTGGCACAAGTTTGTTCTGCGCAATTGGCTCAAGTTTTTTCCACGCAACTGGCACAAGTTTGTTTGACGCAACTGGCACAAGTTTGTTTGACGCAACTGGCACAAGTTTGTTCTACGCAACTGGCCCAAGTTTGTTTGACGCAACTGGCAGAAGTTTGTTCTACGCAACTGGCACAAGTTTGTTTTACGCCAGTGGCATAGGTTTGTTCTACGCAACTGGCACAAGTTTGTTCTATGCAACTGGCACAAGTTTGTTCGACGCAACTGGCACAAGTTTGTTCTACGCAACTGGCAAAAGTTCGTTCTGCGCAGGTGGCACAAGTTTGTTCGACGCAAGTGGCACAAGTTTGTTCTATGCAACTGGCACAAGTTTGTTCTATGCAACTGGCACAAGTTTGTTCTACGCAACTGGCACAAGTTTGTTCGATGCAACTGGCACAAGTTTGTTTGACGCAACTGGCACAAGTTTGTTCAACGCAACTGGCACAAGTTTGTTCGACGCAACTCGCACAAGTTTGTTTAACGCAACTGGCACAAGTTTATTCGACCCAACTGGCACAAGTTTGTTTGACACAACTGGCACAAGTTTTTTTGACGCAACGTGCACAAGTTTGTTTCACGCAACTGGCACAAGGTTGTTTGACGCAACTGGCACAAGGTTGTTCTACAAAACTGGCACAAGTTTGTTCTATGCAACTGGCTCAAGTTTGTTCTACGCAACTGGCACAAGTTTGTTTGACGCAACTGGCATAAGTTTGTTCTACGCAACTGGCACAAGTTTCTTTGACGCAACTGGCACAAGTTTGTTCGACGCAACTGGCCCAAGTTTGTTTGACGCAACTGGCACAAGTTTGTTTAACACAACTGGCACAAGTTTGTTCTACGCTACTGGCACAAGTTTGTTCGACGAAACTGGCACAGTTTTTTCGACGCAACTGGCACTAGTTTGTTGGACGCAACTGGTACAATTTTGTTCTACGCAACTGGCACAAGTTTGTTCTACACAACTGGCACAAGTTTGTTCTATGGAACTGGCACAAGTTTGTTCTACGCAACTGGCACAAGTTTGTCTGACACAACTTGCACAAGTTTGTTCTACATAACTGGCACAAGTTTGTTTTACACAACTGGCACATGTTTGTCCTACGCATCTGGCACAAGTTTGTTCTACGCAACTGGCCCAAGTTTGTTTGACACAACTGGCACAAGTTTGGTCTATGCAACTGGCATAAGTTTGATCTACGCAACTGGCACAAGTTTGTTTGACACAACTGGCACAAGTTTGCTCTACACAACTGGCACAAGTTTGTTCTACGCAACTTGCTCAAGTTTGTTTTACGCAACTGACACAAGTTTGTTTGACGCAACTGGCACAAGTTTGTTTAACGCAACTGGCACAAGTTTGTTCTACGCAACTGGCCCAAGTTTGTTTGACGCAACTGGCAGAAGTTTGTTTGACGCAACTGGCACAATGTTGTTCCACGTAGCGGGCACAAGTTTGTTCTACACAACTGGCACAAGTTTGTTTGACACAACTGACACAAGTTTGTTCTACGCAACTGGCACAAGTTTGTTCCGCGCAGGTGGCACAAGTTTGTTCGACGCAAGTGGCACAAGTTTGTTCGATTCAACTGGCACAAGTTTGTTTGACGCAACTGGCACAAGTTTGTTTAACGCAACTGGCACAAGTTTATTCGACCCAACTGGCACAAGTTTGTTTGACACAACTGGCCCAAGTTTTTTTGACGCAACGTGCACAAGTTTGTTTGACGCAACTGGCACAAGGTTGTTCTTCAAAACTGGCACAATTTTGTTCTATGCTACTGGCACAAGTTTGTTCTACGCAACTGGCACAAGTTTGTTCTACGCAACTGGCACAAGTTTGTTCTACGCAACTGGCACAAGTTTGTTCTACGCAACTAGCACAAGTTTGTTCGACGCAACTGACCCAAGTTTGTTTGACCCAACTGGCACAAGTTTGTTTGACACAACTGGCACAAGTTTGTTCTACGCAACTGGCACAAGTTTGTTCGACGAAACTGGCACAAGTTTGTTCGGCGCAACTGGCACAAGTTTGTTCGACGCAACTGGCACAAGTTTTTTCTACGCAACTGGCACAAGTTTGTTCTACGCAACTGGCACAAGTTTGTTCTAAGGAACTGGCACAAGTTTGTTCTACACAACTGGCACAAGTTTGTCTGACACAATTGGCACAAGTTTGTTCTATGCAACTGGCACAAGTTTGTTCGATGCAACTGGCAAAAGTTTGTTTTATGCAACTGGCACAAGTTTGTTTGACACAACTGGAACAAGATTGTTCTACGCACCTGGCACAAGTTTGTTCGACGCAATTGGCACAAGTTTGTCCGACGCAACTGGCACAAGTGTGTTCGACGCAACTGGCACAAGTTTGTTAGATGCAACTGGCACAAGTTTGTTCTACGCAACTGGCACAAGTTTGTTCTATGCAACTGGCATAAATTTGTTTGACGCAACTGGCACAAGTTTGTTTGACGCAACTGGCACAAGGTTGTTTGACGCAACTGGCACAAGGTTGCTCTACACAACTGGCACAAGTTTGTTCTATGCAACTGGCACAAGTTTGTTTGACGCAACTGGCTCAAGTTTGTTCTACACAACTGGTACAAGTTTGTTCGACGCAACTGGCACAAGTTTGTTCGACGCAACTGGCACAAGTTTGTTCGACGCAACTGGCACAAGTTTGTTCTACGCAACTGGCACAAGTTTGTTCTACGCAACTGGCACAAGTTTGTTTGACGTAACTGGCACAAGTTTGTTCATCGCAACTGGGACAAGTTTGTTCTATGCAACTGGCCCAAGTTTGTTCTACGCAACTGGCACGAGTTTGTTCTACGCAACTGGCACAAGTTTGTTCTATGGAACTGGCAAAAGTTTGTTCTACGCAACTGGCCCATGTTTGTTCTTCGCAACTGGCACGAGTTTGTTCTATGCAACTGGCACAAGTTTGTTCGACGTAACTGGCACAAGTTTGTTCTACGCAACTAGCACAAATTTGTTCTACGCAACTGGCACAAGTTTGTTCTACGCAACTGGCACAAGTTTGTTCTACGCAACTGGCACAAGTTTGTTCTACGCAACTGGCACAAGTTTGTTCTACGCAACTGGCACAAGTTTGTTCTACGCAACTGGCACAAGTTTGTTCTACGCAACTGGCACAAGTTTGTTCTACGCAACTGGCACAAGTTTGTTTGACGTAACTGGCACAAGTTTGTTCATCGCAACTGGGACAAGTTTGTTTGACGCAACTGGCCCAAGTTTGTTCTACGCAACTGGCACGAGTTTGTTCTACGCAACTGGCACAAGTTTGTTCTATGGAACTGGCAAAAGTTTGTTCTACGCAACTGGCCCATGTTTGTTCTTCGCAACTGGCACGAGTTTGTTCTATGCAACTGGCACAAGTTTGTTCGACGTAACTGGCACAAGTTTGTTCTACGCAACTAGCACAAATTTGTTCTACGCAACTGGCACAAGTTTGTTCTACGCAACTGGCACAAGTTTGTTCTACGCAACTGGCACAAGTTTGTTCTACGCAACTGGCACAAGTTTGTTCGACGTAACTGGCACAAGTTTGTTCTACGCAACTAGCACAAATTTGTTCTACGCAACTGGCACAAGTTTGTTCTACGCAACTGGCACAAGTTTGTTCTACGCAACTGGCACAAGTTTGTTCTACGCAACTGGCACAAGTTTGTTCTACGCAACTGGCACAAGTTTGTTCTACGCAACTGGCACAAGTTTGTTCTACGCAACTGGCACAAGTTTGTTTGACGCAACTGGCCCAAGTTTGTTTGACGCAACTGGCAGAAGTTTGTTTGAAACAACTGGCACAAGTTTGTTCTACGCAACTGTCACAAGTTTGTCCAACGCACCTGGCACAAGTTTGTTCGATGCAACTGGCACAAGTTTGTTCGACGCAACTGGCACAAGTTTGTTCTACTCAACTGGAAAATGTTTGTTCTACACAACTGGCACAAGTTTGTTCTACGCAACTGTCTCAAGTTTGTTCTATGCAACTGGCACAAGTTTGTTTGACGCAACTGGCACAAGTTTGTTTGACGCAACTGGCACAAGTTTGTTCTATGCAACTGGCCCAAGTTTGTTTGACGCAACTAGCACAAGGTTGTTCTACGCAACTGGCACAAGTTTGTTCTACGTAACTGGCACAAGTTTGTTCTACGCAACTGGCACAAGTTTGTTCTACGCAACTGGCACAAGTTTGTTTGACACAAATGGCAAAAGTTTATTCTACGTAACTGGCACAAGTTTGTTTGACGCAACTGGCACAAGTTTGTTCGATGGAACTGGCACAAGTTTGTTCGACGCAACTCGCACAAGTTTGTTCTATGCATCTGGCACAAGTTTGTTCGACGCCACTCGCACAAGTTTGTTCTATGCAATTGGCCCATGTTTGTTCTACGCAACTGGCACAAGTTTGTTCTATGCAACTGGCAGAAGTTTGTTTGACGCAACTGGCACAAGTTTGTTCTATGCAACTGGCACAAGTTTGTTCTACGCAACTGGCACAAGTTTGTTCAACGCAACTGTCACAAGTGTGTTCGACGCAACTGGCACAAGTTTGTTCTACGCAACTGGCTCAAGTTTGTTCTACGCAACTGGCACAAGTTTGTTTGACGCAACTGGAACAAGTTTGTTTGACGCAACTGGCACAATTTTGTCCTATGCAGCTGGCCCAAGTTTGTAAGTTTGTTTGAAGCAACTAGCACAGGTTTGTTCTACACAACTGGCACAAGTTTGTTCTACGCAACCGGCACAAGTTTGTTTGACACAAGTGGCACAAGTTTGTTCTACGCAACTGGCAAAAGTTTGTTCTACGCAACTGGCACAAGTTGGTTTGACACAAATGGCAAAAGTTTATTCTACGTAACTGGCACAAGTTTGTTTGACGCAACTGGCACAAGTTTGTTCGATGGAACTGGCACAAGTTTGTTCGACGCAACTCGCACAAGTTTGTTCTATGCATCTGGCACAAGTTTGTTCGACGCCACTCGCACAAGTTTGTTCTATGCAATTGGCCCATGTTTGTTCTACGCAACTGGCACAAGTTTGTTCTATGCAACTGGCAGAAGTTTGTTTGACGCAACTGGCACAAGTTTGTTCTATGCAACTGGCACAAGTTTGTTCTACGCAACTGGCACAAGTTTGTTCAACGCAACTGTCACAAGTGTGTTCGACGCAACTGGCACAAGTTTGTTCTACGCAACTGGCTCAAGTTTGTTCTACGCAACTGGCACAAGTTTGTTTGACGCAACTGGAACAAGTTTGTTTGACGCAACTGGCACAATTTTGTCCTATGCAGCTGGCCCAAGTTTGTAAGTTTGTTTGAAGCAACTAGCACAGGTTTGTTCTACACAACTGGCACAAGTTTGTTCTACGCAACCGGCACAAGTTTGTTTGACACAAGTGGCACAAGTTTGTTCTACGCAACTGGCAAAAGTTTGTTCTACGCAACTGGCACAAGTTGGTTCGACGCAAGTGGCACAAGTTTGTTCTACGCAACTGGCAAAAGTTTGTTCTACGCAACTGGCACAAGTTGGTTCGACGCAAGTGGCACAAGTTTTTTCGACGCAACTGGCACAAGTTTGTTTGACACAACTGGCACAGTTTGTTCTACGCAACTGGCACAAGTTTGTTCGATGCAACTGGCACAAGTTTGTTTGACGCAACTGGCACAAGCTTGTTCGACACAACTGGCACAAGTTTGTTCGATGCAAATGGCACAAGTTTGTTCGACGCAACTGGCACAAGTTTGTTTAACGCAACTGGCACAAGTTTATTCGACCCAACTGGCAAAAGTTTGTATGACGCAACTGGCACAAGTTTTTTTGACACATCTGGCACAAGTTTGTTTGACTTAACTGGCACAAGGTTGTTTGACGCAACTGGCACAAGGTTGTTCTACACAAATGGCACAAGTTTGTTCTATGCAACTGACACAAGTTTGTTTGACGCAACTGGCACAAGTTTGTTCTACGTAACTGGCACAAGTTTCTTTGACGAAACTGGCACAAGTTTGTTCGACGCAACTGGCCCAAGTTTGTTTGACGCAACTGGCACAAGTTTGTTTGACAAAACTGGCACAAGTTTGTTCTACACAACTGGCACAAGTTTGTTTGACGCAACTGGCACAAGTTTGCTCTACGCAACTGGCAAAAGTTTGTTCTATGCAACTGGCACTAGTTTGTTCTATGCAACTGGCATAAGTTTGTTTGATGCAACTGGCACAAGTTTGTTCTACGCAACTGGTAAAAGTTTGTTCGACGCAACTGGCACAAGTTTGTTCGACGCAACTGGTACAAGTTTCTTGGACGCAACTGGTACAAGTTTCTTGGACGCAACTGGCACAAGTTAGTTCGAACAAACTGGCACAAGTTTGTTTGACACAACTGGCACAATTTTGTTCGACGCAACTGGCACAAGTTTGTTTGATGCAACTGGCACAAGTTTGTTTGACGCAACTGGCACAAGGTTGTTCTACGCAACTGGCACAAGTTTGTTCGATGCAAATGGCACAAGTTTGTTTAACACAACTGGCACAAGTTTGTTTGACGCAACTGGCAGAAGTTTGTTTGACGCAACTGGTACAAGTTTGTTCGACGCAACTGGCGCAAGTTTGTTCGATGCAACTGGCACAAGTTTGTTGGACGCAACTGGCACAAGTTTGTTCGATGCAACTGGCTCAAGTTTGTTCTATGCAACTGGCACAAGTTTGTTAGACGCAACTGGCATAAGTTTGTTCGACGTAACAGGCACAAGTTTTTTCGACTCAATTGGCACAAGTTTGTTTGACGCAACTGGCACAAGTTTCTTTGATGCAAGAGTCACAAGTTTGTGTGACGCAACTGGCACAAGTTTGTTTGACGCAACTGGCACAAGTTTTTTTTGACGCAACTGGCACAAGTTTGTTTAACGTAACTGGAACAAGTTTGTTCGACCCAACTGGCACAAGTTTGTTCGACGCAACTGGCACAAGTTTGTTCAACGCAACTGGCACAAGTTTGTTCGACGCAACTGGCACAAGTTTGTTCGACACAACTGGCACAAGTTTGTTTGACGCAACTGGCACAAGTTTGTTCTACGCAACTGGCACAAGTTTGTTCTATGCAACTGGTACTAGTTTGTTCTATGCAACTGGCATAAGTTTGTTTGATGCAACTGGCACAAGTTTGTTCTACGCAACTGGTACAAGTTTGTTCGACGCAACTGGCACAAGTTTGTTCGACGCAACTGGTACAAGTTTGTTGGACGCAACTGGCACAAGTTAGTTCGAACAAACTGGCACAAGTTTGTTTGACACAACTGGCACAATTTTGTTCGACGCAACTGGCCCAAGTTTGTTTGACGCATCTGGCACAAGTTTGTTTGACGAAACTGGCACAAGGTTGTTCTACGCAACTAGCACAAGTTTGTTCTACGCAACTGACACAAGTTTGTTTGACACAACTGGCAGAAGTTTGTTCAACGCAACTGGCACAAGTTTGTTTAACGCAACTGGCGCAAATTTCTTCGACGCAACTGGCACAAGTTTGTTCGACGCAACTGGCACAAGTTTGTTCGATGCAAATTGCACAAGTTTGTTTAACACAACTGGCACAAGTTTGTTCGACCCAACTGGCACAAGTTTGTTTGACGCAACTGGCACAAGTTTGTTTGATGCAACTGGCACAAGTTTGTTTGACACAACTGGCACAAGTTTGTTTGACACAATGGGCACAAGGATGTTCTACGCAACTGGCACATGTTTGTTCTACGCAACTGGCACAAGTTTGTTTGATGCAACTGGCACAAGTTTTTTTATGCAACTGGCACAAGTTTGTTTGACGCAACTGGCACAAGGTTGTTCGACGCAACTGGCACAAGTTTGTTTGACGCAACTGGCACAAGTTTGTTTAACGCAACTGGCACAAGTTTATTCGACCCAACTGGCTAAAGTTTGTTTGACGCAACTGGCACAAGTTTTTTTGATGCAACTGGCACAAGTTTGTTTGACGCAATTGGGACAAGGTTGTTTGACGCAACTGGCACAAGATTTTTCTACTCAACTGGCACAAGTTTGTTCTATGCAACTGACACAAGTTTGTTTGACTCAGATGGCACAAGTTTCTTTGACGAAACTGGCACAAGTTTGTTCGACGCAACTGGCCCAAGTTTGTTTGACGCAACTGGCACAAGTTTGTTTGACAAAACTGGCACAAGTTTGTTCTACACAACTGGCACAAGTTTGTTCGACGAGACTGGCACAAGTTTGTTCGACGCAACTGGCACAAGTTTGTTCTATGCAACTGGTAAAAATTTGTTCTACGCAACTGGCACAAATTTGTTCTATGCAACTGGCATAAATTTGTTCTACGCAACTGGCACAAGTTTGTTCTATGCAACTGGCATAAATTTGTTTGACGCAACTGGCACAAGTCTGTTTGACTTAAATGGCACAAGTTTGTTCTGCGCAACTGCCACAAGTTTGTTCCACGCAACTGGCACAAGTTTGTTCGATGCAACTGGCACAAGTTTGTTCTACGCAACTAGCAAAAGTTTGTTTGACACAACTGGCACATGTTTGTCCTACACATCTAGCACAAGTTTGTTCTACGCAACTGGCCCAAGTTTGTTTGACACAACTCGCACAAGTCTGTTTTACGCAACTGGCATAAGTTTGTTCTACGCAACTGGCACAAGTTTGTTTGACACAACTGGTACAAGTTTGCTCTACACAATTGGCACAAGTTTGTTCTGCGCAATTGGCTCAAGTTTTTTCTACGCAACTGGCACAAGTTTGTTCTGCGCAATTGGCTCAAGTTTTTTCTACGCAACTGGCACAAGTTTGTTTGACGCAACTGGCACAAGTTTGTTTGACGCAACTGGCACAAGTTTGTTTGACGCAACTGGCAGAAGTTTGTTCTACGCAACTGGCACAAGTTTGTTTTACGCCAGTGGCATAGGTTTGTTCTACGCAACTGGCACAAGTTTGTTCTATGTAACTGGCACAAGTTTGTTCGACGCAACTGGCACAAGTTTGTTCTACGCAACTGGCAAAAGTTTGTTCTGCGCAGGTGGCACAAGTTTGTTCGACGCAAGTGGCACAAGTTTGTTCTATGCAACTGGCACAAGTTTGTTCTATGCAACTGGCACAAGTTTGTTCTACGCAACTGGCACAAGTTTGTTCGATGCAACTGGCACAAGTTTGTTTGACGCAACTGGCACAAGTTTGTTCAACGCAACTGGCACAAGTTTGTTCGATGCAACTGGCACAAGTTTGTTTAACGCAACTGGCACAAGTTTATTCGACCCAACTGGCACAAGTTTGTTTGACACAACTGGCACAAGTTTTTTTGACGCAACGTGCACAAGTTTGTTTCACGCAACTGGCACAAGGTTGTTTGACGCAACTGGCACAAGGTTGTTCTACAAAACTGGCACAAGTTTGTTCTATGCAACTGGCACAAGTTTGTTCTACGCAACTGGCACAAGTTTGTTTGACGCAACTGGCATAAGTTTGTTCTACGCAACTGGCACAAGTTTCTTTGACGCAACTGGCACAAGTTTGTTCGACGCAACTGGCCCAAGTTTGTTTGACGCAACTGGCACAAGTTTGTTTAACACAACTGGCACAAGTTTGTTCTACGCAACTGGCAAAAGTTTGTTTGACGCAACTGGCAGAAGTTTGTTTGACGCAACTGGTACAAGTTTGTTCGACGCAACTGGCGCAAGTTTGTTCGATGCAACTGGCACAAGTTTGTTGGACGCAACTGGCACAAGTTTGTTCGATGCAACTGGCTCAAGTTTGTTCTATGCAACTGGCACAAGTTTGTTAGACGCAACTGGCATAAGTTTGTTCGACGTAACAGGCACAAGTTTTTTTGACTCAATTGGCACAAGTTTGTTTGACGCAACTGGCACAAGTTTCTTTGATGCAAGAGGCACAAGTTTGTTCGACGCAACTGGCACAAGTTTGTTTGACGCAACTGGCACAAGTTTTTTTTGACGCAACTGGCACAAGTTTGTTTAACGTAACTGGCACAAGTTTGTTCGACCCAACTGGCACAAGTTTGTTCGACGCAACTGGCACAAGTTTGTTCAACGCAACTGGCACAAGTTTGTTCGACGCAACTGGCACAAGTTTGTTCGACACAACTGGCACAAGTTTGTTTGACGCAACTGGCACAAGTTTGTTCTACGCAACTGGCACAAGTTTGTTCTATGAAACTGGTACTAGTTTGTTCTATGCAACTGGCATAAGTTTGTTTCATGCAACTGGCACAAGTTTGTTCTACGCAACTGGTACAAGTTTGTTCGACGCAACTGGCACAAGTTTGTTCGACGCAACTGGTACAACTTTGTTGGACGCAACTGGCACAAGTTAGTTCGAACAAACTGGCACAAGTTTGTTTGACACAACTGGCACAATTTTGTTCGACGCAACTGGCCCAAGTTTGTTTGACGCAACTGGCACAAGTTTGTTTGACGAAACTGGCACAAGGTTGTTCTACGCAACTGGCACAAGTTCTACGCAACTGACACAAGTTTGTTTGACACAACTGGCAGAAGTTTGTTCAACGCAACTGGCACAAGTTTGTTTAACGCAACTGGCGCAAGTTTCTTCGACGCAACTGGCACAAGTTTGTTCGACGCAACTGGCACAAATTTGTTCGATGCAAATGGCACAAGTTTGTTTAACACAACTGGCACAAGTTTGTTCGACCCAACTGGCACAAGTTTGTTTGACGCAACTGGCACAAGTTTGTTTGATGCAACTGGCACAAGTTTGTTTGACACAACTGGCACAAGTTTGTTTGACACAATGGGCACAAGGATGTTCTACGCAACTGGCACATGTTTGTTCTACGCAACTGGCACAAGTTTGTTTGATGCAACTGGCACAAGTTTTTTTATGCAACTGGCAGAAGTTTGTTTGACGCAACTGGCACAAGGTTGTTCGACGCAACTGGCACAAGTTTGTTTGACGCAACTGGCACAAGTTTGTTTAACGCAACTGGCACAAGTTTATTCGACCCAACTGGCTAAAGTTTGTTTGACGCAACTGGCACAAGTTTTTTTGACGCAACTGGCACAAGTTTGTTTGACGCAATTGGGACAAGGTTGTTTGACGCAACTGGCACAAGATTTTTCTACTCAACTGGCACAAGTTTGTTTTATGCAACTGACACAAGTTTGTTTGACACAGATGGCACAAGTTTCTTTGACGAAACTGGCACAAGTTTGTTCGACGCAACTGGCCCAAGTTTGTTTGACGCAACTGGCACAAGTTTGTTTGACAAAACTGGCACAAGTTTGTTCTACACAACTGGCACAAGTTTGTTCGACGAGACTGGCACAAGTTTGTTCGACGCAACTGGCACAAGTTTGTTCTACGCAACTGGTAAAAATTTGTTCTACGCAACTGGCACAAATTTGGTCTACGCAACTGGCACAAGTTTGTTCTATGCAACTGGCATAAATTTGTTTGACGCAACTGGCACAAGTCTGTTTGACTTAAATGGCACAAGTTTGTTCTGCGCAACTGCCACAAGTTTGTTCCACGCAACTGGCACAAGTTTGTTCGATGCAACTGGCACAAGTTTGTTCTACGCAACTGGCTCAAGTTTGTTTTACGCAACTAGCACAAGTTTGTTTGACACAACTGGCACATGTTTGTCCTACACATCTAGCACAAGTTTGTTCTACGCAACTGGCCCAAGTTTGTTTGACACAACTCGCACAAGTCTGTTTTACGCAACTGGCATAAGTTTGTTCTACGCAACTGGCACAAGTTTGTTTGACACAACTGGTACAAGTTTGCTCTACACAACTGGCACAAGTTTGTTCTGCGCAATTGGCTCAAGTTTTTTCTACGCAACTGGCACAAGTTTGTTTGACGCAACTGGCACAAGTTTGTTTGACGCAACTGGCACAAGTTTGTTCTACGCAACTGGCCCAAGTTTGTTTGACGCAACTGGCAGAATTTTGTTCTACGCAACTGGCACAAGTTTGTTTTACGCCAGTGGCATAGGTTTGTTCTACGCAACTGGCACAAGTTTGTTCTATGCAACTGGCACAAGTTTGTTCGACGCAACTGGCACAAGTTTGTTCTACGCAACTGGCAAAAGTTTGTTCTGCGCAGGTGGCACAAGTTTGTTCGACGCAAGTGGCACAAGTTTGTTCTATGCAACTGGCACAAGTTTGTTCTACGCAACTGGCACAAGTTTGTTCGATGCAACTGGCACAAGTTTGTTTGACGCAACTGGCACAAGTTTGTTCAACGCAACTGGCACAAGTTTGTTCGACGCAACTGGCACAAGTTTGTTCTATGCAACTGGCACAAGTTTGTTCTATGCAACTGGCACAAGTTTGTTCGACGCAACTGGCACAAGTTTGTTCGACGCAACTGGCACAAGTTTGTTCTATGCAACTGGCACAAGTTTGTTCTATGCAACTGGCACAAGTTTGTTCTACGCAACTGGCAGAAGTTTGTTCTATGCAACTGGCACAAGTTTGTTCTACGCAACTGGCACAAGTTTGTTCGACGCAACTGGCACAAGTTTGTTTAACGCAACTGGCACAAGTTTATTCGACCCAACTGGCACAAGTTTGTTTGACACAACTGGCACAAGTTTTTTTGACGCAACGTGCACAAGTTTGTTTCACGCAACTGGCACAAGGTTGTTTGACGCAACTGGCACAAGGTTGTTCTATGCAACTGGCACAAGTTTGTTCTACGCAACTGGCACAAGTTTGTTTGACGCAACTGGCATAAGTTTGTTCTACGCAACTGGCACAAGTTTCGTTGACGCAACTGGCACAAGTTTGTTCGACGCAACTGGCCCTAGTTTGTTTGACGCAACTGGCACAAGTTTGTTTGACACAACTGGCACAAGTTTGTTCTACGCAACTGGCACAAGTTTGTTCGACGAAACTGGCACAAGTTTCTTCGACGCAACTGGCACTAGTTTGTTCGACGCAACTGGTACAAGTTTGTTCTACGCAACTGGCACAAGTTTGTTCTACACAACTGGCACAAGTTTGTTCTATGGAACTGGCACAAGTTTGTTCTACGCAACTGGCACAAGTTTGTCTGACACAACTTGCACAAGTTTGTTCTACATAACTGGCACAAGTTTGTTTGACACAACTGGCACATGTTTGTCCTACGCATCTGGCACAAGTTTGTTCTACGCAACTGGCACAAGTTTGGTGTACACAACTGGCACAAGTTTGGTCTATGCAACTGGCATAAGTTTGATCTACGCAACTGGCACAAGTTTGTTTGACACAACTGGCACAAGTTTGCTCTACACAACTGGCACAAGTTTGTTCTACGCAACTGGCACAAGTTTGTTTAACGCAACTGCCACAAGTTTGTTCTACGCAACTGGCCCAAGTTTGTTTGACGCAACTGGCAGAATTTTGTTTGACGCAAATGGCACAATGTTGTTCCACGTAACGGGCACAAGTTTGTTCTACACAACTGGCACAAGTTTGTTTGACACAACTGACACAAGTTTGTTCTATGCAACTGGCACAAGTTTGTTCTGCGCAGGTGGCACAAGTTTGTTCGACGCAAGTGGCACAAGTTTGTTCGATGCAACTGGCACAAGTTTGTTTGATGCAACTGGCACAAGTTTGTTCGACGCAGCTGTCACAAGTTTGTTCGACGCAACTGGCACAAGTTTGTTTAACGCAACTGGCACAAGTTTATTCGACCCAACTGGCACAAGTTTGTTTGACACAACTGGCACAAGTTTTTTTGACGCAACGTGCACAAGTTTGTTTGACGCAACTGGCACAAGGCTGTTTGACGCAACTGGCACAAGGTTGTTCTTCAAAACTGGCACAAGTTTGTTCTATGCTACTGGCACAAGTTTGTTCTACGCAACTGGCACAAGTTTGTTCTACGCAACTGGCACAAGTTTGTTCGATGCAACTGGCACAAGTTTGTTCTACGCAACTGGCACAAGTTTGTTCTACGCAACTGGCACAAGTTTGTTTGACACAACTGGCACAAGTTTGTACTACGCAACTGGCACAAGTTTGTTCGACGAAACTGGCACAAGTTTGTTCGGCGCAACTGGCACAAGTTTGTTTGACGCAACTGGCACAAGTTTGTTCTGCGCAGGTGGCACAAGTTTGTTCGACGCAAGTGGCACAAGTTTGTTCGATGCAACTGGCACAAGTTTGTTTGACGCAACTGGCACAAGTTTGTTCGACGCAGCTGTCACAAGTTTGTTCGACGCAACTGGCACAAGTTTGTTTAACGCAACTGGCACAAGTTTATTCGACCCAACTGGCACAAGTTTGTTTGACACAACTGGCACAAGTTTTTTTGACGCAACGTGCACAAGTTTGTTTGACGCAACTGGCACAAGGCTGTTTGACGCAACTGGCACAAGGTTGTTCTTCAAAACTGGCACAAGTTTGTTCTATGCTACTGGCACAAGTTTGTTCTACGCAACTGGCACAAGTTTGTTCTACGCAACTGGCACAAGTTTGTTCGATGCAACTGGCACAAGTTTGTTCTACGCAACTGGCACAAGTTTGTTCTACGCAACTGGCACAAGTTTGTTTGACACAACTGGCACAAGTTTGTTCTACGCAACTGGCACAAGTTTGTTCGACGAAACTGGCACAAGTTTGTTCGGCGCAACTGGCACAAGTTTGTTTGACGCAACTGGCACAAGTTTTTTCTACGCAACTGGCACAAGTTTGTTCTACGCAACTGGCACAAGTTTGTTCTAAGGAACTGGCACAAGTTTGTTCTACACAACTGGCACAAGTTTGTCTGACACAACTGGCACAAGTTTGTTCTACGTAACTGGCACAAGAATGTTCTATGCAACTGGCACAAGTTTGTTCGATGCAACTGGCAAAAGTTTGTTTTATGCAACTGGCACAAGTTTGTTTGACACAACTGGAACAAGATTGTTCTACGCAACTGGCACAAGTTTGTTCGACGCAATTGGCACAAGTTTGTCCGACGCAACTGGCACAAGTGTGTTCGACGCAACTGGCACAAGTTTGTTAGATGCAACTGGCACAAGTTTGTTCTACGCAACTGGCACAAGTTTGTTTTATGCAACTGGCATAAATTTGTTTGACGCAACTGGCACAAGTTTGTTTGACGCAACTGGCACAAGGTTGTTTGACGCAACTGGCACAAGGTTGCTCTACACATCTGGCACAAGTTTGTTCTATGCAACTGGCACAAGTTTGTTTGACGCAACTGGCTCAAGTTTGTTCTACACAACTGGTACAAGTTTGTTCGACGCAACTGGCACAAGTTTGTTCGACGCAACTGGCACAAGTTTGTTCGAGACAACTGGCACAAGTTTGTTCTACGCAACTGGCACAAGTTTGTTCTACGCAACTGGCACAAGTTTGTTTGACGTAACTGGCACAAGTTTGTTCATCGCAACTGGGACAAGTTTGTTCTACGCAACTGGCCCAAGTTTGTTCTACGCAACTGGCACGAGTTTGTTCTACGCAACTGGCACAAGTTTGTTCTATGGAACTGGCAAAAGTTTGTTCTACGCAACTGGCCCATGTTTGTTCTTCGCAACTGGCACGAGTTTGTTCTATGCAACTGGCACAAGTTTGTTCGACGTAACTGGCACAAGTTTGTTCTACG
This sequence comes from Macrobrachium rosenbergii, assembly GCA_039081455.1. NCBI lineage: Eukaryota > Metazoa > Arthropoda > Malacostraca > Decapoda > Palaemonidae > Macrobrachium > Macrobrachium rosenbergii. The sequence goes on along the minus strand of JANJGK010000180.1, from coordinate 308,734 downwards.
CAACTAGCACAAATTTGTTCTACGCAACTGGCACAAGTTTGTTCTACGCAACTGGCACAAGTTTGTTCTACGCAACTGGCACAAGTTTGTTCTACGCAACTGGCACAAGTTTGTTCTACGCAACTGGCACAAGTTTGTTTGACGCAACTGGCCCAAGTTTGTTTGACGCAACTGGCAAAAGTTTGTTTGAAACAACTGGCACAAGTTTGTTCTACGCAACTGTCACAAGTTTGTCCAACGCACCTGGCACAAGTTTGTTCGATGCAACTGGCACAAGTTTGTTCGACGCAACTGGCACAAGTTTGTTCTACTCAACTGGAAAATGTTTGTTCTACAGAACTGGCATAAGTTTGTTCTACGCAACTGTCTCAAGTTTGTTCTATGCAACTGGCACAAGTTTGTTTGACGCAACTGGCACAAGTTTGTTTGACGCAACTGGCACAAGTTTGTTCTATGCAACTGGCCCAAGTTTGTTTGACGCAACTAGCACAAGGTTGTTCTACGCAACTGGCACAAGTTTGTTCTACGTAACTGGCACAAGTTTGTTCTACGCAACTGGCACAAGTTTGTTCTACGCAACTGGCACAAGTTTGTTCTACGCAACTGGCACTAGTTTGTTTAACGCAACTGGCACAAGTTTGTTAGACGCAACTGGCATAAGTTTGTTCGACGCAACTGGCACAAGTTTGTTCGATGCAACTGGCACAAGTTTGTTTGACACAAATGGCAAAAGTTTATTCTACGTAACTGGCACAAGTTTGTTTGACGCAACTGGCACAAGTTTGTTCGATGGAACTGGCACAAGTTTGTTCGACGCAACTCGCACAAGTTTGTTCTATGCAACTGGCACAAGTTTGTTCGACGCAACTCGCACAAGTTTGTTCTATGCAACTGGCCCATGTTTGTTCTACGCAACTGGCACAAGTTTGTTCTATGCAACTGGCAGAAGTTTGTTTGACGCAACTCGCACAAGTTTGTTCTATGCAACTGGCACAAGTTTGTTCTACGCAACTGGCACAAGTTTGTTCAACGCAACTGTCACAAGTCTGTTCGACGCAACTGGCACAAGTTTGTTCTACGCAACTGGCTCAACTTTGTTCTTCGCAACTGGCACAAGTTTGTTTGACGCAACTGGAACAAGTTTGTTTGACGCAACTGGCACAATTTTGTTCTATGCAACTGGCCCAAGTTTGTTTGAAGCAACTAGCACAAGTTTGTTCTACACAACTGGCACAAGTTTGTTCTACGTAACTGGCACAAGTTTGTTCTACGCAACTGACACAAGTTTGTTCTACGCAACCGGCACAAGTTTGTTTGACACAAGTGGCACAAGTTTGTTCTACGCAACTGGCAAAAGTTTGTTCTACGCAACTCGCACAAGTTTGTTCGACGCAAGTGGCACAAGTTTATTCGACGCAACTGGCACAAGTTTGTTTGACACAACTGGTACAGTTTGTTCTACGCAACTGGCACAAGTTTGTTCGATGCAACTGGCACAAGTTTGTTTGACGCAACTGGCACAAGCTTGTTCGACACAACTGGCACAAGTTTGTTCGATGCAAATGGCACAACTTTGTTCGACGCAACTGGCACAAGTTTGTTTAAGGCAACTGGCACAAGTTTATTCGACCCAACTGGCAAAAGTTTGTTTGACGCAACTGGCACAAGTTTTTTTGACACATCTGGCACAAGTTTGTTTGACTTAACTGGCACAAGGTTGTTTGACGCAACTGGCACAAGGTTGTTCTACACAAATGGCACAAGTTTGTTCTATGCAACTGACACAAGTTTGTTTGACGCAACTGGCACAAGTTTGTTCTACGTAACTGGCACAAGTTTCTTTGATGAAACTGGCACAAGTTTGTTCGACGCAACTGGCCCAAGTTTGTTTGACGCAACTGGCACAAGTTTGTTTGACAAAACTGGCACAAGTTTGTTCTACACAACTGGCACAAGTTTGTTTGACGCAACTGGCACAAGTTTGTTTGACGCAACTGGCACAAGTTTGTTCTACGCAACTGGCAAAAGTTTGTTCTATGCAACTGGCATAAGTTTGTTTGATGCAACTGGCACAAGTTTGTTCTACGCAACTGGTAAAAGTTTGTTCGACGCAACTGGCACAAGTTTGTTCGACGCAACTGGTACAAGTTTGTTGGACACAACTCGCACAAGTTAGTTCGAACAAACTGGCACAAGTTTGTTTGACACAACTGGCACAATTTTGTTCGACGCAACTGGCACAAGTTTGTTTGACGCAACTGGCACAAGTTTGTTTGACGCAACTGGCACAAGGTTGTTCTACGCAACTGGCACAAGTTTGTTCGATGCAAATGGCACAAGTTTGTTTAACACAACTGGCACAAGTTTGTTTGACGCAACTGGCACAAGTTTGTTTGACGCAACTGGTACAAGTTTGTTCGACGCAACTGGCGCAAGTTTGTTCGATGCAACTGGCACAAGTTTGTTGGACGCAACTGGCACAAGTTTGTTCGATGCAACTGGCTCAAGTTTGTTTAACGCAACTGGCACAAGTTTGTTAGACGCAACTGGCATAAGTTTGTTCGACGTAACAGGCACAAGTTTTTTCGACTCAATTGGCACAAGTTTGTTTGACGCAACTGGCACAAGTTTCTTTGATGCAAGAGGCACAAGTTTGTGTGACGCAACTGGAACAAGTTTGTTTGACACAAATGGCAAAAGTTTATTCTACGTAACTGGCACAAGTTTGTTTGACGCAACTGGCACAAGTTTGTTCGATGAAACTGGCACAAGTTTGTTCGATGCAACTCGCACAAGTTTGTTCTATGCAACTGGCACAAGTTTGTTTGACGCAACTCGCACAAGTTTGTTCTATGCAACTGGCCCATGTTTGTTCTACGCAACTGGCACAAGTTTGTTCTATGCAACTGGCAGAAGTTTGTTTGACGCAACTCGCACAAGTTTGTTCTATGCAACTGGCACAAGTTTGTTCTACGCAACGGGCACAAGATTGTTTGACGCAACTGGCACAAGTTTGTTCTACGCAACTGGCAAAAGTTTGTTCTATGCAACTGGCACTAGTTTGTTCTATGCAACTGGCATAAGTTTGTTTGATGCAACTGGCACAAGTTTGTTCTACGCAACTGGTAAAAGTTTGTTCGACGCAACTGGCACAAGTTTGTTCGACGCAACTGGTACAAGTTTGTTGGACGCAACTCGCACAAGTTAGTTCGAACAAACTGGCACAAGTTTGTTTGACACAACTGGCACAATTTTGTTCGACGCAACTGGCACAAGTTTGTTTGACGCAACTGGCACAAGTTTGTTTGACGCAACTGGCACAAGGTTGTTCTACGCAACTGGCACAAGTTTGTTCGATGCAAATGGCACAAGTTTGTTTAACACAACTGGCACAAGTTTGTTTGACGCAACTGGCACAAGTTTGTTTGACGCAACTGGTAAAAGTTTGTTCGACGCAACTGGCGCAAGTTTGTTCGATGCAACTGGCACAAGTTTGTTCGACGCAACTGGCGCAAGTTTGTTCGATGCAACTGGCACAAGTTTGTTTAACGCAACTGGCACAAGTTTGTTAGACGCAACTGGCATAAGTTTGTTCGACGTAACAGGCACAAGTTTTTTCGACTCAATTGGCACAAGTTTGTTTGACGCAACTGGCACAAGTTTCTTTGATGCAAGAGGCACAAGTTTGTATGACGCAACTGGAACAAGTTTGTTTGACACAAATGGCAAAAGTTTATTCTACGTAACTGGCACAAGTTTGTTTGACGCAACTGGCACAAGTTTTTTCGATGGAACTGGCACAAGTTTGTTCGACGCAACTCGCACAAGTTTGTTCTATGCAACTGGCACAAGTTTGTTCGACGCAACTCGCACAAGTTTGTTCTATGCAACTGGCCCATGTTTGTTCTACGCAACTGGCACAAGTTTGTTCTATGCAACTGGCAGAAGTTTGTTTGACGCAACTCGCACAAGTTTGTTCTATGCAACTGGCACAAGTTTGTTCTACGCAAGGGGCACAAGTTTGTTCAACGTTACTGTCACAAGTCTGTTCGACGCAACTGGCACAAGTTTGTTCTACGCAACTGGCTCAAGTTTGTTTTACGCAACTGGCACAAGTTTGTTTGACGCAACTGGAACAAGTTTGTTTGACGCAACTGGCACAAGTTTGTTCGACGCAACTGGCACAAGTTTGTTTGACGCAACTGGCACAATTTTGTTCTATGCAACTGGCCCAAGTTTGTTTGAAGCAACTAGCACAAGTTTGTTCTACACAACTGGCACAAGTTTGTTCTACGTAACTGGCACAAGTTTGTTCTACGCAACTGACACAAGTTTGTTCTACGCAACCGGCACAAGTTTGTTTGACACAAGTGGCACAAGTTTGTTCTACGCAGCTGGCAAAAGTTTGTTCTACGCAACTGGCACAAGTTTGTTCGACGCAAGTGGCACAAGTTTGTTCGACGCAACTGGCACAAGTTTGTTTGACACAACTGGCACAGTTTGTTCTACGCAACTGGCACAAGTTTGTTCGATGCAACTGGCACAATTTCGTTTGACGCAACTGGCACAAGCTTGTTCGACACAACTGGCACAAGTTTGTTCGATGCAAATGGCACAAGTTTGTTTGACGCAACTGGCACAAGTTTGTTTAACGCAACTGGCACAAGTTTATTTGACACATCTGGCACAAGTTTGTATGACTTAAGTGGCACAAGGTTGTTTGACGCAACTGGCACAAGGTTATTCTACACAAATGGCACAAGTTTGTTCTATGCAACTGACACAACTTTGTTTGACGCAACTGGCACAAGTTTGTTCTACGTAACTGGCACAAGTTTCTTTGACGAAACTGGCACAAGTTTGTTCGACGCAACTGGCCCAAGTTTGTTTGATGCAACTGGCACAAGTTTGTTTGACGCAACTGGCACAAGTTTGTTCTACACAACTTGCACAAGTTTGTTTGACGCAACTGGCACAAGTTTGTACGACGCAACTGGCACAAGTTTGTTTTACGCAACTGGCACAAGTTTGTTCGACGCAACTGGCACAAGTTTGTTTGACGCAACTGGCTCAAGTTTGTTCGACGCAACTGGCACAAGTTTGTTTGACGCAACTGGCACAAGTTTGTTTGACGCAACTGGCACAAGTTTGTTCGACGCAACTGGCACAAGTTTGTTTGACGCAACTGGCACAAGTTTGTTCGACGCAACTGGCACAAGTTTGTTTGACGCAACTGGCACAAGTTTGTTTGACGCAACTGGCACAAGTTTGTTCGACGCAACTGGCACAAGTTTGTTTGACGCAACTGGCACAAGTTTGTACGACGCAACTGGCACAAGTTTGTTTTACGCAACTGGCACAAGTTTGTTTGACGCAACTGGCACAAGTTTGTTTAACGCAACTGGCACAAGTTTGTTCGACGCAACTGGCACAAGTTTGTTTGACGCAACTGGCACAAGTTTGTTCGACGCAACTGGCACAAGTTTGTTTTACGCAACTGGCACAAGTTTGTTCTACGCAACTGGCAAAAGTTTGTTCTATGCAACTGGCACTAGTTTGTTCTATGCAACTGGCATAAGTTTGTTTGATGCAACTGGCACAAGTTTGTTCTACACAACTGGTAAAAGTTTGTTCGACGCAACTGGCACAAGTTTGTTCGACGCAACTGGTACAAGTTTGTTGGACGCAACTGGCACAAGTTAGTTCGAACAAACTGGCACAAGTTTGTTTGACACAACTGGCACAATTTTGTTCGACGCAACTGGCACAAGTTTGTTTGACGCAACTGGCACAAGTTTGTTTGACGCAACTGGCACAAGGTTGTTCTACGCAACTGGCACAAGTTTGTTCGATGCAAATGGCACAAGTTTTTTTAACACAACTGGCACAAGTTTGTTTGACGCAACTGGCAGAAGTTTGTTTGTCGCAACTGGTACAAGTTTGTTGTACGCAACTGGCACAAGTTTGTTGGACGCAACTGGCACAAGTTTGTTCGATGCAACTGCCTCAAGTTTGTTTAACGCAACTGGCACAAGTTTGTTAGACGCAACTGGCATAAGTTTGTTCGACGTAATAGGCACAAGTTTTTTCGACTCAATTGGCACAAGTTTGTTTGACGCAACTGGCACAAGTTTGTTTGACGCAACTGGCACAAGTTTTTTTTGACGCAACTGGCACAAGTTTGTTTAACGTAACTGGCACAAGTTTGTTCGACCCAACTGGCACAAGTTTGTTCGACGCAACTGGCACAAGTTTGTTCAAGCAATTGGCACAAGTTTGTTCGACGCAACTGGCACAAGTTTGTTCGACACAACTGGCACAAGTTTGTTTGACGCAACTGGCACAAGTTTGTTCTACGCAACTGGCACAAGTTTGTTCTATGCAACTGGTACTAGTTTGTTCTATGCAACTGGCATAAGTTTGTTTGATGCAACTGGCACAAGTTTGTTCTACGCAACTGGTACAAGTTTGTTCGACGAAACTGGCACAAGTTTGTTCGACGCAACTGGTACAAGTTTGTTGGACGCAACTGGCACAAGTTAGTTCGAACAAACTGGCACAAGTTTGTTTGACACAACTGGCACAATTTTGTTCGACGCAACTGGCCCAAGTTTGTTTGACGCAACTGGCACAAGTTTGTTTGACGAAACTGGCACAAGGTTGTTCTACGCAACTGGCACAAGTTTGTTCTACGCAACTGACACAAGTTTGTTTGACACAACTGGCAGAAGTTTGTTCAACGCAACTGGCACAAGTTTGTTTAACGCAACTGGCGCAAGTTTATTCGACGCAACTGGCACAAGTTTCTTCGACGCAACTGGCACAAGTTTGTTCGATGCAAATGGCACAAGTTTGTTTAACACAACTGGCACAAGTTTGTTCGACCCAACTGGCACAAGTTTGTTTGACGCAACTGGCACAAGTTTGTTTGATGCAACTGGCACAAGTTTGTTTGACACAACTGGCACAAGTTTGTTTGACGCAATGGGCACAAGGATGTTCTACGCAACTGGCACATGTTTGTTCTACGCAACTGGCACAAGTTTGTTTGATGCAACTGGCACAAGTTTTTTTATGCAACTGGCAGAAGTTTGTTTGACACAACTGGCACAAGTTTTTTTGACGCAACTGGCACAAGTTTGTTTGACGCAACTGGCACAAGTTGGTTAGACGCAACTGGCACAAGTTTGTTCGAGGTAACTGGCACAAGTTTTTTCGACTCAATTGGCACAAGTTTGTTTGACGCAACTGGCACAAGTTTGTTTGACGCAACTGGCACAAGTTTGTTTGACGCAACTGGCACAAGTTTGTTTGACGCAACTGGCACAAGTTTATTTCACGCAACTAGCACAAGTTTTCTCGACGCAACTGGCACAAGTTTTTTCGCCGTAACTAGTACAAGTTTGTTCAACGCAACTGGCATGAGTTTGTTTGACGCAACTGGCACAAGTTTTTTTGACGCAACGGGCACAAGTTTTCACGACGCAACTGGCACAAGTTTGTTCGAAGCAACTGGCACAAGTTTGTTTGATACAACTGGCACAGGTTTGTTTGACGCAACTGGCACAAGTTTATAGCAACTGGCACAAGTTTATTTGATGCAAATGGCACAAGTTTTCTCGACGCAAGTCTCCCAAGTTTGTTCGCCGTAACTGGCTCAAGTTTGTTCGACGCAACTGGCACAAGTTTGTTCGACGCAACTGTCATAAGTTTGTTTGACGCAACTGGCACAAGTTTCTTCTACGCAACTGGCACAAGTTTGTTCGACTAAACTGGCACAAGTTTGTTTGACGCAATTGGCACAAGTTTGTTCTACTCAACTGGCACAAGTTTGTTCTATGCAACTGGCACTAGTTTGTTCTACGCAACTGGCAAAAGTTTGTTTGACGCAACTGGCACAAGTTTGTTCGACGCAACTGGCAAAAGTTTGTTCGACGCAACTGGCACAAGGTTGTTCTACGCAACTGGCACAAGTTTGTTCTACGCAACTGGCACAAGTTTGCTTGACGCAACTGGCACAAGTTTGTTCTACGCAACTGGCACAAGTTTGTTCGACTCAACTGGCACAAGTTTTTTTTACGCAAATGGCACAAGTTTGTTAGACGCAACTGGCACAATTTTGTTTGACACAACTTGTACAAGTTTGTTTGACGCAACTGGCACAAGTTTGTTTGACGCAACTGGCAAAAGTTTGTTTGACGCAACTGGCACAAGTTTGTTTGACGCAACTGGCACAAGTTTCTTCGGCGCAACTGGCACAAGTTTGTTCGACGCAACTGGCACAAGTTTGTTTGACGCAACTGGCACAAGTGTGTTTGATGCAACTGGCACAACGTTGTTCTATGCAACTGGCACAAGTTTGTTCTATGCAACTGGCACAGGTTTGTTCTACGCAACTGGCACAAGTTTTTTCTACGCAACTTGCACAAGTTTGTTGTACACAACTGGCACAAGTTTGTTTGACACAACTGGCACAAGTTTGTTCTACGCAAATGGCAAAAGTTTGTTCTACGCATCAGGCACAATTTTGTTCTATGGAACTGGCACAAATTTGTTTGACGCAATTGGCACATGTTTGTTCTACCCAACTGGCACAAGTTTGTTCGACGCAACTAGCACAAGTTTGTTTGACACAACTGGCACAAGTTTTTTCTAAGCAACTGGCACAAGTTTGTTCGATGGAATTGGTGCAAGTTTGTTTGACACAACTGGCACAAGTTTGTTCGACGCAACTGGCACAAGTTTGTTCGAAGCAACTGGTACAAGTTTGTTTAACGTAACTGGCACAAGTTTGTTCAACCCAACTGGCACAAGTTTGTTAGACACAACTGGCACAAGTTTGCTCGACGCAACTGGCACAAGCTTGTTTGACGCAACTGGCACAAGTTTGTTTGATGCAACTGGAATAAGGTTGTTCTACGCAGCATGCTGAAGTTTGTTCTACGCAACTGGCACAAGTTTGTTTGACGCAACTGGCACAAGTTTGTTCTATGCAACTGGCACTAGTTTGTTCGATGCAACTGGCACAAGTTTGTTCGACGCAATTGGCACAAGTTTGTTTGACGCAACTGGCACAAGTTTGTTCAACGCAACTGGCACAAGTTTTTTCAACTCAATTGGCACAAAGTTTGTTTGACGCAACTGGCATAAGTTTGTTTGATGCAACTGGCATAAGTTTGTTTGACGCAACTGGCACAAGTTTGTTTGACGCAACTGGCACAAGTTTATTTGACGCAACCGGCACAAATTTTCTCGACGCAACTGGCACAAGTTTGTTCGCCGTAACTGGCACAAGTTTGTTTGACGCAACTTGCACAAGTTTATTTGACGCAACTGGCACAAGTTTTCTCGACGCAAGTGGCACAAATTTGTTCGCCGTAACTGGCACAAGTTTGTTCGACGAAACTGGCACATGTTTGTTTGACCCAACTGGCACAAGTTTCTTCGACGAAACTGGCACAAGTTTGTTCGACACAACTGGCACAAGTTTGTTTGACGCAATTGGCATAAGTTTGTTCTACGCAACTGGCACAAGTTTGTTCTATGCAACTGGCACTAGTTTGTTTTACGCAACTGGCAAAAGTTTGTTTGACGCAACTGGCACAAGTTTGTTCTACGCAACTGGCACAAGTTTGTTCGACGCAACTGGCACAAGGTTGTTCTAAGCAACTGGCACAAGTTTGTTCTACGCAATTGGCACAAGTTTGTTTTACGCAACTGGCACAAAATTGTTCTACGCAACTGGCACAAGATTGTTTGACACAACTGACAGAAGTTTGTTCAACGCAACTGGCACAAGTTTGTTCGACGCAACTGGCGCAAGAATGTTCTATGCAACTGGCACAAGTTTGTTCGATGCAACTGGCAAAAGTTTGTTTTATGCAACTGGCACAAGTTTGTTTGACACAACTGGAACAAGATTGTTCTACGCAACTGGCACAAGTTTGTTCGACGCAATTGGCACAAGTTTGTCCGACGCAACTGGCACAAGTGTGTTCGACGCAACTGGCACAAGTTTGTTAGATGCAACTGGCACAAGTTTGTTCTACGCAACTGGCACAAGTTTGTTTTATGCAACTGGCATAAATTTGTTTGACGCAACTGGCACAAGTTTGTTTGACGCAACTGGCACAAGGTTGTTTGACGCAACTGGCACAAGGTTGCTCTACACATCTGGCACAAGTTTGTTCTATGCAACTGGCACAAGTTTGTTTGACGCAACTGGCTCAAGTTTGTTCTACACAACTGGTACAAGTTTGTTCGACGCAACTGGCACAAGTTTGTTCGACGCAACTGGCACAAGTTTGTTCGAGACAACTGGCACAAGTTTGTTCTACGCAACTGGCACAAGTTTGTTCTACGCAACTGGCACAAGTTTGTTTGACGTAACTGGCACAAGTTTGTTCATCGCAACTGGGACAAGTTTGTTCTACGCAACTGGCCCAAGTTTGTTCTACGCAACTGGCACGAGTTTGTTCTACGCAACTGGCACAAGTTTGTTCTATGGAACTGGCAAAAGTTTGTTCTACGCAACTGGCCCATGTTTGTTCTTCGCAACTGGCACGAGTTTGTTCTATGCAACTGGCACAAGTTTGTTCGACGTAACTGGCACAAGTTTGTTCTACGCAACTAGCACAAATTTGTTCTACGCAACTGGCACAAGTTTGTTCTACGCAACTGGCACAAGTTTGTTCTACGCAACTGGCACAAGTTTGTTCTACGCAACTGGCACAAGTTTGTTCTACGCAACTGGCACAAGTTTGTTTGACGCAACTGGCCCAAGTTTGTTTGACGCAACTGGCAAAAGTTTGTTTGAAACAACTGGCACAAGTTTGTTCTACGCAACTGTCACAAGTTTGTCCAACGCACCTGGCACAAGTTTGTTCGATGCAACTGGCACAAGTTTGTTCGACGCAACTGGCACAAGTTTGTTCTACTCAACTGGAAAATGTTTGTTCTACAGAACTGGCATAAGTTTGTTCTACGCAACTGTCTCAAGTTTGTTCTATGCAACTGGCACAAGTTTGTTTGACGCAACTGGCACAAGTTTGTTTGACGCAACTGGCACAAGTTTGTTCTATGCAACTGGCCCAAGTTTGTTTGACGCAACTAGCACAAGGTTGTTCTACGCAACTGGCACAAGTTTGTTCTACGTAACTGGCACAAGTTTGTTCTACGCAACTGGCACAAGTTTGTTCTACGCAACTGGCACAAGTTTGTTCTACGCAACTGGCACTAGTTTGTTTAACGCAACTGGCACAAGTTTCTTAGACGCAACTGGCATAAGTTTGTTCGACGCAACTGGCACAAGTTTGTTCGATGCAACTGGCACAAGTTTGTTTGACACAAATGGCAAAAGTTTATTCTACGTAACTGGCACAAGTTTGTTTGACGCAACTCGCACAAGTTTGTTCGATGGAACTGGCACAAGTTTGTTCGACGCAACTCGCACAAGTTTGTTCTATGCAACTGGCACAAGTTTGTTCGACGCAACTCGCACAAGTTTGTTCTATGCAACTGGCCCATGTTTGTTCTACGCAACTGGCACAAGTTTGTTCTATGCAACTGGCAGAAGTTTGTTTGACGCAACTCGCACAAGTTTGTTCTATGCAACTGGCACAAGTTTGTTCTACGCAACTGGCACAAGTTTGTTCAACGCAACTGTCACAAGTCTGTTCGACGCAACTGGCACAAGTTTGTTCTACGCAACTGGCTCAACTTTGTTCTACGCAACTGGCACAAGTTTGTTTGACGCAACTGGAACAAGTTTGTTTGACGCAACTGGCACAATTTTGTTCTATGCAACTGGCCCAAGTTTGTTTGAAGCAACTAGCACAAGTTTGTTCTACACAACTGGCACAAGTTTGTTCTACGTAACTGGCACAAGTTTGTTCTACGCAACTGACACAAGTTTGTTCTACGCAACCGGCACAAGTTTGTTTGACACAAGTGGCACAAGTTTCTTCTACGCAACTGGCAAAAGTTTGTTCTACGCAACTCGCACAAGTTTGTTCGACGCAAGTGGCACAAGTTTATTCGACGCAACTGGCACAAGTTTGTTTGACACAACTGGTACAGTTTGTTCTACGCAACTGGCACAAGTTTGTTCGATGCAACTGGCACAAGTTTGTTTGACGCAACTGACACAAGCTTGTTCGACACAACTGGCACAAGTTTGTTCGATGCAAATGGCACAACTTTGTTCGACGCAACTGGCACAAGTTTGTTTAACGCAACTGGCACAAGTTTATTCGACCCAACTGGCAAAAGTTTGTTTGACGCAACTGGCACAAGTTTTTTTGACACATCTGGCACAAGTTTGTTTGACTTAACTGGCACAAGGTTGTTTGACGCAACTGGCACAAGGTTGTTCTACACAAATGGCACAAGTTTGTTCTATGCAACTGACACAAGTTTGTTTGACGCAACTGGCACAAGTTTGTTCTACGTAACTGGCACAAGTTTCTTTGACGAAACTGGCACAAGTTTGTTCGACGCAACTGGCCCAAGTTTGTTTGACGCAACTGGCACAAGTTTGTTTGACAAAACTGGCACAAGTTTGTTCTACACAACTGGCACAAGTTTGTTTGACGCAACTGGCACAAGTTTGTTTGACGCAACTGGCACAAGTTTGTTCTACGCAACTGGCAAAAGTTTGTTCTATGCAACTGGCATAAGTTTGTTTGATGCAACTGGCACAAGTTTGTTCTACGCAACTGGTAAAAGTTTGTTCGACGCAACTGGCACAAGTTTGTTCGACGCAACTGGTACAAGTTTGTTGGACGCAACTCGCACAAGTTAGTTCGAACAAACTGGCACAAGTTTGTTTGACACAACTGGCACAATTTTGTTCGACGCAACTGGCACAAGTTTGTTTGACGCAACTGGCACAAGTTTGTTTGACGCAACTGGCACAAGGTTGTTCTACGCAACTGGCACAAGTTTGTTCGATGCAAATGGCACAAGTTTGTTTAACACAACTGGCACAAGTTTGTTTGACGCAACTGGCACAAGTTTGTTTGACGCAACTGGTACAAGTTTGTTCGACGCAACTGGCGCAAGTTTGTTCGATGCAACTGGCACAAGTTTGTTGGACGCAACTGGCACAAGTTTGTTCGATGCAACTGGCTCAAGTTTGTTTAACGCAACTGGCACAAGTTTGTTAGACGCAACTGGCATAAGTTTGTTCGACGTAACAGGCACAAGTTTTTTCGACTCAATTGGCACAAGTTTGTTTGACGCAACTGGCACAAGTTTCTTTGATGCAAGAGGCACAAGTTTGTGTGACGCAACTGGAACAAGTTTGTTTGACACAAATGGCAAAAGTTTATTCTACGTAACTGGCACAAGTTTGTTTGACGCAACTGGCACAAGTTTGTTCGATGAAACTGGCACAAGTTTGTTCGATGCAACTCGCACAAGTTTGTTCTATGCAACTGGCACAAGTTTGTTTGACGCAACTCGCACAAGTTTGTTCTATGCAACTGACCCATGTTTGTTCTACGCAACTGGCACAAGTTTGTTCTATGCAACTGGCAGAAGTTTGTTTGACGCAACTCGCACAAGTTTGTTCTATGCAACTGGCACAAGTTTGTTCTACGCAACGGGCACAAGATTGTTTGACGCAACTGGCACAAGTTTGTTCTACGCAACTGGCAAAAGTTTGTTCTATGCAACTGGCACTAGTTTGTTCTATGCAACTGGCATAAGTTTGTTTGATGCAACTGGCACAAGTTTGTTCTACGCAACTGGTAAAAGTTTGTTCGACGCAACTGGCACAAGTTTGTTCGACGCAACTGGTACAAGTTTGTTGGACGCAACTCGCACAAGTTAGTTCGAACAAACTGGCACAAGTTTGTTTGACACAACTGGCACAATTTTGTTCGACGCAACTGGCACAAGTTTGTTTGACGCAACTGGCACAAGTTTGTTTGACGCAACTGGCACAAGGTTGTTCTACTCAACTGGCACAAGTTTGTTCGACGCAACTGGCCCTAGTTTGTTTGACGCAACTGGCACAAGTTTGTTTGACACAACTGGCACAAGTTTGTTCTACGCAACTGGCACAAGTTTGTTCGACGAAACTGGCACAAGTTTCTTCGACGCAACTGGCACTAGTTTGTTCGACGCAACTGGTACAAGTTTGTTCTACGCAACTGGCACAAGTTTGTTCTACACAACTGGCACAAGTTTGTTCTATGGAACTGGCACAAGTTTGTTCTACGCAACTGGCACAAGTTTGTCTGACACAACTTGCACAAGTTTGTTCTACATAACTGGCACAAGTTTGTTTGACACAACTGGCACATGTTTGTCCTACGCATCTGGCACAAGTTTGTTCTACGCAACTGGCACAAGTTTGGTGTACACAACTGGCACAAGTTTGGTCTATGCAACTGGCATAAGTTTGATCTACGCAACTGGCACAAGTTTGTTTGACACAACTGGCACAAGTTTGGTCTACACAACTGGCACAAGTTTGTTCTACGCAACTGGCACAAGTTTGTTTAACGCAACTGCCACAAGTTTGTTCTACGCAACTGGCCCAAGTTTGTTTGACGCAACTGGCAGAATTTTGTTTGACGCAAATGGCACAATGTTGTTCCACGTAACGGGCACAAGTTTGTTCTACACAACTGGCACAAGTTTGTTTGACACAACTGACACAAGTTTGTTCTATGCAACTGGCACAAGTTTGTTCTGCGCAGGTGGCACAAGTTTGTTCGACGCAAGTGGCACAAGTTTGTTCGATGCAACTGGCACAAGTTTGTTTGACGCAACTGGCACAAGTTTGTTCGACGCAGCTGTCACAAGTTTGTTCGACGCAACTGGCACAAGTTTGTTTAACGCAACTGGCACAAGTTTATTCGACCCAACTGGCACAAGTTTGTTTGACGCAACGTGCACAAGTTTGTTTGACGCAACTGGCACAAGGCTGTTTGACGCAACTGGCACAAGGTTGTTCTTCAAAACTGGCACAAGTTTGTTCTATGCTACTGGCACAAGTTTGTTCTACGCAACTGGCACAAGTTTGTTCTACGCAACTGGCACAAGTTTGTTCGACGCAGCTGTCACAAGTTTGTTCGACGCAACTGGCACAAGTTTGTTTAACGCAACTGGCACAAGTTTATTCGACCCAACTGGCACAAGTTTTTTTGACGCAACGTGCACAAGTTTGTTTGACGCAACTGGCACAAGGCTGTTTGACGCAACTGGCACAAGGTTGTTCTTCAAAACTGGCACAAGTTTGTTCTATGCTACTGGCACAAGTTTGTTCTACGCAACTGGCACAAGTTTGTTCTACGCAACTGGCACAAGTTTGTTCTACGCAACTGGCACAAGTTTGTTTGACACAACTGGCACAAGTTTGTACTACGCAACTGGCACAAGTTTGTTCGACGAAACTGGCACAAGTTTGTTCGGCGCAACTGGCACAAGTTTGTTTGACGCAACTGGCACAAGTTTGTTCTGCGCAGGTGGCACAAGTTTGTTCGACGCAAGTGGCACAAGTTTGTTCGATGCAACTGGCACAAGTTTGTTTGACGCAACTGGCACAAGTTTGTTCGACGCAGCTGTCACAAGTTTGTTCGACGCAACTGGCACAAGTTTGTTTAACGCAACTGGCACAAGTTTATTCGACCCAACTGGCACAAGTTTGTTTGACACAACTGGCACAAGTTTTTTTGACGCAACGTGCACAAGTTTGTTTGACGCAACTGGCACAAGGCTGTTTGACGCAACTGGCACAAGGTTGTTCTTCAAAACTGGCACAAGTTTGTTCTATGCTACTGGCACAAGTTTGTTCTACGCAACTGGCACAAGTTTGTTCTACGCAACTGGCACAAGTTTGTTCGATGCAACTGGCACAAGTTTGTTCTACGCAACTGGCACAAGTTTGTTCTACGCAACTGGCACAAGTTTGTTTGACACAACTGGCACAAGTTTGTTCTACGCAACTGGCACAAGTTTGTTCGACGAAACTGGCACAAGTTTGTTCGGCGCAACTGGCACAAGTTTGTTTGACGCAACTGGCACAAGTTTTTTCTACGCAACTGGCACAAGTTTGTTCTACGCAACTGGCACAAGTTTGTTCTAAGGAACTGGCACAAGTTTGTTCTACACAACTGGCACAAGTTTGTCTGACACAACTGGCACAAGTTTGTTCTACGTAACTGGCACAAGAATGTTCTATGCAACTGGCACAAGTTTGTTCGATGCAACTGGCAAAAGTTTGTTTTATGCAACTGGCACAAGTTTGTTTGACACAACTGGAACAAGATTGTTCTACGCAACTGGCACAAGTTTGTTCGACGCAATTGGCACAAGTTTGTCCGACGCAACTGGCACAAGTGTGTTCGACGCAACTGGCACAAGTTTGTTAGATGCAACTGGCACAAGTTTGTTCTACGCAACTGGCACAAGTTTGTTTTATGCAACTGGCATAAATTTGTTTGACGCAACTGGCACAAGTTTGTTTGACGCAACTGGCACAAGGTTGTTTGACGCAACTGGCACAAGGTTGCTCTACACATCTGGCACAAGTTTGTTCTATGCAACTGGCACAAGTTTGTTTGACGCAACTGGCTCAAGTTTGTTCTACACAACTGGTACAAGTTTGTTCGACGCAACTGGCACAAGTTTGTTCGACGCAACTGGCACAAGTTTGTTCGAGACAACTGGCACAAGTTTGTTCTACGCAACTGGCACAAGTTTGTTCTACGCAACTGGCACAAGTTTGTTTGACGTAACTGGCACAAGTTTGTTCATCGCAACTGGGACAAGTTTGTTCTACGCAACTGGCCCAAGTTTGTTCTACGCAACTGGCACGAGTTTGTTCTACGCAACTGGCACAAGTTTGTTCTATGGAACTGGCAAAAGTTTGTTCTACGCAACTGGCCCATGTTTGTTCTTCGCAACTGGCACGAGTTTGTTCTATGCAACTGGCACAAGTTTGTTCGACGTAACTGGCACAAGTTTGTTCTACGCAACTAGCACAAATTTGTTCTACGCAACTGGCACAAGTTTGTTCTACGCAACTGGCACAAGTTTGTTCTACGCAACTGGCACAAGTTTGTTCTACGCAACTGGCACAAGTTTGTTCTACGCAACTGGCACAAGTTTGTTTGACGCAACTGGCCCAAGTTTGTTTGACGCAACTGGCAAAAGTTTGTTTGAAACAACTGGCACAAGTTTGTTCTACGCAACTGTCACAAGTTTGTCCAACGCACCTGGCACAAGTTTGTTCGATGCAACTGGCACAAGTTTGTTCGACGCAACTGGCACAAGTTTGTTCTACTCAACTGGAAAATGTTTGTTCTACAGAACTGGCATAAGTTTGTTCTACGCAACTGTCTCAAGTTTGTTCTATGCAACTGGCACAAGTTTGTTTGACGCAACTGGCACAAGTTTGTTTGACGCAACTGGCACAAGTTTGTTCTATGCAACTGGCCCAAGTTTGTTTGACGCAACTAGCACAAGGTTGTTCTACGCAACTGGCACAAGTTTGTTCTACGTAACTGGCACAAGTTTGTTCTACGCAACTGGCACAAGTTTGTTCTACGCAACTGGCACAAGTTTGTTCTACGCAACTGGCACTAGTTTGTTTAACGCAACTGGCACAAGTTTGTTAGACGCAACTGGCATAAGTTTGTTCGACGCAACTGGCACAAGTTTGTTCGATGCAACTGGCACAAGTTTGTTTGACACAAATGGCAAAAGTTTATTCTACGTAACTGGCACAAGTTTGTTTGACGCAACTGGCACAAGTTTGTTCGATGGAACTGGCACAAGTTTGTTCGACGCAACTCGCACAAGTTTGTTCTATGCAACTGGCACAAGTTTGTTCGACGCAACTCGCACAAGTTTGTTCTATGCAACTGGCCCATGTTTGTTCTACGCAACTGGCACAAGTTTGTTCTATGCAACTGGCAGAAGTTTGTTTGACGCAACTCGCACAAGTTTGTTCTATGCAACTGGCACAAGTTTGTTCTACGCAACTGGCACAAGTTTGTTCAACGCAACTGTCACAAGTCTGTTCGACGCAACTGGCACAAGTTTGTTCTACGCAACTGGCTCAACTTTGTTCTTCGCAACTGGCACAAGTTTGTTTGACGCAACTGGAACAAGTTTGTTTGACGCAACTGGCACAATTTTGTTCTATGCAACTGGCCCAAGTTTGTTTGAAGCAACTAGCACAAGTTTGTTCTACACAACTGGCACAAGTTTGTTCTACGTAACTGGCACAAGTTTGTTCTACGCAACTGACACAAGTTTGTTCTACGCAACCGGCACAAGTTTGTTTGACACAAGTGGCACAAGTTTGTTCTACGCAACTGGCAAAAGTTTGTTCTACGCAACTCGCACAAGTTTGTTCGACGCAAGTGGCACAAGTTTATTCGACGCAACTGGCACAAGTTTGTTTGACACAACTGGTACAGTTTGTTCTACGCAACTGGCACAAGTTTGTTCGATGCAACTGGCACAAGTTTGTTTGACGCAACTGGCACAAGCTTGTTCGACACAACTGGCACAAGTTTGTTCGATGCAAATGGCACAACTTTGTTCGACGCAACTGGCACAAGTTTGTTTAAGGCAACTGGCACAAGTTTATTCGACCCAACTGGCAAAAGTTTGTTTGACGCAACTGGCACAAGTTTTTTTGACACATCTGGCACAAGTTTGTTTGACTTAACTGGCACAAGGTTGTTTGACGCAACTGGCACAAGGTTGTTCTACACAAATGGCACAAGTTTGTTCTATGCAACTGACACAAGTTTGTTTGACGCAACTGGCACAAGTTTGTTCTACGTAACTGGCACAAGTTTCTTTGATGAAACTGGCACAAGTTTGTTCGACGCAACTGGCCCAAGTTTGTTTGACGCAACTGGCACAAGTTTGTTTGACAAAACTGGCACAAGTTTGTTCTACACAACTGGCACAAGTTTGTTTGACGCAACTGGCACAAGTTTGTTTGACGCAACTGGCACAAGTTTGTTCTACGCAACTGGCAAAAGTTTGTTCTATGCAACTGGCATAAGTTTGTTTGATGCAACTGGCACAAGTTTGTTCTACGCAACTGGTAAAAGTTTGTTCGACGCAACTGGCACAAGTTTGTTCGACGCAACTGGTACAAGTTTGTTGGACACAACTCGCACAAGTTAGTTCGAACAAACTGGCACAAGTTTGTTTGACACAACTGGCACAATTTTGTTCGACGCAACTGGCACAAGTTTGTTTGACGCAACTGGCACAAGTTTGTTTGACGCAACTGGCACAAGGTTGTTCTACGCAACTGGCACAAGTTTGTTCGATGCAAATGGCACAAGTTTGTTTAACACAACTGGCACAAGTTTGTTTGACGCAACTGGCACAAGTTTGTTTGACGCAACTGGTACAAGTTTGTTCGACGCAACTGGCGCAAGTTTGTTCGATGCAACTGGCACAAGTTTGTTGGACGCAACTGGCACAAGTTTGTTCGATGCAACTGGCTCAAGTTTGTTTAACGCAACTGGCACAAGTTTGTTAGACGCAACTGGCATAAGTTTGTTCGACGTAACAGGCACAAGTTTTTTCGACTCAATTGGCACAAGTTTGTTTGACGCAACTGGCACAAGTTTCTTTGATGCAAGAGGCACAAGTTTGTGTGACGCAACTGGAACAAGTTTGTTTGACACAAATGGCAAAAGTTTATTCTACGTAACTGGCACAAGTTTGTTTGACGCAACTGGCACAAGTTTGTTCGATGAAACTGGCACAAGTTTGTTCGATGCAACTCGCACAAGTTTGTTCTATGCAACTGGCACAAGTTTGTTTGACGCAACTCGCACAAGTTTGTTCTATGCAACTGGCCCATGTTTGTTCTACGCAACTGGCACAAGTTTGTTCTATGCAACTGGCAGAAGTTTGTTTGACGCAACTCGCACAAGTTTGTTCTATGCAACTGGCACAAGTTTGTTCTACGCAACGGGCACAAGATTGTTTGACGCAACTGGCACAAGTTTGTTCTACGCAACTGGCAAAAGTTTGTTCTATGCAACTGGCACTAGTTTGTTCTATGCAACTGGCATAAGTTTGTTTGATGCAACTGGCACAAGTTTGTTCTACGCAACTGGTAAAAGTTTGTTCGACGCAACTGGCACAAGTTTGTTCGACGCAACTGGTACAAGTTTGTTGGACGCAACTCGCACAAGTTAGTTCGAACAAACTGGCACAAGTTTGTTTGACACAACTGGCACAATTTTGTTCGACGCAACTGGCACAAGTTTGTTTGACGCAACTGGCACAAGTTTGTTTGACGCAACTGGCACAAGGTTGTTCTACGCAACTGGCACAAGTTTGTTCGATGCAAATGGCACAAGTTTGTTTAACACAACTGGCACAAGTTTGTTTGACGCAACTGGCACAAGTTTGTTTGACGCAACTGGTAAAAGTTTGTTCGACGCAACTGGCGCAAGTTTGTTCGATGCAACTGGCACAAGTTTGTTCGACGCAACTGGCGCAAGTTTGTTCGATGCAACTGGCACAAGTTTGTTTAACGCAACTGGCACAAGTTTGTTAGACGCAACTGGCATAAGTTTGTTCGACGTAACAGGCACAAGTTTTTTCGACTCAATTGGCACAAGTTTGTTTGACGCAACTGGCACAAGTTTCTTTGATGCAAGAGGCACAAGTTTGTATGACGCAACTGGAACAAGTTTGTTTGACACAAATGGCAAAAGTTTATTCTACGTAACTGGCACAAGTTTGTTTGACGCAACTGGCACAAGTTTTTTCGATGGAACTGGCACAAGTTTGTTCGACGCAACTCGCACAAGTTTGTTCTATGCAACTGGCACAAGTTTGTTCGACGCAACTCGCACAAGTTTGTTCTATGCAACTGGCCCATGTTTGTTCTACGCAACTGGCACAAGTTTGTTCTATGCAACTGGCAGAAGTTTGTTTGACGCAACTCGCACAAGTTTGTTCTATGCAACTGGCACAAGTTTGTTCTACGCAAGGAGCACAAGTTTGTTCAACGTTACTGTCACAAGTCTGTTCGACGCAACTGGCACAAGTTTGTTCTACGCAACTGGCTCAAGTTTGTTTTACGCAACTGGCACAAGTTTGTTTGACGCAACTGGAACAAGTTTGTTTGACGCAACTGGCACAAGTTTGTTCGACGCAACTGGCACAAGTTTGTTTGACGCAACTGGCACAATTTTGTTCTATGCAACTGGCCCAAGTTTGTTTGAAGCAACTAGCACAAGTTTGTTCTACACAACTGGCACAAGTTTGTTCTACGTAACTGGCACAAGTTTGTTCTACGCAACTGACACAAGTTTGTTCTACGCAACCGGCACAAGTTTGTTTGACACAAGTGGCACAAGTTTGTTCTACGCAGCTGGCAAAAGTTTGTTCTACGCAACTGGCACAAGTTTGTTCGACGCAAGTGGCACAAGTTTGTTCGACGCAACTGGCACAAGTTTGTTTGACACAACTGGCACAGTTTGTTCTACGCAACTGGCACAAGTTTGTTCGATGCAACTGGCACAATTTCGTTTGACGCAACTGGCACAAGCTTGTTCGACACAACTGGCACAAGTTTGTTCGATGCAAATGGCACAAGTTTGTTTGACGCAACTGGCACAAGTTTGTTTAACGCAACTGGCACAAGTTTATTTGACACATCTGGCACAAGTTTGTATGACTTAAGTGGCACAAGGTTGTTTGACGCAACTGGCACAAGGTTATTCTACACAAATGGCACAAGTTTGTTCTATGCAACTGACACAACTTTGTTTGACGCAACTGGCACAAGTTTGTTCTACGTAACTGGCACAAGTTTCTTTGACGAAACTGGCACAAGTTTGTTCGACGCAACTGGCCCAAGTTTGTTTGATGCAACTGGCACAAGTTTGTTTGACGCAACTGGCACAAGTTTGTTCTACACAACTTGCACAAGTTTGTTTGACGCAACTGGCACAAGTTTGTACGACGCAACTGGCACAAGTTTGTTTTACGCAACTGGCACAAGTTTGTTCGACGCAACTGGCACAAGTTTGTTTGACGCAACTGGCTCAAGTTTGTTCGACGCAACTGGCACAAGTTTGTTTGACGCAACTGGCACAAGTTTGTTTGACGCAACTGGCACAAGTTTGTTCGACGCAACTGGCACAAGTTTGTTTGACGCAACTGGCACAAGTTTGTTCGACGCAACTGGCACAAGTTTGTTTGACGCAACTGGCACAAGTTTGTTTGACGCAACTGGCACAAGTTTGTTCGACGCAACTGGCACAAGTTTGTTTGACGCAACTGGCACAAGTTTGTACGACGCAACTGGCACAAGTTTGTTTTACGCAACTGGCACAAGTTTGTTTGACGCAACTGGCACAAGTTTGTTTAACGCAACTGGCACAAGTTTGTTCGACGCAACTGGCACAAGTTTGTTTGACGCAACTGGCACAAGTTTGTTCGACGCAACTGGCACAAGTTTGTTTTACGCAACTGGCACAAGTTTGTTCTACGCAACTGGCAAAAGTTTGTTCTATGCAACTGGCACTAGTTTGTTCTATGCAACTGGCATAAGTTTGTTTGATGCAACTGGCACAAGTTTGTTCTACACAACTGGTAAAAGTTTGTTCGACGCAACTGGCACAAGTTTGTTCGACGCAACTGGTACAAGTTTGTTGGACGCAACTGGCACAAGTTAGTTCGAACAAACTGGCACAAGTTTGTTTGACACAACTGGCACAATTTTGTTCGACGCAACTGGCACAAGTTTGTTTGACGCAACTGGCACAAGTTTGTTTGACGCAACTGGCACAAGGTTGTTCTACGCAACTGGCACAAGTTTGTTCGATGCAAATGGCACAAGTTTTTTTAACACAACTGGCACAAGTTTGTTTGACGCAACTGGCAGAAGTTTGTTTGTCGCAACTGGTACAAGTTTGTTGTACGCAACTGGCACAAGTTTGTTGGACGCAACTGGCACAAGTTTGTTCGATGCAACTGCCTCAAGTTTGTTTAACGCAACTGGCACAAGTTTGTTAGACGCAACTGGCATAAGTTTGTTCGACGTAATAGGCACAAGTTTTTTCGACTCAATTGGCACAAGTTTGTTTGACGCAACTGGCACAAGTTTGTTTGACGCAACTGGCACAAGTTTTTTTTGACGCAACTGGCACAAGTTTGTTTAACGTAACTGGCACAAGTTTGTTCGACCCAACTGGCACAAGTTTGTTCGACGCAACTGGCACAAGTTTGTTCAACGCAATTGGCACAAGTTTGTTCGACGCAACTGGCACAAGTTTGTTCGACACAACTGGCACAAGTTTGTTTGACGCAACTGGCACAAGTTTGTTCTACGCAACTGGCACAAGTTTGTTCTATGCAACTGGTACTAGTTTGTTCTATGCAACTGGCATAAGTTTGTTTGATGCAACTGGCACAAGTTTGTTCTACGCAACTGGTACAAGTTTGTTCGACGAAACTGGCACAAGTTTGTTCGACGCAACTGGTACAAGTTTGTTGGACGCAACTGGCACAAGTTAGTTCGAACAAACTGGCACAAGTTTGTTTGACACAACTGGCACAATTTTGTTCGACGCAACTGGCCCAAGTTTGTTTGACGCAACTGGCACAAGTTTGTTTGACGAAACTGGCACAAGGTTGTTCTACGCAACTGGCACAAGTTTGTTCTACGCAACTGACACAAGTTTGTTTGACACAACTGGCAGAAGTTTGTTCAACGCAACTGGCACAAGTTTGTTTAACGCAACTGGCGCAAGTTTATTCGACGCAACTGGCACAAGTTTCTTCGACGCAACTGGCACAAGTTTGTTCGATGCAAATGGCACAAGTTTGTTTAACACAACTGGCACAAGTTTGTTCGACCCAACTGGCACAAGTTTGTTTGACGCAACTGGCACAAGTTTGTTTGATGCAACTGGCACAAGTTTGTTTGACACAACTGGCACAAGTTTGTTTGACGCAATGGGCACAAGGATGTTCTACGCAACTGGCACATGTTTGTTCTACGCAACTGGCACAAGTTTGTTTGATGCAACTGGCACAAGTTTTTTTATGCAACTGGCAGAAGTTTGTTTGACACAACTGGCACAAGTTTTTTTGACGCAACTGGCACAAGTTTGTTTGACGCAACTGGCACAAGTTGGTTAGACGCAACTGGCACAAGTTTGTTCGAGGTAACTGGCACAAGTTTTTTCGACTCAATTGGCACAAGTTTGTTTGACGCAACTGGCACAAGTTTGTTTGACGCAACTGGCACAAGTTTGTTTGACGCAACTGGCACAAGTTTGTTTGACGCAACTGGCACAAGTTTATTTCACGCAACTAGCACAAGTTTTCTCGACGCAACTGGCACAAGTTTGTTCGCCGTAACTAGTACAAGTTTGTTCAACGCAACTGGCACGAGTTTGTTTGACGCAACTGGCACAAGTTTTTTTGACGCAACGGGCACAAGTTTTCACGACGCAACTGGCACAAGTTTGTTCGAAGCAACTGGCACAAGTTTGTTTGATACAACTGGCACAGGTTTGTTTGACGCAACTGGCACAAGTTTATAGCAACTGGCACAAGTTTATTTGATGCAAATGGCACAAGTTTTCTCGACGCAAGTCTCCCAAGTTTGTTCGCCGTAACTGGCTCAAGTTTGTTCGACGCAACTGGCACAAGTTTGTTCGACGCAACTGTCATAAGTTTGTTTGACGCAACTGGCACAAGTTTCTTCTACGCAACTGGCACAAGTTTGTTCGACTAAACTGGCACAAGTTTGTTTGACGCAATTGGCACAAGTTTGTTCTACTCAACTGGCACAAGTTTGTTCTATGCAACTGGCACTAGTTTGTTCTACGCAACTGGCAAAAGTTTGTTTGACGCAACTGGCACAAGTTTGTTCGACGCAACTGGCAAAAGTTTGTTCGACGCAACTGGCACAAGGTTGTTCTACGCAACTGGCACAAGTTTGTTCTACGCAACTGGCACAAGTTTGCTTGACGCAACTGGCACAAGTTTGTTCTACGCAACTGGCACAAGTTTGTTCGACTCAACTGGCACAAGTTTTTTTTACGCAAATGGCACAAGTTTGTTAGACGCAACTGGCACAATTTTGTTTGACACAACTTGTACAAGTTTGTTTGACGCAACTGGCACAAGTTTGTTTGACGCAACTGGCAAAAGTTTGTTTGACGCAACTGGCACAAGTTTGTTTGACGCAACTGGCACAAGTTTCTTCGGCGCAACTGGCACAAGTTTGTTCGACGCAACTGGCACAAGTTTGTTTGACGCAACTGGCACAAGTGTGTTTGATGCAACTGGCACAACGTTGTTCTATGCAACTGGCACAAGTTTGTTCTATGCAACTGGCACAGGTTTGTTCTACGCAACTGGCACAAGTTTTTTCTACGCAACTTGCACAAGTTTGTTGTACACAACTGGCACAAGTTTGTTTGACACAACTGGCACAAGTTTGTTCTACGCAAATGGCAAAAGTTTGTTCTACGCATCAGGCACAATTTTGTTCTATGGAACTGGCACAAATTTGTTTGACGCAATTGGCACATGTTTGTTCTACCCAACTGGCACAAGTTTGTTCGACGCAACTAGCACAAGTTTGTTTGACACAACTGGCACAAGTTTTTTCTAAGCAACTGGCACAAGTTTGTTCGATGGAATTGGTGCAAGTTTGTTTGACACAACTGGCACAAGTTTGTTCGACGCAACTGGCACAAGTTTGTTCGAAGCAACTGGTACAAGTTTGTTTAACGTAACTGGCACAAGTTTGTTCAACCCAACTGGCACAAGTTTGTTAGACACAACTGGCACAAGTTTGCTCGACGCAACTGGCACAAGCTTGTTTGACGCAACTGGCACAAGTTTGTTTGATGCAACTGGAATAAGGTTGTTCTACGCAGCATGCTGAAGTTTGTTCTACGCAACTGGCACAAGTTTGTTTGACGCAACTGGCACAAGTTTGTTCTATGCAACTGGCACTAGTTTGTTCGATGCAACTGGCACAAGTTTGTTCGACGCAATTGGCACAAGTTTGTTTGACGCAACTGGCACAAGTTTGTTCAACGCAACTGGCACAAGTTTTTTCAACTCAATTGGCACAAAGTTTGTTTGACGCAACTGGCATAAGTTTGTTTGATGCAACTGGCATAAGTTTGTTTGACGCAACTGGCACAAGTTTGTTTGACGCAACTGGCACAAGTTTATTTGACGCAACCGGCACAAATTTTCTCGACGCAACTGGCACAAGTTTGTTCGCCGTAACTGGCACAAGTTTGTTTGACGCAACTTGCACAAGTTTATTTGACGCAACTGGCACAAGTTTTCTCGACGCAAGTGGCACAAATTTGTTCGCCGTAACTGGCACAAGTTTGTTCGACGAAACTGGCACATGTTTGTTTGACCCAACTGGCACAAGTTTCTTCGACGAAACTGGCACAAGTTTGTTCGACACAACTGGCACAAGTTTGTTTGACGCAATTGGCATAAGTTTGTTCTACGCAACTGGCACAAGTTTGTTCTATGCAACTGGCACTAGTTTGTTTTACGCAACTGGCAAAAGTTTGTTTGACGCAACTGGCACAAGTTTGTTCTACGCAACTGGCACAAGTTTGTTCGACGCAACTGGCACAAGGTTGTTCTAAGCAACTGGCACAAGTTTGTTCTACGCAATTGGCACAAGTTTGTTTTACGCAACTGGCACAAAATTGTTCTACGCAACTGGCACAAGATTGTTTGACACAACTGACAGAAGTTTGTTCAACGCAACTGGCACAAGTTTGTTCGACGCAACTGGCGCAAGTTTGTTCGATGCAACTGGCACAAGTTTGTTCTATGCAACTGAATCAAGTTTGTTCTACGCAACTGGCACAAGTTTGTTTGACACATCTGGCACAAGTTTGTTCTACCCAACTGACACAAGTTTGTTTGACGCAACTGGCACAAGTTTGTTCTACGCAACTGACACAAGTTTGTTTGACACAACTGACAGAAGTTTGTTCAACGCAACTGGCACAAGTTTGTTCGACGCAACTGGCGCAAGTTTGTTCGATGCAACTGGCACAAGTTTGTTGGACGCAACTGGCACAAGTTTGTTCGATGCAACTGGCTCAAGTTTGTTTAACGCAACTGGCACAAGTTTGTTAGACGCAACTGGCATAAGTTTGTTCGACGTAACAGGCACAAGTTTTTTCGACTCAATTGGCACAAGTTTGTTTGACGCAACTGGCACAACTTTCTTTGATGCAAGAGGCACAAGTTTGTGTGACGCAACTGGCACAAGTTTGTTTGACGCAACTGGCACAAGTTTTTTTTGACGCAACTGGCACAAGTTTGTTTAACGTAACTGGCACAAGTTTGTTCGACGCAACTGGCACAAGTTTGTTCGACGCAACTGGCACAAGTTTGTTTGATGCAACTGGCACAAGTTTGTTCGACGCAACTGGCACAAGTTTGTTCGACGCAACTGGCACAAGTTTGTTTGACGCAACTGGCACAAGTTTGTTCTACGCAACTGGCACAAGTTTGTTCTATGCAACTGGCACTAGTTTGTTCTATGCAACTGGCATAAGTTTGTTTGATGCAACTGGCACAAGTTTGTTTGACGCAACTGGTACAAGTTTGTTCGACGCAACTGGCACAAGTTTGTTTGACGCAACTGGCACAAGTTTGTTCAACGCAACTGGCACAAGTTTGTTCTACGCAACTGGTACAAGTTTGTTCGACGCAACTGGCACAAGTTTGTTCGACGCAACTGGTACAAGTTTGTTGGACGCAACTGGCACAAGTTAGTTCGAACAAACTGGCACAAGTTTGTTTGACATAACTGGCACAATTTTGTTCGACGCAACTGGCACAAGTTTGTTTGACGCAACTGGCACAAGTTTGTTTGACGCAACTGGCACAAGGTTGTTCTACGCAACTGGCACAAGTTTGTTCTACGCAAATGGCACAAGTTTGTTTGACGCAACTGGCACAAGTTTGTTCTACGCAACGGGCAGAAGTTTGTTCGATGCAACTGGCACAAGTTTGTTCGACGCAACTAGTCCAAGTTTGTTTGACGCAACTGGCACAAGTTTGTTAGACACAACTGGCACAAGTTTGTTCGACGCAACTGGCACAAGTTTCTTCGACTCAATGGCACAAGTTTGTTTGACGCAACTGGCACAAGCTTGTTTGATGCAAAGGGCACAAGTTTGTTTGACTCAACTGGCACAAGTTTGTTTGATGCAACTGGCACATGTTTATTTGACGCAAATGGTACAACTTTTCTCGGCGCAACTGGGACAAGTATGTTCTACACAACTGGCACAAGTTTGTTCTACGCAACTGGCACAAGTTTGTTCTACGCAACTGGCATAAGTTTGTTCTACGCAACTGGCACAAGTTTGTTCTACGCAACTGGCACAAGTTTGTTCTACGCATCAGGCACAAGTTTGTTCTATGCAACTGGTCCAAGTTTGTTCTACGTAACTGGCACAAGTTTGTTCTACGCAACTGGCACAAGTTTGTCCTACGCAACTGGCACAAGTTTGTTCTATCCAACTGACACTAGTTTGTTTTACGCAACTGGCACAAGTTTGTTTGACGCAACTGGCACAAGTTTGTTCTACCCAACTGACACAGGTTTGTTCGACGCAACTGGCACAAGTTTGTTCTACTCAACTGACACAAGTTTGTTTGGCACAACTGGCAGAAGTTTGTTCAACGCAACTGGCACAAGTTTGTTCATCACATCTGGCACAAGTTTGTTTGACGCAACTGGCACAAGTTTGTTTTCACAACTTGTACAAGTTTGTTTGACGCAACTGGCACAAGTTTGTTCTACGCAACTGGCATAAGTTTGTTTGACGTAACTGGCACAAGGTTGTTCTACGCAACTGGCAAAAGTTTGTTCTACGCAACTGGCACAAGTTTGTTTGACGCAACTGGCAAAAGTTTGTTCTATACAACTGGCACTAGTTTGTTCTACGCAACTGGCACAAGTTTCTTCGACGCAACTGGCACAAGTTTGTTTGAAACAACTGGCAGAAGTTTGTTCAACGCAACTGGCAGAAGTTTGTTCGAAGCAACTGGCACAAGTTTGTTTGATGCAACTGGCACAAGTTTGTTTGATGCAACTGGCACAAGTTTGTTTGACGCAATTGGCACAAGTTTGTTCGTCGCAACTGGCCCAAGTTTGTTTGACGCAACTGCCACAAGTTTGTTAGACGCAACTGGCACAAGTTTGTTCGACGTAACTGGCATAAGTTTTTTCAA
The DNA here is from genome assembly GCA_039081455.1 of Macrobrachium rosenbergii. Taxonomy (NCBI): domain Eukaryota; kingdom Metazoa; phylum Arthropoda; class Malacostraca; order Decapoda; family Palaemonidae; genus Macrobrachium; species Macrobrachium rosenbergii. Next base: position 279,469 of record JANJGK010000180.1, on the reverse strand, counting down.
CTCATTTGGCACAAGTTTGTTTGACGCAACTGGCACAAGTTTGTTTGACGCAACTGGCACAAGTTTTTTTTACGCAACTGGCATAAGTTTTCTCGACGCAACTGGCACAAGTTTGTTCGCCGTAACTGGCACAAGTTTGTTCTATGCAACTGGCACAAGTTTATTTGACGCAACTGGCACAAGTTTTCTCGACGCAACTGGCACAAGTTTGTTCGCCGTAACTAGCACAAGTTTGTTCTACGCCACTGGCACAAGTTTCTTCGACGCAACTGGCTCAAGTTTGTTTGACGCAACTTGCACAAGTTTGTTTGACGCAACTGGCACAAGTTTGTTTGAGGCAAATGGCACAAGTTTGTTCTACGCAACTGGCAGAAGTTTGTTCTATGCAACTTGCACTAGTTTGTTCTACGCAACTGGCATAAGTTTGTTTGACGCAACTGGCACAAGTTTGTTCTACGCAACTGGCACAAGTTTGTTGGACGCAACTGGCACAAGTTTGTTCTACGCAACTGGCACAAGTTTGTTGGACGCAACTGGCACAAGTTTGTTTGACGCAACTGGCACAAGTTTGTTCTACACAACTGGGACAAGTTTGTTCTACGCAACTGGCACAAGTTTGTTCTACGCAACTCTTACAAGTTTGTTGTACACAACTGGCACAAGTTTGTTTGACACAACTAGCAAAAGTTTGTTCTACGCAAATGGCAAAAGTTTGTTCTATGCTTCTGGCACAAGTTTGTCCTATGCAACTGGCACAAGTTTGTACTACGCAACTGGCTCAAATTTGTTTGACGCAACTGGCACATGTTTGTTCTACCCAACTGGCACAAGTTTGTTCGATGTAACTGGCACAAGTTTGTTCTACGCAACTGGCACAAGTTTGATTGACACAACTGGCATAAGTTTGTTCTAAGCAACTGGCACAAGTTTGTTCGACGGAAGTGGCGCAAGTTTGTTCGACGCAACTGGAACAAGTTTGTTCGACGCAACTGGCACAAGTTTGTTCGACGCATCTGGCACAAGTTTGTTCGACGCAACTGGTACAAGTTTGTTTCACATAACTGGCACAAGTTTGTTCGACCCAACTGGCACAAGTTTGTTTGACACAACTAGCACAAGTTTGTTCGACGCAACTGGCGCTAGTTTGTTCGACGCAACTGGCGAAAGTTTGTTTGACGCAACAAGCACAAGTTTGTTTGACGCAACGGGCACAAATTTGTTTGACGCAACTGGCACAAGTTTGTTTGACGCAACTGGCACAAGTTTGTTCGACTCAACTGGCACAACTTTGTTTGACACAACTGGCACAAGTTTGTTTGACACAACTGGCACAAGTTTGTTTGACGCAATTGGCACAAGTTTGTTCTACGCAACTGGCACAAGTTTGTTCTATGCAACTGGCACTAGTTTGTTTTACGCAACTGGCAAAAGTTTGTTTGACGCAACTGGCACAAGTTTGTTCGACGCAACTGGCACAAGTTTGTCTGACGCAACTGGCACAAGGTTGTTCTATGCAACTGGCACAAGTTTGTTAGACGCAACTGGCACAAGTTTGTTTGACGCAACTGGCACATGTTTGTTTGACACAACTGGCACAAGTTTGTTCTAAGCAACTGGCACAACTTTGTTCGATGGAACTGGCGCAAGTTTGTTCGACGCAACTGACACAAGTTTGTTCGACGCAACTGGTACAAGTTTGTTCGACGTAACTGGCACAAGTTTGTTCGACCTAACTGGCACAAGTTTGTTTGACACAACTGGCACAAGTTTGTTCGACGCAAGTGACACAAGTTTGTTTGACGCAAATGGCAAAAGTTTGTTTGACGCAACTGGCACAAGGTTGTTCTACGCAACATGCACAAGTTTGTTCTACGCAACTGGCACAAGTTTGTTTGACGCAACTGGCACAAGTTTGTTCTATGCAACTGGCTCTAATATGTTCGATGCAACTGGCACAAGTTTGTTCGACGCAATTGGCCCAAGTTTGTTTGACGCAACTGGCATAAGTTTGTTAGACGCAACTGGCCCAAGTTTGTTCGACGCAACTGGCACAAGTTTTTTCGACTCAATTGGTACAAGTTTGTTTGACGCAACTGGCACAAGTTTGTTTTGACGTAACTGGCACAAGTTTGTTTGACGCAACTGGCACCAGTTTATAGCAACTGGCACAAGTTTATTTGACGCAACTGGCACAAGTTTTCTCGACGCAAGTGGCACAAGTTTTTTCGCCGTAACTGGCACAAGTTTATTTGACGCAACTGGCACAAGTTTGTTCGACACAACTGGCACAAGTTTTGTTTGACACAACTGGCACAAGTTTCTTCGACGCAACTGGCACTAGTTTGTTCGACGCAACTGGCACAAGTTTGTTCTACGCAACTGGCACAAGTTTGTTCTATGCAACTGGCACTAGTTTGTTCTACGCAACTGGCATAAGTTTGTTTGACGCAACTGGCACAAGTTTGTTCTATGCAACTGGCACAAGTTTGTTCAACGCAACTGCCACAAGGTTGTTCTACGTAACTGGCACAAGTTTGTAAGACGCAACTGGCACATGTTTGCTTGACGCAACAGGCACAAGTTTGTTCTACGCAACTGGCACAAGTTTGTTCGACGCAACTGGCACAAGTTTGTTTGACGCAACGGGCCCAAGTTTTTTTGACGCAACTGGCACAAGTTTGTTAGACGCAACTGGCACAAGTTTGTTTGACGCAACTTGTACAAGTTTGTTTGATGCAACTGGCACAAGTTTATTTGACGCAACTGGCACAAGTTTGTTTGACGCAACTGGCACAAGTTTGTTCGACGCAGTTGGCACAAGTTTGTTCTACCCAACTGGCACAAGTTTGTTTGACGCAACTGGCACAAGTTTGTTTGACGCAACTGGCACAAGGTTGTTCTACGCAACTGGCACAAATTTGTTCTATGCAAAAGGCACAAGTTTGTTTGACGCAACTGGCACAAGTTTGTTCTACGCAACTGGCACAAGTTTGTTCTACGCAACTGGCACAAGTTTGTTGTACACAACTGGCACAAGTTTGTTCAACGCAACTGGCACAAGTTTGTTTGACGCAACTGGCACAAGTTTGTTCTATGCAACTGGCTCTAATATGTTCGATGCAACTGGCACAAGTTTGTTCGACGCAATTGGCCCAAGTTTGTTTGACGCAACTGGCATAAGTTTGTTAGACGCAACTGGCCCAAGTTTGTTCGACGCAACTGGCACAAGTTTTTTCGACTCAATTGGTACAAGTTTGTTTGACGCAACTGGCACAAGTTTGTTTGACGTAACTGGCACAAGTTTGTTTGACGCAACTGGCACCAGTTTATAGCAACTGGCACAAGTTTATTTGACGCAACTGGCACAAGTTTTCTCGACGCAAGTGGCACAAGTTTTTTCGCCGTAACTGGCACAAGTTTATTTGACGCAACTGGCACAAGTTTGTTCGACGCAACTGGCACAAGTTTTGTTTGACACAACTGGCACAAGTTTCTTCGACGCAACTGGCACTAGTTTGTTCGACGCAACTGGCACAAGTTTGTTCTACGCAACTGGCACAAGTTTGTTCTATGCAACTGGCACTAGTTTGTTCTACGCAACTGGCATAAGTTTGTTTGACGCAACTGGCACAAGTTTGTTCTATGCAACTGGCACAAGTTTGTTCAACGCAACTGCCACAAGGTTGTTCTACGTAACTGGCACAAGTTTGTAAGACGCAACTGGCACATGTTTGCTTGACGCAACAGGCACAAGTTTGTTCTACGCAACTGGCACAAGTTTGTTCGACACAACTGGTACAAGTTTGTTTGACGCAACGGGCCCAAGTTTTTTTGACGCAACTGGCACAAGTTTGTTAGACGCAACTGGCACAAGTTTGTTTGACGCAACTTGTACAAGTTTGTTTGATGCAACTGGCACAAGTTTATTTGACGCAACTGGCACAAGTTTGTTTGACGCAACTGGCACAAGTTTGTTCGACGCAGTTGGCACAAGTTTGTTCTACCCAACTGGCACAAGTTTGTTTGACGCAACTGGCACAAGTTTGTTTGACGCAACTGGCACAAGGTTGTTCTACGCAACTGGCACAAATTTGTTCTATGCAAAAGGCACAAGTTTGTTTGACGCAACTGGCACAAGTTTGTTCTACGCAACTGGCACAAGTTTGTTCTACGCAACTGGCACAAGTTTGTTGTACACAACTGGCACAAGTTTGTTCGACGCAACTGGCACAAGTTTGTTTGACGCAACTGGCACAAGTTTGTTCTATGCAACTGGCTCTAATATGTTCGATGCAACTGGCACAAGTTTGTTCGACGCAATTGGCCCAAGTTTGTTTGACGCAACTGGCATAAGTTTGTTAGACGCAACTGGCCCAAGTTTGTTCGACGCAACTGGCACAAGTTTTTTCGACTCAATTGGTACAAGTTTGTTTGACGCAACTGGCACAAGTTTGTTTGACGTAACTGGCACAAGTTTGTTTGACGCAACTGGCACCAGTTTATAGCAACTGGCACAAGTTTATTTGACGCAACTGGCACAAGTTTTCTCGACGCAAGTGGCACAAGTTTTTTCGCCGTAACTGGCACAAGTTTATTTGACGCAACTGGCACAAGTTTGTTCGACGCAACTGGCACAAGTTTTGTTTGACACAACTGGCACAAGTTTCTTCGACGCAACTGGCACTAGTTTGTTCGACGCAACTGGCACAAGTTTGTTCTACGCAACTGGCACAAGTTTGTTCTATGCAACTGGCACTAGTTTGTTCTACGCAACTGGCATAAGTTTGTTTGACGCAACTGGCACAAGTTTGTTCTATGCAACTGGCACAAGTTTGTTCAACGCAACTGCCACAAGGTTGTTCTACGTAACTGGCACAAGTTTGTAAGACGCAACTGGCACATGTTTGCTTGACGCAACAGGCACAAGTTTGTTCTACGCAACTGGCACAAGTTTGTTCGACGCAACTGGCACAAGTTTGTTTGACGCAACGGGCCCAAGTTTTTTTGACGCAACTGGCACAAGTTTGTTAGACGCAACTGGCACAAGTTTGTTTGACGCAACTTCTACAAGTTTGTTTGATGCAACTGGCACAAGTTTATTTGACGCAACTGGCACAAGTTTGTTTGACGCAACTGGCACAAGTTTGTTCGACGCAGTTGGCACAAGTTTGTTCGACGCAACTGGCACAAGTTTTTTTGACGCAACTGGCACAAGTTTGTTCTACGCAACTGGCACAAGTTTGTTCTACGCAACTGGCACTAGTTTGTTCTATGCAACTGGCATAAGTTTGTTCGACCCAACTGACACATGTTTGTTCTGCGCAACTGGCACAAGTTTGTTCGACGCAACTGACACAAGTTTGTTCGACGCAACTGGTACAAGTTTGTTGGACGTAACTGACACAAGTTTGTTCGAACCAACTGGCACAAATTTGTTTGACACAACTGGCACAAGTTTGTTCGACGCAACCTGCACAAGTTTGTATGATGCAACTGGCACAAGTTTGCTTGACGCAACGCGAACAAGGATGTTCTACGCAACTGGCACAAGTTTGTTCTACGCAACTGGCACAAGTTTGTTTGACGCAACTGGCACAAGTTTGTTCTACGCAACTGGCACAAGTTTGTTCGATGCAACTGGCACAAGTTTGTTCGACGCAACTGGCCCAAGTTTGTTTGACGCAACTGGCACAAATTTGTTCGACGCAAATGGCACAAGTTTTTTCGACTCAATTGGCACAAGTTTGTTTGACGCAACTGGCACAAGTTTGTTTGACGCAACTGGCACAAGTTTGTTTGACGCAACTGGCACAAGTTTGTTTGATGCAACTGGCACAAGTTTTTTTATGCAACTGGCAGAAGTTTGTTTGACGCAACTGGCACAAGGTTGTTCGACGCAACTGGCACAAGTTTGTTTGACGCAACTGGCACAAGTTTGTTTAACGCAACTGGCACAAGTTTATTCGACCCAACTGGCTAAAGTTTGTTTGACGCAACTGGCACAAGTTTTTTTGACGCAACTGGCACAAGTTTGTTTGACGCAATTGGGACAAGGTTGTTTGATGCAACTGGCACAAGATTTTTCTACTCAACTGGCACAAGTTTGTTTTATGCAACTGACACAAGTTTGTTTGACACAGATGGCACAAGTTTCTTTGACGAAACTGGCACAAGTTTGTTCGACGCAACTGGCCCAAGTTTGTTTGACGCAACTGGCACAAGTTTGTTTGACAAAACTGGCACAAGTTTGTTCTACACAACTGGCACAAGTTTGTTCGACGAGACTGGCACAAGTTTGTTCGACGCAACTGGCACAAGTTTGTTCTACGCAACTGGTAAAAATTTGTTCTACGCAACTGGCACAAATTTGGTCTACGCAACTGGCACAAGTTTGTTCTATGCAACTGGCATAAATTTGTTTGACGCAACTGGCACAAGTCTGTTTGACTTAAATGGCACAAGTTTGTTCTGCGCAACTGCCACAAGTTTGTTCCACGCAACTGGCACAAGTTTGTTCGATGCAACTGGCACAAGTTTGTTCTACGCAACTGGCTCAAGTTTGTTTTACGCAACTAGCACAAGTTTGTTTGACACAACTGGCACATGTTTGTCCTACACATCTAGCACAAGTTTGTTCTACGCAACTGGCCCAAGTTTGTTTGACACAACTCGCACAAGTCTGTTTTACGCAACTGGCATAAGTTTGTTCTAAGCAACTGGCAAAAGTTTGTTTGACACAACTGGTACAAGTTTGCTCTACACAACTGGCACAAGTTTGTTCTGCGCAATTGGCTCAAGTTTTTTCTACGCAACTGGCACAAGTTTGTTTGACGCAACTGGCACAAGTTTGTTTGACCCAACTGGCACAAGTTTGTTCTACGCAACTGGCCCAAGTTTGTTTGACGCAACTGGCAGAAGTTTGTTCTACGCAACTGGCACAAGTTTGTTTTACGCCAGTGGCATAGGTTTGTTCTACGCAACTGGCACAAGTTTGTTCTATGCAACTGGCACAAGTTTGTTCGACGCAACTGGCACAAGTTTGTTCTACGCAACTGGCAAAAGTTTGTTCTGCGCAGGTGGCACAAGTTTGTTCGACGCAAGTGGCACAAGTTTGTTCTATGCAACTGGCACAAGTTTGTTCTATGCAACTGGCACAAGTTTGTTCTACGCAACTGGCACAAGTTTGTTCGATGCAACTGGCACAAGTTTGTTTGACGCAACTGGCACAAGTTTGTTCAACGCAACTGGCACAAGTTTGTTCGACGCAACTGGCACAAGTTTGTTCTATGCAACTGGCACAAGTTTGTTCTATGCAACTGGCACAAGTTTGTTCGACGCAACTGGCACAAGTTTGTTCTATGCAACTGGCACAAGTTTGTTCTATGCAACTGGCACAAGTTTGTTCTACGCAACTGGCAGAAGTTTGTTCTATGCAACTGGCACAAGTTTGTTCTACGCAACTGGCACAAGTTTGTTCGACGCAACTGGCACAAGTTTGTTTAACGCAACTAGCACAAGTTTATTCGACCCAACTGGCACAAGTTTGTTTGACACAACTGGCACAAGTTTTTTTGACGCAACGTGCACAAGTTTGTTTCACGCAACTGGCACAAGGTTGTTTGACGCAACTGGCACAAGGTTGTTCTATGCAACTGGCACAAGTTTGTTCTACGCAACTGGCACAAGTTTGTTTGACGCAACTGGCATAAGTTTGTTCTACGCAACTGGCACAAGTTTCGTTGATGCAACTGGCACAAGTTTGTTCGACGCAACTGGCCCTAGTTTGTTTGACGCAACTGGCACAAGTTTGTTTGACACAACTGGCACAAGTTTGTTCTACGCAACTGGCACAAGTTTGTTCGACGAAACTGGCACAAGTTTCTTCAACGCAACTGGCACTAGTTTGTTCGACGCAACTGGTACAAGTTTGTTCTACGCAACTGGCACAAGTTTGTTCTACACAACTGGCACAAGTTTGTTCTATGGAACTGGCACAAGTTTGTTCTACGCAACTGGCACAAGTTTGTCTGACACAACTTGCACAAGTTTGTTCTACATAACTGGCACAAGTTTGTTTGACACAACTGGCACATGTTTGTCCTACGCATCTGGCACAAGTTTGTTCTACGCAACTGGCACAAGTTTGGTGTACACAACTGGCACAAGTTTGGTCTATGCAACTGGCATAAGTTTGATCTACGCAACTGGCACAAGTTTGTTTGACACAACTGGCACAAGTTTGCTCTACACAACTGGCACAAGTTTGTTCTACGCAACTGGCACAAGTTTGTTTAACGCAACTGCCACAAGTTTGTTCTACGCAACTGGCCCAAGTTTGTTTGACGCAACTGGCAGAATTTTGTTTGACGCAAATGGCACAATGTTGTTCCACGTAACGGGCACAAGTTTGTTCTACACAACTGGCACAAGTTTGTTTGACACAACTGACACAAGTTTGTTCTATGCAACTGGCACAAGTTTGTTCTGCGCAGGTGGCACAAGTTTGTTCGACGCAAGTGGCACAAGTTTGTTCGATGCAACTGGCACAAGTTTGTTTGACGCAACTGGCACAAGTTTGTTCGACGCAGCTGTCACAAGTTTGTTCGACGCAACTGGCACAAGTTTGTTTAACGCAACTGGCACAAGTTTATTCGACCCAACTGGCACAAGTTTGTTTGACACAACTGGCACAAGTTTTTTTGACGCAACGTGCACAAGTTTGTTTGACGCAACTGGCACAAGGCTGTTTGACGCAACTGGCACAAGGTTGTTCTTCAAAACTGGCACAAGTTTGTTCTATGCTACTGGCACAAGTTTGTTCTACGCAACTGGCACAAGTTTGTTCTACGCAACTGGCACAAGTTTGTTCGATGCAACTGGCACAAGTTTGTTCTACGCAACTGGCACAAGTTTGTTCTACGCAACTGGCACAAGTTTGTTTGACACAACTGGCACAAGTTTGTTCTACGCAACTGGCACAAGTTTGTTCGACGAAACTGGCACAAGTTTGTTCGGCGCAACTGGCACAAGTTTGTTTGACGCAACTGGCACAAGTTTGTTCTGCGCAGGTGGCACAAGTTTGTTCGACGCAAGTGGCACAAGTTTGTTCGATGCAACTGGCACAAGTTTGTTTGACGCAACTGGCACAAGTTTGTTCGACGCAGCTGTCACAAGTTTGTTCGACGCAACTGGCACAAGTTTGTTTAACGCAACTGGCACAAGTTTATTCGACCCAACTGGCACAAGTTTGTTTGACACAACTGGCACAAGTTTTTTTGACGCAACGTGCACAAGTTTGTTTGACGCAACTGGCACAAGGCTGTTTGACGCAACTGGCACAAGGTTGTTCTTCAAAACTGGCACAAGTTTGTTCTATGCTACTGGCACAAGTTTGTTCTACGCAACTGGCACAAGTTTGTTCTACGCAACTGGCACAAGTTTGTTCGATGCAACTGGCACAAGTTTGTTCTACGCAACTGGCACAAGTTTGTTCTACGCAACTGGCACAAGTTTGTTTGACACAACTGGCACAAGTTTGTTCTACGCAACTGGCACAAGTTTGTTCGACGAAACTGGCACAAGTTTGTTCGGCGCAACTGGCACAAGTTTGTTTGACGCAACTGGCACAAGTTTTTTCTACGCAACTGGCACAAGTTTGTTCTACGCAACTGGCACAAGTTTGTTCTAAGGAACTGGCACAAGTTTGTTCTACACAACTGGCACAAGTTTGTCTGACACAACTGGCACAAGTTTGTTCTACGTAACTGGCACAAGAATGTTCTATGCAACTGGCACAAGTTTGTTCGATGCAACTGGCAAAAGTTTGTTTTATGCAACTGGCACAAGTTTGTTTGACACAACTGGAACAAGATTGTTCTACGCAACTGGCACAAGTTTGTTCGACGCAATTGGCACAAGTTTGTCCGACGCAACTGGCACAAGTGTGTTCGACGCAACTGGCACAAGTTTGTTAGATGCAACTGGCACAAGTTTGTTCTACGCAACTGGCACAAGTTTGTTTTATGCAACTGGCATAAATTTGTTTGACGCAACTGGCACAAGTTTGTTTGACGCAACTGGCACAAGGTTGTTTGACGCAACTGGCACAAGGTTGCTCTACACATCTGGCACAAGTTTGTTCTATGCAACTGGCACAAGTTTGTTTGACGCAACTGGCTCAAGTTTGTTCTACACAACTGGTACAAGTTTGTTCGACGCAACTGGCACAAGTTTGTTCGACGCAACTGGCACAAGTTTGTTCGAGACAACTGGCACAAGTTTGTTCTACGCAACTGGCACAAGTTTGTTCTACGCAACTGGCACAAGTTTGTTTGACGTAACTGGCACAAGTTTGTTCATCGCAACTGGGACAAGTTTGTTCTACGCAACTGGCCCAAGTTTGTTCTACGCAACTGGCACGAGTTTGTTCTACGCAACTGGCACAAGTTTGTTCTATGGAACTGGCAAAAGTTTGTTCTACGCAACTGGCCCATGTTTGTTCTTCGCAACTGGCACGAGTTTGTTCTATGCAACTGGCACAAGTTTGTTCGACGTAACTGGCACAAGTTTGTTCTACGCAACTAGCACAAATTTGTTCTACGCAACTGGCACAAGTTTGTTCTACGCAACTGGCACAAGTTTGTTCTACGCAACTGGCACAAGTTTGTTCTACGCAACTGGCACAAGTTTGTTCTACGCAACTGGCACAAGTTTGTTTGACGCAACTGGCCCAAGTTTGTTTGACGCAACTGGCAAAAGTTTGTTTGAAACAACTGGCACAAGTTTGTTCTACGCAACTGTCACAAGTTTGTCCAACGCACCTGGCACAAGTTTGTTCGATGCAACTGGCACAAGTTTGTTCGACGCAACTGGCACAAGTTTGTTCTACTCAACTGGAAAATGTTTGTTCTACAGAACTGGCATAAGTTTGTTCTACGCAACTGTCTCAAGTTTGTTCTATGCAACTGGCACAAGTTTGTTTGACGCAACTGGCACAAGTTTGTTTGACGCAACTGGCACAAGTTTGTTCTATGCAACTGGCCCAAGTTTGTTTGACGCAACTAGCACAAGGTTGTTCTACGCAACTGGCACAAGTTTGTTCTACATAACTGGCACAAGTTTGTTCTACGCAACTGGCACAAGTTTGTTCTACGCAACTGGCACAAGTTTGTTCTACGCAACTGGCACTAGTTTGTTTAACGCAACTGGCACAAGTTTCTTAGACGCAACTGGCATAAGTTTGTTCGACGCAACTGGCACAAGTTTGTTCGATGCAACTGGCACAAGTTTGTTTGACACAAATGGCAAAAGTTTATTCTACGTAACTGGCACAAGTTTGTTTGACGCAACTCGCACAAGTTTGTTCGATGGAACTGGCACAAGTTTGTTCGACGCAACTCGCACAAGTTTGTTCTATGCAACTGGCACAAGTTTGTTCGACGCAACTCGCACAAGTTTGTTCTATGCAACTGGCCCATGTTTGTTCTACGCAACTGGCACAAGTTTGTTCTATGCAACTGGCAGAAGTTTGTTTGACGCAACTCGCACAAGTTTGTTCTATGCAACTGGCACAAGTTTGTTCTACGCAACTGGCACAAGTTTGTTCAACGCAACTGTCACAAGTCTGTTCGACGCAACTGGCACAAGTTTGTTCTACGCAACTGGCTCAACTTTGTTCTACGCAACTGGCACAAGTTTGTTTGACGCAACTGGAACAAGTTTGTTTGACGCAACTGGCACAATTTTGTTCTATGCAACTGGCCCAAGTTTGTTTGAAGCAACTAGCACAAGTTTGTTCTACACAACTGGCACAAGTTTGTTCTACGTAACTGGCACAAGTTTGTTCTACGCAACTGACACAAGTTTGTTCTACGCAACCGGCACAAGTTTGTTTGACACAAGTGGCACAAGTTTCTTCTACGCAACTGGCAAAAGTTTGTTCTACGCAACTCGCACAAGTTTGTTCGACGCAAGTGGCACAAGTTTATTCGACGCAACTGGCACAAGTTTGTTTGACACAACTGGTACAGTTTGTTCTACGCAACTGGCACAAGTTTGTTCGATGCAACTGGCACAAGTTTGTTTGACGCAACTGACACAAGCTTGTTCGACACAACTGGCACAAGTTTGTTCGATGCAAATGGCACAACTTTGTTCGACGCAACTGGCACAAGTTTGTTTAACGCAACTGGCACAAGTTTATTCGACCCAACTGGCAAAAGTTTGTTTGATGCAACTGGCACAAGTTTTTTTGACACATCTGGCACAAGTTTGTTTGACTTAACTGGCACAAGGTTGTTTGACGCAACTGGCACAAGGTTGTTCTACACAAATGGCACAAGTTTGTTCTATGCAACTGACACAAGTTTGTTTGACGCAACTGGCACAAGTTTGTTCTACGTAACTGGCACAAGTTTCTTTGACGAAACTGGCACAAGTTTGTTCGACGCAACTGGCCCAAGTTTGTTTGACGCAACTGGCACAAGTTTGTTTGACAAAACTGGCACAAGTTTGTTCTACACAACTGGCACAAGTTTGTTTGACGCAACTGGCACAAGTTTGTTTGACGCAACTGGCACAAGTTTGTTCTACGCAACTGGCAAAAGTTTGTTCTATGCAACTGGCATAAGTTTGTTTGATGCAACTGGCACAAGTTTGTTCTACGCAACTGGTAAAAGTTTGTTCGACGCAACTGGCACAAGTTTGTTCGACGCAACTGGTACAAGTTTGTTGGACGCAACTCGCACAAGTTAGTTCGAACAAACTGGCACAAGTTTGTTTGACACAACTGGCACAATTTTGTTCGACGCAACTGGCACAAGTTTGTTTGACGCAACTGGCACAAGTTTGTTTGACGCAACTGGCACAAGGTTGTTCTACGCAACTGGCACAAGTTTGTTCGATGCAAATGGCACAAGTTTGTTTAACACAACTGGCACAAGTTTGTTTGACGCAACTGGCACAAGTTTGTTTGACGCAACTGGTACAAGTTTGTTCGACGCAACTGGCGCAAGTTTGTTCGATGCAACTGGCACAAGTTTGTTGGACGCAACTGGCACAAGTTTGTTCGATGCAACTGGCTCAAGTTTGTTTAACGCAACTGGCACAAGTTTGTTAGACGCAACTGGCATAAGTTTGTTCGACGTAACAGGCACAAGTTTTTTCGACTCAATTGGCACAAGTTTGTTTGACGCAACTGGCACAAGTTTCTTTGATGCAAGAGGCACAAGTTTGTGTGACGCAACTGGAACAAGTTTGTTTGACACAAATGGCAAAAGTTTATTCTACGTAACTGGCACAAGTTTGTTTGACGCAACTGGCACAAGTTTGTTCGATGAAACTGGCACAAGTTTGTTCGATGCAACTCGCACAAGTTTGTTCTATGCAACTGGCACAAGTTTGTTTGACGCAACTCGCACAAGTTTGTTCTATGCAACTGACCCATGTTTGTTCTACGCAACTGGCACAAGTTTGTTCTATGCAACTGGCAGAAGTTTGTTTGACGCAACTCGCACAAGTTTGTTCTATGCAACTGGCACAAGTTTGTTCTACGCAACGGGCACAAGATTGTTTGACGCAACTGGCACAAGTTTGTTCTACGCAACTGGCAAAAGTTTGTTCTATGCAACTGGCACTAGTTTGTTCTATGCAACTGGCATAAGTTTGTTTGATGCAACTGGCACAAGTTTGTTCTACGCAACTGGTAAAAGTTTGTTCGACGCAACTGGCACAAGTTTGTTCGACGCAACTGGTACAAGTTTGTTGGACGCAACTCGCACAAGTTAGTTCGAACAAACTGGCACAAGTTTGTTTGACACAACTGGCACAATTTTGTTCGACGCAACTGGCACAAGTTTGTTTGACGCAACTGGCACAAGTTTGTTTGACGCAACTGGCACAAGGTTGTTCTACTCAACTGGCACAAGTTTGTTCGATGCAAATGGCTCAAGTTTGTTTAACACAACTGGCACAAGTTTGTTTGACGCAACTGGCACAAGTTTGTTTGACGCAACTGGTAAAAGTTTGTTCGACGCAACTGGCGCAAGTTTGTTCGATGCAACTGGCACAAGTTTGTTCGACGCAACTGGCGCAAGTTTGTTCGATGCAACTGGCACAAGTTTGTTTAACGCAACTGGCACAAGTTTGTTAGACGCAACTGGCATAAGTTTGTTCGACGTAACAGGCACAAGTTTTTTCGACTCAATTGGCACAAGTTTGTTTGACGCAACTGGCACAAGTTTCTTTGATGCAAGAGGCACAAGTTTGTATGACGCAACTGGAACAAGTTTGTTTGACACAAATGGCAAAAGTTTATTCTACGTAACTGGCACAAGTTTGTTTGACGCAACTGGCACAAGTTTTTTCGATGGAACTGGCACAAGTTTGTTCGACGCAACTCGCACAAGTTTGTTCTATGCAACTGGCACAAGTTTGTTCGACGCAACTCGCACAAGTTTGTTCTATGCAACTGGCCCATGTTTGTTCTACGCAACTGGCACAAGTTTGTTCTATGCAACTGGCAGAAGTTTGTTTGACGCAACTCGCACAAGTTTGTTCTATGCAACTGGCACAAGTTTGTTCTACGCAAGGGGCACAAGTTTGTTCAACGCAACTGTCACAAGTCTGTTCGACGCAACTGGCACAAGTTTGTTCTACGCAACTGGCTCAAGTTTGTTTTACGCAACTGGCACAAGTTTGTTTGACGCAACTGGAACAAGTTTGTTTGACGCAACTGGCACAAGTTTGTTCGACGCAACTGGCACAAGTTTGTTTGACGCAACTGGCACAATTTTGTTCTATGCAACTGGCCCAAGTTTGTTTGAAGCAACTAGCACAAGTTTGTTCTACACAACTGGCACAAGTTTGTTCTACGTAACTGGCACAAGTTTGTTCTACGCAACTGACACAAGTTTGTTCTACGCAACCGGCACAAGTTTGTTTGACACAAGTGGCACAAGTTTGTTCTACGCAGCTGGCAAAAGTTTGTTCTACGCAACTGGCACAAGTTTGTTCGACGCAAGTGGCACAAGTTTGTTCGACGCAACTGGCACAAGTTTGTTTGACACAACTGGCACAGTTTGTTCTACGCAACTGGCACAAGTTTGTTCGATGCAACTGGCACAATTTCGTTTGACGCAACTGGCACAAGCTTGTTCGACACAACTGGCACAAGTTTGTTCGATGCAAATGGCACAAGTTTGTTTGACGCAACTGGCACAAGTTTGTTTAACGCAACTGGCACAAGTTTATTTGACACATCTGGCACAAGTTTGTATGACTTAAGTGGCACAAGGTTGTTTGACGCAACTGGCACAAGGTTATTCTACACAAATGGCACAAGTTTGTTCTATGCAACTGACACAACTTTGTTTGACGCAACTGGCACAAGTTTGTTCTACGTAACTGGCACAAGTTTCTTTGACGAAACTGGCACAAGTTTGTTCGACGCAACTGGCCCAAGTTTGTTTGATGCAACTGGCACAAGTTTGTTTGACGCAACTGGCACAAGTTTGTTCTACACAACTTGCACAAGTTTGTTTGACGCAACTGGCACAAGTTTGTACGACGCAACTGGCACAAGTTTGTTTTACGCAACTGGCACAAGTTTGTTCGACGCAACTGGCACAAGTTTGTTTGACGCAACTGGCACAAGTTTGTTCGACGCAACTGGCACAAGTTTGTTTGACGCAACTGGCACAAGTTTGTTTGACGCAACTGGCACAAGTTTGTTCGACGCAACTGGCACAAGTTTGTTTGACGCAACTGGCACAAGTTTGTTCGACGCAACTGGCACAAGTTTGTTTGACGCAACTGGCACAAGTTTGTTTGACGCAACTGGCACAAGTTTGTTCGACGCAACTGGCACAAGTTTGTTTGACGCAACTGGCACAAGTTTGTACGACGCAACTGGCACAAGTTTGTTTTACGCAACTGGCACAAGTTTGTTTGACGCAACTGGCACAAGTTTGTTTGACGCAACTGGCACAAGTTTGTTCGACGCAACTGGCACAAGTTTGTTTGACGCAACTGGCACAAGTTTGTTCGACGCAACTGGCACAAGTTTGTTTTACGCAACTGGCACAAGTTTGTTCTACGCAACTGGCAAAAGTTTGTTCTATGCAACTGGCACTAGTTTGTTCTATGCAACTGGCATAAGTTTGTTTGATGCAACTGGCACAAGTTTGTTCTACACAACTGGTAAAAGTTTGTTCGACGCAACTGGCACAAGTTTGTTCGACGCAACTGGTACAAGTTTGTTGGACGCAACTGGCACAAGTTAGTTCGAACAAACTGGCACAAGTTTGTTTGACACAACTGGCACAATTTTGTTCGACGCAACTGGCACAAGTTTGTTTGACGCAACTGGCACAAGTTTGTTTGACGCAACTGGCACAAGGTTGTTCTACGCAACTGGCACAAGTTTGTTCGATGCAAATGGCACAAGTTTGTTTAACACAACTGGCACAAGTTTGTTTGACGCAACTGGCAGAAGTTTGTTTGACGCAACTGGCAGAAGTTTGTTTGTCGCAACTGGTACAAGTTTGTTGGACGCAACTGGCACAAGTTTGTTGGACGCAACTGGCACAAGTTTGTTCGATGCAACTGCCTCAAGTTTGTTTAACGCAACTGGCACAAGTTTGTTAGACGCAACTGGCATAAGTTTGTTCGACGTAACAGGCACAAGTTTTTTCGACTCAATTGGCACAAGTTTGTTTGACGCAACTGGCACAAGTTTGTTTGACGCAACTGGCACAAGTTTTTTTTGACGCAACTGGCACAAGTTTGTTTAACGTAACTGGCACAAGTTTGTTCGACCCAACTGGCACAAGTTTGTTCGACGCAACTGGCACAAGTTTGTTCAACGCAACTGGCACAAGTTTGTTCGACGCAACTGGCACAAGTTTGTTCGACACAACTGGCACAAGTTTGTTTGACGCAACTGGCACAAGTTTGTTCTACGCAACTGGCCCAAGTTTGTTCTATGCAACTGGTACTAGTTTGTTCTATGCAACTGGCATAAGTTTGTTTGATGCAACTGGCACAAGTTTGTTCTACGCAACTGGTACAAGTTTGTTCGACGCAACTGGCACAAGTTTGTTCGACGCAACTGGTACAAGTTTGTTGGACGCAACTGGCACAAGTTAGTTCGAACAAACTGGCACAAGTTTGTTTGACACAACTGGCACAATTTTGTTCGACGCAACTGGCCCAAGTTTGTTTGACGCAACTGGCACAAGTTTGTTTGACGAAACTGGCACAAGGTTGTTCTACGCAACTGGCACAAGTTTGTTCTACGCAACTGACACAAGTTTGTTTGACACAACTGGCAGAAGTTTGTTCAACGCAACTGGCACAAGTTTGTTTAACGCAACTGGCGCAAGTTTCTTCGACGCAACTGGCACAAGTTTCTTCGACGCAACTGGCACAAGTTTGTTCGATGCAAATGGCACAAGTTTGTTTAACACAACTGGCACAAGTTTGTTCGACCCAACTGGCACAAGTTTGTTTGACGCAACTGGCACAAGTTTGTTTGATGCAACTGGCACAAGTTTGTTTGACACAACTGGCACAAGTTTGTTTGACGCAATGGGCACAAGGATGTTCTACGCAACTGGCACATGTTTGTTCTACGCAACTGGCACAAGTTTGTTTGATGCAACTGGCACAAGTTTTTTTATGCAACTGGCAGAAGTTTGTTTGACACAACTGGCACAAGTTTGTTCGACGCAACTGGCACAAGTTTGTTTGACGCAACTGGCACAAGTTGGTTAGACGCAACTGGCACAAGTTTGTTCGAGGTAACTGGCACAAGTTTTTTCGACTCAATTGGCACAAGTTTGTTTGACGCAACTGGCACAAGTTTGTTTGACGCAACTGGCACAAGTTTGTTTGACGCAACTGGCACAAGTTTGTTTGACGCAACTGGCACAAGTTTATTTCACGCAACTAGCACAAGTTTTCTCGACGCAACTGGCACAAGTTTGTTCGCCGTAACTAGCACAAGTTTGTTCAACGCAACTGGCACGAGTTTGTTTGACGCAACTGGCACAAGTTTTTTTGACGCAACGGGCACAAGTTTTCACGACGCAACTGGCACAAGTTTGTTCGAAGCAACTGGCACAAGTTTGTTTGATACAACTGGCACAGGTTTGTTTGACGCAACTGGCACAAGTTTATAGCAACTGGCACAAGTTTATTTGATGCAAATGGCACAAGTTTTCTCGACGCAAGTCTCCCAAGTTTGTTCGCCGTAACTGGCTCAAGTTTGTTCGACGCAACTGGCACAAGTTTGTTCGACGCAACTGTCATAAGTTTGTTTGACGCAACTGGCACAAGTTTCTTCTACGCAACTGGCACAAGTTTGTTCGACTAAACTGGCACAAGTTTGTTTGACGCAATTGGCACAAGTTTGTTCTACTCAACTGGCACAAGTTTGTTCTATGCAACTGGCACTAGTTTGTTCTACGCAACTGGCAAAAGTTTGTTTGACGCAACTGGCACAAGTTTGTTCGACGCAACTGGCAAAAGTTTGTTCGACGCAACTGGCACAAGGTTGTTCTACGCAACTGGCACAAGTTTGTTCTACGCAACTGGCACAAGTTTGCTTGACGCAACTGGCACAAGTTTGTTCTACGCAACTGGCACAAGTTTGTTCGACTCAACTGGCACAAGTTTTTTTTACGCAAATGGCACAAGTTTGTTAGACGCAACTGGCACAATTTTCTTTGACACAACTTGTACAAGTTTGTTTGACGCAACTGGCACAAGTTTGTTTGACGCAACTGGCAAAAGTTTGTTTGACGCAACTGGCACAAGTTTGTTTGATGCAACTGGCACAAGTTTCTTCGGCGCAACTGGCACAAGTTTGTTCGACGCAACTGGCACAAGTTTGTTTGACGCAACTGGCACAAGTGTGTTTGATGCAACTGGCACAACGTTGTTCTATGCAACTGGCACAAGTTTGTTCTATGCAACTGGCACAGGTTTGTTCTACGCAACTGGCACAAGTTTTTTCTACGCAACTTGCACAAGTTTGTTGTACACAACTGGCACAAGTTTGTTTGACACAACTGGCACAAGTTTGTTCTACGCAAATGGCAAAAGTTTGTTCTACGCATCAGGCACAATTTTGTTCTATGGAACTGGCACAAATTTGTTTGACGCAATTGGCACATGTTTGTTCTACCCAACTGGCACAAGTTTGTTCGACGCAACTAGCACAAGTTTGTTTGACACAACTGGCACAAGTTTTTTCTAAGCAACTGGCACAAGTTTGTTCGATGGAATTGGTGCAAGTTTGTTTGACACAACTGGCACAAGTTTGTTCGACGCAACTGGCACAAGTTTGTTCGAAGCAACTGGTACAAGTTTGTTTAACGTAACTGGCACAAGTTTGTTCAACCCAACTGGCACAAGTTTGTTAGACACAACTGGCACAAGTTTGCTCGACGCAACTGGCACAAGCTTGTTTGACGCAACTGGCACAAGTTTGTTTGATGCAACTGGAATAAGGTTGTTCTACGCAGCATGCTGAAGTTTGTTCTACGCAACTGGCACAAGTTTGTTTGACGCAACTGGCACAAGTTTGTTCTATGCAACTGGCACTAGTTTGTTCGATGCAACTGGCACAAGTTTGTTCGACGCAATTGGCACAAGTTTGTTTGACGCAACTGGCACAAGTTTGTTCAACGCAACTGGCACAAGTTTTTTCAACTCAATTGGCACAAAGTTTGTTTGACGCAACTGGCATAAGTTTGTTTGATGCAACTGGCATAAGTTTGTTTGACGCAACTGGCACAAGTTTGTTTGACGCAACTGGCACAAGTTTATTTGACGCAACCGGCACAAATTTTCTCGACGCAACTGGCACAAGTTTGTTCGCCGTAACTGGCACAAGTTTGTTTGACGCAACTTGCACAAGTTTATTTGACGCAACTGGCACAAGTTTTCTCGACGCAAGTGGCACAAATTTGTTCGCCGTAACTGGCACAAGTTTGTTCGACGAAACTGGCACATGTTTGTTTGACCCAACTGGCACAAGTTTCTTCGACGAAACTGGCACAAGTTTGTTCGACACAACTGGCACAAGTTTGGTTGACGCAATTGGCATAAGTTTGTTCTACGCAACTGGCACAAGTTTGTTCTATGCAACTGGCACTAGTTTGTTTTACGCAACTGGCAAAAGTTTGTTTGACGCAACTGGCACAAGTTTGTTCTACGCAACTGGCACAAGTTTGTTCGACGCAACTGGCACAAGGTTGTTCTAAGCAACTGGCACAAGTTTGTTCTACGCAATTGGCACAAGTTTGTTTTACGCAACTGGCACAAAATTGTTCTACGCAACTGGCACAAGATTGTTTGACACAACTGACAGAAGTTTGTTCAACGCAACTGGCACAAGTTTGTTCGACGCAACTGGCGCAAGTTTGTTCGATGCAACTGGCACAAGTTTGTTCTATGCAACTGAATCAAGTTTGTTCTACGCAACTGGCACAAGTTTGTTTGACACATCTGGCACAAGTTTGTTCTACCCAACTGACACAAGTTTGTTTGACGCAACTGGCACAAGTTTGTTCTACGCAACTGACACAAGTTTGTTTGACACAACTGACAGAAGTTTGTTCAACGCAACTGGCACAAGTTTGTTCGACGCAACTGGCGCAAGTTTGTTCGATGCAACTGGCACAAGTTTGTTGGACGCAACTGGCACAAGTTTGTTCGATGCAACTGGCTCAAGTTTGTTTAACGCAACTGGCACAAGTTTGTTAGACGCAACTGGCATAAGTTTGTTCGACGTAACAGGCACAAGTTATTTCGACTCAATTGGCACAAGTTTGTTTGACGCAACTGGCACAACTTTCTTTGATGCAAGAGGCACAAGTTTGTGTGACGCAACTGGCACAAGTTTGTTTGACGCAACTGGCACAAGTTTTTTTTGACGCAACTGGCACAAGTTTGTTTAACGTAACTGGCACAAGTTTGTTCGACGCAACTGGCACAAGTTTGTTCGACGCAACTGGCACAAGTTTGTTTGATGCAACTGGCACAAGTTTGTTCGACGCAACTGGCACAAGTTTGTTCGACGCAACTGGCACAAGTTTGTTTGACGCAACTGGCACAAGTTTGTTCTACGCAACTGGCACAAGTTTGTTCTATGCAACTGGCACTAGTTTGTTCTATGCAACTGGCATAAGTTTGTTTGATGCAACTGGCACAAGTTTGTTTGACGCAACTGGTACAAGTTTGTTCGACGCAACTGGCACAAGTTTGTTAGACGCAACTGGCACAAGTTTGTTCAACGCAACTGGCACAAGTTTGTTCTACGCAACTGGTACAAGTTTGTTCGACGCAACTGGCACAAGTTTGTTCGACGCAACTGGTACAAGTTTGTTGGACGCAACTGGCACAAGTTAGTTCGAACAAACTGGCACAAGTTTGTTTGACATAACTGGCACAATTTTGTTCGACGCAACTGGCACAAGTTTGTTTGACGCAACTGGCACAAGTTTGTTTGACGCAACTGGCACAAGGTTGTTCTACGCAACTGGCACAAGTTTGTTCTACGCAAATGGCACAAGTTTGTTTGATGCAACTGGCACAAGTTTGTTCTACGCAACGGGCAGAAGTTTGTTCGATGCAACTGGCACAAGTTTGTTCGACGCAACTAGTCCAAGTTTGTTTGACGCAACTGGCACAAGTTTGTTAGACACAACTGGCACAAGTTTGTTCGACGCAACTGGCACAAGTTTCTTCGACTCAATGGCACAAGTTTGTTTGACGCAACTGGCACAAGCTTGTTTGATGCGAGGGGCACAAGTTTGTTTGACTCAACTGGCACAAGTTTGTTTGATGCAACTGGCACAAGTTTATTTGACGCAAATGGTACAACTTTTCTCGGCGCAACTGGGACAAGTATGTTCTACACAACTGGCACAAGTTTGTTCTACGCAACTGGCACAAGTTTGTTCTACGCAACTGGCATAAGTTTGTTCTACGCAACTGGCACAAGTTTGTTCTACGCAACTGGCACAAGTTTGTTCTACGCATCAGGCACAAGTTTGTTCTATGCAACTGGTCCAAGTTTGTTCTACGTAACTGGCACAAGTTTGTTCTACGCAACTGGCACAAGTTTGTCCTACGCAACTGGCACAAGTTTGTTCTATCCAACTGACACTAGTTTGTTTTACGCAACTGGCACAAGTTTGTTTGACGCAACTGGCACAAGTTTGTTCTACCCAACTGACACAGGTTTGTTCGACGCAACTGGCACAAGTTTGTTCTACTCAACTGACACAAGTTTGTTTGGCACAACTGGCAGAAGTTTGTTCAACGCAACTGGCACAAGTTTGTTCATCACATCTGGCACAAGTTTGTTTGACGCAACTGGCACAAGTTTGTTTTCACAACTTGTACAAGTTTGTTTGACGCAACTGGCACAAGTTTGTTCTACGCAACTGGCATAAGTTTGTTTGACGTAACTGGCACAAGGTTGTTCTACGCAACTGGCAAAAGTTTGTTCTACGCAACTGGCACAAGTTTGTTTGACGCAACTGGCAAAAGTTTGTTCTATACAACTGGCACTAGTTTGTTCTACGCAACTGGCACAAGTTTCTTCGACGCAACTGGCACAAGTTTGTTTGAAACAACTGGCAGAAGTTTGTTCAACGCAACTGGCAGAAGTTTGTTCGAAGCAACTGGCACAAGTTTGTTTGATGCAACTGGCACAAGTTTGTTTGATGCAACTGGCACAAGTTTGTTTGACGCAATTGGCACAAGTTTGTTCGTCGCAACTGGCCCAAGTTTGTTTGACGCAACTGCCACAAGTTTGTTAGACGCAACTGGCACAAGTTTGTTCGACGTAACTGGCATAAGTTTTTTCAACTCATTTGGCACAAGTTTGTTTGACGCAACTGGCACAAGTTTGTTTGGCGCAACTGGCACAAGTTTTTTTTACGCAACTGGCATAAGTTTTCTCGACGCAACTGGCACAAGTTTGTTCGCCGTAACTGGCACAAGTTTGTTCTATGCAACTGGCACAAGTTTATTTGACGCAACTGGCACAAGTTTTCTCGACGCAACTGGCACAAGTTTGTTCGCCGTAACTAGCACAAGTTTGTTCTACGCCACTGGCACAAGTTTCTTCGACGCAACTGGCTCAAGTTTGTTTGACGCAACTTGCACAAGTTTGTTTGACGCAACTGGCACAAGTTTGTTTGAGGCAAATGGCACAAGTTTGTTCTACGCAACTGGCAGAAGTTTGTTCTATGCAACTTGCACTAGTTTGTTCTACGCAACTGGCATAAGTTTTTTGACGCAACTGGCACAAGTTTGTTCTACGCAACTGGCACAAGTTTGTTGGACGCAACTGGCACAAGTTTGTTCTACGCAACTGGCACAAGTTTGTTGGACGCAACTGGCACAAGTTTGTTTGACGCAACTGGCACAAGTTTGTTCTACACAACTGGGACAAGTTTGTTCTACGCAACTGGCACAAGTTTGTTCTACGCAACTCTTACAAGTTTGTTGTACACAACTGGCACAAGTTTGTTTGACACAACTAGCAAAAGTTTGTTCTACGCAAATGGCAAAAGTTTGTTCTATGCTTCTGGCACAAGTTTGTCCTATGCAACTGGCACAAGTTTGTACTACGCAACTGGCTCAAATTTGTTTGACGCAACTGGCACATGTTTGTTCTACCCAACTGGCACAAGTTTGTTCGATGTAACTGGCACAAGTTTGTTCTACGCAACTGGCACAAGTTTGATTGACACAACTGGCATAAGTTTGTTCTAAGCAACTGGCACAAGTTTGTTCGACGGAAGTGGCGCAAGTTTGTTCGACGCAACTGGAACAAGTTTGTTCGACGCAACTGGCACAAGTTTGTTCGACGCATCTGGCACAAGTTTGTTCGACGCAACTGGTACAAGTTTGTTTCACATAACTGGCACAAGTTTGTTCGACCCAACTGGCACAAGTTTGTTTGACACAACTAGCACAAGTTTGTTCGACGCAACTGGCGCTAGTTTGTTCGACGCAACTGGCAAAAGTTTGTTTGACGCAACAAGCACAAGTTTGTTTGACGCAACGGGCACAAATTTGTTTGACGCAACTGGCACAAGTTTGTTTGACGCAACTGGCACAAGTTTGTTCGACTCAACTGGCACAACTTTGTTTGACACAACTGGCACAAGTTTGTTTGACACAACTGGCACAAGTTTGTTTGACGCAATTGGCACAAGTTTGTTCTACGCAACTGGCACAAGTTTGTTCTATGCAACTGGCACTAGTTTGTTTTACGCAACTGGCAAAAGTTTGTTTGACGCAACTGGCACAAGTTTGTTCGACGCAACTGGCACAAGTTTGTCTGACGCAACTGGCACAAGGTTGTTCTATGCAACTGGCACAAGTTTGTTAGACGCAACTGGCACAAGTTTGTTTGACGCAACTGGCACATGTTTGTTTGACACAACTGGCACAAGTTTGTTCTAAGCAACTGGCACAACTTTGTTCGACGGAACTGGCGCAAGTTTGTTCGACGCAACTGACACAAGTTTGTTCGACGCAACTGGTACAAGTTTGTTCGACGTAACTGGCACAAGTTTGTTCGACCTAACTGGCACAAGTTTGTTTGACACAACTGGCACAAGTTTGTTCGACGCAAGTGACACAAGTTTGTTTGACGCAAATGGCAAAAGTTTGTTTGACGCAACTGGCACAAGGTTGTTCTACGCAACATGCACAAGTTTGTTCTACGCAACTGGCACAAGTTTGTTTGACGCAACTGGCACAAGTTTGTTCTATGCAACTGGCTCTAATATGTTCGATGCAACTGGCACAAGTTTGTTCGACGCAATTGGCCCAAGTTTGTTTGACGCAACTGGCATAAGTTTGTTAGACGCAACTGGCCCAAGTTTGTTCGACGCAACTGGCACAAGTTTTTTCGACTCAATTGGTACAAGTTTGTTTGACGCAACTGGCACAAGTTTGTTTTGACGTAACTGGCACAAGTTTGTTTGACGCAACTGGCACCAGTTTATAGCAACTGGCACAAGTTTATTTGACGCAACTGGCACAAGTTTTCTCGACGCAAGTGGCACAAGTTTTTTCGCCGTAACTGGCACAAGTTTATTTGACGCAACTGGCACAAGTTTGTTCGACGCAACTGGCACAAGTTTTGTTTGACACAACTGGCACAAGTTTCTTCGACGCAACTGGCACTAGTTTGTTCGACGCAACTGGCACAAGTTTGTTCTACGCAACTGGCACAAGTTTGTTCTATGCAACTGGCACTAGTTTGTTCTACGCAACTGGCATAAGTTTGTTTGACGCAACTGGCACAAGTTTGTTCTATGCAACTGGCACAAGTTTGTTCAACGCAACTGCCACAAGGTTGTTCTACGTAACTGGCACAAGTTTGTAAGACGCAACTGGCACATGTTTGCTTGACGCAACAGGCACAAGTTTGTTCTACGCAACTGGCACAAGTTTGTTCGACGCAACTGGCACAAGTTTGTTTGACGCAACGGGCCCAAGTTTTTTTGACGCAACTGGCACAAGTTTGTTAGACGCAACTGGCACAAGTTTGTTTGACGCAACTTGTACAAGTTTGTTTGATGCAACTGGCACAAGTTTATTTGACGCAACTGGCACAAGTTTGTTTGACGCAACTGGCACAAGTTTGTTCGACGCAGTTGGCACAAGTTTGTTCTACCCAACTGGCACAAGTTTGTTTGACGCAACTGGCACAAGTTTGTTTGACGCAACTGGCACAAGGTTGTTCTACGCAACTGGCACAAATTTGTTCAATGCAAAAGGCACAAGTTTGTTTGACGCAACTGGCACAAGTTTGTTCTACGCAACTGGCACAAGTTTGTTCTACGCAACTGGCACAAGTTTGTTGTACACAACTGGCACAAGTTTGTTCGACGCAACTGGCACAAGTTTGTTTGACGCAACTGGCACAAGTTTGTTCTATGCAACTGGCTCTAATATGTTCGATGCAACTGGCACAAGTTTGTTCGACGCAATTGGCCCAAGTTTGTTTGACGCAACTGGCATAAGTTTGTTAGACGCAACTGGCCCAAGTTTGTTCGACGCAACTGGCACAAGTTTTTTCGACTCAATTGGTACAAGTTTGTTTGACGCAACTGGCACAAGTTTGTTTGACGTAACTGGCACAAGTTTGTTTGACGCAACTGGCACCAGTTTATAGCAACTGGCACAAGTTTATTTGACGCAACTGGCACAAGTTTTCTCGACGCAAGTGGCACAAGTTTTTTCGCCGTAACTGGCACAAGTTTATTTGACGCAACTGGCACAAGTTTGTTCGACGCAACTGGCACAAGTTTTGTTTGACACAACTGGCACAAGTTTCTTCGACGCAACTGGCACTAGTTTGTTCGACGCAACTGGCACAAGTTTGTTCTACGCAACTGGCACAAGTTTGTTCTATGCAACTGGCACTAGTTTGTTCTACGCAACTGGCATAAGTTTGTTTGACGCAACTGGCACAAGTTTGTTCTATGCAACTGGCACAAGTTTGTTCAACGCAACTGCCACAAGGTTGTTCTACGTAACTGGCACAAGTTTGTAAGACGCAACTGGCACATGTTTGCTTGACGCAACAGGCACAAGTTTGTTCTACGCAACTGGCACAAGTTTGTTCGACGCAACTGGCACAAGTTTGTTTGACGCAACGGGCCCAAGTTTTTTTGACGCAACTGGCACAAGTTTGTTAGACGCAACTGGCACAAGTTTGTTTGACGCAACTTGTACAAGTTTGTTTGATGCAACTGGCACAAGTTTATTTGACGCAACTGGCACAAGTTTGTTTGACGCAACTGGCACAAGTTTGTTCGACGCAGTTGGCACAAGTTTGTTCTACCCAACTGGCACAAGTTTGTTTGACGCAACTGGCACAAGGTTGTTCTACGCAACTGGCACAAATTTGTTCTATGCAAAAGGCACAAGTTTGTTTGACGCAACTGGCACAAGTTTGTTCTACGCAACTGGCACAAGTTTGTTCTACGCAACTGGCACAAGTTTGTTGTACACAACTGGCACAAGTTTGTTCGACGCAACTGGCACAAG
The DNA here is from genome assembly GCA_039081455.1 of Macrobrachium rosenbergii. Taxonomy (NCBI): domain Eukaryota; kingdom Metazoa; phylum Arthropoda; class Malacostraca; order Decapoda; family Palaemonidae; genus Macrobrachium; species Macrobrachium rosenbergii. The sequence continues at coordinate 252,379 of JANJGK010000180.1, read as the reverse complement.
TTTGTTTGACGCAACTGGCACAAGTTTGTTCCATGCAACTGGCTCTAATATGTTCGATGCAACTGGCACAAGTTTGTTCGACGCAATTGGCCCAAGTTTGTTTGACGCAACTGGCATAAGTTTGTTAGACGCAACTGGCCCAAGTTTGTTCGACGCAACTGGCACAAGTTTTTTCGACTCAATTGGTACAAGTTTGTTTGACGCAACTGGCACAAGTTTGTTTGACGTAACTGGCACAAGTTTGTTTGACGCAACTGGCACCAGTTTATAGCAACTGGCACAAGTTTATTTGACGCAACTGGCACAAGTTTTCTCGACGCAAGTGGCACAAGTTTTTTCGCCGTAACTGGCACAAGTTTATTTGACGCAACTGGCACAAGTTTGTTCGACGCAACTGGCACAAGTTTTGTTTGACACAACTGGCACAAGTTTCTTCGACGCAACTGGCACTAGTTTGTTCGACGCAACTGGCACAAGTTTGTTCTACGCAACTGGCACAAGTTTGTTCTATGCAACTGGCACTAGTTTGTTCTACGCAACTGGCATAAGTTTGTTTGACGCAACTGGCACAAGTTTGTTCTATGCAACTGGCACAAGTTTGTTCAACGCAACTGCCACAAGGTTGTTCTACGTAACTGGCACAAGTTTGTAAGACGCAACTGGCACATGTTTGCTTGACGCAACAGGCACAAGTTTGTTCTACGCAACTGGCACAAGTTTGTTCGACGCAACTGGCACAAGTTTGTTTGACGCAACGGGCCCAAGTTTTTTTGACGCAACTGGCACAAGTTTGTTAGACGCAACTGGCACAAGTTTGTTTGACGCAACTTCTACAAGTTTGTTTGATGCAACTGGCACAAGTTTATTTGACGCAACTGGCACAAGTTTGTTTGACGCAACTGGCACAAGTTTGTTCGACGCAGTTGGCACAAGTTTGTTCGACGCAACTGGCACAAGTTTTTTTGACGCAACTGGCAAAAGTTTGTTCTACGCAACTGGCACAAGTTTGTTCTACGCAACTGGCACTAGTTTGTTCTATGCAACTGGCATAAGTTTGTTCGACCCAACTGACACATGTTTGTTCTGCGCAACTGGCACAAGTTTGTTCGACGCAACTGACACAAGTTTGTTCGTTGCAACTGGTACAAGTTTGTTGGACGTAACTGACACAAGTTTGTTCGAACCAACTGGCACAAATTTGTTTGACACAACTGGCACAAGTTTGTTCGACGCAACTGGCACAAGTTTGTATGATGCAACTGGCACAAGTTTGCTTGACGCAACGCGAACAAGGATGTTCTACGCAACTGGCACAAGTTTGTTCTACGCAACTGGCACAAGTTTGTTTGACGCAACTGGCGCAAGTTTGTTCTACGCAACTGGCACAAGTTTGTTCGATGCAACTGGCACAAGTTTGTTCGACGCAACTGGCCCAAGTTTGTTTGACGCAACTGGCACAAATTTGTTCGACGCAACTGGCACAAGTTTTTTCGACTCAATTGGCACAAGTTTGTTTGACGCAACTGGCACAAGTTTGTTTGACGCAACTGGCACAAGTTTGTTTGACGCAACTGGCACAAGTTTGTTTGACGCAACTGGCACAAGTTTATTTGACGCAAATGGCACAAATTTTCTCAACGCAACTGGCACAAGTATGTTCTACGCAACTGGCACAAGTTTGTTGAACGCAACTGGCCCAAGTTTGTTCGACGTAACTGGCACAAGTTTGTTCGACGAAACTGTCACAAGTTTGTTCACCGCAACTGGCACAAGCTTGTTCGACGCAACTGGCACAAGTTTGTTCACCGCAACTGGCCCAAGTTTGTTCAACGCAACTGGCACAAGTTTGTTCACCGCAACTGGCACAAGCTTGTTCGACGCAAGTGGCACAAATTTGTTCGACGCAACTGGCACAAGTTTGTTCAACACATCTGGCACAAGTTTGTTTGACGCAACTGGCACAAGTTTGTTTTCGCAACTTGTACAAATTTGTTTGACGCAACTGGCACAAGTTTTTTTGACGCAACTGGCACAAGTTTGTTTGAAGCAACTGGCACAAATTTGTTTGACGCAACTGGCACAAGTTTGTTTGATGCAACTGGCACAAGTTTGTTTGACGCAACTGGCACAAGGATTTTCAACGCAACTGGCACAAGTTTGTTCTATGCAACTGGCAAAAGTTTGTTTGACGCAACTGGCACCAGTTTGTTTGACGCAACTGGCACAAGTTTGTTCTACGCAACTGGCACAAGTTTGTTCTACGCAACTGGCACAAGTTTGTTCTACGCAATTTCTACAAGGTTGTTGTACACAACTGACACAAGTTTGTTTGACACAACTGGCACAAGTTTGTTCTACCCAACTGGCACAAGTTTGTTTGACGCAACTGGCACATGTTTGTTCTACCCAACTGGCACAAGTTTGTTCGACGCAACTGGCACAAGTTAGTTCTACGAAACTGGCACAAATTTGTTTGACGCAACTGGCACATGTTTGTTCTACCCAACTGTCACAAGTTTGTTCGACGCAACTGGCACAAGTTAGTTCTTCGCAACTGGCGCAAGTTTGTTCGATGCAACTGGCACAAGTTTGTTCGACGCAACTGGCACAAGTTTGTTCGACGCAACTGGTACATGTTTGTTTAACGTAAATGGCACAAGTTTGTTCGACCCAACTGGCACAAGTTTGTTTGACACAACTGGCACAAATTTGTTCGACGCAACTGGCACAAGGTTGTTCTACGCAACATGCACAAGTTTGTTCTACGCAACTGGCGCAAGTTTGTTCGACGCAACTGGCACAAGTTTGTTCTATGCAACTGGCATTAGTTTGTTCGATGCAACTGGCAAAAGTTTGTTCAACACAACTGGCCCAAGTTTCTTTGACGCAACTGGCACAAGTTTGTTAGACGCAACTTGCACAAGTTTGTTTGACGCAACTGGCACAAGTTTTTTCGACTCAATTGGCAAAAGTTTGTTTGACGCAACTGGCACAAGTTTGTTCTTCGCAACTGGAACAGGTTTGTTTGACACAACTGGCACAGGTTTGTTTGACGCAACTGGCACAAGTTTATAGCAACTGGCACAAGTTTATTTGATGCAACTGGCACAAGTTTTCTCGACACAAGTGGCCCAAGTTTGTTCGCCGTAACTGGCTCAAGTTTGTTCGACGCAACTGGCACAAGTTTGTTCGACGCAACTGGCATAAGTTTGTTTGACGCAACTTGCAGAAGTTTCTTCGACGCAACTGGCACAAGTTTTTTCGACGCAACTGGCACAAGTTTGTTTGACGCAATTGGCACAAGTTTGTTCTACTCAACTGGGACAAGTTTGTTCTATGCAACTGGCACTAGTTTGTTCTAAGCAAAAGTTTGTTTGACGCAACTGGCACAAGTTTGTTCGACGCAACTGGCACAAGGTTGTTGTACGCAACTGGCACAAGGTTGTTCTACGCAACTGGCAAAAGTTTGTTCTACGCAACTGGCACAAGTTTGCTTGACGCAACTGGCACAAGTTTGTTCTACGCAACTGGCACAAGTTTGTTCGATGCCAATGGCACAAGTTTGTTTGACTCAACTGGCCCAAGTTTTTTTGACGCAAATGGCACAAGTTTGTTAGACGCAACTGGCACAAGTTTGTTTCACGCAACTTGTACAACTTTGTTTGATGCAACTGGCACAAGTTTGTTTGACGCAAATGGCACAAGTTTGTTTGACGCAACTGGCACAAGTTTGTTTGACGCAACTGGCACAAGTTTGTTCGGCGCAACTGGCACAAGTTTGTTCGACACAACTGGCATAAGTTTGTTTGACGCAACTGGCACAAGTTTGTTCTACGCAACTGGCACAAGTTTGTTCGACGCAACTGGCACAAGTTTGTTGTACGTAACTGGCACAAGTTTGTTGGACGCAACTGGCACAAGTTTGTTTGACGCAACTGGCACAAGTTTGTTGTACGCAAATGGCAAAAGTTTGTTCTACACAACTGGCACAAGTTTGTTCTATGCAACTCTTACAATTTTGTTGTACACAACTGGCACTAGTTTGTTCAACGCAACTGGCTCAAATTTGTTTGACGCAACTGGCATATGTTTGTTCTACCCAACTGGCACAAGTTTGTTTGACGCAACTGGCACAAGTTTGTTCTACGCAACTGGCACAAGTTTGATTGACACAACTGGCACAAGTTTGTTCTAAGCAACTGGCACAAGTTTGTTCGACGGAAGTGGCGTAAGTTTGTTCGACGCAACTGGCACAAGTTTGTTCGACGCACTGGCACAAGTTTGTTCGACGCAACTGGTACAAGTTTGTTTCTCATAACTGGCACAAGTTTGTTCGACCCAACTGGCACAAGTTTGTTTGACACAACTGGCACAAGTTTGTTCGACGCAACCGGCACTAGTTTGTTCGACGCAACTGGCAAAAGTTTGTTTGACGCAACAAGCACAAGTTTGTTTGATGCAACGGGCACAAGTTTGTTTGACGCAACTGGCACAAGTTTGTTTGATGAAACTGGCACAAGTTTGTTCAACTCAACTGGCACAACTTTGTTTGACACAGCTGGCACAAGTTTGTTTGACACAACTGGCACAAGTTTGTTTGACGCAATTGGCACAAGTTTGTTCTACGCAACTGGCACAAGTTTGTTCTATGCAACTGGCACTAGTTTGTTTTACGCAACTGGCAAAAGTTTGTTTGACGCAACTGGCACAAGTTTGTTCGACGCAACTGGCACAAGTTTGTTTGACACAACTGGCACAAGGTTGTTCTATGCAACTGGCACAATTTCGTTAGACGCAACTGGCACAAGTTTGTTTGACGCAACTGGCACATGTTTGTTTGACACAACTGGCACAAGTTTGTTCTAAGCAACTGGCACAAGTTTGTTCGACGGAACTGGCGCAAGTTTGTTCGACGCAACTGGCACAAGTTTGTTCGACGCAACTGACACAAGTTTGTTCGATGCAACTGGTACAAGTTTGTTCGACGTAACTGGCACAAGTTTGTTTGACCTAACTGTCACAAGTTTGTTTGAAACAACTGGCAAAAGTTTGTTCGACGCAAGTGGCACAAGTTTGTTTGACGCAACTGGCAAAAGTTTGTTTGACGCAACTGGCACAAGGTTGTTCTACGCAACATGCACAAGTTTGTTCTACGCAACTGGCACAAGTTTGTTTGACGCAACTGGCACAAGTTTGTTCTATGCAACTGGCTCTAATTTGTTCGATGCAACTGGCAGAAGTTTGTTCGACGCAATTGGCCCAAGTTTGTTTCACGCAACTGGTATAAGTTTGTTAGACGCAACTGGCCCAAGTTTGTTCGACGCAACTGGCACAAGTTTTTTCGACTAAATTGGTACAAGTTTGTTTGACGCAACTGGCACAAGTTTGTTTGGCGCAACTGGCACAAGTTTGTTTGACGTAACTGGCACAAGTTTGTTTGACGCAACTGGCACCAGTTTATAGCAACTGGCACAAGTTTATTTGACGCAACTGGCACAAGTTTTCTAGACGCAAGTGGCACAAGTTTGTTCGCCGTAACTGGCACAAGTTTATTTGACGCAACTGGCACAAGTTTGTTCGACGCAAATGGCACAAGTTTTGTTTGACACAACTGGCACAAGTTTGTTCGACGCAACTGGCACTAGTTTGTTCGACGCAACTGGCACAAGTTTGTTCTACGCAACTGGCACAAGTTTGTTCTATGCAACCGGCACTAGTTTGTTCTACGCAACTGGCATAAGTTTGTTTGACGCAACTGGCACAAGTTTGTTCTATGCAACTGGCACAAGTTTGTTCAACGCAACTGCCACAAGGTTGTTCTACGTAACTGGCACAAGTTTGTAAGACGCAACTGGCACAAGTTTGCTTGACGCAACAGGCACAAGTTTGTCCTACGCAACTGGCACAAGTTTGTTCGACGCAACTGGCAAAAGTTTGTTCTATGCAACTGGCACTAGTTTGTTCTACGCAACTGGCATAAGTTTGTTTGATGCAACTGGCAAAAGTTTGTTCTACACAACTGGTAAAAGTTTGTTCGACGCAACTGGCACAAGTTTGTTCGACGCAACTGGCACAAGGTTGTTCTACGCAACTGGCACAAGTTAGTTTGAACAAACTGGCACAAGTTTGTTTGACACAACTGGCACAATTTTGTTCGACGCAACTGGCACAAGTTTGTTTGACGCAACTGGCACAAGTTTGTTTGACGCAACTGGCACAAGGTTGTTCTACGCAACTGGCACAAGTTTGTTCGATGCAAATGACACAATTTTGTTTAACACAACTGGCACAAGTTTGTTTGACGCAACTGGCAGAAGTTTGTTTGACGCAACTGGTACAAGTTTGTTGGACGCAACTGGCACAAGTTTGCTGGACGCAACTGCCACAAGTTTGTTCGATGCAACTGGCTCAAGTTTGTTTAACGCAACTGGCACAAGTTTGTTAGACGCAACTGGCATAAGTTTGTTCGACGTAACAGGCACAAGTTTTTTCGACTCAATTGGCACAAGTTTGTTTGACGCAACTGGCACAAGTTTGTTTAACGTAACTGGCATAAGTATGTTCGACCCAACTGGCACAAGTTTGTTCGACGCAACTGGCACAAGTTTGTTCAACGCAACTGGCACAAGTTTGTTCGACGCAACTGGCACAAGTTTGTTCGACAAAACTGGCACAAGTTTGTTTGACGCAACTGGCACAAGTTTGTTCTACGCAACTGGCACAAGTTTGTTCTATGCAACTGGTACTAGTTTGTTCTATGCAACTGGCATAAGTTTGTTTGATGCAACTGGCACAAGTTTGTTCTACGCAACTGGTACAAGTTTGTTCGACGTAACTGGCACAAGTTTGTTTGACGGAACTGGTACAAGTTTGTTGGACGCAACTGGCACAAGTTAGTTCGAACAAACTGGCACAAGTTTGTTTGACACAACTGGCACAATTTTGTTCGACGCAACTGGCCCAAGTTTGTTCTACGCAACTGGCACAAGTTTGTTTGACGAAACTGGCACAAGGTTGTTCTACGCATCTGGCACAAGTTTGTTCTACGCAACTGACACAAGTTTGTTTGACACAACTGGCAGAAGTTTGTTCAACGCAACTGGCACAAGTTTGTTTAACGCAACTGGCGCAAGTTTCTTCGACGCAACTGGCACAAGTTTCTTCGACGCAACTGGCACAAGATTGTTCGATGCAAATGGCACAAGTTTTTTTTAACACAACTGGCACAAGTTTGTTCGACCCAACTGGCACAAGTTTGTTTGACGCAACTGGCACAAGTTTGTTTGATGCAACTGGCACAAGTTTGTTTGACACAACTGGCACAAGTTTGTTTGACGCAATGGGCACAAGGATGTTCTACGCAACTGGCACATGTTTGTTCTACGCAACTGGCACAAGTTTGTTTGATGCAACTGGCACAAGTTTTTTTATGCAACTGGCAGAAGTTTGTTTGACGCAACTGGCACAAGTTTGTTCGACGCAACTGGCATAAGTTTGTTTGACGCAACTGGCACAAGTTGGTTAGACGCAACTGGCACAAGTTTGTTTGAGGTAACTGGCACAAGTTTTTCCGACTCAATTGGCACAAGTTTGTTTGACGCAACTGGCACAAGTTTGTTTGACGCAACTGGCACAAGTTTGTTTGACGCAACTGGCACAAGTTTGTTTGACGCAACTGGCACAAGTTTATTTCACGCAACTAGCACAAGTTTTTTCGACTCAATTGGCACAAGTTTGTTCGCCGTAACTAGCACAAGTTTGTTCAACGCAACTGGCACGAGTTTGTTTGACGCAACTGGCACAAGTTTTTTTGACGCAACGGGCACAAGTTTTCTCGACGCAACTGGCACAAGTTTGTTCGAAGCAACTGGCACAAGTTTGTTTGATACAACTGGCACAGGTTTGTTTGACGCAACTGGCACAAGTTTATAGCAACTGGCACAAGTTTATTTGATGCAACTGGCACAAGTTTTCTTGACGCAAGTCTCCCAAGTTTGTTCGCCGTAACTGGCTCAAGTTTGTTCGACGCAACTGGCACAAGTTTGTTCGACGCAACTGTCATAAGTTTGTTTGACGCAACTGGCACAAGTTTCTTCTACGCATCTGGCACAAGTTTGTTCGACTAAACTGGCACAAGTTTGTTTGACGCAATTGGCACAAGTTTGTTCTACTCAACTGGCACAAGTTTGTTCTATGCAACTGGCACTAGTTTGTTCTACGCAACTGGCAAAAGTTTGTTTGACGTAACTGGCACAAGTTTGTTCGACGCAACTGGCAAAAGTTTGTTCGACGCAACTGGCACAAGGTTGTTCTACGCAACTGGCAAAAGTTTGTTCTACGCAACTGGCAAAAGTTTGCTTGACGCAACTGGCACAAGTTTGTTCTACGCAACTGGCACAAGTTTGTTCGATGCCACTGGCACAAGTTTGTTCGACTCAACTGGCACAAGTTTTTTTTACGCAAATGGCACAAGTTTGTTAAACGCAACTGGCACAATTTTGTTTGACACAACTTGTACAAGTTTGTTTGACGCAACTGGCACAAGTTTGTTTGACGCAACTGGCACAAGTTTGTTTGACGCAACTGGCACAAGTTTGTTTGACGCAACTGGCACAAGTTTCTTCGGCGCAACTGGCACAAGTTTGTTCGACGCAACTGGCACAAGTTTGTTTGACGCAACTGGCACAAGTGTGTTTGATGCAACTGGCACAACGTTGTTCTATGCAACTGGCACAAGTTTGTTCTATGCCACTGGCACAAGTTTGTTCTATGCAACTGGCACAGGTTTGTTCTACGCAACTGTCACAACGTTGTTCTATGCAACTGGCACAAGTTTGTTCTATGCCACTGGCACAAGTTTGTTCTATGCAACTGGCACAGGTTTGTTCTACGCAACTGGCACAAGTTTTTTCTACGCATCAGGCACAATTTTGTTCTATGCAACTGGCACAAATTTGTTGTACACAACTGGGACAAGTTTGTTTGACACAACTGGCACAAGTTTGTTTTACGCAAATGGCAAAAGTTTGTTCTACGCATCAGGCACAATTTTGTTCTATGCAACTGGCACAAATTTGTTTGACGCAATTGGCACATGTTTGTTCTACCCAACTGGCACAAGTTTGTTCGACGCAACTAGCACAAGTTTGTTTGACACAACTGGCACAAGTTTTTTCTAAGCAACTGGCACAAGTTTGTTTGATGGAATTGGTGCAAGTTTGTTTGACACAACTTGCACAAGTTTGTTCGACGCAACTGGCACAAGTTTGTTCGACGCAACTGGTACAAGTTTGTTTAACGTAACTGGCACAAGTTTGTTCAACCCAACTGGCACAAGTTTGTTAGACACAACTAGCACAAGTTTGCTCGACGCAACTGGCACAAGTTTGTTTGATGCAACTGGAACAAGGTTGTTCTACGCAGCATGCTGAAGTTTGTTCTACGCAACTGGCACAAGTTTGTTTGACGCAACTGGCACAAGTTTGTTCTATGCAACTGGCACTAGTTTGTTCGATGCAACTGGCACAAGTTTTTTTGACGCAACTGGCACAAGTTTGTTCAACGCAACTGGCACAAGTTTTTTCAACTTAATTGGCACAAAGTTTGTTTGACGCAACTGGCATAAGTTTGTTTGATGCAACTGGCACAAGTTTGTTTGACGCAACTGGCACAAGTTTGTTTGACGCAACTGGCACAAGTTTATTTGACGCAACCGGCACAAATTTTCTCGACGCAACTGGCACAAGTTTGTTCGCCGTAACTGGCACAAGTTTGTTTGACGCAACTTGCACAAGTTTATTTGACGCAACTGGCACAAGTTTTCTCGACGCAAGTGGCACAAATTTGTTCGCCGTAACTGGCACAAGTTTGTTCGACGAAACTGGCACATGTTTGTTTGACCCAACTGGCACAAGTTTCTTCGACGAAACTGGCACAAGTTTGTTCGACACAACTGGCATAAATTTGTTTGACGCAATTGGCACAAGTTTGTTCTACGCAACTGGCACAAGTTTGTTCTATGCAACTGGCACTAGTTTGTTTTACGCAACTGGCAAAAGTTTGTTTGACGCAACTGGCACAAGTTTGTTCTACGCAACTGGCACAAGTTTGTTCGACGCAACTGGCACAAGGTTGTTCTAAGCAACTGGCACAAGTTTGTTCTACGCAACTGGCACAAGTTTGTTTTACGCAACTGGCACAAAATTGTTCTACGCAACTGGCACAAGATTGTTTGACACAACTGACAGAAGTTTGTTCAACGCAACTGGCACAAGTTTGTTCGACGCAACTGGCGCAAGTTTGTTCGATGCAACTGGCACAAGTTTGTTCTATGCAACTGAATCAAGTTTGTTCTACGCAACTGGCACAAGTTTGTTTGACACATCTGGCACAAGTTTGTTCTACCCAACTGACACAAGTTTGTTTGACGCAACTGGCACAAGTTTGTTCTACGCAACTGACACAAGTTTGTTTGACACAACTGACAGAAGTTTGTTCAACGCAACTGGCAAAAGTTTGTTCGACGCAACTGGCGCAAGTTTGTTCGATGCAACTGGCACAAGTTTGTTGGACGCAACAGGCACAAGTTTGTTCGATGCAACTGGCTCAAGTTTGTTTAACGCAACTGGCACAAGTTTGTTAGACGCAACTGGCATAAATTTGTTCGACGTAACAGGCACAAGTTTTTTCGACTCAATTGGCACAAGTTTGTTTGACGCAACTGGCACAACTTTCTTTGATGCAAGAGGCACAAGTTTGTGTGACGCAACTGGCACAAGTTTGTTTGACGCAACTGGCACAAGTTTTTTTTGACGGAACTGGCACAAGTTTGTTTAACGTAACTGGCACAAGTTTGTTCGACGCAACTGGCACAAGTTTGTTCGACGCAACTGGCACAAGTTTGTTTGATGCAACTGGCACAAGTTTGTTCGACGCAACTGGCACAAGTTTGTTCGACGCAACTGGCACAAGTTTGTTTGACGCAACTGGCAAAAGTTTGTTCTACTCAACTGGCACAAGTTTGTTCTATGCACCTGGCACTAGTTTGTTCTATGCAACTGGCATAAGTTTGTTTGATGCAACTGGCACAAGTTTGTTTGACGCAACTGGTACAAGTTTGTTCGACGCAACTGGCACAAGTTTGTTTGACGCAACTGGCACAAGTTTGTTCAACGCAACTGGCACAAGTTTGTTCTACGCAACTGGTACAAGTTTGTTCGACGCAACTGGCACAAGTTTGTTCGACGTAACTGGTACAAGTTTGTTGGACGCAACTGGCACAAGTTAGTTCGAACAAACTGGCACAAGTTTGTTTGACATAACTGGCACAATTTTGTTCGACGCAACTGGCACAAGTTTGTTTGACGCAACTGGCACAAGTTTGTTTGACGCAACTGGCACAAGGTTGTTCTACGCAAGTGGCACAAGTTTGTTCTACGCAAATGGCACAAGTTTGTTTGACGCAACTGGCACAAGTTTGTTCTACGCAACGGGCAGAAGTTTGTTCGATGCAACTGGCACAAGTTTGTTCGACGCAACTAGTCCAAGTTTGTTTGACGCAACTGGCACAAGTTTGTTAGACACAACTGGCACAAGTTTGTTCGACGCAACTGGCACAAGTTTCTTCGACTCAATGGCACAAGTTTGTTTGACGCAACTGGCACAAGCTTGTTTGACGCAAGGGGCACAAGTTTGTTTGACTCAACTGGCACAAGTTTGTTTGATGCAACTGGCACAAGTTTATTTGACGCAAATGGTACAACTTTTCTCGGCGCAACTGGGACAAGTATGTTCTACACAACTGGCACAAGTTTGTTCTATGTAACTTGCACAAGTTTGTTCTACGCAACTGGCCCAGGTTTGTCCTACGCAACTGGCACAAGTTTGTTCTACGCAACTGGCACAAGTTTGTTCTACGCAACTGGCACAAGTATGTTCTACGCAACTGGCACAAGTTTGTTCTACGCATCAGGCACAAGTTTGTTCTATGCAACTGGTCCAAGTTTGTTCTACGTAACTGGCACAAGTTTGTTCTACGCAACTGGCACAAGTTTGTCCTACGCAACTGGCACAAGTTTGTTCTATCCAACTGACACTAGTTTGTTTTACGCAACTGGCACAAGTTTGTTTCACGCAACTGGCACAAGTTTGTTCTACCCAACTGACACAGGTCTGTTCGACGCAACTGGCACAAGTTTGTTCTACTCAACTGACACAAGTTTGTTTGGCACAACTGGCAGAAGTTTGTTCAACGCAACTGGCACAAGTTTGTTCATCACATCTGGCACAAGTTTGTTTGACGCAACTGGCACAAGTTTGTTTTCACAACTTGTACAAGTTTGTTTGACGCAACTGGCACAAGTTTGTTCTACGCAACTGGCATAAGTTTGTTTGACGCAACTGGCACAAGGTTGTTCTACGCAACTGGCAAAAGTTTGTTCTACGCAACTGGCACAAGTTTGTTTGACGCAACTGGCAAAAGTTTGTTCTATACAACTGGCACTAGTTTGTTCTACGCAACTGGCACAAGTTTCTTCGACGCAACTGGCACAAGTTTGTTTGAAACAACTGGCAGAAGTTTGTTCAACGCAACTGGCAGAAGTTTGTTCGAAGCAACTGGCACAAGTTTGTTTGTTGCAACTGGCACAAGTTTGTTTGATGCAACTGGCACAAGTTTGTTTGACGCAATTGGCACAAGTTTGTTCGTCGCAACTGGCCCAAGTTTGTTTGACGCAACTGCCACAAGTTTGTTAGACGCAACTGGCACAAGTTTGTTCGACGTAACTGGCATAAGTTTTTTCAACTCATTTGGCACAAGTTTGTTTGACGCAACTGGCACAAGTTTGTTTGACGCAACTGGCACAAGTTTTTTTTACGCAACTGGCATAAGTTTTCTCGACGCAACTGGCACAAGTTTGTTCGCCGTAACTGGCACAAGTTTGTTCTATGCAACTGGCACAAGTTTATTTGACGCAACTGGCACAAGTTTTCTCGACGCAACTGGCACAAGTCTGTTCGCCGTAACTAGCACAAGTTTGTTCTACGCCACTGGCACAAGTTTCTTCGACGCAACTGGCTCAAGGTTGTTTGACGCAACTTGCACAAGTTTGTTTGACGCAACTGGCACAAGTTTGTTTGACGCAACTGGCACAAGTTTGTTCTACGCAACTGGCAGAAGTTTGTTCTATGCAACTGGCACTAGTTTGTTCTACGCAACTGGCATAAGTTTGTTTGACGCAACTGGCACAAGTTTGTTCTACGCAACTGGCACAAGTTTGTTGGACGCAACTGGCACAAGTTTGTTTGACGCAACTGGCACAAGTTTGTTCTACACAACTGGGACAAGTTTGTTCTACGCAACTGGCACAAGTTTGTTCTACGCAACTCTTACAAGTTTGTTGTACACAACTGGCACAAGTTTGTTTGACACAACTAGCACAAGTTTGTTCTACGCAAATGGCAAAAGTTTGTTCTACGCAACTGGCTCAAATTTGTTTGACGCAACTGGCACATGTTTGTTCTACCCAACTGGCACAAGTTTGTTCGATGCAACTGGCACAAGTTTGTTCTACGCAACTGGCACTAGTTTGTTCTACGCAACTGGCTCAAATTTGTTTGACGCAACTGGCACATGTTTGTTCTACCCAACTGGCACAAGTTTGTTCGATGCAACTGGCACAAGTTTGTTCTACGCAACTGGCACAAGTTTGTTCTACCCAACTGGCACAAGTTTGTCCTATGCAACTGGCACTAGTTTGTTCTACGCAACTGGCTCAAATTTGTTTGACGCAACTGGCACATGTTTGTTCTACCCAACTGGCACAAGTTTGTTCGATGCAACTGGCACAAGTTTGTTCTACGCAACTGGCACAAGTTTGATTGACACAACTGGCACAAGTTTGTTCTAAGCAACTGGCACAAGTTTGTTCGACGGAAGTGGCGCAAGTTTGTTCGACGCAACTGGAACAAGTTTGTTCGACGCAACTGGCACAAGTTTGTTCGACGTATCTGGCACAAGTTTGTTCGACGCAACTGGTACAAGTTTGTTTCACATAACTGGCACAAGTTTGTTCGACCCAACTGGCACAAGTTTGTTTGACACAACTAGCACAAGTTTGTTCGACGCAACTGGCGCTAGTTTGTTCGACGCAACTGGCAAAAGTTTGTTTGACGCAACAAGCACAAGTTTGTTTGACGCAACGGGCACAAATTTGTTTGATGCAACTGGCACAAGTTTGTTTGACGCAACTGGCACAAGTTTGTTCGACTCAACTGGCACAACTTTGTTTGACACAACTGGCACAAGTTTGTTTGACACAACTGGCAGAAGTTTGTTTGACGCAATTGGCACAAGTTTGTTCTACGCAACTGGCACAAGTTTGTTCTATGCAACTGGCACTAGTTTGTTTTACGCAACTGGCAAAAGTTTGTTTGACGCAACTGGCACAAGTTTGTTCGACGCAACTGGCACAAGTTTGTCTGGCACAACTGGCACAAGGTTGTTCTATGCAACTGGCACAAGTTTGTTAGACGCAACTGGCACAAGTTTGTTTGACGCACTGGCACATGTTTGTTTGACACAACTGGCACAAGTTTGTTCTAAGCAACTGGCACAACTTTGTTCGACGGAACTGGCGCAAGTTTGTTCGACGCAACTGACACAAGTTTGTTCGACGCAACTGGTACAAGTTTGTTCGACGTAACTGGCACAAGTTTGTTCGACCTAACTGGCACAAGTTTGTTTGACACAACTGGCACAAGTTTGTTCGACGCAAGTGACACAAGTTTGTTTGACGCAAATGGCAAAAGTTTGTTTGACGCAACTGGCACAAGGTTGTTCTACGCCAGATGCACAAGTTTGTTCTACGCAACTGGCACAAGTTTGTTTGACGCAACTGGCACAAGTTTGTTCTATGCAACTGGCTCTAATTTGTTCGATGCAACTGGCCCAAGTTTGTTTGACGCAATTGGCATAAGTTTGTTAGACGCAACTGGCCCAAGTTTGTTCGACGCATTTGGCAAAAGTTTTTTCGACTCAATTGGTACAAGTTTGTTTGACGCAACTGGCACAAGTTTGTTTGACGTAACTGGCACAAGTTTGTTTGACGCAACTGGCACCAGTTTATAGCAACTGGCACAAGTTTATTTGTCGCAACTGGCACAAGTTTTCTCGACGCAAGTGGCACAAGTTTTTTCGCCGTAACTGGCACAAGTTTATTTGACGCAACTGGCACATGTTTGTTCGACGCAACTGGCACAAGTTTTGTTTGACACAACTGGCACAAGTTTCTTCGACGCAACTGGCACTAGTTTGTTCGACGCAACTGGCACAAGTTTGTTCTACGCAACTGGCACAAGTTTGTTCTATGCAACTGGCACTAGTTTGTTCTACGCAACTGGCATAAGTTTGTTTGACGCAACTGGCACAAGTTTGTTCTATGCAACTGGCACAAGTTTGTTCAACGCAACTGCCACAAGGTTGTTCTACGTAACTGGCACAAGTTTGTAAGACGCAACTGGCACATGTTTGCTTGACGCAACAGGCACAAGTTTGTTCTACGCAACTGGCAAAAGTTTGTTCGACGCAACTGACACAAGTTTGTTTGACGCAACGGGCCCAAGTTTTTTTGACGCAACTGGCACAAGTTTGTTAGACGCAACTGGCACAAGTTTGTTTGACGCAACTTGTACAAGTTTGTTTGATGCAACTGGCACAAGTTTATTTGACGCAACTGGCACAAGTTTGTTTGACGCAACTGGCACAAGTTTGATCGACGCAACTGGCACAAGTTTGTTCTACGCAACTGGCACAAGTTTGTTTGACGCAACTGGCACAAGTTTGTTTGACGCAACTGGCACAATGTTGTTCTACGCAACTGGCACAAGTTTGTTCTATGCAAAAGGCACAAGTTTGTTTGACGCAACTGGCACAAGTTTGTTCTACGCAACTGGCACAAGTTTGTTCTACGCAACTGGCACAAGTTTGTTGTACACAACTAGTACAAGTTTGTTTGACACAACTGGCACAAGTTTGTTCTACACAAATGGCAAAACTTTGTTCTACGCATCTGGCACAAGTTTGTTCTACGCAACTGGCACAAGTTTGTTCTAAGAAACTGGCACAAGTTTGTTCTAAGAAACTGGCACAAGTTTGTTCGACGGAACTGGCGCAAGTTCGTTCGATGCAACTGGCACAAGTTTGTTCGACGCAACTGGCACAAGTTTGTTCGACGCAACTGGTGCAAGTTGTTTCACGTAACTGGCACAAGTTTGTTCGACCCAACTGGCATAAGTTTGTTTGACACAACTAGCACAAGTTTGTTCGACGCAACTGGCACAAGTTTGTTTGACGCAACTGGCACAAGGTTCTTCTACGCAACATGCACAAGTTTGTTCTACGCAACTGGCACAAGTTTGTTTGAAGCAACTGGCACAAGTTTGTTCTATGCAACTGGCACTAGTTTGTTCGATGCAACTGGCACAAGTTTGTTCGACGCAACTGGCACAAGTTTGTTTGACGCAACTGGCACAAGTTTGTTAGACGCAACTGGCACAAATTTGTTTGACGCAACTGGCACAAGTTTTTTCGACTCAATTGGCACAAGTTTGTTTGACGCAACTGGCACAAGTTTGACGCAACTGGCACAAGTTTGTTTGTCGCAACTGGCACAAGTTTGTTTGACGCAACTGGCACAAGTTTATTTGACGCAACTGGCACAACTTTTCTCAACGCAACTGGCACAAGTTTGTTCGCCATGACTGGCACAAGTTTGTTTGACGGAACTGGCACAAGTTTTTTTGACGCAACTGGCACAAGTTTTCTCGACGCAACTGGCACAAGTTTGTTTGACGCAACTGGCACAAGTTTCTTTGACGCAACTGGCACAAGTTTGTTTGACGCAACTGGCACAAGTTTGGTTGACACAATTGGCACAAGTTTGTTCTACTTAACTGGCAAAAGTTTGTAGTATGCAACTGGCACTAGTTGGTTTTACGCAACTGGCACAAGTTTGTTGTATGCAACTGGCACAAGTTTTCTCGATGCAAGTGGCACAAGATTCTTCGCCGTAACTGGCACAAGTTTGTTTGACGCAACTGGCATAAGTTTGTTCGACGCAACTGGCACAAGTTTGTTTGACGCAACTGGCACAAGTTTCTTCGACGCAACTGGCACAAGTTTGTTTGACGCAAATGGCACAAGTTTGGTTGACACAATTGGCACAAGTTTGTTCTACTTAACTGGCACAAGTTTGTTCTATGCAACTGGCACTAGTTTGTTTTACGTAACTGGCATAAGTTTGTTTGACGCAACTGGCACAAGTTTGTTCTACGCAACTGGCACAAGTTTGTTCGACACAACTGGCACAAGGTTGTTCTACGCAACTGGCACAATTTTGGTTCTACGCAACTGGCACAAGTTTGTTTGACGCAACTGGCACAAGTTTGTTCTACGCAACTGGCACAAGTTTGTTCGATGTCACTGGCACAAGTTTGTTCGACGAAACTGGCACAAGTTTGTTCGATGCAACTGGCACAAGTTTGTTTACCGCAACTGGCAAAAGTTTGTTCGACCCAACTGGCACAAGTTTGTTTGAGGCAAATGGCACAAGTTTGTTTGACGCAACTGGCACAAGTTTGTTTGACGCAACTGATACAAGTTTGTTTGACGCAACTGGCACAAGGTTCTTCTACGCAACTGGCACAAGTTTGTTCTTCGCAACTGGCACAAGTTTGTTTGACGCAACTGGCACAAGTTTGTTCTAAGCAACTGACACAAGTTTGTTTGATGCAACGGGCACAAGTTTGTTCGACGCAACTGGCACAAGTTTGTTTGACGCAACTGGCACAAGTTTTTTTGACGCAACTGGCACAAGTTTGTTTGACGCAAGAGGCACAAGTTTGTTTGATGCAACTGCCACAAGTATGTTTGACGCAACTGTCACAAGTTTTTTTTTGACGCAACTGGCACAAGTTTTCTCGACGCAACTGGCACAAGTTTGTTCACCATAACTGGCACAAGTTTGTTCGACGCAACTGGCACAAGTCTGTTCGACGCAACTGGCACAAGTTTGTTTGACGCAACTGGCACAAGTATCTTCGACGCAACTGGCACAAGTTTGTTCGACGCAACTGGCACAAGTTTTTTTTGACGCAACTGGCACAAGTTTGTTCTAAGCAACTGACATAAGTTTGTTTGATGCAACGGGCACAAGTTTGTTCAACGCAACTGGCACAAGTTTGTTCAACGCAACTGGCACAAGTTTGTTTGACGCAACTGGCACAAGTTTTTTTGACGCAACTGGCACAAGTTTGTTTGACGCAAGAGGCACAAGTTTGTTTGATGCAACTGCCACAAGTATGTTTGACGCAACTGTCACAAGTTTTTTTTGACACAACTGGCACAAGTTTTCTCGACGCAACTGGCACAAGTTTGTTCACCATAACTGGCACAAGTTTGTTCGACGCAACTGGCACAAGTCTGTTCGACGCAACTGGCACAAGTTTGTTTGACGCAACTGGCACAAGTATCTTCGACGCAACTGGCACAAGTTTGTTCGACGCAACTGGCACAAGTTTTTTTGACGCAACTGGCACAAGTTTGTTCTACGCAACTGGCACAAGTTTTTTCTACGCAACTGGCACTAGTTTGTTCTATGCAACTGGCATAAGTTTGTTCGACCCAACTGACACATGTTTGTTCTGCGCAACTGGCACAAGTTTGTTCGACGCAACTGACACAAGTTTGTTCGACGCAACTGGTACAAGTTTGTTGAACGCAACTGACACAAGTTTGTTCGAACCAACTGGCACAAATTTGTTTGACACAACTGGCACAAGTTTGTTCGACGCAACTGGCACAAGTTTGTATGATGCAACTGGCACAAGTTTGCTTGACGCAACGCGAACAAGGATGTTCTACGCAACTGGCACAAGTTTGTTCTACGCAACTGGCACAAGTTTGTTTGACGCAACTGGCACAAGTTTGTTCTACGCAACTGGCACAAGTTTGTTCGATGCAACTGGCACAAGTTTGTTCGACGCAACTGGCCCAAGTTTGTTTGACGCAACTGGCACAAATTTGTTCGACGCAACTGGCACAAGTTTTTTCGACTCAATTGGCACAAGTTTGTTTGACGCAACTGGCACAAGTTTGTTTGACGCAACTGGCACAAGTTTGTTTGACGCAACTGGCACAAGTTTGTTTGACGCAACTGGTACAAGTTTATTTGACGCAAATGGCACAAATTTTCTCGACGCAACTGGCACAAGTATGTTCTACGCAACTGGCACAAGTTTGTTCAACGCAACTGGCACAAGTTTGTTCGACGTAACTGGCACAAGTTTGTTCGACGAAACTGTCACAAGTTTGTTCGACGCAACTGGCACAAGTTTGTTCAACGCAACTGGCACAAGCTTGTTCGACGCAAGTGGCACAAGTTTGTTCGACGCAACTGGCACAAGTTTGTTCAACACATCTGGCACAAGTTTGTTTGACGCAACTGGCACAAGTTTGTTTTCGCAACTTGTACAAATTTGTTTGACGCAACTGGCACAAGTTTTTTTGACGCAACTGGCACAAGTTTGTTTGAAGCAACTGGCACAAATTTGTTTAACGCAACTGGCACAAGTTTGTTTGATGCAACTGGCACAAGTTTGTTTGACGCAACTGGCACAAGGATTTTCAACGCAACTGGCACAAGTTTGTTCTATGCAACTGGCAAAAGTTTGTTTGACGCAACTGGCACCAGTTTGTTTGACGCAACTGGCACAAGTTTGTTCTACGCAACTGGCACAAGTTTGTTCTACGCAACTGGCACAAGTTTGTTCTACGCAATTTCTACAAGGTTGTTGTACACAACTGACACAAGTTTGTTTGACACAACTGGCACAAGTTTGTTCTACCCAACTGGCACAAGTTTGTTTGACGCAACTGGCACATGTTTGTTCTACCCAACTGGCACAAGTTTGTTCGACGCAACTGGCACAAGTTAGTTCTACGCAACTGGCACAAATTTGTTTGACGCAACTGGCACATGTTTGTTCTACCCAACTGTCACAAGTTTGTTCGACGCAACTGGCACAAGTTAGTTCTTCGCAACTGGCGCAAGTTTGTTCGATGCAACTGGCACAAGTTTGTTCGACGCAACTGGCACAAGTTTGTTCGACGCAACTGGTACATGTTTGTTTAACGTAAATGGCACAAGTTTGTTCGACCCAACTGGCACAAGTTTGTTTGACACAACTGGCACAAATTTGTTCGACGTAACTGGCACAAGGTTGTTCTACGCAACATGCACAAGTTTGATCTACGCAACTGGCGCAAGTTTGTTCGACGCAACTGGCACAAGTTTGTTCTATGCAACTGGCACTAGTTTGTTCGATGCAACTGGCAAAAGTTTGTTCGACACAACTGGCCCAAGTTTCTTTGACGCAACTGGCACAAGTTTGTTAGACGCAACTTGCACAAGTTTGTTTGACGCAACTGGCACAAGTTTTTTCGACTCAATTGGCACAAGTTTGTTTGACGCAACTGGCACAAGTTTGTTTGACGCAACTGGCACAAGTTTGTTAGACGCAACTGGCACAAATTTGTTTGACGCAACTGGCACAAGTTTTTTCGACTCAATTGGCACAAGTTTGTTTGACGCAACTGGCACAAGTTTGACGCAACTGGCACAAGTTTGTTTGTCGCAACTGGCACAAGTTTGTTTGACGCAACTGGCACAAGTTTATTTGACGCAACTGGCACAACTTTTCTCAACGCAACTGGCACAAGTTTGTTCGCCATGACTGGCACAAGTTTGTTTGACGGAACTGGCACAAGTTTTTTTGACGCAACTGGCACAAGTTTTCTCTACGCAACTGGCACAAGTTTGTTTGACGCAACTGGCACAAGTTTCTTCGACGCAACTGGCACAAGTTTGTTTGACGCAACTGGCACAAGTTTGGTTGACACAATTGGCACAAGTTTGTTCTACTTAACTGGCACAAGTTTGTTGTATGCAACTGGCACTAGTTGGTTTTACGCAACTGGCACAAGTTTGTTGTATGCAACTGGCACAAGTTTTCTCGATGCAAGTGGCACAAGATTCTTCGCCGTAACTGGCACAAGTTTGTTTGACGCAACTGGCATAAGTTTGTTCGACGCAACTGGCACAAGTTTGTTTGACGCAACTGGCACAAGTTTCTTCGACGCAACTGGCACAAGTTTGTTTGACGCAAATGGCACAAGTTTGGTTGACACAATTGGCACAAGTTAGTTCTACTTAACTGGCACAAGTTTGTTCTATGCAACTGGCACTAGTTTGTTTTACGCAACTGGCATAAGATTGTTTGACGCAACTGGCACAAGTTTGTTCTACGCAACTGGCACAAGTTTGTTCGACACAACTGGCACAAGGTTGTTCTACGCAACTGGCACAATTTTGGTTCTACGCAACTGGCCCAAGTTTCTTTGACGCAACTGGCATAAGTTTGTTCGACGCAACTTGCACAAGTTTGTTTGACGCAACTGGCACAAGTTTTTTCGACTCAATTGGCACAAGTTTGTTTGACGCAACTGGCACAAGTTTGTTTCACGCAACTGGCACAAGTTTGTTAGACGCAACTGGCACAAATTTGTTTGACGCAACTGGCACAAGTTTTTTCGACTCAATTGGCACAAGTTTGTTTGACGCAACTGGCACAAGTTTGACGCAACTGGCACAAGTTTGTTTGTCGCAACTGGCACAAGTTTGTTTGACGCAACTGGCACAAGTTTATTTGACGCAACTGGCACAACTTTTCTCAACGCAACTGGCACAAGTTTGTTCGCCATGACTGGCACAAGTTTGTTTGACGGAACTGGCACAAGTTTTTTTGACGCAACTGGCACAAGTTTTCTCGACGCAACTGGCACAAGTTTGTTTGACGCAACTGGCACAAGTTTGTTCTACGCAACTGGCACAAGTTTGTTCGATGTCACTGGCACAAGTTTGTTCGACGAAACTGGCACAAGTTTGTTCGATGCAACTGGCACAAGTTTGTTTACCGCAACTGGGAAAAGTTTGTTCGACCCAACTGGCACAAGTTTGTTTGAGGCAAATGGCACAAGTTTGTTTGACGCAACTGGCACAAGTTTGTTTGACGCAACTGATACAAGTTTGTTTGACGCAACTGGCACAAGGTTCTTCTACGCAACTGGCACAAGTTTGTTCTTCGCAACTGGCACAAGTTTGTTTGACGCAACTGGCACAAGTTTGTTCTAAGCAACTGACACAAGTTTGTTTGATGCAACGGGCACAAGTTTGTTCGACGCAACTGGCACAAGTTTGTTTGACGCAACTGGCACAAGTTTTTTTGACGCAACTGGCACAAGTTTGTTTGACGCAAGAGGCACAAGTTTGTTTGATGCAACTGCCACAAGTATGTTTGACGCAACAGTCACAAGTTTTTTTTGACGCAACTGGCACAAGTTTGTTTGACGCAACTGGCACAAGTTTATTTGACGCAACTGGCACAACTTTTCTCAACGCAACTGGCACAAGTTTGTTCGCCATGACTGGCACAAGTTTGTTTGACGGAACTGGCACAAGTTTTTTTGACGCAACTGGCACAAGTTTTCTCGACGCAACTGGCACAAGTTTGTTTGACGCAACTGGCACAAGTTTCTTCGACGCAACTGGCACAAGTTTGTTTGACGCAACTGGCACAAGTTTGGTTGACACAATTGGCACAAGTTTGTTCTACTTAACTGGCACAAGTTTGTTGTATGCAACTGGCACTAGTTGGTTTTACGCAACTGGCACAAGTTTGTTGTATGCAACTGGCACAAGTTTTCTCGATGCAAGTGGCACAAGATTCTTCGCCGTAACTGGCACAAGTTTGTTTGACGCAACTGGCATAAGTTTGTTCGACTCAACTGGCACAAGTTTGTTTGACGCAACTGGCACAAGTTTCTTCGACGCAACTGGCACAAGTTTTTTTGACGCAAATGGCACAAGTTTGGTTGACACAATTGGCACAAGTTTGTTCTACTTAACTGGCACAAGTTTGTTCTATGCAACTGGCACTAGTTTGTTTTACGCAACTGGCATAAGTTTGTTTGACGCAACTGGCAAAAGTTTGTTCTATGCAACTGGCACAAGTTTGTTCGACACAACTGGCACAAGGTTGTTCTACGCAACTGGCACAATTTTGGTTCTACGCAACTGGCACAAGTTTGTTTGACGCAACTGGCACAAGTTTGTTCTACGCAACTGGCACAAGTTTGTTCGATGTCACTGGCACAAGTTTGTTCGACGAAACTGGCACAAGTTTGTTCGATGCAACTGGCACAAGTTTGTTTACCGCAACTGGCAAAAGTTTGTTCGACCCAACTGGCACAAGTTTGTTTGAGGCAAATGGCACAAGTTTGTTTGACGCAACTGGCACAAGTTTGTTTGACGCAACTGATACAAGTTTGTTTGACGCAACTGGCACAAGGTTCTTCTACGCAACTGGCACAAGTTTGTTCTTCGCAACTGGCACAAGTTAGTTTGACGCAACTGTCACAAGTTTTTTTGACGCAACTGGCACAAGTTTTCTCGACGCAACTGGCACAAGTTTGTTCACCATAACTAGCACAAGTTTGTTCGACGCAACTGGCACAAGTCTGTTCGACGCAACTGGCACAAGTTTGTTTGACGCAACTGGCACAAGTATCTTCGACGCAACTGGCACAAGTTTGTTCGACGCAACTGGCACAAGTTTTTTTGACGCAACTGGCACAAGTTTGTTCTAAGCAACTGACACAAGTTTGTTTGATGCAACGGGCACAAGTTTGTTCGACGCAACTGGCACAAGTTTGTTTGACGCAACTGGCACAAGTTTTTTTGACGCAACTGGCACAAGTTTGTTTGACGCAAGAGGCACAAGTTTGTTTGATGCAACTGCCACAAGTATGTTTGACGCAACTGTCACAAGTTTTTTTTGACGCAACTGGCACAAGTTTTCTCGACGCAACTGGCACAAGTTTGTTCACCATAACTGGCACAAGTTTGTTCGACGCAACTGGCACAAGTCTGTTCGACGCAACTGGCACAAGTTTGTTTGACGCAACTGGCACAAGTATCTTCGACGCAACTGGCACAAGTTTGTTCGACGCAACTGGCACAAGTTTTTTTGACGCAACTGGCACAAGTTTGTTCTACGCAACTGGCACAAGTTTTTTCTACGCAACTGGCACTAGTTTGTTCTATGCAACTGGCATAAGTTTGTTCGACCCAACTGACACATGTTTGTTCTGCGCAACTGGCACAAGTTTGATCGACGCAACTGACACAAGTTTGTTCGACGCAACTGGTACAAGTTTGTTGAACGCAACTGACACAAGTTTGTTCGAACCAACTGGCACAAATTTGTTTGACACAACTGGCACAAGTTTGTTCGACGCAACTGGCACAAGTTTGTATGATGCAACTGGCACAAGTTTGCTTGACGCAACGCGAACAAGGATGTTCTACGCAACTGGCACAAGTTTGTTCTACGCAACTGGCACAAGTTTGTTCGATGCAACTGGCACAAGTTTGTTCGACGCAACTGGCCCAAGTTTGTTTGACGCAACTGGCACATATTTGTTCGAAGCAACTGGCACAAGTTTTTTCGACTTAATTGGCACAAGTTTGTTTGACGCAACTGGCACAAGTTTGTTTGACGCAACTGGCACAAGTTTGTTTGACGCAACTGGCACAAGTTTGTTTGACGCAACTGGCACAAGTTTATTTGACGCAAATGGCACAAATTTTCTCGACGCAACTGGCACAAGTATGTTCTACGCAACTGGCACAAGTTTGTTCAACGCAACTGGCACAAGTTTGTTCGACGTAACTGGCACAAGTTTGTTCGACAAAACTGTCACAAGTTTGTTCGACGCAACTGGCACAAGTTTGTTCAACGCAACTGGCACAAGCTTGTTCGACGCAAGTGGCACAAGTTTGTTCGACGCAACTGGCACAAGTTTGTTCAACACATCTGGCACAAGTTTGTTTGACGCAACTGGCACAAGTTTGTTTTCGCAACTTGTACAAATTTGTTTGACGCAACTGGCACAAGTTTTTTGACGCAACTGGCACAAGTTTGTTTGAAGCAACTGGCACAAATTTGTTTGACGCAACTGGCACAAGTTTGTTTGATGCAACTGGCACAAGTTTGTTTGACGCAACTGGCACAAGGATTTTCAACGCAACTGGCACAAGTTTGTTCTATGCAACTGGCAAAAGTTTGTTTGACGCAACTGGCACCAGTTTGTTTGACGCAACTGGCACAAGTTTGTTCTACGCAACTGGCACAAGTTTGTTCTACGCAACTGGCACAAGTTTGTTCTACGCAATTTCTACAAGGTTGTTGTACACAACTGACACAAGTTTGTTTGACACAACTGGCACAAGTTTGTTCTACCCAACTGGCACAAGTTTGTTTGACGCAACTGGCACATGTTTGTTCTACCCAACTGGCACAAGATTGTTCGACGCAACTGGCACAAGTTAGTTCTACGCAACTGGCACAAATTTGTTTGAAGCAACTGGCACATGTTTGTTCTACCCAACTGTCACAAGTTTGTTCGACGCAACTGGCACAAGTTTGTTTGATGCAACTGGCGCAAGTTTGTTTGATGCAACTGGCACAAGTTTGTTCTACCCAACTGTCACAAGTTTGTTCTATGCAACGGGCACAAGTTTGTTTGATGCAACTGGCGCAAGTTTGTTCGACGCAACTGGCACAAGTTTGTTCGACGCAACTGGCACAAGTTTGTTTGATGCAACTGGCACAAGTTTGTTTGATGCAACTGGCACAAGTTTGTTCTACCCAACTGTCACAAGTTTGTTCTATGCAACGGGCACAAGTTTGTTTGATGCAACTGGCGCAAGTTTGTTCGACGCAACTGGCACAAGTTTGTTCGACGCAACTGGCACAAGTTTGTTCGATGCAACTGGCACAAGTTTGTTTAACGCAACTGGCACAAGTTTGTTCGACCCAACTGACACAAGTTTTTTTGACGCAACTGGCACAAGTTTGTTTGACACAACCGGCACAAGTTTGTTTGACGCAACTGGCACAAGGTTGTTCTACGAAACTGGCACAAGTTTGTTCTACGCAACTGGCACAAGTTTCTTTGATGCAAATGGCACAAGTTTGTTTGATGCAACTGGCAGAAGTTTGTTCGATGCAACTGGCACAAGTTTGTTAGATGCAACTGGCCCAAGTCTGTTTGACGCAACTGGCACAAGTTTGTTAGACACAACTGGCACAAGTTTGTTCGACGTAACTGGCACAAGTTTTTTCGACTCAATTGGCACAAGTTTGTTTGACACAACTGGCAAAACTTTGTTTGACGCAACTGGCACAAGTTTGTTTGACGCAACTGACACAAGTTTATTTGACGGAACTGGCACAAGTTTTCTCGACGCAACTGGCACAAGTTTGTTCGCCGTAACTGGCACAGGTTTGTTCGATGCAACTGGCACAAGTTTGTTTTACGCTACTGGCATAAGTTTGTTTGACGCAACTGGCACAAGTTTGTTTGACGCAACTGGCACAAGTTTTTATGACGCAACTGGCACAAGTTTTTATGACGCAACTGGCACAACTTTTCTCGACGCAATTGGCACAAGTTTGTTCGCCGTAACTGGCACAAGTTTGTTTGACACAACTGGCACTAATTTGTTCTATGCAACTGGCACAAGTTTGTTCTACGCAACTGGCACAAGTTTGTTGTATGCAACTGGCACTAGTTTGTTCTACGCAACTGGCATAAGTTTGTTTGACGCAACTGGCACAATTTTGTTCTACGCAAGCAGCACAAGTTTGTTGGACGCAACTGGCACAAGTTTCCTCTATGCAACTGTCACAAGTTTGTTGGACGCAAGTGGCTCAAGTTTGTTTGACGCAACTGGCACAAGTTTGTTCGACGCAACTGGCACAAGTTTGTTCGACTCAACTGGCACAAGTTTGTTCGACGCAACTGGCACAAGTTTGTTCGACGCAACTGGCACAAGTTTGTTCGATGCAACTGGCATATGTTTGTTCAACACATCTGGCACAAGATTGTTTGACGCAACTGGCATAAGTTTGTTTTCGCAACTTGTACAAGTTTGTTTGACTCAATTGGCACAAGTTTGTTTGACGGAACTGTCACAAGTTTGTTTGGCGCAACTGGCACAAGTTTCTTCGACGCAACTGGCACAAGTTTGTTCAACGCAACTGGCACAAGTTTGTTTGACGCAACTGGCACAAGTTTGTTCGACGTAACTGGCACAAGTTTTTTGACTCAATTGGCACAAGTTTGTTTGACGCAACTGGCACAAGTTTGTTTGACGCACCTTGCACAAGTTTGTTTGACGCAACTGGCACAAGTTTATTTGACGCAACTGGCACAAGTTTTCTCGACGCAACTGGCACAAGTTTGTTCGTCGTAACTGGCAGAGGTTTGTTCGACGCAACTGGCAAAAGTTTGTTTGACGCAACTGGCACAAGTTTTTTTGACGCAACTGGCACAAGTTTTCTCGACGCAACTGGCACAAGTTTGTTCGAAGCAACTGGCACAAGTTTGTTTGACGCAACTGGCACTAATTTGTTCTATGCAACTGGCAAAAGTTTGTTCTATGCAACTGGCACAAGTTTGTTCTACGCAACTGGCACAAGTTTGTTGTATGCAACTGGCACTAGTTTGTTCTACGCAACTGGCATAAGTTTGTTTGACGCAACTGGCACAAGTTTGTTCTACGCAACTGGCACAAGTTTGTTGGACGCAACTGGCACAAGTTTCTTCTACGCAACTGTCACAAGTTTGTTGGACGCAACTGGCTCAAGTTTGTTTGACGCAACTGGCACAAGTTTGTTCGACGCAACTGGCACAAGTTTGTTCTATGCAACTGGCACAAGTTTGTACGACGCAACTGGCACAAGTTTGTTCGACGCAACTGGCACAAGTTTGTTCGATGCAACTGGCACATATTTGTTCATAACATCTGGCACAGAATTGTTTGACGCAACTGGCATAAGTTGGTTTTCGCAACTTTTACAAGTTTGTTTGACTCAACTGGCACAAGTTTGTTTGACGGAACTGTCACAAGTTTGTTTGGCGCAACTGGCACAAGCTTGTTTGACGCAACTGGCACAAGTTTGTTTGACGCAACTGGCACAAGTTTGTTTGACGCAACTGGAACAAGTTTGTTTGACGCAACTGGCACAAGTTTGTTTGACGCAACTGGCACAAGTTTGTTTGACGCAACTAGCACAAGTTTGATAGACGCAACTGTCACAAGTTTGTTCGACATAACAGGCACAAGTTTTTTCGAGTCAATTGGCACAAGTTTTTTTGACGCAACTGGCACAAGTTTGTTTGACGCAACTGGCACAAGTTTGTTCTACGCAACTAGCACAAGTTTGTTTGACGCAACTGGCACAAGTCTGTTTGACGCAACTGGCACAAGTTTGTTTGACGCAACTAGCACAAGTTTGATAGACGCAACTGGCACAAGTTTGTTCGACGTAACAGGCACAAGTTTTTTCGAGTCAATTGGCACAAGTTTGTGTGACGCAACTGGCACAAGTTTGTTTGACGCAACTGGCACAAGTTTTTTTGACGCAACTGGCACAAGTTTTCTCAACGCAACTGGCACAAGTTTGTTTGACGCAACTGGCACAAGTTTGTTTGACGCAACTGGCACAAGTTTGTTTGACGCAACTGGCACAAGTTTGTTTGACGCAACTGGCACAAGTTTATTTGACGCAACTGGCACAACTTTTCTCGACGCAACTAGCACAAGTTTGTTCGCCGTAACTGGCACAAGTTTGTTCAATGCAACTGGCACAAGTTTGTTCGACGCAACTGGCACAAGTTTTTTTGACGCAACTGGCACAAGTTTGTTAGACGCAACCGGCACAAGTTTGTTCAACGCAACTGGCACAAGTTTTTTCGAATCAATTGGCAGAAGTTCGTTTGACGCAACTGGCACAAGTTTGTTTGACGCAACTGGCACAAGTTTGTTTGATGCAACTGGCACAAGTTTTTTCGAATCAATTGGCAGAAGTTCGTTTGACGCAACTGGCACAAGTTTGTTTGACGCAACTGGCACAAGTTTGTTTGATGCAACTGGCACAAGTTTGTTTGAAGCAACTGGCACAAGTTTATTTGACGCAACTGGCACAACTTTTTTCGACGCAACTGGCACAAGTTTGTTCGCCGTAACTGGCACAAGATTGTTTGACGCAACTGGCACAAGTTTATTTGACGCAACTGGCACAAGTTTCTTGACGCAAGTGGCACCAGTTTGTTCGCCGTAACTGGCACAAGTTTGTTCGACGCAACTGGCACAAGTTTGTTCGACGCAACTGGCACAAGTTTGTTTGACGCAACTGGCACAAGTTTCTTCGACGCAACTGGCACAAGTTTGTTCGACGGAACTGGCACAAGTTTGTTTGATGCAATTGGCACAAGTTTGTTCTACTCAACTAGCACAAGTTTGTTCTATGCAACTGGCACAAGTTTGTTTTACGCAACTGGCATAAGTTTGTTTGACGCAACTGGCACAAGTTTGTTCTACCAACTAGCACAAGTTTGTTCGACGCAACTGGCACAAGGTTGTTCTACGCAACTGGCACAAGTTTGTTCTAGGCAACTGGCACAAGTTTGTTTCGACGCAACTGGCACAAGTTTGTTCGCCGCAACTGGCACAAGTTTGTTGGTTGCCACTGGCACAAGTTTGTTCGACGAAACTGGCCCATGTTTTTTTTACGCAACTGGCACAAGTTTGTTTGACACAACTGGAACAAGTTTGTTCGACGCAACTGGCACAAGTTTTTTCTACATAACTGGCACAAGTTTGTTCTATGCAACTGGCACAAGTTTGTTCTATGCAACTGGCACAAGTTTGTTCTACGCATCTGGCACAAGTTTGTTCCATGCAACTGGCACTAGTTTGTTCTACGCAACTGGCACAAGTTTGTTTGACGCAACTGGCACAAGTTTGTTCTACCCAACTGACACAAGTTTCTTCGACGCAACTGGCACAAGTTTGTTCTACGCAACTGACACAAGTTTGTTTGACACAACTGGCAGAAGTTTGTTCAACGCAACTGGCACAAGTTTGTTCGACGCAACTGGCAAAAGTTTGTTTGACGCAACTGGCAAAAGTTCGTTTGACGCAACTGGCACAAGGTTCTTCTACGCAACTGGCACAAGTTTGTTTGACGTAACTGGCACAAGTTTGTTTGACGCAACTGGCACAAGTTTGTTTGACGCAACTGGCACAAGTTTGTTTGCACAAGTTTGTTTGACGCAACTGGCACAAGTTTGCTTGACGCAACTGGCACAAGTTTGTTAGACGCAACTGGCACAAGTTTGTTCGACGTAACAGACACAAGTTTTTTCGACTCAATTGGTACAAGTTTGTTTGACGCAACTGGCACAAGTTTGTTTGACGCAAGAGGCACAAGTTTGTTTGACGCAAGTGGCACAAGTTTGTTTGACACAACCGGCACAAGTTTGTTGGATGCCACTGGCACAAGTTTGGTCGACACAACTGGCACAAGTTGTTTGACGCAACTGGCACAAGTTTGGTCGACACAACTGGCACAAGTTTGTTCGACGCAACTGGCACAAGTTTGTTCGATGTAACTGGCAAAAGTTTGTTTGATGCAACTGGCACAAGTATGTTTGACGCAACTGGCACAAGGTTCTTCTACGCAACTGGTACAAGTTTGTTCGACGCAACTGGCTCAAGTTTCTTCGACGCAACTGGTACAAGTTTGTTGGACGCAACTGGCAAAAGTATGTTCGAACCAACTGGCAAAAGTTTGTTTGACACAACTGGCACAAGTTTGTTCGACGCAACTGGCACAAGTTTGTTTGATGCAACTAGCACAAGTTTGTTTGACGCAACTGGCACAAGGTTGTTCTACGCAACTGGCACAAGTTTGTTCGACGCAACTGGCACAAGTTTGTTCGACGCAACTGGCAAAAGTTTCTTTGACGCAACTGGCACAAGTTCGTTTGACGCAACTGGCACAAGGTTCTTCTACAAAACTGGTACAAGTTTGTTCGACGCAACTGGCACAAGTTTCTTCGACGCAACTGGTCCAAGTTTGTTGGACGCAACTGGCAAAAGTTTGTTCGAATCAACTGGCAAAAGTTTGTTTGACACAACTGGCACAAGTTTGTTCGACGCAACTGGCACAAGTTTGTTTGACGCAACTAGCACAAATTTGTTTGACGCAACTGGCACAAGGTTGTTCTACGCAATTGGCACAAGTTTGTTCTACGCAACTGGCACAAGTTTGTTTGACGCAACTGGCACAAGTTTGTTCTACGCAACTGGCACAAGTTTGTTCGATGCAACTGGCACAAGTTTGTTCGCCGCAACTGGCCCAAGTTTGTTTGACGCAACTGGCACAAGTTTGTTAGACGCAACTGGCACAAGTTTGTTCGACGCAACTGGGACAAGTTTCTTCGACTCAATTGGCACAAGTTTGTTCGACGCAACTGGCACAAGTTTGTTCTACGCAACTGACACAAGTTTGTTTGACACAACTGGCAGAAGTTTGTTCAACGCAACTGGCACAAGTTTGTTTGACGCAACTGGCGCAAGTTTGTTAGACGCAACTGGCACAAGTTTGTTCGACGCAACTGGCAGAAGTTTGTTCGATGCAACTGGCACAAGTTTGTTTAACGCAACTGGCACAAGTTTGTTCGACCCAACTGGCACAAGTTTGTTTGACGCACCTGGCACAAGTTTGTTTGACACAACTGGCACAAGTTTGTTTGACGCAACTGGCACAAGGTTGTTCTGCGAAACTGGCACAAGTTTGTTCTACGCAACTGGCACAAGTTTGGTTGATGCAACTGGCACAAGTTTGTTTGATGCAACTGGCAGAAGTTTGTTTGACGCAACTGGCACAAGTTTGTTCGGTGCAACTGGCCCAAGTTTGTTTGACGCAACTGGCACAAGTTTGTTAGACGCAACTGGCACAAGTTTGTTCGACGTAACTGGCATAAGTTTTTTCGACTCAATTGGCACAAGTTTGTTTGACGCAACTGGCACAAGTTTGTTTGACGCAACTTGCACAAGTTTGTTTGACGCAACTGGCACAAGTTTATTTGACGCAACTGGCACAAGTTTTCTCGACGCAACTGGCACAAGTTTGTTCGCCGTAACTGGCACAGGTTTGTTCGACGCAACTGGCACAAGTTTGTTTGACGCAACTGACACAAGTTTTTTTGACGCAACTGGCACAATTTTTCTCGACGCAACTGGCACAAGTTTGTTCGCCGTAACTGGCACAAGTTTGTTCGACGCCACTGGCACAAGTTTGTTCGAAGCAACTGGCACAAGTTTGTTTGACGCAACTGTCACTAATTTGTTCTATGCAACTGGCACAAGTTTGTTCTACGCAACTGGCACAAGTTTGTTCTATGCAACTGGCACAAGTTTGTTGTATGCAACTGGCACTAGTTTGTTCTACGCAACTGGCATAAGTTTGTTTGACGCAACTGGCACAAGTTTGTTCTACGCAACTGGCACAAGTTTGTTGGACGCAACTGGCACAAGTTTCTTCTACGCAACTGTCACAAGTTTGTTGGACGCAACTGGCTGAAGTTTGTTTGACGCAACTGGCACAAGATTGTTCGAAGCAACTGGCACAAGTTTGTTCGACGCAACTGGCACAAGTTTGTTCGATGCAACTGGCACAAGTTTGTTCGACGCAACTGGCACAAGTTTGTTCGATGCAACTGGCACATGTTTGTTCAACACATCTGACACAAGATTGTTTGACGCAACTGGCATAAGTTTGTTTTCGCAACTTGTACAAGTTTGTTTGACTCAACTGGCACAAGTTTGTTTGACGGAACTGTCACAAGTTTGTTTGGCGCAACTGGCACAAGTTTGTTTGACGCAACTGGCACAAGTTTGTTCGACGCAACTATCACAAGTTTGTTTGACGCAACTGGCACAAGTTTGTTTGACGCAACTGGCACAAGGTTCTTCTACGCAACTGGCACAAGTTTGTTCTACGCAACTGGCACAAGTTTGTTTGAGGCAACTAGCACAAGTTTGTTCGACGCAACTGGCACAAGTTTGTTTGACGCAACTGGCACAAGTTTGTTAGACGCAACTGGCACAAGTTTGTTTGACGTAACAGGCACAAGGTTTTTCGAGTCAATTGGCACAAGTTTGTTTGACGCAACTGGGACAAGTTTGTTTGATGCAAGAGGCAAAAGTTTGTGTGACGCAACTGGCACAAGTTTGTATGACGCAACTGGCACAAGTTATTTTTTCACGCAACTGGCACAAGTTTCTCAACGCAACTGGCACAAGTTTGTTTAATGTAACTGGCACAAGTTTGTTCGACGTAACTGGCACAAGTATGTTCGACGCAACTGGCACAAGTTTGTTTGACAATACAGGCACAAGTTGCTTCGACGCAACTGGCACAAGTTTGTTCGACGCAACTGGCACAAGTTTGTTTGACGCAACCGGCACAAGTTTGTTCTACGCAACTGGCACAAGTTTGTTCTATGCAACTGGAACTGGTTTGTTTGATGCAACTGGCATAAGTTTGTTTGACGCAACTGGCACAAGTCTGTTCTACGCAACTGGTACAAGTTTGTTCGACGCAACTGGCACAAGTTTCTTCGACGGAACTGGTACAAGTCTGTTGGACGCAACTGGCAAAATTTTGTTCGAACCAACTGGCAAAAGTTTGTTTGACACAACTGGCACAAGTTTGTTCGACGCAACTGGCACAAGTTTGTTTGACGCAACTAGCACAAGTTTGTTTGATGAAACTGGCACAAGGTTCTTCTACCCAACTGGCACAAGTTTGTTTTACACAACTGGCACAAGTTTGTTTGACGCAACTGGCACAAGTTTGTTCTACGCAACTGGCACAAGTTTGTTCGATGCAACTGGCACAAGTTTGTTCGACGCAACTGGCCCAAGTTTGTTTGAAGCAACTGGCACAAGTTTGTTAGATGCAACTGGCACAAGTTTGTTCGACGCAACTGGCACAAGTTTCTTTGACTCAATTGGCACAAGTTTGTTTGACGCAACTGGTACAAGTTTGTTTGACGCAACTGTCACAAGTTTGTTTGACTCAACTGGCACAAGTTTGTTCGCCGCAACTGGCACAAGTTCATTTGACGCAACTGGCACAACTTTTCTCGACGCAACTGGCACAAGTATGTTCTACACAACTGGCACAAGTTTGTTCTATGTAACTTGCACAAGTTTGTTCTACGCAACTGGCACAAGTTTATTCTACGCAACTGGCACAAGTTTGTTCTACGCAACTGGCACAAGTTTGTTCTACGCAACTGGCACAAATTTGCTCTACGCATCTGGCACAAGTTTGTTCTATGCAACTGGCACAAGTTTGTTCTACGCAACTGGCACAAGTTTGTTCTACGCAACTGGCACAAGTTTGTTCTACGCAACTGACACAAGTTTGTTTGACACAACTGGCAGAAGTTTGTTCAACGCAACTGGCACAAGTTTGTTTGACGCAACTGGCGCAAGTTTGTTCGACGCAACTAGCACAAGGTTGTTCTACGCAACTGGCACAAGTTTGTTCTAGGCAACTGGCACAAGTTTGTTTCGACGCAACTGGCACAAGTTTGTTCGCCGCAACTGGCACAAGTTTGTTGGTTGCCACTGGCACAAGTTTGTTCGACGAAACTGGCCCATGTTTTTTTTACGCAACTGGCACAAGTTTGTTTGACACAACTGGAACAAGTTTGTTCGACGCAACTGGCACAAGTTTTTTCTACATAACTGGCACAAGTTTGTTCTATGCAACTGGCACAAGTTTGTTCTATGCAACTGGCACAAGTTTGTTCTACGCATCTGGCACAAGTTTGTTCCATGCAACTGGCACTAGTTTGTTCTACGCAACTGGCACAAGTTTGTTTGACGCAACTGGCACAAGTTTGTTCTACCCAACTGACACAAGTTTCTTCGACGCAACTGGCACAAGTTTGTTCTACGCAACTGACACAAGTTTGTTTGACACAACTGGCAGAAGTTTGTTCAACGCAACTGGCACAAGTTTGTTCGACGCAACTGGCAAAAGTTTGTTTGACGCAACTGGCAAAAGTTCGTTTGACGCAACTGGCACAAGGTTCTTCTACGCAACTGGCACAAGTTTGTTTGACGTAACTGGCACAAGTTTGTTTGACGCAACTGGCACAAGTTTGTTTGACGCAACTGGCACAAGTTTGTTTGCACAAGTTTGTTTGACGCAACTGGCACAAGTTTGTTTGACGCAACTGGCACAAGTTTGTTAGACGCAACTGGCACAAGTTTGTTCGACGTAACAGACACAAGTTTTTTCGACTCAATTGGTACAAGTTTGTTTGACGCAACTGGCACAAGTTTGTTTGACGCAAGAGGCACAAGTTTGTTTGACGCAAGTGGCACAAGTTTGTTTGACACAACTGGCACAAGTTTGTTTGATGCCACTGGCACAAGTTTGGTCGACACAACTGGCACAAGTTTTTTTGACGCAACTGGCACAAGTTTGGTCGACACAACTGGCACAAGTTTGTTCAACGCAACTGGCACAAGTTTGTTCGATGCAACTGGCAAAAGTTTGTTTGATGCAACTGGCACAAGTATGTTTGACGCAACTGGCACAAGGTTCTTCTACGCAACTGGTACAAGGTTGTTCGACGCAACTGGCTCAAGTTTCTTCGACGCAACTGGTACAAGTTTGTTGGACGCAACTGGCAAAAGTATGTTCGAACCAACTGGCAAAAGTTTGTTTGACACAACTGGCACAAGTTTGTTCGACGCAACTGGCACAAGTTTGTTTGATGCAACTAGCACAAGTTTGTTTGAAGCAACTGGCACAAGGTTGTTCTACGCAACTGGCACAAGTTTGTTCGACGCAACTGGCACAAGTTTGTTCGACGCAACTGGCAAAAGTTTCTTTGACGCAACTGGCACAAGTTCGTTTGACGCAACTGGCACAAGGTTCTTCTACGCAACTGGTACAAGTTTGTTCGACGCAACTGGCACAAGTTTCTTCGACGCAACTGGTACAAGTTTGTTGGACGCAACTGGCAAAAGTTTGTTCGAATCAACTGGCAAAAGTTTGTTTGACACAACTGGCACAAGTTTGTTCGACGCAACTGGCACAAGTTTGTTTGACGCAACTAGCACAAATTTGTTTGACGCAACTGGCACAAGGTTGTTCTACGCAACTGGCACAAGTTTGTTCTACGCAACTGGCACAAGTTTGTTTGACGCAACTGGCACAAGTTTGTTCTATGCAACTGGCACAAGTTTGTTCGATGCAACTGGCACAAGTTTGTTCGCCGCAACTGGCCCAAGTTTGTTTGACGCAACTGGCACAAGTTTGTTAGACGCAACTGGCACAAGTTTGTTCGACGCAACTGGGACAAGTTTCTTCGACTCAATTGGCACAAGTTTGTTCGACGCAACTGGCACAAGTTTGTTCTACGCAACTGACACAAGTTTGTTTGACACAACTGGCAGAAGTTTGTTCAACGCAACTGGCACAAGTTTGTTTGACGCAACTGGCGCAAGTTTGTTAGACGCAACTGGCACAAGCTTGTTCGACGCAACTGGCACAAGTTTGTTCGATGCAACTGGCACAAGTTTGTTTAACGCAACTGGCACAAGTTTGTTCGACCCAACTGGCACAAGTTTGTTTGACGCACCTGGCACAAGTTTGTTTGACACAACTGGCACAAGTTTGTTTGACGCAACTGGCACAAGGTTGTTCTGCGAAACTGGCACAAGTTTGTTCTACGCAACTGGCACAAGTTTGGTTGATGCAACTGGCACAAGTTTGTTTGATGCAACTGGCAGAAGTTTGTTTGACGCAACTGGCACAAGTTTTTTCGGTGCAACTGGCCCAAGTTTGTTTGACGCAACTGGCACAAGTTTGTTAGACGCAACTGGCACAAGTTTGTTCGACGTAACTGGCATAAGTTTTTTCGACTCAATTGGCACAAGTTTGTTTGACGCAACTGGCACAAGTTTGTTTGACGCAACTTGCACAAGTTTGTTTGACGCAACTGGCACAAGTTTATTTGACGCAACTGGCACAAGTTTTCTCGACGCAACTGGCACAAGTTTGTTCGCCGTAACTGGCACAGGTTTGTTCGACGCAACTGGCACAAGTTTGTTTGACGCAACTGGCACAAGTTTTTTTGACGCAACTGGCACAATTTTTCTCGACGCAACTGGCACAAGTTTGTTCGCCGTAACTGGCACAAGTTTGTTCGACGCCACTGGCACAAGTTTGTTCGAAGCAACTGGCACAAGTTTGTTTGACGCAACTGTCACTAATTTGTTCTATGCAACTGGCACAAGTTTGTTCTACGCAACTGGCACAAGTTTGTTCTACGCAACTGGCACAAGTTTGTTGTATGCAACTGGCACTAGTTTGTTCTACGCAACTGGCATAAGTTTGTTTGACGCAACTGGCACAAGTTTGTTCTACGCAACTGGCACAAGTTTGTTGGACGCAACTGGCACAAGTTTCTTCTACGCAACTGTCACAAGTTTGTTGGACGCAACTGGCTGAAGTTTGTTTGACGCAACTGGCACAAGATTGTTCGAAGCAACTGGCACAAGTTTGTTCGACGCAACTGGCACAAGTTTGTTCGATGCAACTGGCACAAGTTTGTTCGACGCAACTGGCACAAGTTTGTTCGATGCAACTGGCACATGTTTGTTCAACACATCTGACACAAGATTGTTTGACGCAACTGGCATAAGTTTGTTTTCGCAACTTGTACAAGTTTAATTGACTCAACTCGCACAAGTTTGTTTGACGGAACTGTCATAAGTTTGTTTGGCGCAACTGGCACAAGTTTGTTTGACTCAACTGGCACAAGTTTGTTTGACGGAACTGTCACAAGTTTGTTTGGCGCAACTGGCACAAGTTTGTTTGACGCAACTGGCACAAGTTTGTTCGACGCAACTGGCACAAGTTTGTTTGACGCAACTGGCACAAGTTTGTTTGATGCAACTGGCACAAGGTTCTTCTACGCAACTGGCACAAGTTTGTTCTACGCAACTGGCACAAGTTTGTTTGAGGCAACTAGCACAAGTTTGTTCGACGCAACTGGCACAAGTTTGTTTGACGCCACTGGCACAAGTTTTTTAGACGCAACTGGCACAAGTTTGTTTGACGTAACAGGCACAAGTTTTTTCGAGTCAATTGGCACAAGTTTGTTTGACGCAACTGGGACAAGTTTGTTTGATGCAAGAGGCAAAAGTTTGTGTGACGCAACTGGCACAAGTTTGTTTGACGCAACTGGCACAAGTTTGTTATACGCAACTGGCACAAGTTTGTTCGATGTCACTGGCACAAGTTTGTTCGACGAAACTGGCACAAGTTTGTTCGATGCAACTGGCACAAGTTTGTTTACCGCAACTGGCAAAAGTTTGTTCGACCCAACTGGCACAAGTTTGTTTGAGGCAAATGGCACAAGTTTGTTTGACGCAACTGGCACAAGTTTGTTTGACGCAACTGATACAAGTTTGTTTGACGCAACTGGCACAAGGTTCTTCTACGCAACTGGCACAAGTTTGTTCTTCGCAACTGGCACAAGTTTGTTTGACGCAACTGGCACAAGTTTGTTCTAAGCAACTGACACAAGTTTGTTTGATGCAACTGGCACAAGTTTGTTCGACGCAACTGGCACAAGTTTGTTTGACGCAACTGGCACAAGTTTTTTTGACGC
This sequence comes from Macrobrachium rosenbergii, assembly GCA_039081455.1. NCBI lineage: Eukaryota > Metazoa > Arthropoda > Malacostraca > Decapoda > Palaemonidae > Macrobrachium > Macrobrachium rosenbergii. Next base: position 213,642 of record JANJGK010000180.1, on the reverse strand, counting down.
AACTGGCACAAGTTTGTTTGACGCAAGAGGCACAAGTTTGTTTGACGCAACTGTCACAAGTTTTTTTTGACGCAACTGGCACAAGTTTTCTCGATGCAACTGGCACAAGTTTGTTCGCCATAACTGGCACAAGTATGTTTGACGCAACTGTCACAAGTTTTTTTTGACGCAACTGGCACAAGTTTTCTCGATGCAACTGGCACAAGTTTGTTCGCCATAACTGGCACAAGTTTGTTTGACGCAACTGGCACAAGTCTGTTCGATGCAACTGGCACAAGTTTGTTTGACGCAACTGGCACAAGTATCTTCGACGCAACTGGCACAAGTTTGTTCGACGCAACTGGCACAAGTTTTTTTGACGCAACTGGCACAAGTTTGTTCTACGCAACTGGCACAAGTTTGTTCTACGCAACTGGCACTAGTTTGTTCTATGCAACTGGCATAAGTTTGTTCGACCCAACTGACACATGTTTGTTCTGCGCAACTGGCACAAGTTTGTTCGACGCAACTGACACAAGTTTGTTCGACGCAACTGGTACAAGTTTGTTGGACGCAACTGACACAAGTTTGTTCGAACCAACTGGCACAAATTTGTTTGACACAACTGGCACAAGTTTGTTCGATGCAACTGGCACAAGTTTGTATGACCAACTGGCACAAGTTTGCTTGACGCAGCGCGAACAAGGATGTTCTACGCAACTGGCACAAGTTTGTTCTACGCAACTGGCACAAGTTTGTTTGACGCAACTGGCACAAGTTTGTTCTACGCAACTGGCAGAAGTTTGTTCGATGCAACTGGCACAAGTTTGTTCGACGCAACTGGCCCAAGTTTGTTTGACGCAACTGGCACAAATTTGTTCGACGCAACTGGCACAAGTTTTTTTTACTCAATTGGCACAAGTTTGTTTGTCGTAACTGGCACAAGTTTGTTTGACGCAACTGGCACAAGTTTGTTTGACGCAACTGGCACAAGTTTGTTTGACGCAACTGGCACAAGTTTATTTGACGCAAATGGCACAACTTTTCTCGACGCAACTGGCACAAGTATGTTCTACGCAACTGGCACAAGTTTGTTCAACGCAACTGGCACAAGTTTGTTCGACGTAACTGGCACAAGTTTGTTCGACGAAACTGTCACAAGTTTGTTTGACGCAACTGGCACAAGTTTGTTCAATGCAACTGGCACAAGTTTGTTCGACGCAAGTGGCACAAGTTTGTTCGACGCAACTGGCACAAGTTTGTTCAACACATCTGGCACAAGTTTGTTTGACGCAACTGGCACAAGTTTGTTTTCGCAACTTGTACAAATTTGTTTGACGCAACTGGCACAAGTTTTTTTGACGCAACTGGCACAAGTTTGTTTGAAGCAACTGGCACAAATTTGTTTGACGCAACTGGCACAAGTTTGTTTGACGCAACTGGCACAAGTTTGTTTGACGCAACTGGCACAAGGATTTTCTACGCAACTGGCACAAGTTTGTTCTACGCAACTGGCACAAGTTTGTTTGACGCAACTGGCACAAGTTTGTTTGACGCAACTGGCACAAGTTTGTTCTACGCAACTGGCACAAGTTTGTTCTACGCAACTGGCACAAGTTTGTTCTACGCAATTTCTACAAGGTTGTTGTACACAACTGTCACAAGTTTGTTTGACACAACTGGCACAAGTTTGTTCTACGCAACTGGCAAAAGTTTGTTCTACACATCTGGCACAAGTTTGTTCTATGCAACTGGCACTAGTTTGTTCTACGCAACTGGCACAAATTTGTTTGACGCAACTGGCACATGTTTGTTCTACCCAACTGGCACAAGTTTGTTCGACGCAACTGGCACAAGTTAGTTCTACGCAACTGGCACAAATTTGTTTGACGCAACTGGCATATGTTTGTTCTACCCAACTGTCACAAGTTTGTTCGACGCAACTGGCACAAGTTAGTTTTACGCAACTGGCGCAAGTTTGTTCGACGCAACTGGCACAAGTTTGTTCGACGCAACTGGCACAAGTTTGTTCGACGCAACTAGTACATGTTTGTTCAACGTAAATGGCACAAGTTTGTTCGACCCAACTGGCACAAGTTTGTTTGACACAACTGGCACAAATTTGTTCGACGCCACTAGCACAAGTTTGTTTGATGCAACTAGCAAAAGTTTGTTTGACGCAACTGGCACAAGGTTGTTCTACGCAACATGCACAAGTTTGTTCTACGCAACTGGCGCAAGTTTGTTTGACGCAACTGGCACAAGTTTGTTCTATGCAACTGGCACTAGTTTGTTCGATGCAACTGGCAAAAGTTTGTTCGACACAACTGTCCCAAGTTTCTTTGACGCAACTGGCACCAGTTTGTTAGACGCAACTTGCACAAGTTTGTTTGACGCAACTGGCACAAGTTTTTTCGACTCAATTGGCACAAGTTTGTTTGACGCAACTGGCACAAGTTTGTTTGAAGCAACTGGCACAGGTTTGTTTGACACAACTGGCACAGGTTTGTTTGACGCAACTGGCACAAGTTTATAGCAACTGGCACAAGTTTATTTGATGCAACTGGCATAAGTTTTCTCGACACAAGTGGCCCAAGTTTGTTCGCCGTAACTGGCTCAAGTTTGTTCGACGCAACTGGCACAAGTTTGTTCGACGCAACTGGCATAAGTTTGTTTGACGCAACTGGCAGAAGTTTCTTCAACGCAACTGGCAGAAGTTTGTTCGACGCAACTGGCACAAGTTTGTTTGACGCAATTAGCACAAGTTTGTTCTACTCAACTGGGACAAGTTTGTTCTATGCAACTGGCACTAGTTTGTTCTAAGCAAATGGCAAAAGTTTGTTTGACGCAACTGGCACAAGTTTGTTCGACGCAACTGGCACAAGGTTGTTCTACGCAACTGGCACAAGTTTGTTCTACGCAACTGGCACAAGTTTGTTCTACGCAACTGGCACAAGTTTGCTTGACGCAACTGGCACAAGTTTGTTCTACGCAACTGGCACAAGTTTGTTCGGTGCCACTGGCACAAGTTTGTTCGACTCAACTGGCCCAAGTTTTTTTTGACGCAAATGGCACAAGTTTGTTAGACGCAACTGGCACAAGTTTGTTTGACGCAACTTGTACAACTTTGTTTGATGCAACTGGCACAAGTTTGTTTGACGCAACTTGTACAACTTTGTTTGATGCAACTGGCATAAGTTTGTTTGACGCAACTGGCACAAGTTTGTTTGACGCAACTGGCACAAGTTTGTTTGACACAACTGGCACAAGTTTGTTCGGCGCAACTGGCACAAGTTTGTTCGACACAACTGGCATAAGTTTGTTTGACGCAACTGGCACAAGTTTGTTCTACGCAACTGGCACAAGTTTGTTCTACGCAACTGGCACAAGTTTGTTCTACGCAACTGGCACAAGTTTGTTGGACGCAACTGGCACAAGTTTGTTTGACGCAACATGCACCAGTTTGTTCTACACAACTGGCACAAGTTTGTTCTACACAACTGGCACAAGTTTGTTCTATGCAACTCTTACAAGTTTGTTGTACACAACTGGCACAAGTTTGTTTGACACAACTAGCACAAGTTTGTTCTACGCAAATGGCAAAAGTTTGTTCTATGCTTCTGGCACAAGTTTGTCCTATGCAACTGGCACTAGTTTGTTCTATGCAACTGGCTCAAATTTGTTTGACACAACTGGCACATGTTTGTTCTACCCAACTGGCACAAGTTTGTTCGACGGAACTGGCACAAGTTTGTTCTACGCAACTGGCACAAGTTTGATTGACACAACTGGCACAAGTTTGTTTTAAGCAACTGGCACAAGTTTGTTCGACGGAAGTGGCGCAAGTTTGTTCGACGCAACTGGCACAAGTTTGTTCGACGCATCTGGCACAAGTTTGTTCGACGCAACTGGTACAAGTTTGTTTCTCATAACTGGCACAAGTTTGTTCGACCCAACTGGCACAAGTTTGTTTGACACAACTGGCACAAGTTTGTTCGGCGCAACTGGCACTAGTTTGTTCGACGCAACTGGCAAAAGTTTGTTTGACGCAACAAGCACAAGTTTGTTTGATGCAACGGGCACAAGTTTGTTTGACGCAACTGGCACAAGTTTGTTTGACGCAACTGGCACAAGTTTGTTCGACTCAACTGGCACAACTTTGTTTGAAACAACTGGCACAAGTTTGTTTGACAAGTTTGTTTGACGCAATTGGCACAAGTATGTTCTACGCAACTGGCACAAGTTTGTTCTATGCAACTGGCATTAGTTTGTTTTACACAACTGGCAAACGTTTGTTTGACGCAACTGGCACAAGTTTGTTCTACGCAACTGGCACAAGTTTGTTTGACACAACTGGCACAAGGTTGTTCTATGCAACTGGCACAAGTTTGTTAGACGCAACTGGCACAAGTTTGTTTGACGCAACTGGCACATGTTTGTTTGACACAACTGGCACAAGTTTGTTCTAAGCAACTGGCACAAGTTTGTTCGACGGAACTGGCGCAAGTTTGTTCGACGTAACTGGCACAAGTTTGTTCGAAGCAACTGAAACAAGTTTGTTCGACGCAACTGGTACAAGTTTGTTTGACGTAACTGGCACAAGTTTGTTTGACCTAACTGGCACAAGTTTGTTTGACACAACTGGCAAAAGTTTGTTCGACGCAAGTGGCACAAGTTTGTTTGACGCAACTGGCAAAAGTTTGTTTGACGCAACTGGCACAAGGTTGTTCTACGCAACATGCACAAGTTTGTTCTACGCAACTGGCACAAGTTTGTTTGACGCAACTGGCACAAGTTTGTTCTATGCAACTGGCTCTAATTTGTTCGATGCAACTGGCACAAGTTTGTTCAACGCAATTGGCCCAAGTTTGTGTGACGCAACTGGTATAAGTTTGTTAGACGCAACTGGCCCAAGTTTGTTCGACGCAACTGGCACAAGTTTTTTCGACTCAATTGGTACAAGTTTGTTTGACGCAACTGGCACAAGTTTGTTTGGCGCAACTGGCACAAGTTTGTTTGACGTAACTGGCACAAGTTTGTTTGGCGCAACTGGCACCAGTTTATAGCAACTGGCACAAGTTTATTTGATGCAACTGGCACAAGTTTTCTCGACGCAAGTGGCACAAGTTTGTTCGCCGTAACTGGCACAAGTTTATTTGACGCAACTGGCACAAGTTTGTTTGACGCAACTGGCACAAGTTTTGTTTGACACAACTGGCACAAGTTTATTCGACGCAACTGGCACTAGTTTGTTCGACGCAACTGGCACAAGTTTGTTCTACGCAACTGGCACAAGTTTGTTCTATACAACTGGCACTAGTTTGTTCTACGCAACTGGCATAAGTTTATTTGACGCAACTGGCAAAAGTTTGTTCTATGCAACTGGCACAAGTTTGTTCAACGCAACTGCCACAAGGTTGTTCTACGTAACTGGCACAAGTTTGTAAGACGCAACTGGCACATGTTTGCTTGACGCAACAGGCACAAGTTTGTCCTACGCAACTAGCACAAGTTTGTTCGACGCAACTGGCACAAGTTTGTTCGACGCAACGGGCCCAAGTTTTTTTTATGCAACTAGCACAAGTTTGTTAGACGCAACTGGCACAAGTTTGTTTGACGCAACTTGTACAAGTTTGTTTGATGCAACTGGCACAAGTTTGTTTGACGCAACTGGCACAAGTTTGTTTGACACAACTGGCACAAGTTTGTTCGACACAACTGGCACAAGTTTGTTCTACGCAACTGGCACAAGTTTGTTTGACGCAACTGGCACAAGTTTGTTTGACGCAAATGACACAAGGTTGTTCTACGCAACTGGCACAAATTTGTTCTATGCAAAAGGCACAAGTTTGTTTGACGCAACTGGCACAAGTTTGTTCTACGCAACTGGCACAAGTTTGTTCTACGCAACTGGCACAAGTTTGTTGTACACAACTAGTACAAGTTTGTTTGACACAACTGGCACAAGTTTGTTCTACACAAATGGCAAAACTTTGTTCTACGCATCTGGCATACTTTTGTTCTATGCAACTGGCACAAATTTATTTGACGCAAATGGCACATGTTTGTTCTACCCAACTGGCTCAAGTTTGTTCGACGCAACTGGCACAAGTTTGTTCTACATAACGGGCACAAATTTGTTTGACACAACTGGCACAAGTTTGTTCTAAGAAACTGGCACAAGTTTTTTCGACGGAACTGGCGCAAGTTCGTTCGATGCAACTGGCACAAGTTTGTTCGACGCAACTGGCACAAGTTTGTTCGACGCAACTGGTGCAAGTTTGTTTCACGTAACTGGCACAAGTTTCTTCGACCCAACTGGCATAAGTTTGTTTGGCATAACTGGCACAAGTTTGTTCGACACAACTGGCACAAGTTTGTTTGACGCAACTGGCACAAGGTTCTTCTACGCAACATGCACAAGTTTGTTCTACGCAACTGGCACAAGTTTGTTTGACGCAACTGGCACAAGTTTGTTCTATGCAACTGGCACTAGTTTGTTCGATGCAACTGACACAAGTTTGTTCTATGCAACTGGCACAAGTTTGTTTGACGCAAGAGGCACAAGTTTGTTTGACGCAACTGGCACAAGTTTTTTTGACGCAACTGGCACAAGTTTGTTTGACGCAAGAGGCACAAGTTTGTTTGACGCAACTGGCACAAGTTTGTTCTAAGCAACTGACACAAGTTTGTTTGACGCAACTGGCACAAGTTTCTTCGACGCAACTGGCACAAGTTTCTTCGACTCAATGGCACAAGTTTGTTTGACGCAACTGGCACAAGTTTGTTTGACGCAAGGGGCACAAGTTTGTTTGACTCAACTGGCACAAGTTTGTTTGATACAACTGGCACAAGTTTATTTGACGCAAATGGCACAACTTTTCTTGGCGCAACTGGCACAAGTATGTTCTACACAACTGGCACAAGTTTGTTCTATGCAAGTTGCACATGTTTGTTCTACGCAACTGGCACTAGTTTGTTCTACGCAACTGGCACAAGTTTGTTCTACGCAACTGGCACAAGTTTGTTCTACGCATCTGGCACAAGTTTGTTCTATGCAACTGGCACAATTTTGTTCTACGTAACTGGCGCAAGTTTGTTCTACGCAAGTGGCACAAGTTTGTTCTACGCAACTGGCACAAGTTTATTCTACGCATCTGGCACAAGTTTGTTCTATCCAACTGACACTAGTTTGTTTTACGCAACTGGCAAAAGTTTGTTTTACGCAACTGGCACAAGTTTGTTCTACCCAACTGACACAGGTTTGTTCGACGCAACTGGCACAAGTTTGTTCTACTCAACTGATACAAGTTTGTTTGGCACAATTGGCAGAAGTTTGTTCAACGCAACTGGCACAAGTTTGTTCATCACATCTGGCACAAGTTTGTTTGACGCAACTGGCACAAGTTTGTTTTCGCAACTTGTACAAGTTTGTTCTACGCAACTGGCACAAGTTTGTTCTACGCAACTTTCATAAGTTTGTTTGACGCAACTGACACAAGGTTGTTCTACTCAACTGGCACTAGTTTGTTTTACGCAACTGGCACAAGTTTGTTTGATTCAACTGTCAAAAGTTTGTTCTATACAACTGGCACTAGTTTGTTCTACGCAACTGGCACAAGTTTCTTCGACGCAGCAGGCGCAAGTTTGTTCAACGCAACTGGCACAAGTTTGTTTGAAACAACTGGCAGAAGTTTGTTCACCGCAACTGGCAGAAGTTTGTTCGAAGCAACTGGCACAAGTTTGTTTGATGCAACTGGCACAAGTTCGTTTGATGCAACTGACACAAGTTTATTTGACGCAATTGGCACAAGTTTGTTCGTCGCAACTGGCTCAAGTTTGTTTGACACAACTGGCACAAGTTTGTTTGACGCAACTGGCACAAGTTTGTTCGACGTAACTGGCATAAGTTTTTTCAACTCAATTGGCACAAGTTTGTTTGACGCAAACGGCACAAGTTTGTTTGACGCAACTGGCACAAGTTTTTTTGACGCAACTGGCACAAGTTTGTTTGATGCAACTGGCACAAGTTTATTTGAAGCAACTGGCTCAAGTTTTCTCGACGCAACTGGCACAAGTTTGTTCGCCGTAACTGGCACAAGTTTGTTCTATGCAACTGGCACAAGTTTATTTGACGCAACTGGCACAAGTTTTCTCGACGCAACTGGCACAAGTTTGTTCGCCGTAACTGGCACAAGTTTGTTCGACGCCACTGGCACAAGTTTGTTCGACGCAACTGGCACAAGTTTTTTTAACGCAACTGGCACAAGTTTGTTTGACGCAACTGGTGCAAGTTTGTTTGACGCAACTGGCACAAGTTTGTTCTACGCAACTGGCATAAGTTTGTTCTGTGCAACTGGCACTAGTTTGTTCTACGCAACTGGCATAAGTTTGTTTGACGCACCTGGCACAAGTTTGTTCTACGCAAGTGGCACAAGTTTGTTTGACGCAACTGGCACAAGTTTGTTTTACGCAACTGGCACAAGTTTGTTCTACACAACTGGCACAAGTTTGTTCTACGCAACTGGCACAAGTTTATTCTACGCAACTCTTACAAGTTTGTTGTACACAACTGGCACAAGTTTGTTTGACACAACTGGCACAAGTTTGTTCTACTCAAATGGCAAAAGTTTGTTCTATCCTTCTGGCACAAGTTTGTCCTATGCAACTGGCACTAGTTTGTTCTACGCAACTGGCTCAAATTTGTTTGACGCAACTGGCACATATTTGTTCTACCCAACTGGCACAAGTTTGTTCGACGCAACTGGCACAAGTTTGTTCTACGCAACTGGCACAAGTTTGATTGACACAACTGGCACAAGTTTGTTCTAAGCAACTGGCACAAGTTTGTTCGACGGAAGTGGCGCAAGTTTGTTCTACGCAACTGGCACAAGTTTGTTCGACGCAACTGGCACAAGTTTGTTCGACACAACTGGTACAAGTTTGTTTCACATAACTGGCACAAGTTTGTTCGACCCAACTGTCACAAGTTTGTTTGACACAACTGGCACAAGTTTGTTCTATACAACTGGCACAAGTTCGTTCTACGCAACTGGCACAAGTTTGTTCTACGCAACTCTTACAAGTTTGTTGTACACAACTGGCACAAGTTTGTTCTACGCAAATGGCAAAAGTTTGTTCTATGCTTCTGGCACAAGTTTGTCCTATGCAACTGGCACTAGTTTGTTCTACGCAACTGGCTCAAATTTGTTTGACGCAACTGGCTCAAATTTGTTTGACGCAACTGGCACATATTTTTTCTACCCAACTGGCACAAGTTTGTTCGACGCAACTGGTGCAAGTTTGTTCTACGCAACTGGCACAAGTTTGATTGACACAACTGGCACAAGTTTCTTCTAAGCAACTGGCACAAGTTTGTTCGTCAGAAGTGGCGCAAGTTTGTTCGACGCAATTGGTACAAGTTTGTTCGACGCAACTGGCACAAGTTTGTTCGACGCAACTGGTACAAGTTTGTTTCACATAACTGGCACAAGTTTGTTTGACCCAACTGGCACAAGTTTGTTTGACACAACTGGCACAAGTTTGTTCGACGCAACTGGCACTAGTTTGTTCGACGCAACTGGCAAAAGTTTTTTTGACGCAACAAGCACAAGTTTGTTTGACGCAACGGGCACAAGTTTGTTCGACTCAACTGGCACAACTTTGTTTGACACAACTGGCACAAGTTTGTTTGACACAACTGGCACAAGTTTGTTTGGCGCAATTGGCACAAGTTTGTTCTACGCAACTGGCACAAGTTTGTTCTATGCAACTGGCACTAGTTTGTTTTACACAATTGGCAGAAGTTTGTTTGACGCAACTGGCACAAGTTTGTTCGACGCAACTGGCACAAGTTTGTTTGACACAACTGGCACAAGGTTGTTGTATGCAACTGGCACAAGTTTGTTCGACGCAACTGGCACAAGTTTGTTTGACGCAACTGGCACATGTTTGTTTGACACAACTGGCACAAGTTTGTTCTCAGCAACTGGCACAAGTTTGTTCGACGGAACTGGCGCAAGTTTGTTCGACGCAATGGCACAAGTTTGTTCGACGCAACTGACACAAGTTTGTTCGACGCAACTGGTACAAGTTTGTTCGACGTAACTGGCACAAGTTTGTTCGACCTAACTGGCACAAGTTTGTTTGACACAACTGGCAAAAGTTTGTTCGACGCAAGTGGCACAAGTTTGTTTGACGCAACTGGCAAAAGTTTGTTTGACGCAACTGTCACAAGGTTGTTCTACGCAACATGAACAAGTTTGTTCTACGCAACTGGCACAAGTTTGTTTGACGCAACTGGCACAAGTTTGTTCTATGCAACTGGCTCTAATTTGTTCGATGCAACTGGCACAAGTTTGTTCGTCGCAATTGGCCCAAGTTTGTTTAACGCAACTGGCATAAGTTTGTTACACGCAACTGGCCTAAGTTTGTTCGACGCAACTGGCACAAGTTTTTTCGACTCAATTGGTACAAGTTTGTTTGACACAACTGGCACAAGTTTGTTTGGAGCAACTGGCACAAGTTTGTTCGACGTAACTGGCACAAGTTTGTTTGACGCAACTGGCACCAGTTTATAGCAACTGGCACAAGTTTATTTGACGCAACTGGCACAAGTTTATTTGACGCAACTGGCACAAGTTTTCTCGACGCAAGGGGCACAAGTTTGTTCGCCGTAACTGGCACAAGTTTATTTGACGCAACTGGCACAAGTTTGTTCAACGCAACTGGCACAAGTTTTGTTTGACACAACTGCCACAAGTTTCTTCGACGCAACTGGCACTAGTTTTTTCGACGCAACTGGCACAAGTTTGTTCTACGCAACTGGCACAAGTTTGTTCTATGCAACTGGCACTAGTTTGTTCTACGCAACTGGCATAAGTTTGTTTGACGCAACTGGCACAAGTTTGTTCTATGCAACTGGCACAAGTTTGTTCAACGCAACTGCCACAAGGTTGTTCTACGTAACTGGCACAAGTTTGTAAGACGCAACTGGCACATGTTTGCTTGACGCAACAGGCACAAGTTTGTTCTACGCAACTGGCACAAGTTTGTTCGACGCAACTGGCACAAGTTTGTTCGACGCAACTGGCCCAACTTTTTTGATGCAACTGGCACAAGTTTGTTAGACGCAATTGGCACAAGTTTGTTTGACGCAACTGGCACAAGTTTTTTCGACTCAATTGGCACAAGTTTATTTGACGCAACTGGCACAAGTTTGACGCAACTGGCACAAGTTTGTTTGTCGCAACTGGCACAAGTTTGTTTGACGGAACTGGCACAAGTTTTTTTGACGCAACTGGCACAAGTTTTCTCGACGCAACTGGCACAAGTTTGTTTGACGCAACTGGCACAAGTTTCTTCGACGCAACTGGCACAAGTTTGTTTGACACAACTGGCACAAGTTTGGTTGACACAATTGGCACAAGTTTGTTCTACTTAACTGGCACAAGTTTGTTCTATGCAACTGGCACAAGTTGGTTTTACGCAACTGGCACAAGTTTGTTGTATGCAACTGGCACAAGTTTTCTTGACGCAAGTGGCACAAGATTCTTCGCCGTAACTGGCACAAGTTTGTTCGATGCAACTGGCACAAGTTTGTTCGACGTAACTGGCACAAGTTTGTTTGATGCAACTGGCACAAGTTTGTTTGACGCAACTGGCACAAGTTTGGTTGACACAATTTGCACAAGTTTGTTTTACTTAACTTTCACAAGTTTGTTCTATGCAACTGGCACTAGTTTGTTTTACGCAACTGGCATAAGTTTGTTTGATGCAACTGGCACAAGTTTGTTCTACGCAACTAGCACAAGTTTGTTCGACGCAACTGGCACAAGGTTGTTCTACGCAACTGGCACAATTTTGGTTCTACGCAACTGGCACAAGTTTGTTTGACGCAACTGGCACAAGTTTATTCTACGCAACTGGCACAAGTTTGTTCGATGTCACTGGCACAAATTTGTTCGACGAAACTGGCACAAGTTTGTTCGATGCAACTGGCACAAGTTTGTTTACCGCAACTGGCACAAGTTTGTTCGACCCAACTGGCACAAGTTTGTTTGAGGCAAATGGCACAAGTTTGTTTGAAACAACTGGCACAAGTTTGTTTGACGCAACTGATACAAGTTTGTTTGACGCAACTGGCACAAGGTTCTTCTACGCAACTGGCACAAGTTTGTTCTAGGCAACTGAACACAAGTTTGTTTGACGCAACTGGCGCAAGTTTGTTCTAAGCAACTGACACAAGTTTGTTTGACGCAACTGGCACAAGTTTGTTCGACGCAACTGGCACAAGTTTGTTTGACGCAACTGGCACAAGTTTGTTCTAAGCAACTGGCACAAGTTTGTTTGACGCAAGAGGCACAAGTTTGTTTGACGCAACTGGCACAAGTATGTTTGACGCAACTGGCACAAGTTTTTTTTTACGCAACTGACACAAGTTTTCTCGAAGCAACTGGCACAAGTTTGTTAGCCATAACTGGCACAAATTTGTTCGACGCAACTGGCACAAGTTTGTTCGACGCAACTGGCACAAGTTTGTTTGACGCAACTGGCACAAGTATCTTCGACGCAACTGGCACAAGTTTGTTCGACACAACTGGCACAAGTTTGTTTGACGCAACTGGCACAAGTTTGTTTGACGCAACTGGCACAAGTTTGTTCTACGCAACTGGCACTAGTTTGTTCTATGCAACTGGCATAAGTTTGTTCGACCCAACTGACACATGTTTGTTCTGCGAAACAGGCACAAGTTTGTTCAACGCAACTGACAAAAGTTTGTTCGACACAACTGGTACAAGTTTGTTGGACGCAACTGGCACAAGTTTGTTCGAACTAACTGGCACAAGTTTGTTTGATGCAACTGGCACAAGTTTTTTCGAATCAATTGGCAGAAGTTCGTTTGACGCAACTGGCACAAGTTTGTTTGACGCAACTGGCACAAGTTTGTTTGATGCAACTGGCACAAGTTTGTTTGAAGCAACTGGCACAAGTTTATTTGACGCAACTGGCACAACTTTTTTCGACGCAACTGGCACAAGTTTGTTCGCCGTAACTGGCACAAGATTGTTTGACGCAACTGGCACAAGTTTATTTGACGCAACTGGCACAAGTTTCTTGACGCAAGTGGCACCAGTTTGTTCGCCGTAACTGGCACAAGTTTGTTCGACGCAACTGGCACAAGTTTGTTCGACGCAACTGGCACAAGTTTGTTTGACGCAACTGGCACAAGTTTCTTCGACGCAACTGGCACAAGTTTGTTCGACGGAACTGGCAAAAGTTTGTTTGATGCAATTGGCACAAGTTTGTTCTACTCAACTAGCACAAGTTTGTTCTATGCAACTGGCACAAGTTTGTTTTACGCAACTGGCATAAGTTTGTTTGACGCAACTGGCACAAGTTTGTTCTACCAACTAGCACAAGTTTGTTCGACGCAACTGGCACAAGGTTGTTCTACGCAACTGGCACAAGTTTGTTCTAGGCAACTGGCACAAGTTTGTTTCGACGCAACTGGCACAAGTTTGTTCGCCGCAACTGGCACAAGTTTGTTGGTTGCCACTGGCACAAGTTTGTTCGACGAAACTGGCCCATGTTTTTTTTACGCAACTGGCACAAGTTTGTTTGACACAACTGGAACAAGTTTGTTCGACGCAACTGGCACAAGTTTTTTCTACATAACTGGCACAAGTTTGTTCTATGCAACTGGCACTAGTTTGTTCTATGCAACTGGCACAAGTTTGTTCTACGCATCTGGCACAAGTTTGTTCCATGCAACTGGCACTAGTTTGTTCTACGCAACTGGCACAAGTTTGTTTGACGCAACTGGCACAAGTTTGTTCTACCCAACTGACACAAGTTTCTTCGACGCAACTGGCACAAGTTTGTTCTACGCAACTGACACAAGTTTGTTTGACACAACTGGCAGAAGTTTGTTCAACGCAACTGGCACAAGTTTGTTCGACGCAACTGGCAAAAGTTTGTTTGACGCAACTGGCAAAAGTTCGTTTGACGCAACTGGCACAAGGTTCTTCTACGCAACTGGCACAAGTTTGTTTGACGTAACTGGCACAAGTTTGTTTGACGCAACTGGCACAAGTTTGTTTGACGCAACTGGCACAAGTTTGTTTGCACAAGTTTGTTTGACGCAACTGGCACAAGTTTGCTTGACGCAACTGGCACAAGTTTGTTAGACGCAACTGGCACAAGTTTGTTCGACGTAACAGACACAAGTTTTTTCGACTCAATTGGTACAAGTTTGTTTGACGCAACTGGCACAAGTTTGTTTGACGCAAGAGGCACAAGTTTGTTTGACGCAAGTGGCACAAGTTTGTTTGACACAACCGGCACAAGTTTGTTGGATGCCACTGGCACAAGTTTGGTCGACACAACTGGCACAAGTTTTTTTGACGCAACTGGCACAAGTTTGGTCGACACAACTGGCACAAGTTTGTTCGACGCAACTGGCACAAGTTTGTTCGATGCAACTGGCAAAAGTTTGTTTGATGCAACTGGCACAAGTATGTTTGACGCAACTGGCACAAGGTTCTTCTACGCAACTGGTACAAGTTTGTTCGACGCAACTGGCTCAAGTTTCTTCGACGCAACTGGTACAAGTTTGTGGGACGCAACTGGCAAAAGTATGTTCGAACCAACTGGCAAAAGTTTGTTTGGCACAACTGGCACAAGTTTGTTCGACGCAACTGGCACAAGTTTGTTTGATGCAACTAGCACAAGTTTGTTTGACGCAACTGGCACAAGGTTGTTCTACGCAACTGGCACAAGTTTGTTCGACGCAACTGGCACAAGTTTGTTCGACGCAACTGGCAAAAGTTTCTTTGACGCAACTGGCACAAGTTCGTTTGACGCAACTGGCACAAGGTTCTTCTACAAAACTGGTACAAGTTTGTTCGACGTAACTGGCACAAGTTTCTTCGACGCAACTGGTACAAGTTTGTTGGACGCAACTGGCAAAAGTTTGTTCGAATCAACTGGCAAAAGTTTGTTTGACACAACTGGCACAAGTTTGTTCGACGCAACTGGCACAAGTTTGTTTGACGCAACTAGCACAAATTTGTTTGACGCAACTGGCACAAGGTTGTTCTACGCAACTGGCACAAGTTTGTTCTACGCAACTGGCACAAGTTTGTTTGACGAAACTGGCACAAGTTTGTTCTACGCAACTGGCACAAGTTTGTTCGATGCAACTGGCACAAGTTTGTTCGCCGCAACTGGCCCAAGTTTGTTTGACGCAACTGGCACAAGTTTGTTAGACGCAACTGGCACAAGTTTGTTCGACGCAACTGGGACAAGTTTCTTCGACTCAATTGGCACAAGTTTGTTCGACGCAACTGGCACAAGTTTGTTCTACGCAACTGACACAAGTTTGTTTGACACAACTGGCAGAAGTTTGTTCAACGCAACTGGCACAAGTTTGTTTGACGCAACTGGCGCAAGTTTGTTAGACGCAACTGGCACAAGTTTGTTCGACGCAACTGGCACAAGTTTGTTCGATGCAACTGGCACAAGTTTGTTTAACGCAACTGGCACAAGTTTGTTCGACCCAACTGGCACAAGTTTGTTTGACGCACCTGGCACAAGTTTGTTTGACACAACTGGCACTAGTTTGTTTGACGCAACTGGCACAAGGTTGTTCTGCGAAACTGGCACAAGTTTGTTCTACGCAACTGGCACAAGTTTGGTTGATGCAACTGGCACAAGTTTGTTTGATGCAACTGGCAGAAGTTTGTTTGACGCAACTGGCACAAGTTTGTTCGGTGCAACTGGCCCAAGTTTGTTTGACGCAACTGGCACAAGTTTGTTAGACGCAACTGGCACAAGTTTGTTCGACGTAACTGGCATAAGTTTTTTCGACTCAATTGGCACAAGTTTGTTTGACGCAACTGGCACAAGTTTGTTTGACGCAACTTGCACAAGTTTGTTTGACGCAACTGGCACAAGTTTATTTGACGCAACTGGCACAAGTTTTCTCGACGCAACTGGCACAAGTTTGTTCGCCGTAACTGGCACAGGTTTGTTCGACGTAACTGGCACAAGTTTGTTTGACGCAACTGACACAAGTTTTTTTGACGCAACTGGCACAATTTTTCTCGACGCAACTGGCACAAGTTTGTTCGCCGTAACTGGCACAAGTTTGTTCGACGCCACTGGCACAAGTTTGTTCGAAGCAACTGGCACAAGTTTGTTTGACGCAACTGTCACTAATTTGTTGTATGCAACTGGCAATAGTTTGTTCTACGCAACTGGCATAAGTTTGTTTGACGCAACTGGCACAAGTTTGTTGGACGCAACTGGCACAAGTTTCTTCTACGCAACTGTCACAAGTTTGTTGGACGCAACTGGCTGAAGTTTGTTTGACGCAACTGGCACAAGATTGTTCGAAACAACTGGCACAAGTTTGTTCGACGCAACTGGCACAAGTTTGTTCGATGCAACTGGCACAAGTTTGTTCGACGCAACTGGCACAAGTTTGTTCGATGCAACTGGCACATGTTTGTTCAACACATCTGATACAAGATTGTTTGACGCAACTGGCATAAGTTTGTTTTCGCAACTTGTACAAGTTTGTTTGACTCAACTGGCACAAGTTTGTTTGACGGAACTGTCACAAGTTTGTTTGGCGCAACTGGCACAAGTTTGTTTGACGCAATTGGCACAAGTTTGTTCGACGCAACTATCACAAGTTTGTTTGACGCAACTGGCACAAGTTTGTTTGACGCAACTGGCACAAGGTTCTTCTACGCAACTGGCACAAGTTTGTTCTACGCAACTGGCACAAGTTTGTTTGAGGCAACTAGCACAAGTTTGTTCGACGCAACTGGCACAAGTTTGTTTGACGCAACTGGCACAAGTTTGTTAGACGCAACTGGCACAAGTTTGTTTGACGTAACAGGCACAAGTTTTTTCGAGTTAATTGGCACAAGTTTGTTTGACGCAACTGGGACAAGTTTGTTTGATGCAAGAGGCAAAAGTTTGTGTGACGCAACTGGCACAAGTTTGTATGACGCAACTGGCACAAGTTATTTTTTCACGCAACTGGCACAAGTTTCTCAACGCAACTGGCACAAGTTTGTTTAATGTAACTGGCACAAGTTTGTTCGACGTAACTGGCACAAGTATGTTCGACGCAACTGGCACAAGTTTGTTTGACAATACAGGCACAAGTTGCTTCGACGCAACTGGCACAAGTTTGTTCGACGCAACTGGCACAAGTTTGTTTGACGCAACCGGCACAAGTTTGTTCTACGCAACTGGCACAAGTTTGTTCTATGCAACTGGAACTAGTTTGTTCGATGCAACTGGCATAAGTTTGTTTGACGCAACTGGCACAAGTCTGTTCTACGCAACTGGTACAAGTTTGTTTGACGCAACTGGCACAAGTTTCTTCGACGGAACTGGTACAAGTCTGTTGGACGAAACTGGCAAAATTTTGTTCGAACCAACTGGCAAAAGTTTGTTTGACACAACTGGCACAAGTTTGTTCGACGCAACTGGCACAAGTTTGTTTGACGCAACTAGCACAAGTTTGTTTGATGAAACTGGCACAAGGTTCTTCTACCCAACTGGCACAAGTTTGTTTTACACAACTGGCACAAGTTTGTTTGACGCAACTGGCACAAGTTTGTTCTACGCAACTGGCACAAGTTTGTTCGATGCAACTGGCACAAGTTTGTTCGACGCAACTGGCCCAAGTTTGTTTGAAGCAACTGGCACAAGTTTGTTAGATGCAACTGGCACAAGTTTGTTCGACGCAACTGGCACAAGTTTCTTTGACTCAATTGGCACAAGTTTGTTTGACGCAACTGGTACAAGTTTGTTTGACGCAACTGTCACAAGTTTGTTTGACTCAACTGGCACAAGTTTGTTTGCCGCAACTGGCACAAGTTCATTTGACGCAACTGGCACAACTTTTCTCGACGCAACTGGCACAAGTATGTTCTACACAACTGGCACAAGTTTGTTCTATGTAACTTGCACAAGTTTGTTCTACGCAACTGGCACAAGTTTGTTCTACGCAAATGGCACAAGTTTATTCTACGCAACTGGCACAAGTTTGTTCTACGCAACTGGCACAAGTTTGTTCTACGCAACTGGCACAAATTTGCTCTACGCATCTGGCACAAGTTTGTTCTATGCAACTGGCACAAGTTTGTTCTACGCAACTGGCACAAGTTTGTTCTACGCAACTGGCACAAGTTTGTTCTACGCAACTGACACAAGTTTGTTTGACACAACTGGCAGAAGTTTGTTCAACGCAACTGGCACAAGTTTGTTTGACGCAACTGGCGCAAGTTTGTTCGACGCAACTAGCACAAGGTTGTTCTACGCAACTGGCACAAGTTTGTTCTAGGCAACTGGCACAAGTTTGTTTCGACGCAACTGGCACAAGTTTGTTCGCCGCAACTGGCACAAGTTTGTTGGTTGCCACTGGCACAAGTTTGTTCGACGAAACTGGCCCATGTTTTTTTTACGCAACTGGCACAAGTTTGTTTGACACAACTGGAACAAGTTTGTTCGACGCAACTGGCACAAGTTTTTTCTACATAACTGGCACAAGTTTGTTCTATGCAACTGGCACAAGTTTGTTCTATGCAACTGGCACAAGTTTGTTCTACGCATCTGGCACAAGTTTGTTCCATGCAACTGGCACTAGTTTGTTCTACGCAACTGGCACAAGTTTGTTTGACGCAACTGGCACAAGTTTGTTCTACCCAACTGACACAAGTTTCTTCGACGCAACTGGCACAAGTTTGTTCTACGCAACTGACACAAGTTTGTTTGACACAACTGGCAGAAGTTTGTTCAACGCAACTGGCACAAGTTTGTTCGACGCAACTGGCAAAAGTTTGTTTGACGCAACTGGCAAAAGTTCGTTTGACGCAACTGGCACAAGGTTCTTCTACGCAACTGGCACAAGTTTGTTTGACGTAACTGGCACAAGTTTGTTTGACGCAACTGGCACAAGTTTGTTTGACGCAACTGGCACAAGTTTGTTTGCACAAGTTTGTTTGACGCAACTGGCACAAGTTTGTTTGACGCAACTGGCACAAGTTTGTTAGACGCAACTGGCACAAGTTTGTTCGACGTAACAGACACAAGTTTTTTCGACTCAATTGGTACAAGTTTGTTTGACGCAACTGGCACAAGTTTGTTTGACGCAAGAGGCACAAGTTTGTTTGACGCAAGTGGCACAAGTTTGTTTGACACAACTGGCACAAGTTTGTTGGATGCCATTGGCACAAGTTTGGTCGACACAACTGGCACAAGTTTTTTTGACGCAACTGGCACAAGTTTGGTCGACACAACTGGCACAAGTTTGTTCAACGCAACTGGCACAAGTTTGTTCGATGCAACTGGCAAAAGTTTGTTTGATGCAACTGGCACAAGTATGTTTGACGCAACTGGCACAAGGTTCTTCTACGCAACTGGTACAAGTTTGTTCGACGTAACTGGCTCAAGTTTCTTCGACGCAACTGGCAAAAGTTTCTTTGACGCAACTGGCACAAGTTCGTTTGACGCAACTGGCACAAGGTTCTTCTACGCAACTGGTACAAGTTTGTTCGACGCAACTGGCACAAGTTTCTTCGACGCAACTGGTACAAGTTTGTTGGACGCAACTGGCAAAAGTTTGTTCGAATCAACTGGCAAAAGTTTGTTTGACACAACTGGCACAAGTTTGTTCGACGCAACTGGCACAAGTTTGTTTGACGCAACTAGCACAAATTTGTTTGACGCAACTGGCACAAGGTTGTTCTACGCAACTGGCACAAGTTTGTTCTACGCAACTGGCACAAGTTTGTTTGACGCAACTGGCACAAGTTTGTTCTATGCAACTGGCACAAGTTTGTTCGATGCAACTGGCACAAGTTTGTTCGCCGCAACTGGCCCAAGTTTGTTTGACGCAACTGGCACAAGTTTGTTAGACGCAACTGGCACAAGTTTGTTCGACGCAACTGGGACAAGTTTCTTCGACTCAATTGGCACAAGTTTGTTCGACGCAACTGGCACAAGTTTGTTCTACGCAACTGACACAAGTTTGTTTGACACAACTGGCAGAAGTTTGTTCAACGCAACTGGCACAAGTTTGTTTGACGCAACTGGCGCAAGTTTGTTAGACGCAACTGGCACAAGCTTGTTCGACGCAACTGGCACAAGTTTGTTCGATGCAACTGGCACAAGTTTGTTCAACGCAACTGGCACAAGTTTGTTCGACCCAACTGGCACAAGTTTGTTTGACGCACCTGGCACAAGTTTGTTTGACACAACTGGCACAAGTTTGTTTGACGCAACTGGCACAAGGTTGTTCTGCGAAACTGGCACAAGTTTGTTCTACGCAACTGGCACAAGTTTGGTTGATGCAACTGGCACAAGTTTGTTTGATGCAACTGGCAGAAGTTTGTTTGACGCAACTGGCACAAGTTTGTTCGGTGCAACTGGCCCAAGTTTGTTTGACGCAACTGGCACAAGTTTGTTAGACGCAACTGGCACAAGTTTGTTCGACGTAACTGGCATAAGTTTTTTCGACTCAATTGGCACAAGTTTGTTTGACGCAATTGGCACAAGTTTGTTTGACGCAACTTGCACAAGTTTGTTTGACGCAACTGGCACAAGTTTATTTGACGCAACTGGCACAAGTTTTCTCGACGCAACTGGCACAAGTTTGTTCGCCGTAACTGGCACAGGTTTGTTCGACGCAACTGGCACAAGTTTGTTTGACGCAACTGGCACAAGTTTTTTTGACGCAACTGGCACAATTTTTCTCGACGCAACTGGCACAAGTTTGTTCGCCGTAACTGGCACAAGTTTGTTCGACGCCACTGGCACAAGTTTGTTCGAAGCAACTGGCACAAGTTTGTTTGACGCAACTGTCACTAATTTGTTCTATGCAACTGGCACAAGTTTGTTCTACTCAACTGGCACAAGTTTGTTCTACGCAACTGGCACAAGTTTGTTGTATGCAACTGGCACTAGTTTGTTCTACGCAACTGGCATAAGTTTGTTTGACGCAACTGGCACAAGTTTGTTCTACGCAACTGGCACAAGTTTGTTGGACGCAACTGGCACAAGTTTCTTCTACGCAACTGTCACAAGTTTGTTGGACGCAACTGGCTGAAGTTTGTTTGACGCAACTGGCACAAGGTTGTTCGAAGCAACTGGCACAAGTTTGTTCGACGCAACTGGCACAAGTTTGTTCGATGCAACTGGCACAAGTTTGTTCGACGCAACTGGCACAAGTTTGTTCGATGCAACTGGCACATGTTTGTTCAACACATCTGACACAAGATTGTTTGACGCAACTGGCATAAGTATGTTTTCGCAACTTGTACAAGTTTAATTGACTCAACTGGCACAAGTTTGTTTGACGGAACTGTCACAAGTTTGTTTGGCGCAACTGGCACAAGTTTGTTTGACTCAACTGGCACAAGTTTGTTTGACGGAACTGTCACAAGTTTGTTTGGCGCAACTGGCACAAGTTTGTTTGACGCAACTGGCACAAGTTTGTTCGACGCAACTGGCACAAGTTTGTTTGACGCAACTGGCACAAGTTTGTTTGATGCAACTGGCACAAGGTTCTTCTACGCAACTGGCACAAGTTTGTTCTACGCAACTGGCACAAGTTTGTTTGAGGCAACTAGCACAAGTTTGTTCGACGCAACTGGCACAAGTTTGTTTGACGCAACTGGCACAAGTTTGTTTGACGTAACAGGCACAAGTTTTTTCGAGTCAATTGGCACAAGTTTGTTTGACGCAACTGGGACAAGTTTGTTTGATGCAAGAGGCAAAAGTTTGTGTGACGCAACTGGCACAAGTTTGTTTGACGCAACTGGCACAAGTTTGTTATACGCAACTGGCACAAGTTTGTTCGATGTCACTGGCACAAGTTTGTTCGACGAAACTGGCACAAGTTTGTTCGATGCAACTGGCACAAGTTTGTTCTACGCAACTGGCACAAGTTTGTTTGAGGCAACTAGCACAAGTTTGTTCGACGCAACTGGCACAAGTTTTTTAGACGCAACTGGCACAAGTTTGTTTGACGTAACAGGCACAAGTTTTTTCGAGTCAATTGGCACAAGTTTGTTTGACGCAACTGGGACAAGTTTGTTTGATGCAAGAGGCAAAAGTTTGTGTGACGCAACTGGCACAAGTTTGTTTGACGCAACTGGCACAAGTTTGTTATACGCAACTGGCACAAGTTTGTTCGATGTCACTGGCACAAGTTTCTTCGACGAAACTGGCACAAGTTTGTTCGATGCAACTGGCACAAGTTTGTTTACCGCAACTGGCAAAAGTTTGTTCGACCCAACTGGCACAAGTTTGTTTGAGGCAAATGGCACAAGTTTGTTTGACGCAACTGGCACAAGTTTGTTTGACGCAACTGATACAAGTTTGTTTGACGCAACTGGCACAAGGTTCTTCTACGCAACTGGCACAAGTTTGTTCTTCGCAACTGGCACAAGTTTGTTTGACGCAACTGGCACAAGTTTGTTCTAAGCAACTGACACAAGTTTGTTTGATGCAACTGGCACAAGTTTGTTCGACGCAACTGGCACAAGTTTGTTTGACGCAACTGGCACAAGTTTTTTTGACGCAACTGGCACAAGTTTGTTTGACGCAAGAGGCACAAGTTTGTTTGACGCAACTGGCACAAGTATGTTTGACGCAACTGTCACAAGTTTTTTTTGACGCAACTGGCACAAGTTTTCTCGATGCAACTGGCACAAGTTTGTTCGCCATAACTGGCACAAGTTTGTTTGACGCAACTGGCACAAGTCTGTTCGACGCAACTGGCACAAGTTTGTTTGACGCAACTGGCACAAGTATCTTCGACGCAACTGGCACAAGTTTGTTCGACGCAACTGGCACAAGTTTTTTTGACGCAACTGGCACAAGTTTGTTCTACGCAACTGGCACAAGTTTGTTCTACGCAACTGGCACTAGTTTGTTCTATGCAACTGGCATAAGTTTGTTCGACCCAACTGACACATGTTTGTTCTGCGCAACTGGCACAAGTTTGTTCGACGCAACTGACACAAGTTTATTCGACGCAACTGGTACAAGTTTGTTGGACGCAACTGACACAAGTTTGTTCGAACCAACTGGCACAAATTTGTTTGACACAACTGGCACAAGTTTGTTCGATGCAACTGGCACAAGTTTGTATGACCAACTGGCACAAGTTTGCTTGACGCAGCGCGAACAAGGATGTTCTACGCAACTGGCACAAGTTTGTTCTACGCAACTGGCACAAGTTTGTTTGACGCAACTGGCACAAGTTTGTTCTACGCAACTGGCAGAAGTTTGTTCGATGCAACTGGCACAAGTTTGTTCGACGCAACTGGCCCAAGTTTGTTTGACGCAACTGGCACAAATTTGTTCGACGCAACTGGCACAAGTTTTTTTTACTCAATTGGCACAAGTTTGTTTGTCGTAACTGGCACAAGTTTGTTTGACGCAACTGGCACAAGTTTGTTTGACGCAACTGGCACAAGTTTGTTTGACGCAACTGGCACAAGTTTATTTGACGCAAATGGCACAACTTTTCTCGACGCAACTGGCACAAGTATGTTCTACGCAACTGGCACAAGTTTGTTCAACGCAACTGGCACAAGTTTGTTCGACGTAACTGGCACAAGTTTGTTCGACGAAACTGTCACAAGTT
The DNA here is from genome assembly GCA_039081455.1 of Macrobrachium rosenbergii. Classification (NCBI taxonomy): domain Eukaryota; kingdom Metazoa; phylum Arthropoda; class Malacostraca; order Decapoda; family Palaemonidae; genus Macrobrachium; species Macrobrachium rosenbergii. Next base: position 189,986 of record JANJGK010000180.1, on the reverse strand, counting down.
TGTTTGACGCAACTGGCACAAGTTTGTTCAACGCAACTGGCACAAGTTTGTTCGACGCAAGTGGCACAAGTTTGTTCGACGCAACTGGCACAAGTTTGTTCAACACATCTGGCACAAGTTTGTTTGACGCAACTGGCACAAGTTTGTTTTCGCAACTTGTACAAATTTGTTTGACGCAACTGGCACAAGTTTTTTTGACGCAACTGGCACAAGTTTGTTTGAAGCAACTGGCACAAATTTGTTTGACGCAACTGGCACAAGTTTGTTTGACGCAACTGGCACAAGTTTGTTTGACGCAACTGGCACAAGGATTTTCTACGCAACTGGCACAAGTTTGTTCTACGCAACTGGCACAAGTTTGTTTGACGCAACTGGCACAAGTTTGTTTGACGCAACTGGCACAAGTTTGTTCTACGCAACTGGCACAAGTTTGTTCTACGCAACTGGCACAAGTTTGTTCTACGCAATTTCTACAAGGTTGTTGTACACAACTGTCACAAGTTTGTTTGACACAACTGGCACAAGTTTGTTCTACGCAACTGGCAAAAGTTTGTTCTACACATCTGGCACAAGTTTGTTCTATGCAACTGGCACTAGTTTGTTCTACGCAACTGGCACAAATTTGTTTGACGCAACTGGCACATGTTTGTTCTACCCAACTGGCACAAGTTTGTTCGACGCAACTGGCACAAGTTAGTTCTACGCAACTGGCACAAATTTGTTTGACGCAACTGGCATATGTTTGTTCTACCCAACTGTCACAAGTTTGTTCGACGCAACTGGCACAAGTTAGTTTTACGCAACTGGCGCAAGTTTGTTCGACGCAACTGGCACAAGTTTGTTCGACGCAACTGGCACAAGTTTGTTCGACGCAACTGGTACATGTTTGTTCAACGTAAATGGCACAAGTTTGTTCGACCCAACTGGCACAAGTTTGTTTGACACAACTGGCACAAATTTGTTCGACGCCACTAGCACAAGTTTGTTTGATGCAACTAGCAAAAGTTTGTTTGACGCAACTGGCACAAGGTTGTTCTACGCAACATGCACAAGTTTGTTCTACGCAACTGGCGCAAGTTTGTTTGACGCAACTGGCACAAGTTTGTTCTATGCAACTGGCACTAGTTTGTTCGATGCAACTGGCAAAAGTTTGTTCGACACAACTGTCCCAAGTTTCTTTGACGCAACTGGCACCAGTTTGTTAGACGCAACTTGCACAAGTTTGTTTGACGCAACTGGCACAAGTTTTTTCGACTCAATTGGCACAAGTTTGTTTGACGCAACTGGCACAAGTTTGTTTGAAGCAACTGGCACAGGTTTGTTTGACACAACTGGCACAGGTTTGTTTGACGCAACTGGCACAAGTTTATAGCAACTGGCATAAGTTTATTTGATGCAACTGGCATAAGTTTTCTCGACACAAGTGGCCCAAGTTTGTTCGCCGTAACTGGCTCAAGTTTGTTCGACGCAACTGGCACAAGTTTGTTCGACTCAACTGGCACAACTTTGTTTGAAACAACTGGCACAAGTTTGTTTGACAAGTTTGTTTGACGCAATTGGCACAAGTATGTTCTACGCAACTGGCACAAGTTTGTTCTATGCAACTGGCATTAGTTTGTTTTACACAACTGGCAAACGTTTGTTTGACGCAACTGGCACAAGTTTGTTCTACGCAACTGGCACAAGTTTGTTTGACACAACTGGCACAAGGTTGTTCTATGCAACTGGCACAAGTTTGTTAGACGCAACTGGCACAAGTTTGTTTGACGCAACTGGCACATGTTTGTTTGACACAACTGGCACAAGTTTGTTCTAAGCAACTGGCACAAGTTTGTTCGACGGAACTGGCGCAAGTTTGTTCGACGTAACTGGCACAAGTTTGTTCGAAGCAACTGAAACAAGTTTGTTCGACGCAACTGGTACAAGTTTGTTTGACGTAACTGGCACAAGTTTGTTTGACCTAACTGGCACAAGTTTGTTTGACACAACTGGCAAAAGTTTGTTCGACGCAAGTGGCACAAGTTTGTTTGACGCAACTGGCAAAAGTTTGTTTGACGCAACTGGCACAAGGTTGTTCTACGCAACATGCACAAGTTTGTTCTACGCAACTGGCACAAGTTTGTTTGACGCAACTGGCACAAGTTTGTTCTATGCAACTGGCTCTAATTTGTTCGATGCAACTGGCACAAGTTTGTTCGACGCAATTGGCCCAAGTTTGTGTGACGCAACTGGTATAAGTTTGTTAGACGCAACTGGCCCAAGTTTGTTCGACGCAACTGGCACAAGTTTTTTCGACTCAATTGGTACAAGTTTGTTTGACGCAACTGGCACAAGTTTGTTTGGCGCAACTGGCACAAGTTTGTTTGACGTAACTGGCACAAGTTTGTTTGGCGCAACTGGCACCAGTTTATAGCAACTGGCACAAGTTTATTTGACGCAACTGGCACAAGTTTTCTCGACGCAAGTGGCACAAGTTTGTTCGCCGTAACTGGCACAAGTTTATTTGACGCAACTGGCACAAGTTTGTTTGACGCAACTGGCACAAGTTTTGTTTGACACAACTGGCACAAGTTTATTCGACGCAACTGGCACTAGTTTGTTCGACGCAACTGGCACAAGTTTGTTCTACGCAACTGGCACAAGTTTGTTCTATACAACTGGCACTAGTTTGTTCTACGCAACTGGCATAAGTTTGTTTGACGCAACTGGCACAAGTTTCTTCTATGCAACTGGCACAAGTTTGTTCAACGCAACTGCCACAAGGTTGTTCTACGTAACTGGCACAAGTTTGTAAGACGCAACTGGCACATGTTTGCTTGACGCAACAGGCACAAGTTTGTCCTACGCAACTGGCACAAGTTTGTTCGACGCAACTGGCACAAGTTTGTTCGACGCAACGGGCCCAAGTTTTTTTTATGCAACTAGCACAAGTTTGTTAGACGCAACTGGCACAAGTTTGTTTGACGCAACTTGTACAAGTTTGTTTGATGCAACTGGCACAAGTTTGTTTGACGCAACTGGCACAAGTTTGTTTGACACAACTGGCACAAGTTTGTTCGACACAACTGGCACAAGTTTGTTCTACGCAACTGGCACAAGTTTGTTTGACGCAACTGGCACAAGTTTGTTTGACGCAAATGACACAAGGTTGTTCTACGCAACTGGCACAAATTTGTTCTATGCAAAAGGCACAAGTTTGTTTGACGCAACTGGCACAAGTTTGTTCTACGCAACTGGCACAAGTTTGTTCTACGCAACTGGCACAAGTTTGTTGTACACAACTAGTACAAGTTTGTTTGACACAACTGGCACAAGTTTGTTCTACACAAATGGCAAAACTTTGTTCTACGCATCTGGCATACTTTTGTTCTATGCAACTGGCACAAATTTATTTGACGCAAATGGCACATGTTTGTTCTACCCAACTGGCACAAGTTTGTTCGACGCAACTGGCACAATTTTGTTCTACATAACGGGCACAAATTTGTTTGACACAACTGGCACAAGTTTGTTCTAAGAAACTGGCACAAGTTTTTTCGACGGAACTGGCGCAAGTTCGTTCGATGCAACTGGCACAAGTTTGTTCGACGCAACTGGCACAAGTTTGTTCGACGCAACTGGTGCAAGTTTGTTTCACGTAACTGGCACAAGTTTCTTCGACCCAACTGGCATAAGTTTGTTTGGCATAACTGGCACAAGTTTGTTCGACACAACTGGCACAAGTTTGTTTGACGCAACTGGCACAAGGTTCTTCTACGCAACATGCACAAGTTTGTTCTACGCAACTGGCACAAGTTTGTTTGACTCAACTGGCACAAGTTTGTTCTATGCAACTGGCACTAGTTTGTTCGATGCAACTGACACAAGTTTGTTCTATGCAACTGGCACAAGTTTGTTTGACGCAAGAGGCACAAGTTTGTTTGACGCAACTGGCACAAGTTTTTTTGACGCAACTGGCACAAGTTTGTTTGACGCAAGAGGCACAAGTTTGTTTGACGCAACTGGCACAAGTTTGTTCTAAGCAACTGACACAAGTTTGTTTGACGCAACTGGCACAAGTTTCTTCGACGCAACTGGCACAAGTTTCTTCGACTCAATGGCACAAGTTTGTTTGACGCAACTGGCACAAGTTTGTTTGACGCAAGGGGCACAAGTTTGTTTGACTCAACTGGCACAAGTTTGTTTGATACAACTGGCACAAGTTTATTTGACGCAAATGGCACAACTTTTCTTGGCGCAACTGGCACAAGTATGTTCTACACAACTGGCACAAGTTTGTTCTATGCAAGTTGCACATGTTTGTTCTACGCAACTGGCACTAGTTTGTTCTACGCAACTTTCACAAGTTTGTTCTACGCAACTGGCACAAGTTTGTTCTACGCATCTGGCACAAGTTTGTTCTATGCAACTGGCACAAGTTTGTTCTACGTAACTGGCGCAAGTTTGTTCTACGCAACTGGCACAAGTTTGTTCTACGCAACTGGCACAAGTTTATTCTACGCATCTGGCACAAGTTTGTTCTATCCAACTGACACTAGTTTGTATTACGCAACTGGCAAAAGTTTGTTTTACGCAACTGGCACAAGTTTGTTCTACCCAACTGACACAGGTTTGTTCGACGCAACTGGCACAAGTTTGTTCTACTCAACTGATACAAGTTTGTTTGGCACAATTGGCAGAAGTTTGTTCAACGCAACTGGCACAAGTTTGTTCATCACATCTGGCACAAGTTTGTTTGACGCAACTGGCACAAGTTTGTTTTCGCAACTTGTACAAGTTTGTTCTACGCAACTGGCACAAGTTTGTTCTACGCAACTTTCATAAGTTTGTTTGACGCAACTGACACAAGGTTGTTCTACGCAACTGGCACTAGTTTGTTTTACGCAACTGGCACAAGTTTGTTTGATTCAACTGTCCAAAGTTTGTTCTATACCACTGGCACTAGTTTGTTCTACGCAACTGGCACAAGTTTCTTCGACGCAGCAGGCGCAAGTTTGTTCAACGCAACTGGCACAAGTTTGTTTGAAACAACTGGCAGAAGTTTGTTCACCGCAACTGGCAGAAGTTTGTTCGAAGCAACTGGCACAAGTTTGTTTGATGCAACTGGCACAAGTTCGTTTGATGCAACTGACACAAGTTTATTTGACGCAATTGGCACAAGTTTGTTCGTCGCAACTGGCTCAAGTTTGTTTGACACAACTGGCACAAGTTTGTTTGACGCAACTGGCACAAGTTTGTTCGACGTAACTGGCATAAGTTTTTTCAACTCAATTGGCACAAGTTTGTTTGACGCAAACGGCACAAGTTTGTTTGACGCAACTGGCACAAGTTTTTTTGACGCAACTGGCACAAGTTTGTTTGATGCAACTGGCACAAGTTTATTTGAAGCAACTGGCTCAAGTTTTCTCGACGCAACTGGCACAAGTTTGTTCGCCGTAACTGGCACAAGTTTGTTCTATGCAACTGGCACAAGTTTATTTGACGCAACTGGCACAAGTTTTCTCGACGCAACTGGCACAAGTTTGTTCGCCGTAACTGGCACAAGTTTGTTCGACGCCACTGGCACAAGTTTGTTCGACGCAACTGGCACAAGTTTGTTTAACGCAACTGGCACAAGTTTGTTTGACGCAACTGGTGCAAGTTTGTTTGACGCAACTGGCACAAGTTTGTTCTACGCAACTGGCATAAGTTTGTTCTGTGCAACTGGCACTAGTTTGTTCTACGCAACTGGCATAAGTTTGTTTGACGCACCTGGCACAAGTTTGTTCTACGCAAGTGGCACAAGTTTGTTTGACGCAACTGGCACAAGTTTGTTTTACGCAACTGGCACAAGTTTGTTCTACACAACTGGCACAAGTTTGTTCTACGCAACTGGCACAAGTTTATTCTACGCAACTCTTACAAGTTTGTTGTACACAACTGGCACAAGTTTGTTTGACACAACTGGCACAAGTTTGTTCTACTCAAATGGCAAAAGTTTGTTCTATCCTTCTGGCACAAGTTTGTCCTATGCAACTGGCACTAGTTTGTTCTACGCAACTGGCTCAAATTTGTTTGACGCAACTGGCACATATTTGTTCTACCCAACTGGCACAAGTTTGTTCGACGCAACTGGCACAAGTTTGTTCTACGCAACTGGCACAAGTTTGATTGACACAACTGGCACAAGTTTGTTCTAAGCAACTGGCACAAGTTTGTTCGACGGAAGTGGCGCAAGTTTGTTCTACGCAACTGGCACAAGTTTGTTCGACGCAACTGGCACAAGTTTGTTCGACACAACTGGTACAAGTTTGTTTCACATAACTGGCACAAGTTTGTTCGACCCAACTGTCACAAGTTTGTTTGACACAACTGGCACAAGTTTGTTCTATACAACTGGCACAAGTTCGTTCTACGCAACTGGCACAAGTTTGTTCTACGCAACTCTTACAAGTTTGTTGTACACAACTGGCACAAGTTTGTTCTACGCAAATGGCAAAAGTTTGTTCTATGCTTCTGGCACAAGTTTGTCCTATGCAACTGGCACTAGTTTGTTCTACGCAACTGGCTCAAATTTGTTTGACGCAACTGGCTCAAATCTGTTTGACGCAACTGGCACATATTTTTTCTACCCAACTGGCACAAGTTTGTTCGACGCAACTGGTGCAAGTTTGTTCTACGCAACTGGCACAAGTTTGATTGACACAACTGGCACAAGTTTCTTCTAAGCAACTGGCACAAGTTTGTTCGTCAGAAGTGGCGCAAGTTTGTTCGACGCAATTGGTACAAGTTTGTTCGACGCAACTGGCACAAGTTTGTTCGACGCAACTGGTACAAGTTTGTTTCACATAACTGGCACAAGTTTGTTTGACCCAACTGGCACAAGTTTGTTTGACACAACTGGCACAAGTTTGTTCGACGCAACTGGCACTAGTTTGTTCGACGCAACTGGCAAAAGTTTTTTTGACGCAACAAGCACAAGTTTGTTTGACGCAACGGGCACAAGTTTGTTCGACTCAACTGGCACAACTTTGTTTGACACAACTGGCACAAGTTTGTTTGACACAACTGGCACAAGTTTGTTTGGCGCAATTGGCACAAGTTTGTTCTACGCAACTGGCACAAGTTTGTTCTATGCAACTGGCACTAGTTTGTTTTACGCAATTGGCAAAAGTTTGTTTGACGCAACTGGCACAAGTTTGTTCGACGCAACTGGCACAAGTTTGTTTGACACAACTGGCACAAGGTTGTTGTATGCAACTGGCACAAGTTTGTTCGACGCAACTGGCACAAGTTTGTTTGACGCAACTGGCACATGTTTGTTTGACACAACTGGCACAAGTTTGTTCTCAGCAACTGGCACAAGTTTGTTCGACGGAACTGGCGCAAGTTTGTTCGACGCAATGGCACAAGTTTGTTCGACGCAACTGACACAAGTTTGTTCGACGCAACTGGTACAAGTTTGTTCGACGTAACTGGCACAAGTTTGTTCGACCTAACTGGCACAAGTTTGTTTGACACAACTGGCAAAAGTTTGTTCGACGCAAGTGGCACAAGTTTGTTTGACGCAACTGGCAAAAGTTTGTTTGACGCAACTGTCACAAGGTTGTTCTACGCAACATGAACAAGTTTGTTCTACGCAACTGGCACAAGTTTGTTTGACGCAACTGGCACAAGTTTGTTCTATGCAACTGGCTCTAATTTGTTCGATGCAACTGGCACAAGTTTGTTCGTCGCAATTGGCCCAAGTTTGTTTAACGCAACTGGCATAAGTTTGTTACACGCAACTGGCCTAAGTTTGTTCGACGCAACTGGCACAAGTTTTTTCGACTCAATTGGTACAAGTTTGTTTGACGCAACTGGCACAAGTTTGTTTGGAGCAACTGGCACAAGTTTGTTCGACGTAACTGGCACAAGTTTGTTTGACGCAACTGGCACCAGTTTATAGCAACTGGCACAAGTTTATTTGACGCAACTGGCACAAGTTTATTTGACGCAACTGGCACAAGTTTTCTCGACGCAAGGGGCACAAGTTTGTTCGCCGTAACTGGCACAAGTTTATTTGACGCAACTGGCACAAGTTTGTTCAACGCAACTGGCACAAGTTTTGTTTGACACAACTGCTACAAGTTTCTTCGACGCAACTGGCACTAGTTTTTTCGACGCAACTGGCACAAGTTTGTTCTACGCAACTGGCACAAGTTTGTTCTATGCAACTGGCACTAGTTTGTTCTACGCAACTGGCATAAGTTTGTTTGACGCAACTGGCACAAGTTTGTTCTATGCAACTGGCACAAGTTTGTTCAACGCAACTGCCACAAGGTTGTTCTACGTAACTGGCACAAGTTTGTAAGACGCAACTGGCACATGTTTGCTTGACGCAACAGGCACAAGTTTGTTCTACGCAACTGGCACAAGTTTGTTCGACGCAACTGGCACAAGTTTGTTCGACGCAACTGGCCCAACTTTTTTTGATGCAACTGGCACAAGTTTGTTAGACGCAATTGGCACAAGTTTTTTTGACGCAACTGGCACAAGTTTTTTCGACTCAATTGGCACAAGTTTATTTGACGCAACTGGCACAAGTTTGACGCAACTGGCACAAGTTTGTTTGTCGCAACTGGCACAAGTTTGTTTGACGGAACTGGCACAAGTTTTTTTGACGCAACTGGCACAAGTTTTCTCGACGCAACTGGCACAAGTTTGTTTGACGCAACTGGCACAAGTTTCTTCGACGCAACTGGCACAAGTTTGTTTGACACAACTGGCACAAGTTTGGTTGACACAATTGGCACAAGTTTGTTCTACTTAACTGGCACAAGTTTGTTCTATGCAACTGGCACAAGTTGGTTTTACGCAACTGGCACAAGTTTGTTGTATGCAACTGGCACAAGTTTTCTTGACGCAAGTGGCACAAGATTCTTCGCCGTAACTGGCACAAGTTTGTTCGATGCAACTGGCACAAGTTTGTTCGACGTAACTGGCACAAGTTTGTTTGATGCAACTGGCACAAGTTTGTTTGACGCAACTGGCACAAGTTTGGTTGACACAATTTGCACAAGTTTGTTTTACTTAACTTTCACAAGTTTGTTCTATGCAATTGGCACTAGTTTGTTTTACGCAACTGGCATAAGTTTGTTTGACGCAACTGGCACAAGTTTGTTCTACGCAACTAGCACAAGTTTGTTCGACGCAACTGGCACAAGGTTGTTCTACGCAACTGGCACAATTTTGGTTCTACGCAACTGGCACAAGTTTGTTTGACGCAACTGGCACAAGTTTATTCTACGCAACTGGCACAAGTTTGTTCGATGTCACTGGCACAAATTTGTTCGACGAAACTGGCACAAGTTTGTTCGATGCAACTGGCACAAGTTTGTTTACCGCAACTGGCACAAGTTTGTTCGACCCAACTGGCACAAGTTTGTTTGAGGCAAATGGCACAAGTTTGTTTGAAACAACTGGCACAAGTTTGTTTGACGCAACTGATACAAGTTTGTTTGACGCAACTGGCACAAGGTTCTTCTACGCAACTGGCACAAGTTTGTTCTAGGCAACTGAACACAAGTTTGTTTGACGCAACTGGCGCAAGTTTGTTCTAAGCAACTGACACAAGTTTGTTTGACGCAACTGGCACAAGTTTGTTCGACGCAACTGGCACAAGTTTGTTTGACGCAACTGGCACAAGTTTGTTCTAAGCAACTGGCACAAGTTTGTTTGACGCAAGAGGCACAAGTTTGTTTGACGCAACTGGCACAAGTATGTTTGACGCAACTGGCACAAGTTTTTTTTTACGCAACTGACACAAGTTTTCTCGAAGCAACTGGCACAAGTTTGTTAGCCATAACTTGCACAAATTTGTTCGACGCAACTGGCACAAGTTTGTTCGACGCAACTGGCACAAGTTTGTTTGACGCAACTGGCACAAGTATCTTCGACGCAACTGGCACAAGTTTGTTCGACACAACTGGCACAAGTTTGTTTGACGCAACTGGCACAAGTTTGTTTGACGCAACTGGCACAAGTTTGTTCTACGCAACTGGCACTAGTTTGTTCTATGCAACTGGCATAAGTTTGTTCGACCCAACTGACACATGTTTGTTCTGCGAAACAGGCACAAGTTTGTTCAACGCAACTGACAAAAGTTTGTTCGACGCAACTGGTACAAGTTTGTTGGACGCAACTGGCACAAGTTTGTTCGAACTAACTGGCACAAGTTTGTATGACGCAACTGGCACAAGTTTGTTTGACGCAACGCGAACAAGGATGTTCTACGCAACTGGCACAAGTTTGTTCTACGCAACTGGCACAAGTTTGTTTGACGCAACTGGCACAAGTTTGTTCTACGCAACTGGCACAAGTTTGTTCGATGCAACTGGCAAAAGTTTGTTCGACGCAACTGTCCCAAGTTTGTTTGACGCAACTGGCAGAATTTTTTAGACGCAACTGGCACAAGTTTGTTCGACGCAACTGGCACAAGTTTTTTCGACTCAATTGGCACAAGTTTGTTTGACGCAACTAGCACAAGTTTGTTTGACGCAACTGGCACAAGTTTGTTTGACGCAACTGGCACAAGTTTGTTTGACGCAACTGGCACAAGTTTATTTGACGCAAATGGCACAACTTTTCTCGACGCAAAAGGCACAAGTATGTTCTACGCAACTGGCACAAGTTTGTTCAACGCAACTGGCACAAGTTTGTTCGACGCAACTGGCACAAGTTTGTTCTATGCAACTGGGACAAGTTTGTTGGACGCAACTGGCACAAGTTTGTTCGACGTAACTGGCACAAGTTTGTTCGACGAAACTGTCACAAGTTTGTTCGACGCAACTGGCACAAGTTTGTTCAACGCAACTGGCACAAGTTTGTTCAACGCAAGTGGCACAAGTTTGTTCGACGCAACTGGCACAAGTTTGTTCAACACATCTGGCACAAGTTTGTTTGACGCAACTGGCACAAGTTTGTTTTAGCAAATTGTACAAATTTGTTTGACGCAACTGGAACAAGTTTGTTTGACGCAACTGGCACAAGTTTGTTTGAAGCAACTGGCACAAATTTGTTTGACGCAACTGGCACAAGTTTGTTTGACGCAACTGGCACAAGTTTGTTTGACGCAACTGGCACAAGGATTTTCTACGCAACTGGCATAAGTTTGTTCTACGCAACTGGCACAAGTTTGTTTGACGCAACTGCCACAAGTTTGTTTGACGCAACTGGCACAAGTTTGTTCTACGCAACTGGCACAAGTTTGTTCTACGCAACTGGCACAAGGTCGTTCTACGCAACTCTTACAAGGTTGTTGTACACAACTGGCACAAGTTTGTTTGACACAACTGGCACAAGTTTGTTCTACGCAACTGGCAAAAGTTTGTTCTACACATCTGGCACAAGTTTGTTCTAAGCAACTGGCACTAGTTTGTTCTACGCAAGTGGCACAAATTTGTTTGATGCAACTGGCACATGTTTGTTCTACCCAACTGGCACAAGTTTGTTCGACGCAACTGGCACAAGTTAGTTCTACGCAACTGGCACAAATTTGTTTGACGCAACTGGCACATGTTTGTTCTACCCAACTGGCACAAGTTTGTTCGACGCAACTGGCACAAGTTAGTTCTACGCAACTGGCGCAAGTTTGTTCGACGCAACTGGCACAAGTTTGTTCGACGCAACTGGCACAAGTTTGTTCGACGCAACTGGTACATGTTTGTTTAACGTAACTGGCACAAGTTTGTTCGACCCAACTGGCACAAGTTTGTTTGCCACAACTGGCACAAATTTGTTCGACGCAACTAGCACAAGTTTGTTTGACGCAACTGGCAAAAGTTTGTTTGACACAACTGGCACAAGGTTGTACTACGCGACATGCACAAGTTTGTTCTACGCAACTGGCGCAAGTTTGTTTGACGCAACTGGCACAAGTTTGTTCTATGCAACTGGCACTAGTTTGTTCGATGCAACTAGCACAAGTTTGTTCGACACAACTGGCCCAAGTTTCTTTGACGCAACTGGCACAAGTTTGTTAGACGCAACTGGCACAAGTTTGTTTGACGCAACTGGCACAAGTTTTTTCGACTCAATTGGCACAAGTTTGTTTGACGCAACTGGCACAAGTTTGTTTGAAGCAACTGGCACAAGTTTGTTTGACACAACTGGCACAGGTTTGTTTGACGCAACTGGCACAAGTTTATAGCAACTGGCACAAGTTTATTTGATGCAACTGGCACAAGTTTTCTCGACGCAAGTGGCCCAAGTTTGTTCGCCGTAACTGGCTCAAGGCACAAGTTTCTTCGACGCAACTTGCACAAGTTTGTTCGACGCAACTGGCACAAGTTTGTTTGACGCAATTGGCACAAGTTTGTTCTATGCAACTGGCACTAGTTTGTTCGATGTCACTGGCTCAAGGCACAAGTTTCTTCGACGCAACTTGCACAAGTTTGTTCGACGCAACTGGCACAAGTTTGTTCTACTCAACTGGCACAAGTTTGTTCTATGCAACTGGCACTAGTTTGTTCTACGCAACAGGCAAAAGTTTGTTTGACGCAACTGGCACAAGTTTATTCGACGCAACTGGCACAAGTTTGTTCGACGCAACTGGCACAAGGTTGTTCTACGCAACTGGCACAAGTTTGTTCTACGCAACTGGCACAAGTTTGTTCGATGTCACTGGCACAAGTTTGTTCGACTCAACTGGCCCAAGTTTTTTTGACGCAAATGGCACAAGTTTGTTAGACGCAACTGGCACAAGTTTGTTTGACGCAACTTGTACAACTTTGTTTGACGCAACTGGCACAAGTTTGTTTGACGCAACTGGCACAAGTTTGTTTGACGCAACTGGCACAAGTTTGTTTGACGCAACTGGCACAAGTTTGTTCGGCGCAACTGGCACAAGTTTGTTCGACACAACTGGCAAAAGTTTGTTTGACGCAACTGGCACAAGTGCGTTTGATACAACTGGCACAAGGTTGTTCTACGCAACTGGCACAAGTTTGTTCTATGCAACTGGCACAAGTTTGTTCTATGCAACTGGCACAGGTTTGTTCTACGCAACTGGCACAAGTTTTTTCTACGCAACTGGCACAAGTTTGTTGTACACAACTGGGAGAAGTTTGTTTGACACAACTGGCACAAGTTTGTTCTACGCAAATGGCAAAAGTTTGTTCTACACATCAGGCACAAGTTTGTTCTATGCAATTGGCACAAATTTGTTTGAAGCAATTGGCACATGTTTGTTCTACCCAACTGGCACAAGTTTGTTCGATGCAACTGGCACAAGTTTGTTTGATACAACTGGCACAAGTTTGTTCTAAGCAACTGGCACAAGTTTTTTCGATGGAATTGGCGCAAGTTTGTTCGATACAACTGGCACAAGTTTGTTCGACGTAACTGGCACAAGTTTGTTCGACGCAACTGGTACAAGTTTGTTTAACGTAACTGGAACAAGTTTGTTCAACCCAACTGGCACAAGTTTGTTTGACACAACTGGCACAAGTTTGTTTGATGCAACTGGCACAAGGTTGTTCTACGCAGCATGCTGAAGTTTGTTCTACGCAACTGGCACAAGTTTGTTTGAAGCAACTGGCACAAGTTTGTTCTATGCAACTGGCACTAGTTTGTACGATGCAACTGGCACAAGTTTGTTCAACGCAACTGGCACAAGTTTGTTTGACGCAACTGGCACAAGTTTGTTAGACGCTACTGGCACAAGTTTGTTCAACGCAACTGGCACAAGTTTTTTCGACTCAATTGGCACAAAGTTTGTTTGACCCAACTGGCACAAGTTTGTTTGATGCAACTGGCACAAGTTTGTTTGACGCAACTGGCACAAGTTTGTTTGACGCAACTGGCACAAGTTTATTTGACGCAACCGGCACAACTTTCCTCGACGCAACTGGCACAAGTTTGTTCGCCGTAACTGGCACAAGTTTGTTTAACGCAACTGGCACAAGTTTATTTGACGCAACTGGCACAAGTTTTCTCGACGCAAGTGGCACAAATTTGTTTGCCGTAACTGGCACAAGTTTGTTCGACGAAACTGGCACAAGTTTGTTTGACCCAACTGGCAAAAGTTTCTTCGACGAAACTGGCACAAGTTTGTTCAACGCAACTGGCACAAGTTTGTTTGAAGCAATTGGCACAAGTTTGTTCTACGCAACTGGCACAAGTTTGTTCTATGCAACTGGCACTAGTTTGTTTTACGGAACTGGCAAAAGTTTGTTTGACGCAACTGGCAGAAGTTTGTTCGATGCCACTGGCACAAGTTTCTTCGACGCAACTGGCCCAAGTTTTTTGGACGCAACTGGCACAAGTTTTTTTGACGCAACTGGCACAAGTTTGTTTGACGCAACTGGCACAAGTTTCTTGGATGCAACTGGCACAAGTTTGTTCGACGCAACTGGCACAAGTTTGTTCGACGCAACTGGCACAAGTTTGTTTGACGCAACTGGCACAAGTTTGTTTGACGCAACTGGCACAAGTTTGTTTGACGCAACTGGCACAAGGTTGTTCTATGCAACTGGCACAAGTTTGTTCTACGCAAATGGCACAAGTTTGTTTGACGCAACTGGCACAAGTTTGTTTGATGCAACAGGCACAAGTTTGTTCTACATAACTGGCACAAGTTTGTTGTACACAATTGGCACAAGTTTGTTTGACACAACTGGCACAAGTTTGTTCTACGCAAATGGCAAAAGTTTGTTCTACACATCTGGCACAAGTTTGTTCTATGCAACTGGCACTAGTTTGTTCTACGCAACTGGCACAAATTTGTTTGACGCAACTGGCACATGTTTGTTCTATCCAACTGGCACAAGTTTGTTCAACGCAACTGGCACAAGTTTGTTCTACACAACTGGCACAAGTTTGTTTGACACAAGTGGCAAAAGTTTGTTCTAAGCAACTGGCACAAGTTTGTTCGATGGAACTGGCACAAGTTTGTTCGACGCAACTGGCACAAGTTTGTTCGACGCAACTAGCACAAATTTGTACGACGCAACTGGTACAAGTTTGTTTAACGTAACTGGCACAAGTTTGTTCGACCCAACTGGCACAAGTTTGTTTCAAACAACTGGCACAAGTTTGTTCGACGCAACTGGCACAAGTTTCTTTGACGCAACTGGCACAAGTTTGTTTGACGCATCTGGCACAAAGTTGTTCTACGCAACATGTACAAGTTTGTTCTACGCAACTGGCACAAGTTTGTTTGACGCAACTGGCACAAGTTTGTTCTATGCAACTGGCACTAGTTTGTTCGATGCAACTGGTACAAGTTTGTTCGACGCAACTGGCACAAGTTTGTTTGACGCAACTGGCACAAGTTTGTTAGATGCAACTGGCACATGTTTGTTCAACGCAACTGGCACAAGTTTTTTTGAATCAATTGGCACAAGTTTGTTTGACACAACTGGCACAAGTTTGTTTGATGCAACTGGCACAAGTTTGTTTGACGCAACTGGCACAAGTTTGTTTGACGCAACTGGCACAAGTTTGTTTGACGCAACTGGCACAAGTTTATTTGACGCAACTGGCACAACTTTTCTCGACACAACTGGCACAAGTTTGTTCGCCGTAACTGGCACAAGTTTGTTTGATGCAACTGGCACAAGTTTATTTCACGCAACTGGCACAAGTTTGTTGTATGCAACTGGCACAAGTTTGTTTGCCGTAACTGGCACAAGTTTGTTCGACGCAACTGGCACAAGTTTGTTCGACGCAACTGGCACAAGTTTGTTTGAAACAACTGGCTCAAGTTTCTTCGACGCAACTGGCACAAGTTTGTTCGATGTAACTGGCACAAGTTTGTTTGATGCAATTGGCACAAGTTTGTTCTACTCAACTGGCACAAGTTTTTTCTATGCAACTGGCACTAGTTTGTTTTACGCAACTGGCATAAGTTTGTTTGACGCAACTGGCACAAGTTTGTTCTACCAACTAGCACAAGTTTGTTCGACGCAACTGGCACAAGGTTGTTCTATGCAACTGGCACAAGTTTGTTCTACGCAACTGGCACAAGTTTGTTTGACGCAACTGGCACAAGTTTGTTTGACGCAACTGGCACAAGTTTATTTGACGCAAATGGCATAACTTTTCTCGACGCAACTGGCACAAGTATGTTCTACGCAACTGGCACAAGTTTGTTCAACGCAACTGACACAAGTTTGTTCGACGCAACTGGCACAAGTTTGTTCTATGCAACTGGGACAAGTTTGTTGGACGCAACTGGCACAAGTTTGTTCAACGTAACTGGCACAAGTTTGTTCGACGCAACTGGCACAAGGTTGTTCTACGCAACTGGCACAAGTATGTTCTACGCAACTGGCACAAGTTTGCTTGACGCAACTGGCACAAGTTTGTTCTACGCAACTGGCACAAGTTTGTTCGATGCCACTGTCACAAGTTTGTTCGACTCAACTGGCCCAAGTTTTTTTACGCAAATGGCACAAGTTTGTTAGACGCAACTGGCACAAGTTTGTTTGACGCAACTTGTACAAGTTTGTTTGACGCAACAGGCACAAGTTTGTTTGACGCAACTGGCACAAGTTTGTTTGACGTAACTGGCACAAGTTAGTTTGACGCAACTGGCACAAGTTTGTTCGGTGCAACTGGCACAAGTTTGTTCGACGCAACTGGCAAAAGTTTGTTTGACGCAACTGGCACAAGTGTGTTCGATGCAACTGGCACAAGGTTGTTCTACGCAACTGGCACAAGTTTGTTCTATGCAACTGGCACAAGTTTATTCTATGCAACTGGCACAGGTTTGTTCTACTCAACTGGCACAAGTTTTTTCTACGCAACTGGCACAAGTTTGTTGTACACAACTGGCACAAGTTTGTTTGACACAACTGGCACAAGTTTGTTCGACGCAACTGGCACAAGTTTTTTCGACTCAATTGGCACAAGTTTGTTTGACGCAACTAGCACAAGTTTGTTTGACGCAACTGGCACAAGTTTGTTCGACGCAACTGGCACAAGTTTGTTTGACGCAACTGGCACAAGTTTATTTGACGCAAATGGCACAACTTTTCTCGACGCAACTGGCACAAGTATGTTCTACGCAACTGGCACAAGTTTGTTCAACGCAACTGGCACAAGTTTGTTCGACGCAACTGGCACAAGTTTGTTCTATGCAACTGGGACAAGTTTGTTCTATGCAACTGGGACAAGTTTGTTCGACGCAACTGGCACAAGTTTGTTCGATGAAACTGTCACAAGTTTGTTCGACGCAACTGGCACAAGTTTGTTCGACGCAAGTGGCACAAGTTTGTTCGACGCAACTGGCACAAGTTTGTTCAACATATCTGGCACAAGTTTGTTTGACGCAACTGGCACAAGTTTGTTTTCGCAACTTGTACAAATTTGTTTGACGCAACTGGCACAAGTTTGTTTGACGCATCTGGCACAAGTTTGTTTGAAGCAACTGGCTCAAATTTGTTTGACGGAACTGGCACAAGTTTGTCTGACTCAACTGGCACAAGTTTTTTCGACTCAATTGGCACAAGTTTGTTCTACGCAACTGGCACAAGTTTGTTTGACGCAACTGCCACAAGTTTGTTTGACGCAACTGCCACAAGTTTGTTTGACGCAACTGGCACAAGTTTGTTCTACGCAACTGGCACAAGTTTGTTCTACGCAACTGGCACAAGTTTGTTCTTCGCAACCTTTACAAGGTTGTTGTACACAACTGGCACAAGTTTGTTTGACACAACTGGCACAAGTTTGTTCTACGCAACTGGCACAAGTTTGTTCTACACATCTGGCACAAGTTTGTTTGACGCAACTGGCACAAGTTTGTTTTTGCAACTTGTACAAATTTGTTTCACGCAACTGGCACAAGTTTGTTTGACGCAACTGGCACAAGTTTGTTTGAAGCAACTGGCTCAAATTTGTTTGACGGAACTGGCACAAGTTTGTTTGACTCAACTGGCACAAGTTTTTTCGACTCAATTGGCACAAGGATTTTCTACGCAACTGGCACAAGTTTGTTCTACGCAACTGGCACAAGTTTGTTTGACGCAACTGCCACAAGTTTGTTTGACGCAACTGGCACAAGTTTGTTCTACGCAACTGGCACAAGTTTGTTCTACGCAACTGGCACAAGTTTGTTCTTCGCAACCTTTACAAGGTTGTTGTACACAACTGGCACAAGTTTGTTTGACACAACTGGCACAAGTTTGTTCTACGCAACTGGCACAAGTTTGTTCTACACATCTGGCACAAGTTTGTTCTATGCAACTGGCACTAGTTTGTTCTACGCAACTGGCACAAATTTGTTTGACGCAACTGGCACATGTTTGTTCTACCCAACTGGCAAAAGTTTGTTCGACGCAACTGGCAAAAGTTAGTTCTACGCAACTGGCACAAGTTTGTTTGACGCAACTGGCACATGTTTGTTCTACCCAACTGGCACAAGTTTGTTCGACGCAACTGGCACAAGTTAGTTCTACGCAACTGGCGCAAGTTTGTTCGACGCAACTGTCACAAGTTTGTTCGACGCAACTGGCACAAGTTTGTTCGACGCAACTGGTACATGTTTGTTTAACGTAACTGGCACAAGTTTGTTCGACCCAACTGGCACAAGTTTGTTTGACACAACTGGCACAAATTTGTTCGACGCAACTAGCGCAAGTTTGTTTGACGCAACTGCCAAAAGTTTGTTTGACGCAACTGGCACAAGGTTGTTCTACGCAACATGCACAAGTTTGTTCTACGCAACTGGCGCAAGTTTGTTTGACGCAACTGGCACAAGTTTGTTCTATGCAACTGGCACTAGTTTGTTCGATGCAACTGGCACAAGTTTGTTCGACAAAACTGGCCCAAGTTTCTTTGACGCAAGTGGCACAAGTTTGCTAGACGCAACTGGCACAAGTTTGTTTGACGCAACTGGCACAAGTTTTTTCGACTCAATTGGCACAAGTTTGTTTGATGCAACTGGCACAAGTTTGTTTGAAGCAACTGGCACAAGTTTGTTTGACACAACTGGCACAGGTTTGTTTGACGCAACTGGCACAAGTTTATAGCAACTGTCACAAGTTTATAGCAACTGGCACAAGTTTATTTGATGCAACTGGCACAAGTTTTCTCGACGCAAGTGGCCCAAGTTTGTTCGCCGTAACTGGCTCAAGTTTGTTCGATGCAACTGGCACAAGTTTGTTCGACGCAACTGGCATAAGTTTGTTTGATGCAACTGGCAGAAGTTTCTTCGACGCAACTGGCACAAGTTTGTTCGACGCAACTGGCACAAGTTTGTTTGACGCAATTGGCACAAGTTTGTTCTACTCAACTGGCACAAGTTTGTTCTATGCAACTGGCACTAGTTTGTTCTACGCAACTGGCACAAGTTTGTTCGACGCAACTGGCACAAGGTTGTTCTACGCAACTGGCACAAGTTTGTTTGACGCAACTGGCACAAGTTTGCTTGACGCAACTGGCACAAGTTTGTTCTACGCAACTGGCACAAGTATGTTCGATGCCACTGGCACAAGTTTGTTCGACTCAACTGGCCCAAGTTTTTTTTGACGCAAATGGCACAAGTTTGTTAGACGCAACTGGCACAAGTTTGTCAGACGCAACTTGTACAACTTTGTTTGACGCAACTGGCACAAGTTTGTTTGACGCAACTGGCACAAGTTTGTTTGACGCAACTGGCACAAGTTTGTTTGACGCAACTGGCACAAGTTTGTTCGGCGCAACTGGCACAAGTTTGTTCGACACAACTGGCAAAAGTTTGTTTGACGCAACTGGCACAAGTGCGTTTGATACAACTGGCACAAGGTTGTTCTACGCAACTGGCACAAGTTTGTTCTATGCAACTGGCACAAGTTTGTTCTATGCAACTGGCACATGTTTGTTCTACGTAACTGGCACAAGTTTTTTCTACGCAACTGGCACAATTTTGTTGTACACAACTGGCAAAAGTTTGTTTGACACAACTGGCACAAGTTTGTTCTACGCAAATGGTAAAAGTTTGTTCTACGCATCAGGCACAAGTTTGTTCTATGCAACTGGCACAAATTTGTTTGACGCAATTGGCACATGTTTGTTCTACCCAACTGGCACAAGTTTGTTCGACGCAACTGGCACAAGTTTGTTTGACACAACTGGCACAAGTTTGTTCTAAGCAACTGGCACAAGTTTTTTCGATGGAATTGGCGCAAGTTTGTTCGATACAACTGGCAAAAGTTTGTTCGACGCAACTGGCACAAGTTTGTTCGATGCAACTGGTACTAGTTTGTTTAACGTAACTGGAACAAGTTTGTTCAACCCAACTGGCACAAGTTTGTTTGACACAACTGGCACAAGTTTGTTCAACGCAACTGGCACAAGCTTGTTTGATGCAACTGGCACAAGTTTGTTTGATGCAACTGGCACAAGGTTGTTCTACGCAGCATGCTGAAGTTTGTTCTACGCAACTGGCACAAGTTTGTTTGACGCAACTGGCACAAGTTTGTTCTATGCAACTGGCACTAGTTTGTACGATGCAACTGGCACAAGTTTGTTCGACGCAACTGGCACAAGTTTGTTTGACGCAACTGGCACAAGTTTGTTCTACCCAACTGACACAGGTTTGTTCGACGCAACTGGCACAAGTTTGTTCTACTCAACTGATACAAGTTTGTTTGGCACAATTGGCAGAAGTTTGTTCAACGCAACTGGCACAAGTTTGTTCATCACATCTGGCACAAGTTTGTTTGACGCAACTGGCACAAGTTTGTTTTCGCAACTTTCATAAGTTTGTTTGACGCAACTGACACAAGGTTGTTCTACGCAACTGGCACTAGTTTGTTTTACGCAACTGGCACAAGTTTGTTTGATTCAACTGTCAAAAGTTTGTTCTATACAACTGGCACTAGTTTGTTCTACGCAACTGGCACAAGTTTCTTCGACGCAGCAGGCGCAAGTTTGTTCAACACAACTGGCACAAGTTTGTTTGAAACAACTGGCAGAAGTTTGTTCACCGCAACTGGCAGAAGTTTGTTCGAAGCAACTGGCACAAGTTTGTTTGATGCAACTGGCACAAGTTCGTTTGATGCAACTGACACAAGTTTGTTTGACACAATTGGCACAAGTTTGTTCGTCGCAACTGGCTCAAGTTTGTTTGACACAACTGGCACAAGTTTGTTTGACGCAACTGGCACAAGTTTGTTCGACGTAACTGGCATAAGTTTTTTCAACTCAATTGGCACAAGTTTGTTTGACGCAAACGGCACAAGTTTGTTTGACGCAACTGGCACAAGTTTTTTTGACGCAACTGGCACAAGTTTGTTTGATGCAACTGGCACAAGTTTATTTGAAGCAACTGGCTCAAGTTTTCTCGACGCAACTGGCACAAGTTTGTTCGCCGTAACTGGCACAAGTTTGTTCTATGCAACTGGCACAAGTTTATTTGACGCAACTGGCACAAGTTTTCTCGACGCAACTGGCACAAGTTTGTTCGCCGTAACTGGCACAAGTTTGTTCGACGCCACTGGCACAAGTTTGTTCGACGCAACTGGCACAAGTTTGTTTAACGCAACTGGCACAAGTTTGTTTGACGCAACTGGTGCAAGTTTGTTTGACGCAACTGGCACAAGTTTGTTCTATGCAACTGGCATAAGTTTGTTCTGTGCAACTGGCACTAGTTTGTTCTACGCAACTGGCATAAGTTTGTTTGACGCACCTGGCACAAGTTTGTTCTACGCAAGTGGCACAAGTTTGTTTGACGCAACTGGCACAAGTTTGTTTTACGCAACTGGCACAAGTTTGTTCTACACAACTGGCACAAGTTTGTTCTACGCAACTGGCACAAGTTTATTCTACGCAACTCTTACAAGTTTGTTGTACACAACTGGCACAAGTTTGTTTGACACAACTGGCACAAGTTTGTTCTACTCAAATGGCAAAAGTTTGTTCTATCCTTCTGGCACAAGTTTGTCCTATGCAACTGGCACTAGTTTGTTCTACGCAACTGGCTCAAATTTGTTTGACGCAACTGGCACATATTTGTTCTACCCAACTGGCACAAGTTTGTTCGACGCAACTGGCACAAGTTTGTTCTACGCAACTGGCACAAGTTTGATTGACACAACTGGCACAAGTTTGTTCGACCCAACTGTCACAAGTTTGTTCGACACAACTGGCACAAGTTTGTTCGACACAACTGGTACAAGTTTGTTTCACATAACTGGCACAAGTTTGTTCGACCCAACTGTCACAAGTTTGTTTGACACAACTGGCACAAGTTTGTTCTATACAACTGGCACAAGTTCGTTCTACGCAACTGGCACAAGTTTGTTCTACGCAACTCTTACAAGTTTGTTGTACACAACTGGCACAAGTTTGTTCTACGCAAATGGCAAAAGTTTGTTCTATGCTTCTGGCACAAGTTTGTCCTATGCAACTGGCACTAGTTTGTTCTACGCAACTGGCTCAAATTTGTTTGACGCAACTGGCTCAAATTTGTTTGACGCAACTGGCACATATTTGTTCTACCCAACTGGCACAAGTTTGTTCGGCGCAACTGGTGCAAGTTTGTTCTACGCAACTGGCACAAGTTTGATTGACACAACTGGCACAAGTTTCTTCTAAGCAACTGGCACAAGTTTGTTCGTCAGAAGTGGTGCAAGTTTGTTTGACGCAACTGGTACAAGCTTGTTCGACGCAACTGGCACAAGTTTGTTCGACGCAACTGGTACAAGTTTGTTTCACATAACTGGCACAAGTTTGTTTGACCCAACTGGCACAAGTTTGTTTGACACAACTGGCACAAGTTTGTTCGACGCAACTGGCACTAGTTTGTTCGACGCAACTGGCAAAAGTTTTTTTGACGCAACAAGCACAAGTTTGTTTGACGCAACGGGCACAAGTTTGTTCGACTCAACTGGCACAACTTTGTTTGACACAACTGGCACAAGTTTGTTTGACACAACTGGCACAAGTTTGTTTGGCGCAATTGGCACAAGTTTGTTCTACGCAACTGGCACAAGTTTGTTCTATGCAACTGGCACTAGTTTGTTTTACGCAATTGGCAAAAGTTTGTTTGACGCAACTGGCACAAGTTTGTTCGACGCAAGTGGCACAAGTTTGTTTGACACAACTGGCACAAGGTTGTTGTATGCAACTGGCACAAGTTTGTTCGACGCAACTGGCACAAGTTTGTTTGACGCAACTGGCACATGTTTGTTTGACACAACTGGCACAAGTTTGTTCTCAGCAACTGGCACAAGTTTGTTCGACGGAACTGGCGCAAGTTTGTTCGACGCAATGGCACAAGTTTGTTCGACGCAACTGACACAAGTTTGTTCGACGCAACTGGTACAAGTTTGTTCGACGTAACTGGCACAAGTTTGTTCGACCTAACTGGCACAAGTTTGTTTGACACAACTGGCAAAAGTTTGTTCGACGCAAGTGGCACAAGTTTGTTTGACGCAACTGGCAAAAGTTTGTTTGACGCAACTGGCACAAGGTTGTTCTACGCAACATGAACAAGTTTGTTCTACGCAACTGGCACAAGTTTGTTTGACGCAACTGGCACAAGTTTGTTCTATGCAACTGGCTCTAATTTGTTCGATGCAACTGGCACAAGTTTGTTCGTCGCAATTGGCCCAAGTTTGTTTAACGCAACTGGCATAAGTTTGTTACACGCAACTGGCCCAAGTTTGTTCGACGCAACTGGCACAAGTTTTTTCGACTCAATTGGTACAAGTTTGTTTGACGCAACTGGCACAAGTTTGTTTGGAGCAACTGGCACAAGTTTGTTCGACGTAACTGGCACAAGTTTGTTTGACGCAACTGGCACCAGTTTATAGCAACTGGCACAAGTTTATTTGACGCAACTGGCACAAGTTTATTTGACGCAACTGGCACAAGTTTTCTCGACGCAAGGGGCACAAGTTTGTTCGCCGTAACTGGCACAAGTTTATTTGACGCAACTGGCACAAGTTTGTTCAACGCAACTGGCACAAGTTTTGTTTGACACAACTGCCACAAGTTTCTTCGACGCAACTGGCACTAGTTTTTTCGACGCAACTGGCACAAGTTTGTTCTACGCAACTGGCACAAGTTTGTTCTATGCAACTGGCACTAGTTTGTTCTACGCAACTGGCATAAGTTTGTTTGACGCAACTGGCACAAGTTTGTTCTATGCAACTGGCACAAGTTTGTTCAACGCAACTGCCACAAGGTTGTTCTACGTAACTGGCACAAGTTTGTAAGACGCAACTGGCACATGTTTGCTTGACGCAACAGGCACAAGTTTGTTCTACGCAACTGGCACAAGTTTGTTCGACGCAACTGGCACAAGTTTGTTCGACGCAACTGGCCCAACTTTTTTTGATGCAACTGGCACAAGTTTGTTAGACGCAATTGGCACAAGTTTGTTTGACGCAACTGGCACAAGTTTTTTCGACTCAATTGGCACAAGTTTATTTGACGCAACTGGCACAAGTTTGACGCAACTGGCACAAGTTTGTTTGTCGCAACTGGCACAAGTTTGTTTGACGGAACTGGCACAAGTTTTTTTGACGCAACTGGCACAAGTTTTCTCGACGCAACTGGCACAAGTTTGTTTGACGCAACTGGCACAAGTTTCTTCGACGCAACTGGCACAAGTTTGTTTGACACAACTGGCACAAGTTTGGTTGACACAATTGGCACAAGTTTGTTCTACTTAACTGGCACAAGTTTGTTCTATGCAACTGGCACAAGTTGGTTTTACGCAACTGGCACAAGTTTGTTGTATGCAACTGGCACAAGTTTTCTTGACGCAAGTGGCACAAGATTCTTCGCCGTAACTGGCACAAGTTTGTTCGATGCAACTGGCACAAGTTTGTTCGACGTAACTGGCACAAGTTTGTTTGATGCAACTGGCACAAGTTTCTTTGACGCAACTGGCACAAGTTTGTTTGACGCAACTGGCACAAGTTTGGTTGACACAATTTGCACAAGTTTGTTTTACTTAACTTTCACAAGTTTGTTCTATGCAACTGGCACTAGTTTGTTTTACGCAACTGGCATAAGTTTGTTTGACGCAACTGGCACAAGTTTGTTCTACGCAACTAGCACAAGTTTGTTCGACGCAACTGGCACAAGGTTGTTCTACGCAACTGGCACAATTTTGGTTCTACGCAACTGGCACAAGTTTGTTTGACGCAACTGACACAAGTTTATTCTACGCAACTGGCACAAGTTTGTTCGATGTCACTGGCACAAGTTTGTTCGACGAAACTGGCACAAGTTTGTTCGATGCAACTGGCACAAGTTTGTTTACCGCAACTGGCACAAGTTTGTTCGACCCAACTGGCACAAGTTTGTTTGAGGCAAATGGCACAAGTTTGTTTGAAACAACTGGCACAAGTTTGTTTGACGCAACTGATACAAGTTTGTTTGACGCAACAGGCACAAGGTTCTTCTACGCAACTGGCACAAGTTTGTTCTAGGCAACTGAACACAAGTTTGTTTGACGCAACTGGCGCAAGTTTGTTCTAAGCAACTGACACAAGTTTGTTTGACGCAACTGGCACAAGTTTGTTCGACGCAACTGGCACAAGTTTGTTTGACGCAACTGGCACAAGTTTGTTCTAAGCAACTGGCACAAGTTTGTTTGACGCAAGAGGCACAAGTTTGTTTGACGCAACTGGCACAAGTTTTTTTTTACGCAACTGACACAAGTTTTCTCGAAGCAACTGGCACAAGTTTGTTAGCCATAACTGGCACAAATTTGTTCGACGCAACTGGCACAAGTTTGTTCGACGCAACTGGCACAAGTTTGTTTGACGCAACTGGCACAAGTATCTTCGACGCAACTGGCACAAGTTTGTTCGACACAACTGGCACAAGTTTGTTTGACGCAACTGGCACAAGTTTGTTTGACGCAACTGGCACAAGTTTGTTCTACGCAACTGGCACTAGTTTGTTCTATGCAACTGGCATAAGTTTGTTCGACCCAACTGACACATGTTTGTTCTGCGCAACAGGCACAAGTTTGTTCAACGCAACTGACAAAAGTTTGTTCGACGCAATTGGTACAAGTTTCTTGGACGCAACTGGCACAAGTTTGTTCGAACTAACTGGCACAAGTTTGTATGACGCAACTGGCACAAGTTTGTTTGACGCAACGCGAACAAGGATGTTCTACGCAACTGGCACAAGTTTGTTCTACGCAACTGGCACAAGTTTGTTTGACGCAACTGGCACAAGTTTGTTCTACGCAACTGGCACAAGTTTGTTCGATGCAACTGGGCAAAAGTTTGTTCGACGCAACTGTCCCAAGTTTGTTTGACGCAACTGGCAGAATTTTTTAGACGCAACTGGCACAAGTTTGTTCGACGCAAATGGCACAAGTTTTTTCGACTCAATTGGCACAAGTTTGTTTGACGCAACTAGCACAAGTTTGTTTGACGCAACTGGCACAAGTTTGTTTGACGCAACTGGCACAAGTTTGTTTGACGCAACTGGCACAAGTTTATTTGACACAAATGGCACAACTTTTCTCGACGCAAAAGGCACAAGTATGTTCTAAGCAACTGGCACAAGTTTGTTCAACGCAACTGGCACAAGTTTGTTCGACGCAACTGGCACAAGTTTGTTCTATGCAACTGGGACAAGTTTGTTGGACGCAACTGGCACAAGTTTGTTCGACGTAACTGGCACAAGTTTGTTCGACGAAACTGTCACAAGTTTGTTCGACGCAACTGGCACAAGTTTGTTCAACGCAACTGGCACAAGTTTGTTCAACGCAAGTGGCACAAGTTTGTTCGACGCAACTGGCACAAGTTTGTTCAACACATCTGGCACAGAGTTGTTTGAACGCAACTGGCACAAGTTTGTTTTAGCAAATTGTACAAATTTGTTTGACGCAACTGGAACAAGTTTGTTTGACGCAACTGGCCCAAGTTTGTTTGAAGCAACTGGCAAAAATTTGTTTGACGCAACTGGCACAAGTTTGTTTGACGCAACTGGCACAAGTTTGTTTGACGCAACTGGCACAAGGATTTTCTACGCAACTGGCATAAGTTTGTTCTACGCAACTGGCACAAGTTTGTTTGACGCAACTGCCACAAGTTTGTTTGACGCAACTGGCACAAGTTTGTTCTACGCAACTGGCACAAGTTTGTTCTACGCAACTGGCACAAGGTCGTTCTACGCAACTCTTACAAGGTTGTTGTACACAACTGGCACAAGTTTGTTTGACACAACTGGCACAAGTTTGTTCTACGCAACTGGCAAAAGTTTGTTCTACACATCTGGCACAAGTTTGTTCTAAGCAACTGGCACTAGTTTGTTCTACGCAAGTGGCACAAATTTGTTTGATGCAACTGGCACATGTTTGTTCTACCCAACTGGCACAAGTTTGTTCGACGCAACTGGCACAAGTTAGTTCTACGCAACTGGCACAAATTTGTTTGACGCAACTGGCACATGTTTGTTCTACCCAACTGGCACAAGTTTGTTCGACGCAACTGGCACAAGTTAGTTCTACGCAACTGGCGCAAGTTTGTTCGACGCAACTGGCACAAGTTTGTTCGACGCAACTGGCACAAGTTTGTTCGACGCAACTGGTACATGTTTGTTTAACGTAACTGGCACAAGTTTGTTCGACCCAACTGGCACAAGTTTGTTTGCCACAACTGGCACAAATTTGTTCGACGCAACTAGCACAAGTTTGTTTGACGCAACTGGCAAAAGTTTGTTTGACACAACTGGCACAAGGTTGTACTACGCGACATGCACAAGTTTGTTCTACGCAACTGGCGCAAGTTTGTTTGACGCAACTGGCACAAGTTTGTTCTATGCAACTGGCACTAGTTTGTTCGATGCAACTAGCACAAGTTTGTTCGACACAACTGGCCCAAGTTTCTTTGACGCAACTGGCACAAGTTTGTTAGACGCAACTGGCACAAGTTTGTTTGACGCAACTGGCACAAGTTTTTTCTACTCAATTGGCACAAGTTTGTTTGACGCAACTGGCACAAGTTTGTTTGAAGCAACTGGCACAAGTTTGTTTGACACAACTGGCACAGGTTTGTTTGACGCAACTGGCACAAGTTTACAGCAACTGGCACAAGTTTATTTGATGCAACTGGCACAAGTTTTCTCGACGCAAGTGGCCCAGGTTTGTTCGCCGTAACTGGCTCAAGGCACAAGTTTCTTCGACGCAACTTGCACAAGTTTGTTCGACGCAACTGGCACAAGTTTGTTTGACGCAATTGGCACAAGTTTGTTCTATGCAACTGGCACTAGTTTGTTCGATGTCACTGGCTCAAGGCACAAGTTTCTTCGACGCAACTTGCACAAGTTTGTTCGACGCAACTGGCACAAGTTTGTTCTACTCAACTGGCACAAGTTTGTTCTATGCAACTGGCACTAGTTTGTTCTACGCAACAGGCAAAAGTTTGTTTGACGCAACTGGCACAAGTTTATTCGACGCAACTGGCACAAGTTTGTTCGACGCAACTGGCACAAGGTTGTTCTACGCAACTGGCACAAGTTTGTTCTACGCAACTGGCACAAGTTTGTTCGATGTCACTGGCACAAGTTTGTTCGACTCAACTGGCCCAAGTTTTTTTGACGCAAATGGCACAAGTTTGTTAGACGCAACTGGCACAAGTTTGTTTGACGCAACTTGTACAACTTTGTTTGACGCAACTGGCACAAGTTTCTTTGACGCAACTGGCACAAGTTTGTTTGACGCAACTGGCACAAGTTTGTTTGACGCAACTGGCACAAGTTTGTTCGGCGCAACTGGCACAAGTTTGTTCTACACAACTGGCAAAAGTTTGTTTGACGCAACTGGCACAAGTGCGTTTGATACAACTGGCACAAGGTTGTTCTACGCAACTGGCACAAGTTTGTTCTATGCAACTGGCACAAGTTTGTTCTATGCAACTGGCACAGGTTTGTTCTACGCAACTGGCACAAGTTTTTTCTACGCAACTGGCACAAGTTTGTTGTACACAACTGGGAGAAGTTTGTTTGACACAACTGGCACAAGTTTGTTCTACGCAAATGGCAAAAGTTTGTTCTACGCATCAGGCACAAGTTTGTTCTATGCAATTGGCACAAATTTGTTTGACGCAATTGGCACATGTTTGTTCTACCCAACTGGCACAAGTTTGTTCGATGCAACTGGCACAAGTTTGTTTGATACAACTGGCACAAGTTTGTTCTAAGCAACTGGCACAAGTTTTTTCGATGGAATTGGCGCAAGTTTGTTCGATACAACTGGCACAAGTTTGTTCGACGTAACTGGCACAAGTTTGTTCGACGCAACTGGTACAAGTTTGTTTAACGTAACTGGAACAAGTTTGTTCAACCCAACTGGCACAAGTTTGTTTGACACAACTGGCACAAGTTTGTTCGACGCAACTGGCACAAGCTTGTTTGATGCAACTGGCACAAGTTTGTTTGATGCAACTGGCACAAGGTTGTTCTACGCAGCATGCTGAAGTTTGTTCTACGCAACTGGCACAAGTTTGTTTGACGCAACTGGCACAAGTTTGTTCTATGCAACTGGCACTAGTTTGTACGATGCAACTGGCACAAGTTTGTTCGACGCAACTGGCACAAGTTTGTTTGACGCAACTGGCACAATTTTGTTAGACGCTACTGGCACAAGTTTGTTCAACGCAACTGGCACAAGTTTTTTCGACTCAATTGGCACAAAGTTTGTTTGACGCAACTGGCACAAGTTTGTTTGATGCAACTGGCACAAGTTTGTTTGACGCAACTGGCACAAGTTTGTTTGACGCAACTGGCACAAGTTTATTTGACGCAACCGGCACAACTTTCCTCGACGCAACTGGCACAAGTTTGTTCGCCGTAACTGGCACAAGTTTGTTTAACGCAACTGGCACAAGTTTATTTGACGCAACTGGCACAAGTTTTCTCGACGCAAGTGGCACAAATTTGTTTGCCGTAACTGGCACAAGTTTGTTCGACGAAACTGGCACAAGTTTGTTTGACCCAACTGGCAAAAGTTTCTTCGACGAAACTGGCACAAGTTTGTTCAACGCAACTGGCACAAGTTTGTTTGAAGCAATTGGCACAAGTTTGTTTTACGGAACTGGCAAAAGTTTGTTTGACGCAACTGGCAGAAGTTTGTTCGATGCCACTGGCACAAGTTTCTTCGACGCAACTGGCCCAAGTTTTTTGGACGCAACTGGCACAAGTTTTTTTGTCGCAACTGGCACAAGTTTGTTTGACGCAACTGGCACAAGTTTCTTGGACGCAACTGGCACAAGTTTGTTCGACGCAACTGGCACAAGTTTGTTCGACGCAACTGGCACAAGTTTGTTCGACGCAACTGGCAAAAGTTTGTTTGACGCAACTGGCACAAGTTTGTTTGACGCAACTGGCACAAGTTTGTTTGACGCAACTGGCACAAGGTTGTTCTATGCAACTGGCACAAGTTTGTTCTACGCAAATGGCACAAGTTTGTTTGACGCAACTGGCACAAGTTTGTTTGATGCAACAGGCACAAGTTTGTTCTACATAACTGGCACAAGTTTGTTGTACACAATTGGCACAAGTTTGTTTGACACAACTGGCACAAGTTTGTTCTACGCAAATGGCAAAAGTTTGTTCTACACATCTGGCACAAGTTTGTTCTATGCAACTGGCACTAGTTTGTTCTACGCAACTGGCACAAATTTGTTTGACGCAACTGGCACATGTTTGTTCTATCCAACTGGCACAAGTTTGTTCAACGCAACTGGCACAAGTTTGTTCTACACAACTGGCACAAGTTTGTTTGACACAAGTGGCAAAAGTTTGTTCTAAGCAACTGGCACAAGTTTGTTCGATGGAACTGGCACAAGTTTGTTCGACGCAACTGGCACAAGTTTGTTCGACGCAACTGGCACAAATTTGTACGACGCAACTGGTACAAGTTTGTTTAACGTAACTGGCACAAGTTTGTTCGACCCAACTGGCACAAGTTTGTTTCAAACAACTGGCACAAGTTTGTTCGACGCAACTGGCACAAGTTTGTTTGACGCAACTGGCACAAGTTTGTTTGACGCATCTGGCACAAAGTTGTTCTACGCAACATGTACAAGTTTGTTCTACGCAACTGGCACAAGTTTGTTTGACGCAACTGGCACAAGTTTGTTCTATGCAACTGGCACTAGTTTGTTCGATGCAACTGGTACAAGTTTGTTCGACGCAACTGGCACAAGTTTGTTTGACGCAACTGGCACAAGTTTGTTAGATGCAACTGGCACATGTTTGTTCAACGCAACTGGCACAAGTTTTTTTGAATCAATTGGCACAAGTTTGTTTGACACAACTGGCACAAGTTTGTTTGATGCAACTGGCACAAGTTTGTTTGACGCAACTGGCACAAGTTTGTTTGACGCAACTGGCACAAGTTTGTTTGACGCAACTGGCACAAGTTTATTTGACGCAACTGGCACAACTTTTCTCGACACAACTGGTACAAGTTTGTTCGCCGTAACTGGCACAAGTTTGTTTGATGCAACTGGCACAAGTTTATTTCACGCAACTGGCACAAGTTTGTTGTATGCAACTGGCACAAGATTGTTTGCCGTAACTGGCACAAGTTTGTTCGACGCAACTGGCACAAGTTTGTTCGACGCAACTGGCACAAGTTTGTTTGAAACAACTGCTCAAGTTTCTTCGACGCAACTGGCACAAGTTTGTTCGACGTAACTGGCACAAGTTTGTTTGATGCAATTGGCACAAGTTTGTTCTACTCAACTGGCACCAAGTTTTTTCTATGCAACTGGCACTAGTTTGTTTTACGCAACTGGCATAAGTTTGTTTGACGCAACTGGCACAAGTTTGTTCTACCAACTAGCACAAGTTTGTTCGACGCAACTGGCACAAGGTTGTTCTATCCTCAACTGGCACAAGTTTGTTCTACGCAACTGGCACAAGTTTGTTTTGACGCAACTGGCACAAGTTTGTTCTATGCAACTGGGACAAGTTTGTTGGACGCAAACTGGCACAAGTTTGTTCAAACGTAACTGGCACAAGTTTGTTCGACGCAACTGGCACAAGGTTGTTCTACGCAACTGGCACAAGTATGTTCTACGCAACTGGCACAAGTTTGCTTGACGCAACTGGCACAAGTTTGTTCTACGCAACTGGCACAAGTTTGTTCGATGCCACTGTCACAAGTTTGTTCGACTCAACTGGCCCAAGTTTTTTTACGCAAATGGCACAAGTTTGTTAGACGCAACTGGCACAAGTTGACGCAACTTGTACAAGTTTGTTTGACGCAACAGGCACAAGTTTGTTTGACGCAACTGGCACAAGTTTGTTTGACGTAACTGGCACAAGTTAGTTTGACGCAACTGGCACAAGTTTGTTCGGTGCAACTGGCACAAGTTTGTTCGACGCAACTGGCAAAAGTTTGTTTGACGCAACTGGCACAAGTGTGTTCGATGCAACTGGCAAAAGGTTGTTCTACGCAACTGGCACAAGTTTGTTCTATGCAACTGGCACAAGTTTATTCTATGCAACTGGCACAGGTTTGTTCTACTCAACTGGCACAAGTTTTTTCTACGCAACTGGCACAAGTTTGTTGTACACAACTGGCACAAGTTTGTTTGACACAACTGGCACAAGTTTGTTCGACGCAACTGGCACAAGTTTTTTCGACTCAATTGGCACAAGTTTGTTTGACGCAACTAGCACAAGTTTGTTTGACGCAACTGGCACAAGTTTGTTCGACGCAACTGGCACAAGTTTGTTTGACGCAACTGGCACAAGTTTATTTGACGCAAATGGCACAACTTTTCTCGACGCAACTGGCACAAGTATGTTCTACGCAACTGGCACAAGTTTGTTCAACGCAACTGGCACAAGTTTGTTCGACGCAACTGGCACAAGTTTGTTCTATGCAACTGGGACAAGTTTGTTCTATGCAACTGGGACAAGTTTGTTCGACGCAACTGGCACAAGTTTGTTCGATGAAACTGTCACAAGTTTGTTCGACGCAACTGGCACAAGTTTGTTCGACGCAAGTGGCACAAGTTTGTTCGACGCAACTGGCACAAGTTTGTTCAACATATCTGGCACAAGTTTGTTTGACGCAACTGGCACAAGTTTGTTTTCGCAACTTGTACAAATTTGTTTGACGCAACTGGCACAAGTTTGTTTGACGCAACTGGCACAAGTTTGTTTGAAGCAACTGGCTCAAATTTGTTTGACGGAACTGGCACAAGTTTGTTTGACTCAACTGGCACAAGTTTTTTCGACTCAATTGGCACAAGTTTGTTCTACGCAACTGGCACAAGTTTGTTTGACGCAACTGCCACAAGTTTGTTTGACGCAACTGCCACAAGTTTGTTTGACGCAACTGGCACAAGTTTGTTCTACGCAACTGGCACAAGTTTGTTCTACGCAACTGGCACAAGTTTGTTCAACGCAACTGGCACAAGTTTGTTCGACGCAACTGGCACAAGTTTGTTCTATGCAACTGGGACAAGTTTGTTCTATGCAACTGGGACAAGTTTGTTCGACGCAACTGGCACAAGTTTGTTCGATGAAACTGTCACAAGTTTGTTCGACGCAACTGGCACAAGTTTGTTTGACACTACTGGCACAAGTTTGTTCGACGCAACTGGCACAAGTTTGTTCAACATATCTGGCACAAGTTTGTTTGACGCAACTGGCACAAGTTTGTTTTTGCAACTTGTACAAATTTGTTTCACGCAACTGGCACAAGTTTGTTTGACGCAACTGGCACAAGTTTGTTTGAAGCAACTGGCTCAAATTTGTTTGACGGAACTGGCACAAGTTTGTTTGACTCAACTGGCACAAGTTTTTTCGACTCAATTGGCACAAGGATTTTCTACACAACTGGCACAAGTTTGTTCTACGCAACTGGCACAAGTTTGTTTGACGCAACTGCCACAAGTTTGTTTGACGCAACTGGCACAAGTTTGTTCTACGCAACTGGCACAAGTTTGTTCTTCGCAACCTTTACAAGGTTGTTGTACACAACTGGCACAAGTTTGTTTGACACAACTGGCACAAGTTTGTTCTACGCAACTGGCACAAGTTTGTTCTACACATCTGGCACAAGTTTGTTCTATGCAACTGGCACTAGTTTGTTCTACGCAACTGGCACAAATTTGTTTGACGCAACTGGCACATGTTTGTTCAACCCAACTGGCAAAAGTTTGTTCGACGCAACTGGCAAAAGTTAGTACTACGCAACTGGCACAAGTTTGTTTGACGCAACTGGCACATGTTTGTTCTACCCAACTGGCACAAGTTTGTTCGACGCAACTGGCACAAGTTAGTTCTACGCAACTGGCGCAAGTTTGTTCGACGCAACTGGCACAAGTTTGTTCGACGCAACTGGCACAAGTTTGTTCGACGCAACTGGTACATGTTTGTTTAACGTAACTGGCACAAGTTTGTTCGACCCAACTGGCACAAGTTTGTTTGACACAACTGGCACAAATTTGTTCGACGCAACTAGCGCAAGTTTGTTTGACGCAACTGCCAAAAGTTTGTTTGACGCAACTGGCACAAGGTTGTTCTACGCAACATGCACAAGTTTGTTTTACGCAACTGGCGCAAGTTTGTTTGACGCAACTGGCACAAGTTTGTTCTATGCAACTGGCACTAGTTTGTTCGATGCAACTGGCACAAGTTTCTTTGACGCAAATGGCACAAGTTTGCTAGACGCAACTGGCACAAGTTTGTTTGACGCAACTGGCACAAGTTTTTTCGACTCAATTGGCACAAGTTTGTTTGATGCAACTGGCACAAGTTTGTTTGAAGCAACTGGCACAAGTTTGTTTGACACAACTGGCACAGGTTTGTTTGACGCAACTGGCATAAGTTTATAGCAACTGGCACAAGTTTATAGCAACTGGCACAAGTTTATTTGATGCAACTGGCACAAGTTTTCTCGACGCAAGTGGCCCAAGTTTGTTCGCCGTAACTGGCTCAAGTTTGTTCGATGCAACTGGCACAAGTTTGTTCGACGCAACTGGCATAAGTTTGTTTGACGCAACTGGCAGAAGTTTCTTCGACGCAACTGGCACAAGTTTGTTCGACGCAACTGGCACAAGTTTGTTTGACGCAATTGGCACAAGTTTGTTCTACTCAACTGGCACAAGTTTGTTCTATGCAACTGGCACTAGTTTGTTCTACGCAACTGGCACAAATTTGTTCGACGCAACTGGCACAAGGTTGTTCTACGCAACTGGCACAAGTTTGTTTGACGCAACTGGCACAAGTTTGCTTGACGCAACTGGCACAAGTTTGTTCTACGCAACTGGCACAAGTATGTTCGATGCCACTGGCACAAGTTTGTTCGACTCAACTGGCCCAAGTTTTTTTTGACGCAAATGGCACAAGTTTGTTAGACGCAACTGGCACAAGTTTGTTTGACGCAACTTGTACAACTTTGTTTGACGCAACTGGCACAAGTTTGTTTGACGCAACTGGCACAAGTTTGTTTGACGCAACTGGCACAAGTTTGTTTGACGCAACTGGCACAAGTTTGTTCGGCGCAACTGGCACAAGTTTGTTCGACACAACTGGCAAAAGTTTGTTTGACGCAACTGGCACAAGTGCGTTTGATACAACTGGCACAAGGTTGTTCTACGCAACTGGCACAAGTTTGTTCTATGCAACTGGCACAAGTTTGTTCTATGCAACTGGCACATGTTTGTTCTACGTAACTGGCACAAGTTTTTTCTACGCAACTGGCACAAGTTTGTTGTACACAACTGGCACAAGTTTGTTTGACACAACTGGCACAAGTTTGTTCTACGCAAATGGTAAAAGTTTGTTCTACGCATCAGGCACAAGTTTGTTCTATGCAACTGGCACAAATTTGTTTGACGCAATTGGCACATGTTTGTTCTACCCAACTGGCACAAGTTTGTTCGACGCAACTGGCACAAGTTTGTTTGACACAACTGGCACAAGTTTGTTCTAAGCAACTGGCACAAGTTTTTTCGATGGAATTGGCGCAAGTTTGTTCGATACAACTGGCACAAGTTTGTTCGACGCAACTGGCACAAGTTTGTTCGATGCAACTGGTACAAGTTTGTTTAACGTAACTGGAACAAGTTTGTTCAACCCAACTGGCACAAGTTTGTTTGACACAACTGGCACAAGTTTGTTCAACGCAACTGGCACAAGCTTGTTTGATGCAACTGGCACAAGTTTGTTTGATGCAACTGGCACAAGGTTGTTCTACGCAGCATGCTGAAGTTTGTTCTACGCAACTGGCACAAGTTTGTTTGACGCAACTGGCACAAGTTTGTTCTATGCAACTGGCACTAGTTTGTACGATGCAACTGGCACAAGTTTGTTCGACGCAACTGGCACAAGTTTGTTTGACGCAACTGGCACAAGTTTGTTCTACCCAACTGACACAGGTTTGTTCGACGCAACTGGCACAAGTTTGTTCTACTCAACTGATACAAGTTTGTTTGGCACAATTGGCAGAAGTTTGTTCATGGCAACTGGCACAAGTTTGTTCATCACATCTGGCACAAGTTTGTTTGACGCAACTGGCACAAGTTTGTTTTCGCAACTTGTACAAGTTTGTTCTACGCAACTGGCACAAGTTTGTTCTACGCAACTTTCATAAGTTTGTTTGACGCAACTGACACAAGGTTGTTCTACGCAACTGGCACTAGTTTGTTTTACGCAACTGGCACAAGTTTGTTTGATTCAACTGTCAAAAGTTTGTTCTATACAACTGGCACTAGTTTGTTCTACGCAACTGGCACAAGTTTCTTCGACGCAGCAGGCGCAAGTTTGTTCAACGCAACTGGCACAAGTTTGTTTGAAACAACTGGCAGAAGTTTGTTCACCGCAACTGGCAGAAGTTTGTTCGAAGCAACTGGCACAAGTTTGTTTGATGCAACTGGCACAAGTTCGTTTGATGCAACTGACACAAGTTTGTTTGACACAATTGGCACAAGTTTGTTCGTCGCAACTGGCTCAAGTTTGTTTGACACAACTGGCACAAGTTTGTTTGACGCAACTGGCACAAGTTTGTTCGACGTAACTGGCATAAGTTTTTTCAACTCAATTGGCCCAAGTTTGTTTGACGCAAACGGCACAAGTTTGTTTGACGCAACTGGCACAAGTTTTTTTGACGCAACTGGCACAAGTTTGTTTGATGCAACTGGCACAAGTTTATTTGAAGCAACTGGCTCAAGTTTTCTCGACGCAACTGGCACAAGTTTGTTCGCCGTAACTGGCACAAGTTTGTTCTATGCAACTGGCACAAGTTTATTTGACGCAACTGGCACAAGTTTTCTCGACGCAACTGGCACAAGTTTGTTCGCCGTAACTGGCACAAGTTTGTTCGACGCCACTGGCACAAGTTTGTTCGACGCAACTGGCACAAGTTTGTTTAACGCAACTGGCACAAGTTTGTTTGACGCAACTGGTGCAAGTTTGTTTGACGCAACTGGCACAAGTTTGTTCTATGCAACTGGCATAAGTTTGTTCTGTGCAACTGGCACTAGTTTGTTCTACGCAACTGGCATAAGTTTGTTTGACGCACCTGGCACAAGTTTGTTCTACGCAAGTGGCACAAGTTTGTTTGACGCAACTGGCACAAGTTTGTTTTACGCAACTGGCACAAGTTTGTTCTACACAAATGGCACAAGTTTGTTCTACGCAACTGGCACAAGTTTATTCTACGCAACTCTTACAAGTTTGTTGTACACAACTGGCACAAGTTTGTTTGACACAACTGGCACAAGTTTGTTCTACTCAAATAGCAAAAGTTTGTTCTATCCTTCTGGCACAAGTTTGTCCTATGCAACTGGCACTAGTTTGTTCTACGCAACTGGCTCAAATTTGTTTGACGCAACTGGCACATATTTGTTCGACCCAACTGGCACAAGTTTGTTCGACGCAACTGGCACAAGTTTGTTCTACGCAACTGGCACAAGTTTGATTGACACAACTGGCACAAGTTTGTTCGACCCAACTGTCACAAGTTTGTTCGACACAACTGGCACAAGTTTGTTCGACACAACTGGTACAAGTTTGTTTCACATAACTGGCACAAGTTTGTTCGACCCAACTTTCACAAGTTTGTTTGACACAACTGGCACAAGTTTGTTCTATACAACTGGCACAAGTTCGTTCTACGCAACTGGCACAAGTTTGTTCTACGCAACTCTTACAAGTTTGTTGTACACAACTGGCACAAGTTTGTTCTACGCAAATGGCAAAAGTTTGTTCTATGCTTCTGGCACAAGTTTGTCCTATGCAACTGGCACTAGTTTGTTCTACGCAACTGGCTCAAATTTGTTTGACGCAACTGGCTCAAATTTGTTTGACGCAACTGGCACATATTTGTTCTACCCAACTGGCACAAGTTTGTTCGGCGCAACTGTTGCAAGTTTGTTCTACGCAACTGGCACAAGTTTGATTGACACAACAGGCACAAGTTTCTTCTAAGCAACTGGCACAAGTTTGTTCGTCAGAAGTGGCGCAAGTTTGTTCGACGCAACTGGTACAAGTTTGTTCGACGCAACTGGCACAAGTTTGTTCGACGCAACTGGTACAAGTTTGTTTCACATAACTGGCACAAGTTTGTTTGACCCAACTGGCACAAGTTTGTTTGACACAACTGGCACAAGTTTGTTCGACGCAACTGGCACTAGTTTGTTCGACGCAACTGGCAAAAGTTTTTTTGACGCAACAAGCACAAGTTTGTTTGACGCAACGGGCACAAGTTTGTTCGACTCAACTGGCACAACTTTGTTTGACACAACTGGCACAAGTTTGTTTGACACAACTGGCACAAGTTTGTTTGGCGCAATTGGCACAAGTTTGTTCTACGCAACTGGCACAAGTTTGTTCTATGCAACTGGCACTAGTTTGTTTTACGCAATTGGCACAAGTTTGTTCGACGCAAGTGGCACAAGTTTGTTTGACACAACTGGCACAAGGTTGTTGTATGCAACTGGCACAAGTTTGTTCGACGCAACTGGCACAAGTTTGTTTGACGCAACTGGCACATGTTTGTTTGACACAACTGGCACAAGTTTGTTCTCAGCAACTGGCACAAGTTTGTTCGACGGAACTGGCGCAAGTTTGTTCGACGCAATGGCACAAGTTTGTTCGACGCAACTGACACAAGTTTGTTCGACGCAACTGGTACAAGTTTGTTCGACGTAACTGGCACAAGTTTGTTCGACCTAACTGGCACAAGTTTGTTTGACACAACTGGCAAAAGTTTGTTCGACGCAAGTGGCACAAGTTTGTTTGACGCAACTGGCAAAAGTTTGTTTGACGCAACTGGCACAAGGTTGTTCTACGCAACATGAACAAGTTTGTTCTACGCAACTGGCACAAGTTTGTTTGACGCAACTGGCACAAGTTTGTTCTATGCAACTGGCTCTAATTTGTTCGATGCAACTGGCACAAGTTTGTTCGTCACAATTGGCCCAAGTTTGTTTAACGCAACTGGCATAAGTTTGTTACACGCAACTGGCCCAAGTTTGTTCGACGCAACTGGCACAAGTTTTTTCGACTCAATTGGTACAAGTTTGTTTGACGCAACTGGCACAAGTTTGTTTGGAGCAACTGGCACAAGTTTGTTCGACGTAACTGGCACAAGTTTGTTTGACGCAACTGGCACCAGTTTATAGCAACTGGCACAAGTTTATTTGACGCAACTGGCACAAGTTTATTTGACGCAACTGGCACAAGTTTTCTCGACGCAAGGGGCACAAGTTTGTTCGCCGTAACTGGCACAAGTTTATTTGACGCAATTGGCACAAGTTTGTTCAACGCAACTGGCACAAGTTTTGTTTGACACAACTGCCACAAGTTTCTTCGACGCAACTGGCACTAGTTTGTTCTACGCAACTGGCACAAGTTTGTTCTATGCAACTGGCACTAGTTTGTTCTACGCAACTGGCATAAGTTTGTTTGACGCAACTGGCACAAGTTTGTTCTATGCAACTGGCACAAGTTTGTTCAACGCAACTGCCACAAGGTTGTTCTACGTAACTGGCACAAGTTTGTAAGACGCAACTGGCACATGTTTGCTTGACGCAACAGGCACAAGTTTGTTCTACGCAACTGGCACAAGTTTGTTCGACGCAACTGGCACAAGTTTGTTCGACGCAACTGGCCCAACTTTTTTTGATGCAACTGGCACAAGTTTGTTAGACGCAATTGGCACAACTTTGTTTGACGCAACTGGCACAAGTTTTTTCGACTCAATTGGCACAAGTTTATTTGACGCAACTGGCACAAGTTTGACGCAACTGGCACAAGTTTGTTTGTCGCAACTGGCACAAGTTTGTTTGACGGAACTGGCACAAGTTTTTTTGACGCAACTGGCACAAGTTTTCTCGACGCAACTGGCACAAGTTTGTTTGACGCAACTGGCACAAGTTTCTTCGACGCAACTGGCACAAGTTTGTTTGACACAACTGGCACAAGTTTGGTTGACACAATTGGCACAAGTTTGTTCTACTTAACTGGCACAAGTTTGTTCTATGCAACTGGCACAAGTTGGTTTTATGCAACTGGCACAAGTTTGTTGTATGCAACTGGCACAAGTTTTCTTGACGCAAGTGGCACAAGATTCTTCGCCGTAACTGGCACAAGTTTGTTCGATGCAACTGGCACAAGTTTGTTCGACGTAACTGGCACAAGTTTGTTTGATGCAACTGGCACAAGTTTCTTTGACGCAACTGGCACAAGTTTGTTTGACGCAACTGGCACAAGTTTGGTTGACACAATTTGCACAAGTTTGTTTTACTTAACTTTCACAAGTTTGTTCTATGCAACTGGCACTAGTTTGTTTTACGCAACTGGCATAAGTTTGTTTGACGCAACTGGCACAAGTTTGTTCTACGCAACTAGCACAAGTTTGTTCGACGCAACTGGCACAAGGTTGTTCTACGCAACTGGCACAATTTTGGTTCTACGCAACTGGCACAAGTTTGTTTGACGCAACTGGCACAAGTTTATTCTACGCAACTGGCACAAGTTTGGTCGATGTCACTGGCACAAGTTTGTTCGACGAAACTGGCACAAGTTTGTTCGATGCAACTGGCACAAGTTTGTTTACCGCAACTGGCACAAGTTTGTTCGACCCAACTGGCACACGTTTGTTTGAGGCAAATGGCACAAGTTTGTTTGAAACAACTGGCACAAGTTTGTTTGACGCAACTGATACAAGTTTGTTTGACGCAACTGGCACAAGGTTCTTCTACGCAACTGGCACAAGTTTGTTCTAGGCAACTGAACACAAGTTTGTTTGACGCAACTGGCGCAAGTTTGTTCTAAGCAACTGACACAAGTTTGTTCTAAGCAACTGACACAAGTTTGTTTGACGCAACTGGCACAAGTTTGTTCGACGCAACTGGCACAAGTTTGTTTGACGCAACTGGCACAAGTTTGTTCTAAGCAACTGGCACAAGTTTGTTTGACGCAAGAGGCACAAGTTTGTTTGACGCAACTGGCACAAGTATGTTTGACGCAACTGGCACAAGTTTTTTTTTACGCAACTGACACAAGTTTTCTCGAAGCAACTGGCACAAGTTTGTTAGCCATAACTGGCACAAATTTGTTCGACGCAACTGGCACAAGTTTGTTCGACGCAACTGGCACAAGTTTGTTTGACGCAACTGGCACAAGTATCTTCGACGCAACTGGCACAAGTTTGTTCGACACAACTGGCACAAGTTTGTTTGACGCAACTGGCACAAGTTTGTTTGACGCAACTGGCACAAGTTTGTTCTACGCAACTGGCACTAGTTTGTTCTATGCAACTGGCATAAGTTTGTTCGACCCAACTGACACATGTTTGTTCTGCGCAACAGGCACAAGTTTGTTCAACGCAACTGACAAAAGTTTGATCGACGCAACTGGTACAAGTTTGTTGGACGCAACTGGCACAAGTTTGTTCGAACTAACTGGCACAAGTTTGTATGACGCAACTGGCACAAGTTTGTTTGACGCAACGCGAACAAGGATGTTCTACGCAACTGGCACAAGTTTGTTCTACGCAACTGGCACAAGTTTGTTTGACGCAACTGGCACAAGTTTGTTCTACGCAACTGGCACAAGTTTGTTCGATGCAACTGGCAAAAGTTTGTTCGACGCAACTGTCCCAAGTTTGTTTGACGCAACTGGCAGAATTTTTTAGACGCAACTGGCACAAGTTTGTTCGACGCAACTGGCACAAGTTTTTTCGACTCAATTGGCACAAGTTTGTTTGACGCAACTAGCACAAGTTTGTTTGACGCAACTGGCACAAGTTTGTTTGACGCAACTGGCACAAGTTTGTTTGACGCAACTGGCACAAGTTTATTTGACGCAAATGGCACAACTTTTCTCGACGCAAAAGGCACAAGTATGTTCTACGCAACTGGCACAAGTTTGTTCAACGCAACTGGCACAAGTTTGTTCGACGCAACTGGCACAAGTTTGTTCTATGCAACTGGGACAAGTTTGTTGGATGCAACTGGCACAAGTTTGTTCGACGTAACTGGCACAAGTTTGTTCGACGAAACTGTCACAAGTTTGTTCGACGCAACTGGCACAAGTTTGTTCAACGCAACTGGCACAAGTTTGTTCAACGCAAGTGGCACAAGTTTGTTCGACGCAACTGGCACAAGTTTGTTCAACACATCTGGCACAAGTTTGTTTGACGCAACTGGCACAAGTTTGTTTTAGCAAATTGTACAAATTTGTTTGACGCAACTGGAACAAGTTTGTTTGACGCAACTGGCACAAGTTTGTTTGAAGCAACTGGCACAAATTTGTTTGACGCAACTGGCACAAGTTTGTTTGACGCAACTGGCACAAGTTTGTTTGACGCAACTGGCACAAGGATTTTCTACGCAACTGGCATAAGTTTGTTCTACGCAACTGGCACAAGTTTGTTTGACGCAACTGCCACAAGTTTGTTTGACGCAACTGGCACAAGTTTGTTCTACGCAACTGGCACAAGTTTGTTCTACGCAACTGGCACAAGGTCGTTCTACGCAACTCTTACAAGGTTGTGGTACACAACTGGCACAAGTTTGTTTGACACAACTGGCACAAGTTTGTTCTACGCAACTGGCAAAAGTTTGTTCTACACATCTGGCACAAGTTTGTTCTAAGCAACTGGCACTAGTTTGTTCTACGCAAGTGGCACAAATTTGTTTGATGCAACTGGCACATGTTTGTTCTACCCAATTGGCACAAGTTTGTTCGACGCAACTGGCACAAGTTAGTTCTACGCAACTGGCACAAATTTGTTTGACGCAACTGGCACATGTTTGTTCTACCCAACTGGCACAAGTTTGTTCGACGCAACTGGCACAAGTTAGTTCTACGCAACTGGCGCAAGTTTGTTCGACGCAACTGGCACAAGTTTGTTCGACGCAACTGGCACAAGTTTGTTCGACGCAACTGGTACATGTTTGTTTAACGTAACTGGCACAAGTTTGTTCGACCCAACTGGCACAAGTTTGTTCGACCCAACTGGCACAAGTTTGTTTGCCACAACTGGCACAAATTTGTTCGACGCAACTAGCACAAGTTTGTTTGACGCAACTGGCAAAAGTTTGTTTGACACAACTGGCACAAGGTTGTACTACGCGACATGCACAAGTTTGTTCTACGCAACTGGCGCAAGTTTGTTTGACGCAACTGGCACAAGTTTGTTCTATGCAACTGGCACTAGTTTGTTCGATGCAACTAGCACAAGTTTGTTCGACACAACTGGCCCAAGTTTCTTTGACGCAACTGGCACAAGTTTGTTAGACGCAACTGGCACAAGTTTGTTTGACGCAACTGGCACAAGTTTTTTCGACTCAATTGGCACAAGTTTGTTTGACGCAACTGGCACAAGTTTGTTTGAAGCAACTGGCACAAGTTTGTTTGACACAACTGGCACAGGTTTGTTTGACGCAACTGGCACAAGTTTATAGCAACTGGCACAAGTTTATTTGATGCAACTGGCACAAGTTTTCTCGACGCAAGTGGCCCAAGTTTGTTCGCCGTAACTGGCTCAAGGCACAAGTTTCTTCGACGCAACTTGCACAAGTTTGTTCGACGCAACTGGCACAAGTTTGTTTGACGCAATTGGCACAAGTTTGTTCTATGCAACTGGCACTAGTTTGTTCGATGTCACTGGCTCAAGGCACAAGTTTCTTCGACGCAACTTGCACAAGTTTG
The DNA here is from genome assembly GCA_039081455.1 of Macrobrachium rosenbergii. Classification (NCBI taxonomy): domain Eukaryota; kingdom Metazoa; phylum Arthropoda; class Malacostraca; order Decapoda; family Palaemonidae; genus Macrobrachium; species Macrobrachium rosenbergii. The sequence continues at coordinate 145,880 of JANJGK010000180.1, read as the reverse complement.
TTCGACGCAACTGGCACAAGTTTGTTCTACTCAACTGGCACAAGTTTGTTCTATGCAACTGGCACTAGTTTGTTCTACGCAACAGGCAAAAGTTTGTTTGACGCAACTGGCACAAGTTTATTCGACGCAACTGGCACAAGTTTGTTCGACGCAACTGGCACAAGGTTGTTCTACGCAACTGGCACAAGTTTGTTCTACGCAACTGGCACAAGTTTGTTCGATGTCACTGGCACAAGTTTGTTCGACTCAACTGGCCCAAGTTTTTTTGACGCAAATGGCACAAGTTTGTTAGACGCAACTGGCACAAGTTTGTTTGACGCAACTTGTACAACTTTGTTTGACGCAACTGGCACAAGTTTGTTTGACGCAACTGGCACAAGTTTGTTTGACGCAACTGGCACAAGTTTGTTTGACGCAACTGGCACAAGTTTGTTCGGCGCGATTGGCACAAGTTTGTTCGACACAACTGGCAAAAGTTTGTTTGACGCAACTGGCACAAGTGCGTTTGATACAACTGGCACAAGGTTGTTCTACGCAACTGGCACAAGTTTGTTCTATGCAACTGGCACAAGTTTGTTCTATGCAACTGGCACAGGTTTGTTCTACGCAACTGGCACAAGTTTTTTCTACGCAACTGGCACAAGTTTGTTGTACACAACTGGGAGAAGTTTGTTTGACACAACTGGCACAAGTTTGTTTGACGCAAATGGCAAAAGTTTGTTCTACGCATCAGGCACAAGTTTGTTCTATGCAATTGGCACAAATTTGTTTGACGCAATTGGCACATGTTTGTTCTACCCAACTGGCACAAGTTTGTTCGATGCAACTGGCACAAGTTTGTTTGATACAACTGGCACAAGTTTGTTCTAAGCAACTGGCACAAGTTTTTTCGATGGAATTGGCGCAAGTTTGTTCGATACAACTGGCACAAGTTTGTTCGACGTAACTGGCACAAGTTTGTTCGACGCAACTGGTACAAGTTTGTTTAACGTAACTGGAACAAGTTTGTTCAACCCAACTGGCACAAGTTTGTTTGACACAACTGGCACAAGCTTGTTCGACGCAACTGGCACAAGCTTGTTTGATGCAACTGGCACAAGTTTGTTTGATGCAACTGGCACAAGGTTGTTCTACGCAGCATGCTGAAGTTTGTTCTACGCAACTGGCACAAGTTTGTTTGACGCAACTGGCACAAGTTTGTTCTATGCAACTGGCACTAGTTTGTACGATGCAACTGGCACAAGTTTGTTCGACGCAACTGGCACAAGTTTGTTTGACGCAACTGGCACAAGTTTGTTAGACGCTACTGGCACAAGTTTGTTCAACGCAACTGGCACAAGTTTTTTTCGACTCAATTGGCACAAAGTTTGTTTGACGCAACTGGCACAAGTTTGTTTGATGCAACTGGCACAAGTTTGTTTGACGCAACTGGCACAAGTTTGTTTGCCGCAACTGGCACAAGTTTATTTGACGCAACCGGCACAACTTTCCTCGACGCAACTGGCACAAGTTTGTTCACCGTAACTGGCACAAGTTTGTTTAACGCAACTGGCACAAGTTTATTTGACGCAACTGGCACAAGTTTTCTCGACGCAAGTGGCACAAATTTGTTTGCCGTAACTGGCACAAGTTTGTTCGACGAAACTGGCACAAGTTTGTTTGACCCAACTGGCAAAAGTTTCTTCGACGAAACTGGCACAAGTTTGTTCAACGCAACTGGCACAAGTTTGTTTGAAGCAATTGGCACAAGTTTGTTCTACGCAACTGGCACAAGTTTGTTCTATGCAACTGGCACTAGTTTGTTTTACAGAACTGGCAAAAGTTTGTTTGACGCAACTGGCAGAAGTTTGTTCGATGCCACTGGCACAAGTTTCTTCGACGCAACTGGCCAAGTTTTTTGGACGCAACTGGCACAAGTTTTTTTGACGCAACTGGCACAAGTTTGTTTGACGCAACTGGCACAAGTTTCTTGGACGCAACTGGCACAAGTTTGTTCGACGCAACTGGCACAAGTTTGTTCGACGCAACTGGCACAAGTTTGTTTGTCGCAACTGGCACAAGTTTGTTTGACGCAACTGGCACAAGTTTGTTTGACGCAACTGGCACAAGGTTGTTCTATGCAACTGGCACAAGTTTGTTCTACGCAAATGGCACAAGTTTGTTTGATGCAACTGGCACAAGTTTGTTTGATGCAACAGGCACAAGTTTGTTCTACATAACTGGCACAAGTTTGTTGTACACAATTGGCACAAGTTTGTTTGACACAACTGGCACAAGTTTGTTCTACGCAAATGGCAAAAGTTTGTTCTACACATCTGGCACAAGTTTGTTCTATGCAACTGGCACTAGTTTGTTCTACGCAACTGGCACAAATTTGTTTGACGCAACTGGCACATGTTTGTTCTATCCAACTGGCACAAGTTTGTTCAACGCAACTGGCACAAGTTTGTTCTACACAACTGGCACAAGTTTGTTTGACACAAGTGGCAAAAGTTTGTTCTAAGCAACTGGCACAAGTTTGTTCGATGGAACTGGCACAAGTTTGTTCGACGCAACTGGCACAAGTTTGTTCGACGCAACTGGCACAAATTTGTACGACGCAACTGGTACAAGTTTGTTTAACGTAACTGGCACAAGTTTGTTCGACCCAACTGGCACAAGTTTGTTTCAAACAACTGGCACAAGTTTGTTCGACGCAACTGGCACAAGTTTGTTTGACGCAACTGGCACAAGTTTGTTTGACGCATCTGGCACAAAGTTGTTCTACGCAACATGTACAAGTTTGTTCTACGTAACTGGCACAAGTTTATTTGACGCAACTGGCACAAGTTTGTTCTATGCAACTGGCACTAGTTTGTTCGATGCAACTGGCACAAGTTTGTTCGACGCAACTGGCACAAGTTTGTTTGACGCAACTGGCACAAGTTTGTTAGATGCAACTGGCACATGTTTGTTCAACGCAACTGGCACAAGTTTTTTTAAATCAATTGGCACAAGTTTGTTTGACACAACTGGCACAAGTTTGTTTGATGCAACTGGCACAAGTTTGTTTGACGCAACTGGCACAAGTTTGTTTGACGCAACTGGCACAAGTTTGTTTGACGCAACTGGCACAAGTTTATTTGACGCAACTGGCACAACTTTTCTCGACACAACTGGCACAAGTTTGTTCGCCGTAACTGGCACAAGTTTGTTTGATGCAACTGGCACAAGTTTATTTCACGCAACTGGCACAAGTTTGTTGTATGCAACTGGCACAAGTTTGTTCGCCGTAACTGGCACAAGTTTGTTCGACGCAACTGGCACAAGTTTGTTCGACGCAACTGGCACAAGTTTGTTTGACACAACTGGCTCAAGTTTCTTCGACGCAACTGGCACAAGTTTGTTCGACGTAACTGGCACAAGTTTGTTTGATGCAATTGGCACAAGTTTGTTCTACTCAACTGGCACAAGTTTTTTCTATGCAACTGGCACTAGTTTGTTTTACGCAACTGGCATAAGTTTGTTTGACGCAACTGGCACAAGTTTGTTCTACCAACTAGCAAAAGTTTGTTCGACGCAACTGGCACAAGGTTGTTCTACGCAACTGGCACAAGTTTGTTCTACGCAACTGGCACAAGTTTGTTTGACGCAACTGGCACAAGTTTGTTTGACGCAACTGGCACAAGTTTATTTGACGCAAATGGCATAACTTTTCTCGACGCAACTGGCACAAGTATGTTCTACGCAACTGGCACAAGTTTGTTCAACGCAACTGGCACAAGTTTGTTCGACGCAACTGGCACAAGTTTGTTCTATGCAACTGGGACAAGTTTGTTGGACGCAACTGGCACAAGTTTGTTCAACGTAACTGGCACAAGTTTGTTCGACGCAACTGGCACAAGGTTGTTCTACGCAACTGGCACAAGTATGTTCTACGCAACTGGCACAAGTTTGCTTGACGCAACTGGCACAAGTTTGTTCTACGCAACTGGCACAAGTTTTTTCGATGCCACTGTCACAAGTTTGTTCGACTCAACTGGCCCAAGTTTTTTTACGCAAATGGCACAAGTTTGTTAGACGCAACTGGCACAAGTTTGTTTGACGCAACTTGTACAAGTTTGTTTGACGCAACAGGCACAAGTTTGTTTGACTCAACTGGCACAAGTTTGTTTGACGTAACTGGCACAAGTTAGTTTGACGCAACTGGCACAAGTTTGTTCGGTGCAACTGGCACAAGTTTGTTCGACGCAACTGGCAAAAGTTTGTTTGACGCAACTGGCACAAGTGTGTTCGATGCAACTGGCACAAGGTTGTTCTACGCAACTGGCACAAGTTTGTTCTATGCAACTGGCACAAGTTTATTCTATGCAACTGGCACACGTTTGTTCTACTCAACTGGCACAAGTTTTTTCTACGCAACTGGCACAAGTTTGTTTTACACAACTGGCACAAGTTTGTTTGACACAACTGGCACAAGTTTGTTCGACGCAACTGGCACAAGTTTTTTCGACTCAATTGGCACAAGTTTGTTTGACGCAACTAGCACAAGTTTGTTTGACGCAACTGGCACAAGTTTGTTCGACGCAACTGGCACAAGTTTGTTTGACGCAACTGGCACAAGTTTATTTGACGCAAATGGCACAACTTTTCTCGACGCAACTGGCACAAGTATGTTCTACGCAACTGGCACAAGTTTGTTCAACGCAACTGGCAGAAGTTTGTTCGACGCAACTGGCACAAGTTTGTTCTATGCAACTGGGACAAGTTTGTTCTATGCAACTGGGACAAGTTTGTTCGACGCAACTGGCTCAAGTTTGTTCGATGAAACTGTCACAAGTTTGTTCGACGCAACTGGCACAAGTTTGTTCGACGCAAGTGGCACAAGTTTGTTCGACGCAACTGGCACAAGTTTGTTCAACATATCTGGCACAAGTTTGTTTGACGCAAATGGCACAAGTTTGTTTTCGCAACTTGTACAAATTTGTTTGACGCAACTGGCACAAGTTTGTTTGAAGCAACTGGCTCAAATTTGTTTGACGGAACTGGCACAAGTTTGTTTGACTCAACTGGCACAAGTTTTTTCGACTCAATTGGCACAAGTTTGTTCTACGCAACTGGCACAAGTTTGTTTGACGCAACTGCCACAAGTTTGTTTGACGCAACTGCCACAAGTTTGTTTGACGCAACTGGCACAAGTTTGTTCTACGCAACTGGCACAAGTTTGTTCTACGCAACTGGCACAAGTTTGTTCTTCGCAACCTTTACAAGGTTGTTGTACACAACTGGCACAAGTTTGTTTGACACAACTGGCACAAGTTTGTTCTACGCAACTGGCACAAGTTTGTTCTACACATCTGGCACAAGTTTGTTCTATGCAACTGGCACTAGTTTGTTCTACGCAACTGGCACAAATTTGTTTGACGCAACTGGCACATGTTTGTTCTACCCAACTGGCAAAAGTTTGTTCGACGCAACTGGCAAAAGTTAGTTCTACGCAACTGGCACAAGTTTGTTTGACGCAACTGGCGCATGTTTGTTCTACCCAACTGGCACAAGTTTGTTCGACGCAACTGGCACAAGTTAGTTCTACGCAACTGGCGCAAGTTTGTTCGACGCAACTGGCACAAGTTTGTTCGACGCAACTGGCACAAGTTTGTTCGACGCAACTGGTACATGTTTGTTTAACGTAACTGGCACAAGTTTGTTCGACCCAACTGGCACAAGTTTGTTTGACACAACTGGCACAAATTTGTTCGACGCAACTAGCGCAAGTTTGTTTGACGCAACTGCCAAAAGTTTGTTTGACGCAACTGGCACAAGGTTGTTCTACGCAACATGCACAAGTTTGTTCTACGCAACTGGCGCAAGTTTGTTTGACGCAACTGGCACAAGTTTGTTCTATGCAACTGGCACTAGTTTGTTCGATGCAACTGGCACAAGTTTGTTCGACAAAACTGGCCCAAGTTTCTTTGACGCAAGTGGCACAAGTTTGCTAGACGCAACTGGCACAAGTTTGTTTGACGCAACTGGCACAAGTTTTTTCGACTCAATTGGCACAAGTTTGTTTGATGCAACTGGCACAAGTTTGTTTGAAGCAACTGGCACAAGTTTGTTTGACACAACTGGCACAGGTTTGTTTGACGCAACTGGCACAAGTTTATAGCAACTGGCACAAGTTTATTTGATGCAACTGGCACAAGTTTTCTCGACGCAAGTGGCCCAAGTTTGTTCGCCGTAACTGGCTCAAGTTTGTTCGACGCAACTGGCACAAGTTTGTTCGACGCAACTGGCATAAGTTTGTTTGACGCAACTGGCAGAAGTTTCTTCGACGCAACTGGCACAAGTTTGTTCGACGCAACTGGCACAAGTTTGTTTGACGCAATTGGCACAAGTTTGTTCTACTGAACTGGCACAAGTTTGTTCTATGCAACTGGCACTAGTTTGTTCTACGCAACTGGCACAAGTTTGTTCGACGCAACTGGCACAAGGTTGTTCTACGCAACTGGCACAAGTTTGTTTGACGCAACTGGCACAAGTTTGCTTGACGCAACTGGCACAAGTTTGTTCTACGCAACTGGCACAAGTATGTTCGATGCCACTGGCACAAGTTTGTTCGACTCAACTGGCCCAAGTTTTTTTTGACGCAAATGGCACAAAATTGTTAGACGCAACTGGCACAAGTTTGTTTGACACAACTTGTACAACTTTGTTTGACGCAACTGGCACAAGTTTGTTTGACGCAACTGGCACAAGTTTGTTTGACGCAACTGGCACAAGTTTGTTTGACGCAACTGGCACAAGTTTGTTCGGCGCAACTGGCACAAGTTTGTTCGACACAACTGGCAAAAGTTTGTTTGACGCAACTAGCACAAGTGCGTTTGATACAACTGGCACAAGGTTGTTCTACGCAACTGGCACAAGTTTGTTCTATGCAACTGGCACAAGTTTGTTCTATGCAACTGGCACATGTTTGTTCTACGTAACTGGCACAAGTTTGTTCGACACAACTGGCAAAAGTTTGTTTGACGCAACTAGCACAAGTGCGTTTGATACAACTGGCACAAGGTTGTTCTACGCAACTGGCACAAGTTTGTTCTATGCAACTGGCACAAGTTTTTTCTACGCAACTGGCACAAGTTTGTTGTACACAACTGGCACAAGTTTGTTTGACACAACTGGCACAAGTTTGTTCTACGCAAATGGTAAAAGTTTGTTCTACGCATCAGGCACAAGTTTGTTCTATGCAACTGGCACAAATTTGTTTGACGCAATTGGCACATGTTTGTTCTACCCAACTGGCACAAGTTTGTTCGACGCAACTGGCACAAGTTTGTTTGACACAACTGGCACAAGTTTGTTCTAAGCAACTGGCACAAGTTTTTTCGATGGAATTGGCGCAAGTTTGTTCGATACAACTGGCACAAGTTTGTTCGACGCAACTGGCACAAGTTTGTTCGATGCAAATGGTACAAGTTTGTTTAACGTAACTGGAACAAGTTTGTTCAACCCAACTGGCACAAGTTTGTTTGAAACAACTGGCACAAGTTTGTTCAACGCAACTGGCACAAGCTTGTTTGATAAAACTGGCACAAGTTTGTTTGATGCAACTGGCACAAGGTTGTTCTACGCAGCATGCTGAAGTTTGTTCTACGCAACTGGCACAAGTTTGTTTGACGCAACTGGCACAAGTTTGTTCTATGCAACTGGCACTAGTTTGTACGATGCAACTGGCACAAGTTTGTTCGACGCAACTGGCACAAGTTTGTTTGACGCAACTGGCACAAGTTTGTTAGACGCAACTGGCACAAGTTTGTTCAACGCAACTGGCACAAGTTTTTTCGACTTAATTGGCACAAAGTTTGTTTGACGCAAGTGGCACAAGTTTGTTTGATGCAACTGGCACAAGTTTGTTTGACGCAACTGGCACAAGTTTGTTTGACGCAACTGGCACAAGTTTATTTGACGCAACTGGCACAACTTTCCACGACGCAACTGGCACAAGTTTGTTCGCCGTAACTGGCACAAGTTTGTTTGACGCAACTGGCACAAGTTTATTTGACGCAACTGGCACAAGTTTTCTCGACGCAAGTGGCAAAAATTTGTTTGCCGTAACTGGCACAAGTTTGTTCGACGAAACTGGCACAAGTTTGTTTGACCCAACTGGCACAAGTTTCTTCGACGAAACTGGCACAAGTTTGTTCGACGCAACTGGCACAAGTTTGTTTGAAGCAATTGGCACAAGTTTGTTCTAAGCAACTGGCACAAGTTTGTTCTATGCAACTGGCACTAGTTTGTTTTACGCAACTGGCAAAAGTTTTTTTGACGCAACTGGCACAAGTTTGTTCGATGCCACTGGCACAAGTTTCTTCGACGCAACTGGCCCAAGTTTTTTTGACGCAACTGGCACAAGTTTGTTCTACGCAACTGGCACAAGTTTGTTTGACGCAACTGGCACAAGTTTGTTTGACGCAACTGGCACAAGTTTATTTGACGCAAATGGCATAACTTTTCTCGACGCAACTGGCACAAGTATGTTCTACGCAACTGGCACACGTTTGTTCAACGCAACTCGCACAAGTTTGTTCGACACAACTGGCACAAGTTTGTTCTATGCAACTGGGACAAGTTTGTTGGACGCAACTGGCACAAGTTTGTACAACGTAACTGGCACAAGTTTGTTCGACGCAACTGGCACAAGGTTGTTCTACGCAACTGGCACAAGTATGTTCTACGCAACTGGCACAAGTTTGTTGTACACAACTGGCACAAGTTTGTTTGACACAACTGGCACAAGTTTGTTCGACGCAACTGGCACAAGTTTTTTCGACTCAATTGGCACAAGTTTGTTTGACGCAACTAGCAAAAGTTTGTTTGACGCAACTGGCACAAGTTTGTACGACGCAACTGGCACAAGTTTGTTTGACGCAACTTGCACAAGTTTATTTGACGCAAATGGCACAACTTTTCTCGACGCAACTGGCACAAGTATGTTCTACGCAACTGGCACAAGTTTGTTCAACGCAACTGGCACAAGTTTCTCGACGCAACTGGCACAAGTTTGTTCTATGCAACTGGGACAAGTTTGTTCTATGCAACTGGGACAAGTTTGTTCGACGCAACTGGCACAAGTTTGTTCGACGAAACTGTCACAAGTTTGTTCGATGCAACTGGCACAAGTTTGTTGGACGCAAGTGGCACAAGTTTGTTCGACACAACTGGCACAAGTTTGTTCAACATATCTGGCACAAGTTTTTTTGTCGCAACTGGCACAAGTTTGTTTTCGCAACTTGTACAAATTTCTTTGACGCAACTGGCACAAGTTTGTTTGACGCAACTGGCACAAGTTTGTTTGAAGCAACTGGCTCAAATTTGTTTGACGCAACTGGCACAAGTTTGTTTGACTCAACTGTCACAAGTTTGTTTGATGCAACTGGCACAAGGATTTTCTACGCAACTGGCACAAGTTTGTTCTACGCAACTGGCACAAGTTTGTTTGACGCAACTGCCACAAGTTTGTTTGACGCAACTGGCACAAGTTTGTTCTACGCAACTGGCACAAGTTTGTTCTACGCAACTGGCACAAGTTTGTTCTTCACAACCTTTACAAGGTTGTTGTACACAACTGGCACAAGTTTGTTTGACACAACTGGCACAAGTTTGTTCTACGCAACTGGCACAAGTTTGTTCTACACATCTGGCACAAGTTTGTTCTATGCAACTGGCACTAGTTTGTTCTACGCAACTGGCACAAATTTGTTTGACGCAACTGGCACATGTTTGTTCTACCCAACTGGCAAAAGTTTCTTCGACGCAACTGGCAAAAGTTAGTTCTACGCAACTGGCACAAGTTTGCTTGACGCAACTGGCACATGTTTGTTCTACCCAACTGGCACAAGTTTGTTCGACGCAACTGGCACAATTTAGTTCTACGCAACTGGCGCAAGTTTGTTCGACGCAACTGGCACAAGTTTGTTCGACGCAACTGGCACAAGTTTGTTCGACGCAACTGGTACATGTTTGTTTAACGTAACTGGCACAAGTTTCTTCGACCCAACTGGCACAAGTTTGTTTGACACAACTGGCACAAATTTGTTTGACGCAACTAGCGCAAGTTTGTTTGACGCAACTGGCAAAAGTTTGTTTGATGCAACTGGCACAAGGTTGTTCTACGCAACATGCACAAGTTTGTTCTACGCAATTGGCGCAAGTTTGTTTGACGCAACTGGCACAAATTTGTTCTATGCAACTGGCACTAGTTTGTTCGATGCAACTGGCACAAGTTTGTTCGACAAAACTGGCCCAAGTTTCTTTGACGCAAGTGGCACAAGTTTGCTAGACGCAACTGGCACAAGTTTGTTTGACGCAACTGGCACAAGATTTTTCGACTCAATTGGCACAAGTTTGTTTGATGCAACTGGCACAAGTTTGTTTGAAGCAACTGGCACAAGTTTGTTTGACACAACTGGCACAGGTTTGTTTGACGCAACTGGCACAAGTTTATAGCAACTGGCACAAGTTTATAGCAACTGGCACAAGTTTATTTGATGCAACTGGCACAAGTTTTCTCGACGCAAGTGGCCCAAGTTTGTTCGCCGTAACTGGCTCAAGTTTGTTCGACGCAACTGGCACAAGTTTGTTCGACGCAACTGGCATAAGTTTGTTTGACGCAACTGGCAGAAGTTTCTTCGACGCAACTGGCACAAGTTTGTTCGACGTAACTGGCACAAGTTTGTTTGACGCAATTGGCACAAGTTTGTTCTACTCAACTGGCACAAGTTTGTTCTATGCAACTGGCACTAGTTTGTTCTACGCAACTGGCACAAGTTTGTTCGACGCAACTGGCACAAGGTTGTTCTACGCAACTGGCACAAGTTTGTTTGACGCAACTGGCACAAGTTTGCTTGACGCAACTGGCACAAGTTTGTTCTACGCAACTGGCACAAGTATGTTCGACTCAACTGGCCCAAGTTTTTTTGACGCAAATGGCACAAGTTTGTTAGACGCAACTGGCACAAGTTTGTTTGACACAACTTGTACAACTTTGTTTGACGCAACTGGCACAAGTTTGTTTGACGCAACTGGCACAAGTTTGTTTGACGCAACTGGCACAAGTTTGTTTGACGCAACTGGCACAAGTTTGTTCGGCGCAACTGGCACAAGTTTGTTCGACACAACTGGCAAAAGTTTGTTTGACGCAACTGGCACAAGTGCGTTTGATACAACTGGCACAAGGTTGTTCTACGCAACTGGCACAAGTTTGTTCTATGCAACTGGCTCAAGTTTGTTCTATGCAACTGGCACATGTTTGTTATACGTAACTGGCACAAGTTTTTTCTACGCAACTGGCACAAGTTTGTTGTACACAACTGGCACAAGTTTGTTTGACACAACTGGCACAAGTTTGTTCTACGCAAATGGTAAAAGTTTGTTCTACGCATCAGGCACAAGTTTGTTCTATGCAACTGGCACAAATTTGTTTGACGCAATTGGCACATGTTTGTTCTACCCAACTGGCACAAGTTTGTTCGACGCAACTGGCACAAGTTTGTTTGACACAACTGGCACAAGTTTGTTCTAAGCAACTGGCACAAGTTTTTTCGATGGAATTGGCGCAAGTTTGTTCGATACAACTGGCACAAGTTTGTTCGACGCAACTGGCACAAGTTTGTTCGATGCAACTGGCACAAGTTTGTTCAATGCAACTGGCACAAGCTTGTTTGATGCAACTGGCACAAGTTTGTTTGATGCAACTGGCACAAGGTTGTTCTACGCAGCATGCTGAAGTTTGTTCTACGCAACTGGCACAAGTTTGTTTGACGCAACTGGCACAAGTTTGTTCTATGCAACTGGCACTAGTTTGTACGATGCAACTGGCACAAGTTTGTTCGACGCAACTGGCACATGTTTGTTTGACGCAACTGGCACAAGTTTGTTAGACGCAACTGGCACAAGTTTGTTCAACGCAACTGGCACAAGTTTTTTCGACTTAATTGGCACAAAGTTTGTTTGACGCAAGTGGCACAAGTTTGTTTGATGCAACTGGCAGAAGTTTCTTTGACGCAACTGGCACAAGTTTGTTTGACGCAACTGGCACAAGTTTATTTGACGCAACTGGCACAACTTTCCTCGACGCAACTGTCACAAGTTTGTTCGCCGTAACTGGCACAAGTTTGTTTGACGCAACTGGCACAAGTTTATTTGACGCAACTGGCACAAGTTTTCTCGACGCAAGTGGCAAAAATTTGTTTGCCGTAACTGGCACAAGTTTGTTCGACGAAACTGGCACAAGTTTGTTTGACCCAACTGGCACAAGTTTCTTCGACGAAACTGGCACAAGTTTGTTCGACGCAACTGGCACAAGTTTGTTTGAAGCAATTGGCACAAGTTTGTTCTAAGCAACTGGCACAAGTTTGTTCTATGCAACTGGCACTAGTTTGTTTTACGCAACTGACAAAAGTTTTTTTGACGCAACTGGCACAAGTTTGTTCGATGCCACTGGCACAAGTTTCTTCGACGCAACTGGCCCAAGTTTTTTTGACGCAACTGGCACAAGTTTGTTCTACGCAACTGGCACAAGTTTGTTTGACGCAAGTGGCACAAGTTTGTTTGACGCAACTGGCACAAGTTTATTTGACGCAAATGGCATAACTTTTCTCGACGCAACTGGCACAAGTATGTTCTACGCAACTGGCACAAGTTTGTTCAACGCAACTCGCACAAGTTTGTTCGACGCAACTGGCACAAGTTTGTTCTATGCAACTGGGACAAGTTTGTTGGACGCAACTGGCACAAGTTTGTTCAACGTAACTGGCACAAGTTTGTTCGACGCAACTGGCACAAGGTTGTTCTACGCAACTGGCACAAGTATGTTCTACGCAACTGGCACAAGTTTGCTTGACGTAACTGGCACAAGTTTGTTCTACGCAACTGGCACAAGTTTGTTCGATGCCACTGGCACAAGTTTGTTCGACCCAACTGGCCCAAGTTTTTTTACGCAAATGGCACAAGTTTGTTAGACGCAACTGGCACAAGTTTGTTTGACGCAACTTGTACAAGTTTGTTTGACGCAACAGGCACAAGTTTGTTTGACGCAACTGGCACAAGTTTGTTTGACGTAACTGGCACAAGTTAGTTTGACGCAACTGGCACAAGTTTGTTCGGTGCAACTGGCACAAGTTTGTTCGACGCAACTGGCAAAAGTTTGTTTGACGCAACTGGCACAAGTGTGTTCGATGCAACTGGCACAAGGTTGTTCTACGCAACTGGCACAAGTTTGTTCTATGCAACTGGCACAAGTTTATTCTATGCAACTGGCACAGGTTTGTTCTACTCAACTGGCACAAGTTTTTTCTACGCAACTGGCACAAGTTTGTTGTACACAACTGGCACAAGTTTGTTTGACACAACTGGCACAAGTTTGTTCGACGCAACTGGCACAAGTTTTTTCGACTCAATTGACACAAGTTTGTTTGATGCAACTAGCACAAGTTTGTTTGACGCAACTGGCACAAGTTTGTTCGACGCAACTAGCACAAGTTTCTTTGACGCAACTGGCACAAGTTTATTTGACGCAAATGGCACAACTTTTCTCAACGCAACTGGCACAAGTATGTTCTACGCAACTGGCACAAGTTTGTTCAACGCAACTGGCACAAGTTTGTTCGACGCAACTGGCACAAGTTTGTTCTATGCAACTGAGACAAGTTTGTTCTATGCAACTGGGACAAGTTTGTTCGACGCAACTGGCGCAAGTTTGTTCGACGAAACTGTCACAAGTTTGTTCGACGCAACTGGCACAAGTTTGTTCGACGCAAGTGGCACAAGTTTGTTCGACGCAACTGGCACAAGTTTGTTCAACATATCTGGCACAAGTTTGTTTGACGCAACTGGCACAAGTTTGTTTTCGCAACTTGTACAAATTTGTTTGACGCAACTGGCACAAGTTTGTTTGACGCAACTGGCACAAGTTTGTTTGAAGCAACTGGCTCAAATTTGTTTGACGCAACTGGCACAAGTTTGTTTGACTCAACTGGCACAAGTTTGTTTGATGCAACTGGCACAAGGATTTTCTACGCAACTGGCACAAGTTTGTTCTACGCAACTGGCACAAGTTTGTTTGACGCAACTGCCACAAGTTTGTTTGACGCAACTGGCACAAGTTTGTTCTACGCAACTGGCACAAGTTTGTTCTACGCAACTGGCACAAGTTTGTTCTTCGCAACCTTTACAAGGTTGTTGTACACAACTGGCACAAGTTTGTTTGACACAACTGGCACAAGTTTGTTCTACGCAACTGGCACAAGTTTGTTCTACACATCTGGCACAAATTTGTTTGACGCAACTGGCACATGTTTGTTCTACCCAACTGGCAAAAGTTTGTTCGACGCAACTGGCAAAAGTTAGTTCTACGCAACTTGCACAAGTTTGTTTGACGCAACTGGCACATGTTTGTTCTACCCAACTGGCACAAGTTTGTTCGACGCAACTGGCACAAGTTAGTTCTACGCAACTGGCGCAAGTTTGTTCGACGCAACTGGCACAAGTTTGTTCGACGCAACTGGCACAAGTTTGTTCGACGCAACTGGTACATGTTTGTTTAACGTAACTGGCACAAGTTTGTTCGACCCAACTGGCACAAGTTTGTTTGACACAACTGGCACAAATTTGTTCGACGCAACTAGCACAAGTTTGTTTGACGCAACTGGCAAAAGTTTGTTTGACGCAACTGGCACAAGGTTGTTCTACGCAACATGCACAAGTTTGTTCTACGCAACTGGCGCAAGTTTGTTTGACGCAACTGGCACAAGTTTGTTCTATGCAACTGGCACTAGTTTGTTCGATGCAACTGGCACAAGTTTGTTCGACACAACTGGCCCAAGTTTCTTTGACGCAATTGGCACAAGTTTGCTAGACGCAACTGGCACAAGTTTGTTTGACGCAACTGGCACAAGTTTTTTCGACTCAATTAGCACAAGTTTGTTTGATGCAACTGGCACAAGTTTGTTTGAAGCAACTGGCACAAGTTTGTTTGACACAACTGGCACAGGTTTGTTTGACGCAACTGGCACAAGTTTATAGCAACTGGCACAAGTTTATAGCAACTGGCACAAGTTTATTTGATGCAACTGGCACAAGTTTTCTCGACGCAAGTGGCCCAAGTTTGTTCGCCGTAACTGGCTCAAGTTTGTTCGACGCAACTGGCACAAGTTTGTTCGACGCAACTGGCATAAGTTTGTTTGACGTAACTGGCAGAAGTTTCTTCGACGTAACTGGCACAAGTTTGTTCGACGCAACTGGAGCAAGTTTATTTGACGCAATTGGCACAAGTTTGTTCTACTCAACTGGCACAAGTTTGTTCTATGCAACTGGCATTAGTTTGTTCTACGCAACTGGCACAAGTTTGTTCGACGCAACTGGCACAAGGTTGTTCTACGCAACTGGCAGAAGTTTGTTTGACGCAACTGGCACAAGTTTGCTTGACGCAACTGGCACAAGTTTGTTCTACGCAACTGGCACAAGTATGTTCGATGCCACTGGCACAAGTTTGTTCGACTCAACTGGCCCAAGTTTTTTTGACGCAAATGGCACAAGTTTGTTAGACGCAACTGGCACAAGTTTGTTTGACGCAACTTGTACAACTTTGTTTGACGCAACTGGCACAAGTTTGTTTGACGCAACTGGCACAAGTTTGTTTGACGCAACTGGCACAAGTTTGTTTGACGCAACTGGCACAAGTTTGTTCGGCGCAACTGGCACAAGTTTGTTCGACACAACTGGCAAAAGTTTGTTTGACGCAACTGGCACAAGTGCGTTTGATACAACTGGCACAAGGTTGTTCTACGCAACTGGCACAAGTTTGTTCTATGCAACTGGCACAAGTTTGTTCTATGCAACTGGCACATGTTTGTTCTACGTAACTGGCACAAGTTTTTTCTACGCAACTGGCACAAGTTTGTTGTACACAACTGGCACAAGTTTGTTTGACACAACTGGCACAAGTTTGTTCTACGCAAATGGTAAAAGTTTGTTCTACGCATCAGGCACAAGTTTGTTCTATGCAACTGGCACAAATTTGTTTGACGCAATTGGCACATGTTTGTTCTACCCAACTGGCACAAGTTTGTTCGACGCAACTGGCACAAGTTTGTTTGACACAACTGGCACAAGTTTGTTCTAAGCAACTGGCACAAGTTTTTTCGATGGAATTGGCGCAAGTTTGTTCGATACAATTGGCACAAGTTTGTTCGACGCAACTGGCACAAGTTTGTTCGATGCAACTGGTACAAGTTTGTTTAACGTAACTGGAACGAGTTTGTTCAACCCAACTGGCACAAGTTTGTT
Organism: Macrobrachium rosenbergii; assembly: GCA_039081455.1. Classification (NCBI taxonomy): domain Eukaryota; kingdom Metazoa; phylum Arthropoda; class Malacostraca; order Decapoda; family Palaemonidae; genus Macrobrachium; species Macrobrachium rosenbergii. The sequence continues at coordinate 129,557 of JANJGK010000180.1, read as the reverse complement.
TGACACAACTGGCACAAGTTTGTTCAACGCAACTGGCACAAGCTTGTTTGATGCAACTGGCACAAGTTTGTTTGATGCAACTGGCACAAGGTTGTTCTACGCAGCATGCTGAAGTTTGTTCTACGCAACTGGCACAAGTTTGTTTGACGCAACTGGCACAAGTTTGTTCTATGCAACTGGCACTAGTTTGTACGATGCAACGGGCACAAGTTTGTTCGACGCAACTGGCACAAGTTTGTTTGACGCAACTGGCACAAGTTTGTAAGACGCAACTGGCACAAGTTTGTTCAACGCAACTGGCACAAGTTTTTTTCGACTTAATTGGCACAAAGTTTGTTTGACGCAAGTGGCACAAGTTTGTTTGATGCAACTGGCACAAGTTTGTTTGACGCAACTGGCACAAGTTTGTTTGACGCAACTGGCACAAGTTTATTTGACGCAACTGGCACAACTTTCCTCGACGCAACTGGCACAAGTTTGTTCGCCGTAACTGGCACAAGTTTGTTTGACGCAACTGGCACAAGTTTATTTGACGCAACTGGCACAAGTTTTCTCGACGCAAGTGGCAAAAATTTGTTTGCCGTAACTGGCACAAGTTTGTCCGACGAAACTGGCACAAGTTTGTTTGACCCAACTGGCACAAGTTTCTTCGACGAAACTGGCACAAGTTTCTTCGACGCAACTGGCACAAGTTTGTTTGAAGCAATTGGCACAAGTTTGTTCTACGCAACTGGCACAAGTTTGTTCTATACAACTGGCACTAGTTTGTTTTACGCAACTGGCAAAAGTTTTTTTGACGCAACTGGCACAAGTTTGTTCGATGCCACTGGCACAAGTTTCTTCGACGCAACTGGCCCAAGTTTTTTTTGACGCAACTGGAACAAGTTTTTTTGACGCAACTGGCACAAGTTTGTTTGACGCAACTGGCACAAGTTTGTTAGACGCAAACGGCACAAGTTTGTTCGACGCAACTTTCACAAGATTGTTCGACGCAACTGGCACAAGTTTGTTTGACGCAACTGGCACAAGTTTGTTTGACGCAACTGGCACAAGTTTGTTTGACGCAACTGGCACAAGGTTGTTCTATGCAACTGGCACAAGTTTTTTCTACGCAAATGGCACAAGTTTGTTTAACGCAACTGGCACAAGTTTGTTTGATGCAACAGGCACAAGTTTGTTCTACATAACTGGCACAAGTTTCTTGTACACAATTGGCACAAGTTTGTTTGACACAACTGGCACAAGTTTGTTCTACGCAAATGGCAAAAGTTTGTTCTACGCATCTGGCACAAGTTTGTTATATGCAACTGGCACTAGTTTGTTCTACGCAACTGGCACAAATTTGTTTGACGCAACTGGCACATGTTTGTTCTACCAACTGGCACAAGTTTGTTCGACGCAACTGGCACAAGTTTGTTCTACACAACTGGCACAAGTTTGTTTGACACAACTGGCACAAGTTTGTTTGACACAAGTGGCACAAGTTTGTTCTAAGCAACTGGCACAAGTCTGTTCGATGGAACTGGCGCAAGTTTGTTCGACGCAAGTGGCACAAGTTTGTTCGACGCAACTGGCACAAATTTGTACGACGCAACTGGTACAAGTTCGTTTAACGTAACTGGCACAAGTTTGTTCGACCCAACTGGCACAAGTTTGTTTCACACAACTGGCACAAGTTTGTTCGACGCAACTGGCACAAGTTTGTTTGACGCAACTGGCACAAGTTCGTTTGACGCAACTGGCACAAGGTTGTTCTACGCAACATGTACAAGTTTGTTCTACGCAACTGGCACAAGTTTGTTTGACGCAACTGGCACAAGTTTGTTCTATGCAACTGGCACTAGTTTGTTCGATGCAACTGGCACAAGTTTGTTCGACGCAACTGGCACAAGTTTGTTTGACGCAACTGGCACAAGTTTGTTAGACGCAACTGGCACAAGTTTGTTCAACGCAACTGGCACAAGTTTTTTCGAATCAATTGGCACAAGTTTGTTTGATGCAACTGGCACAAGTTTGTTTGACGCAAATGGCACAAGTTTGTTTGACGCAACTGGCACAAGTTTGTTTGACGCAACTGGCACAAGTTTATTTAATGCAACTGGCACAACTTTTCTCGACACAACTGGCACAAGTTTGTTCGCCGTAACTGGCACAAGTTTGTTTGACGCAAAGGGCACAAGTTTATTTGACACAACTGGCACAAGTTTCTCGACGCAAGTGGCACAAGTTTGTTCGCCGTAACTGGCACAAGTTTGTTCGACGCAAGTGGCACAAGTTTGTTCGACGCAACTGGCACAAGTTTTTTGACGCAACTGGCTCAAGTTTCTTCGACGCAACTGGCACAAGTTTGTTCAACGTAACTGGCACAAGTTTGTTTGATGCAATTGGCACAAGTTTGTTCTACTCAACTGGCACAAGTTTGTTCTATGCAACTGGCACTAGTTTGTTTTACTCTTACTCAACTGGCATAAGTTTGTTTGACGCAACTGGCACAAGTTTGTTCTACCAACTAGCACAAGTTTGTTCGACGCAACTGGCACAAGGTTGTTCTACGCAACTGGCACAAGTTTGTTCTACGCAACTGGCACAAGTTTGTTTGACGCAACTGGCACAAGTTTGTTTGACGCAACTGGCACAAGTTTATTTGATGCAAATGGCATAACTTTTCTCGACGCAACTGGCACAAGTATGTTCTACGCAACTGGCACAAATTTGTTCAACGCAACTGGCACAAGTTTGTTCGACGCAACTGGCACAAGTTTGTTCTATGCAACTGGGACAAGTTTGTTGGACGCAACTGGCACAAGTTTGTTCGACGTAACTGGCACAAGTTTGTTCGACGCAACTGGCACAAGGTTGTTCTACGCAACTGGCACAAGTTTGTTCTACGCAACTGGCTCAAGTTTGCTTGACGCAACTGGCACAAGTTTGTTCGACTCAACTGGCCCAAGTTTTTTTGACGCAAATGGCACAAGTTTGTTAGACGCAACTGGCACAAGTTTGTTTGACGCAACTTGTACAAGTTTGTTTGACGCAACTGGCACAAGTTTGTTTGACGTAACTGGCACAAGTTTGTTTGATGTAACTGGCACAAGTTTGTTTGACGCAACTGGCACAAGTTTGTTCGGCGCAACTGGCACAAGTTTGTTCGACGCAACTGGCAAAAGTTTGTTTGACGCAACTGGCACAAGTGTGTTTGATGCAACTGGCACAAGGTTGTTCTACGCAACTGGCACAAGTTTGTTCTATGCAACTGGCACAAGTTTATTCTATGCAACTGGCACAGGTTTGTTCTACTCAACTGGCACAAGTTTATTCTACGCAACTGGCACAAGTTTGTTGTACACAACTGGCACAAGTTTGTTTGACAACTGGCACAAGTTTGTTCAACGCAAATGGCAAAAGGTTGTTCTACGCATCAGGCACAAGTTTGTTCTATGCAACTGGCACAAATTTGTTTGACGCAATTGGCACATGTTTGTTCTACCCAACTGGCACAAGTTTGTTCGACGCAACTGGCACAAGTTTGTTTGACACAACTGGCACAAGTTTGTTCTAAGCAACTGGCACAAGTTTGTTTGATGGAATTGGCGCAAGTTTGTTCGACACAACTGGCACAAGTTTGTTCGACGCAACTGGCACAAGTTTGTTCGACGCAAGTGGTATAAGATTGTTCTACCAACTAGCACAAGTTTGTTCGACACAACTGGCACAAGGTTGTTCTACGCAACTGGCACAAGTTTGTTCTACGCAACTGGCACAAGTTTGTTTGACGCAACTGGCACAAGTTTGTTCAGCGCAACTGGCACAATTTTGTTGGATACCACTGGCACAAGTTTGTTCGACGAAACTGGCCCAATTTTTTTTTACGCAACTGGCACAAGTTAGTTCGACACAACTGGCACAAGTTTGTTCGACGCAACTGGCACAAGTTTGTTCTACATAACTGGCACAAGTTTGTCCTATGCGACTGGCACAAGTTTGTTCTACGCAACTGGCACAAGTTTGTTCTACGCATCTGGCACAAGTTTGTTCTATGCAACTGGCACTAGTTTGTTCTACGCAATGGCACAAGTTTGTTTGACGCAACTGGCACAAGTTTGTTCTACCCAACTGGCACAAGTTTGTTCGATGGAATTGGCGCAAGTTTGTTCGACACAACTGGCACAAATTTGTTCGACGCAACTGGCACAAGTTTGTTCTACGCAACTGGCACAAGTTTGTTCGACACAACTGGCACAAGGTTGTTCTACGCAACTGGCACAAGTTTGTTCTGCGCATTTGGCACAAGCTTGTTTGACGCAACTGGCACAAGTTTGTTCGACGCAACTGGCACAAGTTTGTTGGGTGCCAATGACACAAGTTTGTTCGACGAAACTTGGCCAGTTTTTTTTTTACGCAACTGGCACAAGTTTGTTCGACACAACTGGCACAAGTTTGTTCGACGTAACTGGCACAAGTTTGTTCTACATAACTGGCACAAGTTTGTTCTATGCAACTGGCACAAGTTTGTTCTACGCAACTGGCACAAGTTTGTTTTATGCATCTGGCACAAGTTTGTTCTATGCAACTGGCACTAGTTTGTTCTACGCAACTGGCACAAGTTTGTTTGACGCAACTGGCACAAGTTTGTTCTACCCAACTGGCACAAGTTTGTTCGACGCAACTGGCACAAGTTTGTTCTACGCAACTGACACAAGTTTGTTTGACACAACTGGCACAAGTTTGTTCTATGCAACTGGCACAAGTTTGTTCGACGCAACTGGCACAAGTTTGTTCGACGCAACTGGCACAAGTTTGTTCTACGCAACTGGCACAAGTTCGTTTGACGCAACAGGCACAAGGTTCTTTTACGCAACTGGTACAAGTTTGTTTGACGCAACTGGCACAAGTTTGTTCTATGCAACTGGCACAAGTTTGTTTGACGCAACTGGCACAAGTTTGTTTGACGCAACTGGCACTAGTTTGTTAGACACAACTGGCACAAGTTTGTTCGACGTAACAGGCACTAGTTTTTTTCGACTCAATTGGTACAAGTTTGTTCTACGCAACTGGCACAAGTTTGTTTGACGCAAGAGGCACAAGTTTGATGACGCAACTGGCACAAGGTTGTTTGACGCAACTGGCACAAGTTTTCTCGAAGCAACTGGCACAAGTTTGTTTGCCATATCTGGCACAAGTTTTTTCGACGCAACTGGCACAAGTTTGTTCGACGCAAATGGCACAAATTTGTTTGACGTAACTGGCACAAGTTTCTTCGACGCAACTGGCACAAGTTTGTTCGACGCAACTGGCACAAGTTTGTTTGACGCAACTGGCACAAGTTTGTTCTACGCAACTGGCACAAGTTTGTTCTATGCAACTGGCACTAGTTTGTTCTATGCAACTGGCATAAGTTTGTTTGACGCAACTGGTACAAGTTTGTTCTACGCAACTGGCACAAGTTTGTTCGACGCAACTTGCACAATTTTGTTCTACGCAACTCTTACTAGTTTGTTGTACACAACTAGCACAAGTTTGTTCTACGCAACTGGCACAAGATTGTTCTACGCAAATGGCAAATGTTTGTTCTACGCATCTGGCAAAAGTTTGTTCTATGCAACTGGCACTAGTGTGTTCTACGCAACTGGCACACATTTGTTTGACACAACTGGCACATGTTTGTTCTACCCAACTGGCACAAGTTTGTTCGACGCAACTGGCATAAGTTTGTTCTACGCAACTGGCACTAGTTTCTTTGACACAACTGGCACAAGTTTGTTCTATGCAACTGGCACAAGTTTGTTCTACGCAACTGGCACAAGTATATTCGATGCCACTGGCACAAGTTTGTTCGACTCAACTGGCCCAAGTTTTTTTGACGCAAATGGCACAAGTTTGTTAGACGCAACTGGCTCAAGTTTGTTTGACGCAACTTGTACAACTTTGTTTGACGCAACTGGCACAAGTTTGTTTGACGCAACTGGCACAAGTTTGTTTGACGCAACTGGCACAAGTTTGTTTGACGCAACTGGCACAAGTTTGTTCGGCGCAACTGGCACAAGTTTGTTCGACACAACTGGCACAAGTTTGTTTGACGCAACTGGCACAAGTGCGTTTGATACAACTGGCACAAGGTTGTTCTACGCAACTGGCACAAGTTTGTTCTATGCAACTGGCACAAGTTTGTTCTATGCAACTGGCACATGTTTGTTCTACGCAACTGGCACAAGTTTTTTCTACGCAACTGGCACAAGTTTGTTGTACACAACTGGCACAAGTTTGTTTGACACAACTGGCACAAGTTTGTTCTACGCAAATGGTAAAAGTTTGTTCTACGCATCAGGCACAAGTTTGTTCTATGCAACTGGCACAAATTTGTTTGACGCAATTGGCACATGTTTGTTCTACCCAACTGGCACAAGTTTGTTCGACGCAACTGGCACAAGTTTGTTTGACACAACTGGCACAATTTTGTTCTAAGCAACTGGCACAAGTTTTTTCGATGGAATTGGCGCAAGTTTGTTCGATACAACTGGCACAAGTTTGTTTGACGCAACTGGCATAAGTTTGTTCGACGCAACTGGTACAAGTTTGTTTAACGTAACTGGAACAAGTTTGTTCAACCCAACTGGCACAAGTTTGTTTGACACTACTGGCACAAGTTTGTTCAACGCAACTGGCACAAGCTTGTTTGATGCAACTGGCACAAGTTTGTTTGATGCAACTGGCACAAGGTTGTTCTACGCAGCATGCTGAAGTTTGTTCTACGCAACTGGCACAAGTTTGTTTGACGCAACTGGCACAAGTTTGTTCTATGCAACTGGCACTAGTTTGTACGATGCAACTGGCACAAGTTTGTTCGACGCAACTGGCACAAGTTTGTTTGACGCAACTGGCACAAGTTTGTTAGACGCAACTGGCACAAGTTTGTTCAACGCAACTGGCACAAGTTTTTTCGACTTAATTGGCACAAAGTTTGTTTGACGTAAGTGGCACAAGTTTGTTTGATGCAACTGGCACAAGTTTGTTTGAAACAACTGGCACAAGTTTGTTTGACGCAACTGGCACAAGTTTATTTGACGCAACTGGCACAACTTTCCTCGACGCAACTGGCACAAGTTTGTTCGCCGTAACTGGCACAAGTTTGTTTGACGCAATTGGCACAAGTTTATTTGACGCAGCTGGCACAAGTTTTCTCGACGCAAGTGGCAAAAATTTGTTTGCCGTAACTGGCACAAGTTTGTTCGACGAAACTGGCACAAGTTTGTTTGACCCAACTGGCACAAGTTTCTTCGACGAAACTGGCACAAGTTTGTTCGACGCAACTGGCACAAGTTTGTTTGAAGCAATTGGCACAAGTTTGTTCTACGCAACTGGCACAAGTTTGTTCTATGCAACTGGCACTAGTTTGTTTTACGCAACTGGCAAAAGTTTTTTTGACGCAACTGGCACAAGTTTGTTCGATGCCACTGGCACAAGTTTCTTCGACGCAACTGGCCTAAGTTTTTTTGACGCAACTGGCACAAGTTTTTTTGACGCAACTGGCACAAGTTTGTTTGACGCAACTGGCACAAGTTTGTTGGACGCAACTGGCACAAGTTTGTTCGACGCAACTTTCACAAGATTGTTCGACGCAACTGGCACAAGTTTGTTTGATGCAACTGGCACAAGTTTGTTTGACGCAACTGGCACAAGTTTGTTTGACGCAACTGGCACAAGGTTGTTCTATGCAACTGGCACAAGTTTTTTCTACGCAAATGGCACAAGTTTGTTTGACGCAACTGGCACAAGTTTGTTTGATGCAACAGGCACAAGTTTGTTCTACATAACTGGCACAAGTTTGTTCGAAGCAACTGGCACAAGTTTGTTTGACACAACTGGCACAAGTTTGTTCTACGCAAATGGCAAAAGTTTGTTCTACGCATCTGGCACAAGTTTGTTATATGCAACTGGCACTAGTTTGTTCTACGCAACTGGCACAAATTTGTTTGACGCAACTGGCACATGTTTTTTCTACCAACTGGCACAAGTTTGTTCGACGCAACTGGCACAAGTTTGTTCTACACAACTGGCACAAGTTTGTTTGACACAACTGGCACAAGTTTGTTTGACACAAGTGGCACAAGTTTGTTCTAAGCAACTGGCGCAAGTTTGTTCGATGGAACTGGCGCAAGTTTGTTCGACGCAAGTGGCACAAGTTTGTTCGACGCAACTGGCACAAATTTGTACGACGCAAGTGGTACAAGTTTGTTTAACGTAACTGGCACAAGTTTGTTCGACCCAACTGGCACAAGTTTGTTTCACACAACTGGCACAAGTTTGTTCGACGCAACTGGCACAAGTTTGTTTGAAGCAACTGGCACAAGTTCTTTTGACGCAACTGGCACAAGGTTGTTCTACGCAACATGTACAAGTTTGTTCTACGCAACTGGCACAAGTTTGTTTGACGCAACTGGCACAAGTTTGTTCTATGCAACTGGCACTAGTTTGTTCGATGCAACTGGCACAAGTTTGTTCGACGCAACTGGCACAAGTTTGTTTGACGCAACTGGCACAAGTTTGTTAGACGCAACTGGCACAAGTTTGTTCAACGCAACTGGCACAAGTTTTTTCGAATCAATTGGCACAAGTTTGTTTGACGCAACTGGCACAAGTTTGTTTGACGCAAATGGCACAAGTTTGTTTGACGCAACTGGCACAAGTTTGTTTGACGCAACTGGCACAAGTTTATTTAACGCAACTGGCACAACTTTTCTCGACACAACTGGCACAAGTTTGTTCGCCGTAACTGGCACAAGTTTGTTTGACGCAAAGGGCACAAGTTTATTTGACGCAACTGGCACAAGTTTCTCGACGCAAGTGGCACAAGTTTGTTCGACGTAACTGGCACAAGTTTGTTCGACGCAACTGGCAAAAGTTTGTTCGAAGCAACTGGCACAAGTTTTTTGACGCAACTGGCTCAAGTTTGTTCGACGCAACTGGCACAAGTTTGTTTGATGCAATTGGCACAAGTTTGTTCTACTCAACTGGCACAAGTTTGTTCTATGCAACTGGCACTAGTTTGTTTTACTCAACTGGCATAAGTTTGTTTGACGCAACTGGCACAAGTTTGTTCTACCAACTAGCACAAGTTTGTTCGACGCAACTGGCACAAGGTTGTTCTACGCAACTGGCACAAGTTTGTTCGACGCAACTGGCACAAGTTTGTTTGACGCAACTGGCACAAGTTTGTTTGACGCAACTGGCACAAGTTTATTTGATGCAAATGGCATAACTTTTCTCGACGCAACTGGCACAAGTATGTTCTACGCAACTGGCACAAGTTTGTTCAACGCAACTGGCACAAGTTTGTTCGACGCAACTGGCACAAGTTTATTCTATGCAACTGGGACAAGTTTGTTGGACGCAACTGGCACAAGTTTGTTCGACGTAACTGGCACAAGTTTGTTCGACGCAACTGGCACAAGGTTGTTCTACGCAACTGGCACAAGTTTGTTCTACGCAACTGGCATAAGTTTGCTTGACGCAACTGGCACAAGTTTGTTCTACGCAACTGGCACAATTTTGTTCGATGCCACTGGCAGAAGTTTGTTCGACTCAACTGGCCCAAGTTTTTTTTTACGCAAATGGCACAAGTTTGTTAGACGCAACTGGCACAAGTTTGTTTGACGCAACTTGTACAAGTTTGTTTGACGCAACTGGCACAAGTTTGTTTGACGTAACTGGCACAAGTTTGTTTGACGTAACTGGCACAAGTTTGTTTGACGCAACTGGCACAAGTTTGTTCGGCGCAACTGGCACAAGTTTGTTCGACGCAACTGGCAAAAGTTTGTTTGACGCAACTGGCACAAGTGTGTTTGATGCAACTGGCACAAGGTAGTTCTACGCAACTGGCACAAGTTTGTTCTATGCAATTGGCACAAGTTTATTCTATGCAACTGGCACAGGTTTGTTCTACTCAACTGGCACAAGTTTGTTCTACGCAACTGGCACAAGTTTGTTGTACACAACTGGCACAAGTTTGTTTGACACAACTGGCACAAGTTTGTTCAACGCAAATGGCAAAAGTTTGTTCTACGCATCAGGCACAAGTTTGTTCTATGCAACTGGCACAAATTTGTTTGACGCAATTGGCACATGTTTGTTGTACCCAACTGGCACAAATTTGTTCGACGCAACTGGCACAAGTTTGTTTGACACAACTGGCACAAGTTTGTTCTAAGCAACTGGCACAAGTTTGTTTGATGGAATTGGCGCAAGTTTGTTCGACACAACTGGCACAAGTTTGTTCGACGCAACTGGCACAAGTTTGTTCGACGCAAGTGGTACAAGTTTGTTCTACCAACTAGCACAAGTTTATTCTACACAACTGGCACAAGGTTGTTCTACGCAACTGGCACAAGTTTGTTTGACGCAACTGGCACAAGTTTGTTCAGCGCAACTGGCACAATTTTGTTGGATGCCACTGGCACAAGTTTGTTCGACGAAACTGGCCCAATTTTTTTTACGCAACTGGCACAAGTTAGTTCGACACAACTGGCACAAGTTTGTTCGACGCAACTGGCACAAGTTTGTTCTACATAACTGGCACAAGTTTGTCCTAGGCAACTGGCACAAGTTTGTTCTATGCAACTGGCACTAGTTTGTTCTACGCAATAGCACAAGTTTGTTTGTCGCAACTGGCACAAGTTTGTTCTACCCAACTGGCACAAGTTTGTTCGATGGAATTGGTGCAAGTTTGTTCGACACAACTGGCACAAGTTTGTTCGACGCAACTGGCACAAGTTTGTTCTATGCAACTGGCACAAGTTTGTTCTACCAACTAGCACAAGTTTGTTCGACGCAACTGGCACAAGGTTGTTCTACGCAACTGGCACAAGTTTGTTCTACACATTTGGCACAAGCTTGTTTGACGCAACTGGCACAAGTTTGTTCGACGCAACTGGCACAAGTTTGTTGGGTGCCGCTGACACAAGTTTGTTCGACGAAACTTGGCCAGTTTTTTTTTACGCAACTGGCACAAGTTTGTTCGACACAACTGGCACAAGTTTGTTCGACCCAACTGGCACAAGTTTGTTCTACATAACTGGCACAAGTTTGTTCTATGCAACTGGCACAAGTTTGTTCTACGCAACTGGCACAAGTTTGTTCTATGCATCTGGCACAAGTTTGTTCTATGCAACTGGCACTAGTTTGTCTACGCAACTGGCACAAGTTTGTTTGACGCAACTGGCACAAGTTTGTTCTACCCAACTGGCACAAGTTTGTTCGACGCAACTGGCACAAGTTTGTTCTACACAACTGACACAAGTTTGTTTGACACAACTGGCACAAGTTTGTTCTATGCAACTGGCACAAGTTTGTTCGACGCAACTGGCACAAGTTTGTTCGACGCAACTGGCACAAGTTTGTTCTACGCAACTGGCACAAGTTCGTTTGACGCAACAGGCACAAGGTTCTTTTACGCAACTGGCACAAGTTTGTTTGACGCAACTGGCACAAGTTTGTTCTACGAAACTGGCACAAGTTTGTTTGACGCAACTGGCACAAGTTTGTTTGACGCAACTGGCACAAATTTGTTCAACGTTACAGGCACAAGTTTTTTCGACTCAATTGGTACAAGTTTGTTCTACGCAACTGGCACAAGTTTGTTTGACGCAAGAGGCACAAGTTTGTTTGACGCAACTGGCAAAAGGTTTTTTGACGCAACTGGCACAAGTTTTCTCGAAGCAACTGGCACAAGTTTGTTTGCCATATCTGGCACAAGTTTTTTCGACGCAACTGGCACAAGTTTGTTCGACGCAAATGGCACAAAAATGTTTGACGCAACTGGCACAAGTTTCTTCGACGCAACTGGCACAAGTTTGTTCGACGCAACTGGCACAAGTTTGCTTGACGCAACTGGCACAAGTTTGTTCTACGCAACTGGCACAAGTTTGTTCTATGCAACTGGCACAAGTTTGTTCTATGCAACTGGCATAGGTTTGTTTGACGCAACTGGTACAAGTTTGTTCTACGCAACTGGCACAAGTTTGTTCGACGCAACTTGCACAATTTTGTTCTACGCAACTCTTACTAGTTTGTTGTACACAACTGGCACAAGTTTGTTTGACACAACTGGCACAAGATTGTTCTACGCAAATGGCAAATGTTTGTCCTACGCATCTGGCAAAAGTTTGTTCTATGCAACTGGCACTAGTGGGTTCTACGCAACTGGCACACATTTGTTTGACACAACTGGCACATGTTTGTTCTACCCAACTGGCACAAGTTTGTTTGACACAACTGGCACAAGTTTGTTCTATGCAACTGGCACAAGTTTCTTCGACGGAACTGGCGCAAGTTTGTTCGACGCAACTGGCACAAGTTTGTTCGACGCAACTGGCACAAGTTTGTTCGACGCAACTAGAAGAAGTTTGTTTAACGTAACTGGCACAAGTTTGTTTGACCCAACTGGCACAAGTTTGTTTGACACAACTGGCACAAGTTTGTTTGACACAACTGGCACAAGGTTGTTCTACGCAACATGTAGAAGTTTGTTCTACGCAACTGGCACAAGTTTGTTCTATGCAACTGGCACAAGTTTGTTCTATGCAACTGGCACTAGTTTGTTCGATGCAACTGGCACAAGTTTGTTCAACGCAACTGGCTCAAGTTTGTTTGACGCAACTTGCACAAGTTTGTTAGATGCAACTGGCACAAGTTTGTTCAACGCAACTGGCACAAGTTTTTTTTAATCAATTGGCACAAGTTTTTTTTAATCAATTGGCACAAGTTTGTTTGACGCAACTGGCACAAGTTTCTTTGACGCAACTGGCACAAGTTTGTTTGACGCAACTGGCACAAGTTTGTTTGACGCAACTGGCACAAGTTTGTTTGACTCCAACTGGTACAACTTTTCTCGACGCAACTGGCACAAGTTTGTTCGCCGTAACTGGCACAAATTTGTTTGACGTAACTGGCACAAGTTTATTTGACGCAACTGGCACAAGTTTTCTCGATGCAAGTGGCACAAGTTTGTTCGCTGTAACTGGCACAAGTTTGTTCGACGAAACTGGCACAAGTTTGTTCAACGCAACTGGCACAATTTTGTTTGACGCAACTGGCACAAGTTTGTTCGACGCAACTGGCACAAGTTTGTTCGACGAACTGGCACAAGTTTGTTTGACGCAATTGGCACAAGTTTGTTCTACTCAACTGGCACAAGTTTGTTCTCTGCAACTGGCATTAGTTTGTTTTACGCTTCTGGCATAAGTTTGTTTGGCGCAACTGGCACAAGTTTGTTCTACAAACTAGCACAAGTTTGTTTGATGCAACTGGCACAAGGTTGTTCTACGCATCTGGCACAAGTTTGTTCTACGCAACTGGCACAAGTTTGTTTGACGCAACTGGCACAAGGTTGTTCTATGCAACTGGCACAAGTTTGTTCGACGAAACTGGCCCAAGTTTTTTTGATGCAACTGGCACAAGTTTGTTAGACGCAACTGGCACAAGTTTGTTCGACGCAACTGGCACAAGTTTTTTCGACTCAATTGGCACAAGTTTGTTTTGCGCAACTGGAACAAGTTTGTTTGACGCAACTGGCACAAGTTTGTTCGGTGCAACTGGCACAAGTTTGTTTGACGCAACTGGCACAAGTTTATTTGACGCAACTGGCACAAGTTTTCTCGACGAAACTGGCACAAGTTTGTTCGCCATAACTGGCACAAGTTTGTTCGACGCAACTGGCACAAGTTTGTTTGATGCAACTGGCACAAGTTTGTTCCACATAACTGGCACAAGTTTGTTCTATGCAACTGGCACAAGTTTGTTCTACGCAACTGGCACAAGTTTGTTCGACGCAACTGGCACAAGTTTGTTTGACGCAACTGGCACAAGTTTGTTTGGCGCAACTGGCACAAGTTTGTTCGACGCAACTGGCACAAGGTTCTTCTATGCAACTGGCACAAGTTTGTTCTATGCAATTGGCACAAGTTTGTTTGATGCAACTGGCACAAGTTTGTTTGATGCAACAGGCACAAGTTTGTTCTACATAACTGGCACAGCTTTGTTGTACACAACTGGCACAAGTTTGTTTGACACAACTGGCACAAGTTTGTTCTACGCAAATGGCAAAAGTTTGTTCTACGCATCTGGCACAAGTTTGTTCTATGCAACTGGCACTAGTTTGTTCTACGCAACTGGCACAAATTTGTTTGACGCAACTGGCACATGTTTGTTCTACCCAACTGGCACAAGTTTGTTCGACGCAACTGGCACAAGTTTGTTCTACACAACTGGCACAAGTTTATTTTGACACAAGTGGCACAAGTTTGTTCTAAGCACCTGGCACAAGTTTGTTCGACGGAACTGGCGCAAGTTTGTTCGACACAACTGGCACAATTTTGTTCGACGCAACTGGCACATATTTGTAGGACGCAACTGGCACAAATTTGTACGACGCAACTGGTACAAGTTTGTTTAACGTAACTGGCAAAAGTTTGTTCGACCCAACTGGCAAAAGTTTGTTTCACACAAGTGGCACAAGTTTGTTTGACGCAACTGGCACAAGTTTGTTTGACGCAACTGGCACAAGGTTGTTCTACGCAACATGAACAAGTTTGTTCTACGCAACTGGCACAAGTTTGTTTGAGGCAACTGGCACAAGTTTGTTCTATGCAACTGGCACTAGTTTGTTCGATGCAACTGGCACAAGTTTGTTCGACGCAACTGGCATAAGTTTGTTTGACGCAACTGGCACAAGTTTGTTAGACGCAACTGGCACAAGTTTGTTCAACGCAACTGGCACAAGTTTTTTCGAATCAATTGGCACAAGTTTGTTTGACACAACTGGCACAAGTTTGTTTTACGCAACTGGCACAAGTTTGTTTGACGCAACAGGCACAAGTTTGTTTGACGCAACTGGCACAAGTTTATTTGACGCAACTGGCACTACTTTTCTCGACGCAACTGGCACAAGTTTGTTCGCCGTAACTGGCACAAGTTTGTTTGACGCAACTGGCACAAGTTTATTTGACGCAACTGGCACAAGTTTCTCGATGCAAGTGGCACAAGTTTGTTCGCCGTAACTGGCACAAGTTTGTTCGACGCAACTGGCACAAGTTTGTTTGAAGCAACTGGCACAAGTTTCTTCGACGCACATGGCACAAGTTTGTACGATGCAACTGGCACAAGTTTGTTTGATGCAATTGGCACAAGTTTGTTCTACTCAACTGGCACAAGTTTGTTCTATACAACTGGTACTAGTTTGTTTTACGCAACTGGCATAAGTTTGTTTGACGCAACTGGCACAAGTTTGTTCTACCCAACTGACACAAGTTTGTTCTACCAACTAGCACAAGTTTGTTCGACGCAACTGGCACAAGGTTGTTCTACGCAACTGGCACAAGTTTGTTCTACGCAACTGGCACAAGTTTGTTTGACGCAACTGGCACAAGTTTGTTCGACGCAACTGGCACAAGTTTGTTGGATGCCACTGGCACAAGTTTGTTCGACGAAACTGGCCCAAGTTTTTTTGACGCAACTGGCACAAGTTTGTTCAACACAACTGGCACAAGTTTGTTCGACGCAACTGGCACAAGTTTGTTCTACATAACTGGCACAAGTTTGTTCTATGCAACTGGCACAAGTTTGTTCTACGCAACTGGCACAAGTTTGTTCTATGCATCTGGCACAAGTTTGTTCTATGCAACTGGCACTAGTTTGTTATACGCAACTGGCACAAGTTTGTTTGACGCAACTGGCACAAGTTTGTTCTACCCAACTGACACAAGTTTGTTCAACGCAACTGGCACAAGTTTGTTCTACGCAACTGACACTAGTTTGTTTGACGCAACTGGCAGAAGTTTGTTCAACGCAACTGGCACAAGTTTGTTTGACGCAACTGTCGCAAGTTTGTTCGTCGCAACTGGCACAAGTTTGTTCGACGCAACTGGCAAAAGTTTGTTTGACGCAACTGGCACAAGTTCGTTTGACGCAACTGCCACAAGGGTCTTCTACGCAACTGGCACAAGTTTGTTTGACGCAACTGGTACAAGTTTGTTCTACGCAACTGACACAAGTAGGTTTGATGCAACTGGCACAAGTTTGTTTGACGCAACTGGCACAAGTTTGTTTGACGCAACTGGCACAAGTTTGTTAGACGCAACTGGCACAAGTTTGTTTGACGTAACAGGCACAAGTTTTTTCGACTCAATTACTACAAGTTTGTTTGACGTAACTGGCACAAGTTTGTTTGACGCAAGAGTCGCAAGTTTGTTCGACGCAACTGGCACAAGTTTGTTCGACTCAACTTGCACAAGTTTGTTCGATGCAACTGGCACAAGTTTGTTTAACACAACTGGAACATGTTTGTTCGACCCAACTGGCACAAGTTTGTTTGACGCAACTGGCACAAGTTTGTTTGACGCAACTGGCACAAGTTTGTTTGACACAACTGGCACAAGTTTGTTTGACGCGACTGGCACAAGGATGTTCTACGCAACTAACACATGTTTGTTCTACGCAACTGGCACAAGTTTCTTTGATGCAACTGGCACAAGTTATTTTGATGCAACTGGCAGAAGTTTGTTTGACGCAACTGGCACAAGTTTGTTCGACGCAACTGGCCCAAGTTTGTTTGACGCAACTGGCACAAGTTTGTTCGACGCCACTGGCACAAGTTTGTTCGAAGCAACTGGCACAAGTTTGTTTGATGCAACTGGCACTAATTTGTTATATGCAACTGGCACAAGTTTGTTCTACGCAACTGGCACAAGTTTGTTCTACGCAACTGGCACAAGTTTGTTGTATGCAACTGGCCCAAGTTTGTTCTACGCAACTGGCAAAAGTTTGTTTGACGCAACTGGCACAAGTTTGTTCTACGCAACTGGCACAAGTTTGTTGGACACAACTGGCACAAGTTTGTTCTTCGCAACTGTCACAAGTTTGTTGGACGCAACTGGCTCAAGTTTGTTTGATGCAACTGGCACAAGTTTGTTCGACGCAACTGGCACAAGTTTGTTCGACGCAACTGGCACAAGTTTGTTCGATGCAACTGGCACAAGTTTGTTCGACGCAACTGGCACAAGTTTGTTCGATGCAACTGGCACATGTTTGTTCAACACATCTGGCACAAGATTGTTTGACGCAACTGGCATAAGTTTGTTTTCACAACTTGTACAAGTTTGTTTGACTCAACTGGCACAAGTTTGTTTGACGGAACTGTCAGAAGTTTGTTTGGCGCAACTGGTACAAGTTTGTTTGACGCAACTGGCACAAGTTTGTTCGACGCAACTGGCACAAGTTTGTTTGACGCAACTGGCACAAGTTTGTTTGACGCAACTGGCACAAGGTTCTTCTACGCAACTGGCACAAGTTTGTTCTACGCAACTGGCACAAGTTTGTTTGAGGCAACTGGCACAAGTTTGTTCAACGCAACTGGCACAAATTTGTTTAACGCAGCTGGCACAAGTTTGTTAGACGCAACTGGCACAAGTTTGTTCGACGTAACATGCACAATTTTTTTCGAGTCAATTGGCACAAGTTTGTTTGACGCAACTGGCACAAGTTTGTTTGACGCAAGAGGCACAAGTTTGTGTGACGCAACTGGCACAAGTTTGTTTGACGCAACTGACACAAGTTTTTTTTGATGCAACTGGCATAAGTTTTCTCGACGCAACTGGCACAAGTTTGTTTAATGTAACTGGCAGAAGTTTGTTCGACGTAACTGGCACAAGTATGTTCGACGCAACTGGCACAAGTTTGTTTGACAAAACTGCCACAAGTTTCTTCGACGCAACTGGCACAAGTTTGTTCTACTGAACTGGCACAAGTTTGTTCTACGCAACTGGCACAAGTTTGTTCTACGCATCTGGCACAAGTTTGTTCTACGCAACAGGCACAAGTTTGTTCTACGCAACTGGCACAAGTTTGTTTTGCGCAACTGGCACAAGTTTGTTCTACGCAACTGACACAAGTTTGTTTGACACAACTGGCAGAAGTTTGTTCAATGCAACTGGCACAAGTTTGTTTGACGCAACTGGCGCAAGTTTGTTTGACGCAACTGGCACAAGTTTGTTCGACGCAACTTGCACAAGTTTGTTCAATGCAACTGGCACAAGTTTGTTTAACACAACTGGCACAAGTTTGTTCTACGCAACTGGCACAAGTTTGTTTGATGCAACTGGCACAAGTTTGTTTGATGCAACTGGAAGAAGTTTGTTTGACGCAACTGGCACAAGTTTGTTCGGCGGTGCAACTGGCCCAAGTTTGTTTGACGCAACTGGCACAAGTTTGTTAGACGCAACTGGCACAAGTTTGTTCGACGTAACTGGCACAAGTTTTTTCTACTCAATTGGCACAAGTTTGTTTGACGCAACTGGCAAAAGTTTGTTTGACGCAACTTGCACAAGTTTTCTTGACGCAACTGGCACAAGTTTGTTCGCCGTAACTGGCAGAGGTTTGTTCGACGCAACTGGCTCAAGTTTGTTTGTCGCAACTGGCACAAGTTTTTTTCACGCAGCTGGCACAAGTTTCCTCGACACAACTGGCACAAGTTTGTTCGCCGTAACTGGCACACGTTTGTTCGACGCCACTGGCACAAGTTTGTTCGAAGCAACTGGCACAAGTTTGTTTGATGCAACTGGCACTAATTTGTTATATGCAACTGGCACAAGTTTGTTCGACGCAACTGGCACAAGTTTGTTCTACGCAACTGGTACAAGTTTGTTGTATGCAACTGGCACTAGTTTGTTCTACGCAACTGGTATAAGTTTGTTTGACGCAACTGGCACAAGTTTGTTCTACGCAACTGGCACAAGTTTGTTGGACGCAACTGGCACAAGTTTCTTCTACGCAACTGTCACAAGTTTCTTGGACGCAACTGGCTCAAGTTTGTTTGACCCAACTGGCACAAGTTTGTTCGACACAACTGGCACAAGTTTGTTCGACGCCACTGGCACAAGTTTGTTCGATGCAACTGGCACAAGTTTGTTCGACGCAACTGGCACAAGTTTGTTCGATGCAACTGGCACATGTTTGTTCAACACATCTGGCACAAGATTGTTTGACGCAACTGGCATAAGTTTGTTTTCGCAACTTGTACAAGTTTGTTTGACTCAACTGGCACAAGTTTGTTTGACGGAACTGTAACAAGTTTGTTTGGCGCAACTGGTACAAGTTTGTTTGACGCAACTGGCACAAGTTTGTTCGACGCAACTGGCACAAGTTTGTTTGACGCAACTGGCACAAGTTTGTTTGACGCAACTGGCACAAGATTCTTCTACGCAACTGGCACAAGTTTGTTCTACGCAACTGGCACAAGTTTGTTTGAGGCAACTGGCACAAGTTTGTTTAACGCAACTGGCACAAGTTTGTTTGACGCAACTGGCACAAGTTTGTTAGACGCAACTGGCACAAGTTTGTTCGACGTAACATGCACAAGTTTTTTCGAGTCAATTGGCACAAGTTTGTTTGACGCAACTGGCACAAGTTTGTTTGACGCAAAAGGCACAAGTTTGTGTGACGCAACTGGCACAAGTTTGTTTGACGCAACTGGCACAAGTTTTTTTTATGCAACTGGCACAAGTTTTCTCGACGCAACTGGCACAAGTTTGTTTAATGTAACTGGCACAAGTTTGTTCGACGTAACTGGCACAAGTATGTTCGACGCAACTGGCACAAGTTTGTTTGACAAAACTGCCACAAGTTTCTTCGACGTAACTGGCACAAGTTTGTTCGACGCAACTGGCACAAGTTTGTTTGACGCAACCGGCACAAGTTTGTTCTACGCAACTGGCACAAGTTTGTTCTATGCAACTGGCATAAGTTTGTTTGACGCAACTGGCACAAGTTTGTTCTACGCAACTGGTACAAGTTTGTTCGACGCAACTGGCACAAGTTTCTTCGACGCAACTGGTACAAGTTTGTTGGACGCAACTGGCAAAAGTTTGTTCGAACCAACTGGCAAAAGTTTGTTTGACACAACTGGCACAAGTTTGTTCGACGCAACTGGCACAAGTTTGTTTGACGCAACTAGCACAAGTTTGTTTGATGCAACTGGCACAAGGTTGTTCTTCCCAACTGGCACAAGTTTGTTCGATGCAACTGGCACAAGTTTGTTCGCCGCAACTGGCCCAAGTTTGTTTGACGCAACTGGCACAAGTTTGTTAGACGCAACTGGCACAAGTTTATTCGACGAAACTGGCACAAGTTTCTTCGACTCAATTGGCACAAGTTTGTTTGACGCAACTGTCATAAGTTTGTTTGACTCAACTGGCACAAGTTTGTTTGACGCAACTGGCACAAGTTATTTGACGCAACTGGCACAACTTTTCTCGATGCAACTGGCACAAGTATGTTCTACACAACTGGCACAAGTTTGTTCTATGCAACTTGCACAAGTTAGTTCTACGCAACTGGCACAAGTTTGTTCTACGCAACTGGCACAAGTTTATTCTACGCAACTGGCACAAGTTTGTTCTGCGTAACTGGCACAAGTTTGTTCTACGCAACTGGTACAAGTTTGTTCTACGCATCTGGCACAAGTTTGTTCTACGCAACTGGCACAATTTTGTTCTACGCAACTGGCACAAGTTTGTTCTACGCAACTGGCACAAGTTTGTTCTACGCAACTGGCACAAGTTTGTTTGACACAACTGGCAGAAGTTTGTTCAACGCAACTGGCACAAGTTTGTTTGACGCAACTGGCGCAAGTTTGTTCGGCGCAACTGGCACAAGTTTGTTCGACGCAACTTGCACAAGTTTGTTCGACCCAACTGGCACAAGTTTGTTTGACGCAACTGTCACAAGTTTGTTTGACGCAACTGGCACAAGTTTGTTTAACACAACTGGCACAAGTTTGTTCGACCCAACTGGCACAAGTTTGTTTGACGCAACTGGCACAAGTTTGTTTGACGCAACTGTCACAAGTTTGTTTGACACAACTGGCACAAGTTTGTTTGACGCGACTGGCACAAGGATGTTCTACGCAACTAACACATGTTTGTTCAACGCAACTGGCACAAGTTTCTTTGATGCAACTGGCACAAGTTTTTTTGATGCAACTGGCCCAAGTTTGTTTGACGCAACTGGCACAAGTTTGTTCGACGCAACTGGCCCAAGTTTGTTTGACGCAACTGGCACAAGTTTGTTAGACGCAACTGGCACAAGTTTGTTCGAGGTAACTGGCACACGTTTTTTCGACTCAATTGGCACAAGTTTGTTTGACGCAACTGGCACAAGTTTGTTTGACAAAACTGCCACAAGTTTCTTCGACGTAACTGGCACAAGTTTGTTCGACGCAACTGGCACAAGTTTGTTTGACGCAACCGGCACAAGTTTGTTCTACGCAACTGGCACAAGTTTGTTCTATGCAACTGGCATAAGTTTGTTTGACGCAACTGGCACAAGTTTGTTCTACGCAACTGGTACAAGTTTGTTCGACGCAACTGGCACAAGTTTCTTCGACGCAACTGGTACAAGTTTGTTGGACGCAACTGGCAAAAGTTTGTTCGAACCAACTGGCAAAAGTTTGTTTGACACAACTGGCACAAGTTTGTTCGACGCAACTGGCACAAGTTTGTTTGACGCAACTAGCACAAGTTTGTTTGATGCAACTGGCACAAGGTTGTTCTTCCCCACTGGCACAAGTTTGTTCGATGCAACTGGCACAAGTTTGTTCGCCGCAACTGGCCCAAGTTTGTTTGACGCAACTGGCACAAGTTTGTTAGACGCAACTGGCACAAGTTTGTTCGACGAAACTGGCACAAGTTTCTTCGACTCAATTGGCACAAGTTTGTTTGACGCAACTGTCACAAGTTTGTTTGACTCAACTGGCACAAGTTTGTTTGACGCAACTGGCACAAGTTATTTGACGCAACTGGCACAACTTTTCTCGATGCAACTGGCACAAGTATGTTCTACACAACTGGCACAAGTATGTTCTACACAACTGGCACAAGTTAGTTCTACGCAACTGGCACAAGTTTGTTCTACGCAACTGGCACAAGTTTATTCTACGCAACTGGCACAAGTTTGTTCTGCGCAACTGGCACAAGTTTGTTCTACGCAACTGGTACAAGTTTGTTCTACGCATCTGGCACAAGTTTGTTCTACGCAACTGGCACAATTTTCTTCTACGCAACTGGCACAAGTTTGTTCTACGCAACTGGCACAAGTTTGTTCTACGCAACTGGCACAAGTTTGTTTGACACAACTGGCAGAAGTTTGTTCAACGCAACTGGCACAAGTTTGTTTGACGCAACTGGCGCAAGTTTGTTCGGCGCAACTGGCACAAGTTTGTTCGACGCAACTTGCACAAGTTTGTTCGATGGAACTGGCACAAGTTTGTTTGACGCAACTGGCACAAGTTTGTTTGACGCAACTGTCACAAGTTTGTTTGACACAACTGGCACAAGTTTGTTCACCGTAACTGGCACAAGGATGTTCTACGCAACTAACACATGTTTGTTCAACGCAACTGGCACAAGTTTCTTTGATGCAACTGGCACAAGTTTTTTTGATGCAACTGGCAGAAGTTTGTTTGACGCAACTGGCACAAGTTTGTTCGACGCAACTGGCCCAAGTTTGTTTGACGCAACTGGCACAAGTTTGTTAGACGCAACTGGCACAAGTTTGTTCGAGGTAACTGGCACACGTTTTTTCGACTCAATTGGCACAAGTTTGTTTGACGCAACTGGCACAAGTTTGTTTGACGCAACTGGCACAAGTTTGTTTGACGCAACTGGCACAAGTTTGTTTGACGCAACTGGCACAAGTTTATTTGACGCAACTGGCACAAGTTTTCTCGACGCTACTGGCACAAGTTTGTTCACCGTAACTGGCACAAGTTTGTTCGACGCAAATGGCACAAGTTTGTTTGACGCAACTGGCACAAGTTTTTTTGACGCAACTGGCACAAGTTTTCTCGACGCAACTGGCACAAGTTTGTTCGCCGTAACTGGCACAAGTTTGTTCGACGCCACTGGCACAAGTTTGTTCGAAGCAACTTGCACAAGTTTGTTTGACGCAACTGGCACAAGTTTGTTCTATGCAACTGGCACAAGTTTGTTCTACACAACTGGCACAAGTTTGTTCTACGCAACTGGCACAAGTTTGTTTTACGCAACTGGCACAAGTTTGTTGTATGCAACTGGCATTAGTTTGTTCTACGCAACTGGCATAGGTTTGTTTGATGCAACTGGCACAAGTTTGTTCTACGCAACTGGCACAAGTTTGTTAGACGCAACCTGCACAAGTTTGTTCGAGGTAACTGGCACACGTTTTTTCGACTCAATTGGCACAAGTTTGTTTGACGCAACTGGCACAAGTTTGTTCGACGCAACTGGCACAAGTTTGTTTGACGCAACTGGCACAAGTTTATTTGACGCAACTGGCACAAGTTTTCTCGACGCAACTGGCACAAGTTTGTTCACCGTAACTGGCACAAGTTTGTTCGACGCAAATGGCACAAGTTTGTTCACCGTAACTGGCACAAGTTTGTTCGACGCAAATGGCACAAGTTTGTTTGACGCAACTGGCACAAGTTTTTTTCACGCAACTGGCACAAGATTTCTCGACGCAACTGGCACAAGTTTGTTCGCCGTAACTGGCACAAGTTTGTTCGACGCCACTGGCACAAGTTTGTTCGAAGCAACTGGCACAAGTTTGTTCTATGCAACTGGCACAAGTTTGTTCTATGCAACTGGCACAAGTTTGTTCTACGCAACTGGCACAAGTTTGTTTTACGCAACTGGCACAAGTTTGTTGTATGCAACTGGCACTAGTTTGTTCTACGCAACTGGCATAGGTTTGTTTGATGCAACTGGCACAAGTTTGTTCTACGCAACTGGCACAAGTTTGTTGGACGCAACTGGCACAAGTTTGTTCTACGCAACTGGCACAATTTTGTTGGACGCAACTGGCACAAGTTTGTTCGACTCAAGTGACACAAGTTTGTTCGACGCAACTGGCACAAGTTTGTTCGACGCAACTGGCACAAGTTTGTTCGGCGCAACTGGCACAAGTTTGTTCGACGCAACTGGCACAAGTTTGTTCAACACATCTGGCACAAGTTTGTTTGACGCAACTGGCACAAGTTTGTTTTCGCAACTTGTACAAGTTTGTTTGACGCAATTGGCACAAGTTTGTTTGACGCAACTGGCACAAGTTTGTTTGGCGCAACTGGCACAAGTTTGTTCGACGCAACTAGCCCAAGTTTGTTTGACGCAACTGGCACAAGTTTGTTAGACGCAACTGGCACAAGTTTGTTTGACGCAACTGGCACAAGTTTCTTTGACTCAATTGGCACAAGTTTGTTTGACGCAACTGGCACATTTTGTTTGACGCAACTGTCACAAGTTTGTTTGACTCAACTGGCACAAGTTTGTTTGACGCAACTGGCACAAGTTTATTTGACGCAACTGGCACAACTTTTCTCGGCGGAACTGGAAAAAGTATGTTCTACACAACTGGCACAAGTTTGTTCTATGCAACTTGCACAAGTTTGTTCTACGCAACTGGCACAAGTTTGTTCTACGCAACTGGCACAAGTTTGTTATACGCAACTGGCACAAGTTTGTTCTACGCAACTGGCAGAAGTTTGTTCTACGCAACTGGCACAAGTTTGTTTGACGCAAAAGGCACAAGTTTGTGTGACGCAACTGGCAAAAGTTTGTTTGACGCAATTGGCACAAGTTTTTTTTATGCAACTGGCACAAGTTTTCTCGACGCAACTGGCACAAGTTTGTTTAATGTAACTGGCACAAGTTTGTTCGACGTAACTGGCACAAGTATGTTCGACGCAACTGGCACAAGTTTGTTTGACAAAACTGCCACAAGTTTCTTCGACGCAACTGGCACAAGTTTGTTCGACGCAACTGGCACAAGTTTGTTTGACGCAACCGGCACAAGTTTGTTCTACGCAACTGGCACAAGTTTGTTCTATGCAACTGGAACTAGTTTGTTCTATGCAACTGGCATAAGTTTGTTTGACGCAACTGGCACAAGTTTGTTCTACGCAACTGGTACAAGTTTGTTCGACGCAACTGGCACAAGTTTCTTCGACGCAACTGGTACAAGTTTGGTGGACGCAACTGGCAAAAGTTTGTTCGAACCAACTGGCAAAAGTTTGTTTGACACAACTGCCACAAGTTTGTTCGACGCAACTGGCACAAGTTTGTTTGACGCAACTAGCACAAGTTTGTTTGACGCAACTGGCACAAGGTTGTTCTACCCAACTGGCACAAGGTTGTTCTACCCAACTGGCACAAGTTTGTTCGATGCAACTGGCACAAGTTTGTTCGCCGCAACTGGCCCAAGTTTGTTTGACGCAACTGGCACAAGTTTGTTAGACGCAACTGGCACAAGTTTGTTCGACGAAACTGGCACAAGTTTCTTCGACTCAATTGGCACAAGTTTGTTTGACGCATCTGGTACAAGTTTGTTTGACGCAACTGTCACAAGTTTGTTTGACTCAACTGGCACAAGTTTTCTCGACGCAACTGGCACAAGTTATTTGACGCAACTGACACAACTTTTCTCGACGCAACTGGCACAAGTATGTTCTACACAACTGGCACAAATTTGTTCTATGCAACTTGCACAAGTTTGTTCTACGCAACTGGCACAAGTTTATTCTACGCAACTGGCACAAGTTTGTTCTACGCAACTGGCACAAGTTTGTTCTACGCAACTGGTACAAGTTTGTTCTACGCATCTGGCACAAGTTTGTTCTACGCAACTGGCACAATTTTGTTCTACGCAACTGGCACAAGTTTGTTTGACACAACTGGCAGAAGTTTGTTCAACGCAACTGGCACAAGTTTGTTTGACGCAACTGGCGCAAGTTTGTTCGACGCAACTGGCACAAGTTTGTTCGACGCAACTTGCACAAGTTTGTTCGATGCAACTGGCACAAGTTTGTTTAACACAACTGGCACATGTTTGTTCAACCCAACTGGCACAAGTTTGTTTGACGCAACTGGCACAAGTTTGTTTGACACAACTGGCACAAGTTTGTTTGACACAACTGGCACAAGTTTGTTTGACGCGACTGGCACAAGGATGTTCTATGCAACTAACACATGTTTGTTCTACGCAACTGGCACAAGTTTCTTTGATGCAACTGGCACAAGTTTTTTTGATGCAACTGGCAGAAGTTTGTTTGACGCAACTGGCACAAGTTTGTTCGACGCAACTGGCCCAAGTTTGTTTGACGCAACTGGCACAAGTTTGTTAGACGCAACTGGCACAAGTTTGTTCGAGGTAACTGGCACACGTTTTTTCGACTCAATTGGCACAAGTTTGTTTGACGCAACTGGCACAAGTTTGTTTGACGCAACTGGCCCAAGTTTGTTTGACGCAACTGGCACAAGTTTGTTTGACGCAACTGGCACAAGTTTATTTGACGCAACTGGCACAAGTTTTCTCGATGCAACTGGCACAAGTTTGTTCACCGTAACTGGCACAAGTTTGTTCGACGCAACTGGCACAAGTTTGTTCGACGCAACTGGCACAAGTTTGTTTGACGCAACTGGCACAAGTTTTTTTGACGCAACTGGCACAAGTTTTCTCGACGCAACTGGCACAAGTTTGTTCGCCGTAAGTGGCACAATTTTGTTGGACGCAACTGGCACAAGTTTGTTCGACGCAAGTGACACAAGTTTGTTCGACGCAACTGGCACTAGTTTGTTCGACGCAACTGGCACAAGTTTGTTCGGCGCAACTGGCACAAGTTTGTTCGACGCAACTGGCACAAGTTTGTTCAACACATCTGGCACAAGTTTGTTTGACGCAACTGGCACAAGTTTGTTTTCGCAACTTGTACAAGTTTGTTTGATGCAATTGGCACAAGTTTGTTTGATGCAACTGGCACAAGTTTGTTTGGCGCAACTGGCACAAGTTTGTTCGACACAACTAGCCCAAGTTTGTTTGACGAAACTGGCACAAGTTTGTTAGACGCAACTGGCACATTTTGTTTGACGCAACTGTCATAAGTTTGTTTGACTCAACTGGCACAAGTTTGTTTGAAGCAACTGGCACAAGTTTATTTGACGCAACTGGCACAACTTTTCTCGGCGGAACTGGAAAAAGTATGTTCTACACAACTGGCACAAATTTGTTCTATGCAACTTGCACAAGTTTGTTCTACGCAACTGGCACAAGTTTATTCTACGCAACTGGCACAAGTTTGTTCTACGCAACTGGCACAAGTTTGTTCTACGCAACTGGTACAAGTTTGTTCTACACATCTGGCACAAGTTTGTTCTACGCAACTGGCACAATTTTGTTCTACGCAACTGGCACAAGTTTGTTTGACACAACTGGCAGAAGTTTGTTCAACGCAACTGGCACAAGTTTGTTTGACGCAACTGGCGCAAGTTTGTTCGACGCAACTGGCACAAGTTTGTTCGACGCAACTTGCACAAGTTTGTTCGATGCAACTGGCACAAGTTTGTTTAACACAACTGGCACATGTTTGTTCAACCCAACTGGCACAAGTTTGCTTGACGCAACTGGCACAAGTTTGTTTGACACAACTGGCACAAGTTTGTTTGACACAACTGGCACAAGTTTGTTTGACGCGACTGGCACAAGGATGTTCTATGCAACTAACACATGTTTGTTCTACGCAACTGGCACAAGTTTCTTTGATGCAACTGGCACAAGTTTTTTTGATGCAACTGGCACAAGTTTGTTTGACGCAACTGGCGCAAGTTTGTTCGACGCAACTGGCACAAGTTTGTTCGACGCAACTTGCACAAGTTTGTTCGATGCAACTGGCACAAGTTTGTTTAACACAACTGGCACATGTTTGTTCAACCCAACTGGCACAAGTTTGTTTGACGCAACTGGCACAAGTTTGTTTGACACAACTGGCACAAGTTTGTTTGACACAACTGGCACAAGTTTGTTTGACGCGACTGGCACAAGGATGTTCTATGCAACTAACACATGTTTGTTCTACGCAACTGGCACAAGTTTCTTTGATGCAACTGGCACAAGTTTTTTTGATGCAACTGGCAGAAGTGTGTTTGACGCAACTGGCACAAGTTTGTTCGACGCAACTGGCCCAAGTTTGTTTGACGCAACTGGCACAAGTTTGTTAGACGCAACTGGCACAAGTTTGTTCGAGGTAACTGGCACACGTTTTTTCGACTCAATTGGCACAAGTTTGTTTGACGCAACTGGCACAAGTTTGTTTGACGCAACTGGCCCAAGTTTGTTTGACGCAACTGGCACAAGTTTGTTTGACGCAACTGGCACAAGTTTATTTGACGCAACTGGCACAAGTTTTCTCGACGCAACTGGCACAAGTTTGTTCACCGTAACTGGCACAAGTTTGTTCTATGCAACTTGCACAAGTTTGTTCTACACAACTGGCACAAGTTTGTTCTACGCAACTGGCACAAGTTTGTTATACGCAACTGGCACAAGTTTGTTCTACGCAACTGGCAGAAGTTTGTTCTAAGCAACTGGCACAAGTTTGTTCTACGCATCTGGCACAAGTTTGTTCTATGCAACTGGCACAAGTTTGTTCTACGTAACTGGCACAAGTTTGTTCTACGCAACTGGCACATGTTTGTTTGACGCAACTGGCACAAGTTTATTCTATGCATCTGGCACAAGTTTGTTCTATCCAACTGACACTAGTTTGTTTTACGCAACTGGCACAAGTTTGTTTCACGCAACTGGCACAAGTTTGCTCTACCCCACTGACACAAGTTTGTTCGACGCAACTGGCAAAAGTTTGTTCTACGCAACTGACACAAGTTTGTTTGACACAACTGGCAGAAGTTTGTTCAACGCAACTGGCACAAGTTTGTTTTACGCAACCGGCGCAAGTTTGTTCGACGCAACTGGCACAAGTTTGTTCGACGCAACTGGCACAAGTTTGTTCGATGCAACTGGCACAAGTTTGTTTAACGCAACTGGCACAAGTTTGTTCGACCCAACTGGCACAAGTTTGTTTGACGCAACTGGCACAAGTTTGTTTGACACAACCGGCACAAGTTTGTTTGACGCAACTGGCACAAGGTTGTTCTACGAAACTGGCACAAGTTTGTTCTACGCAACTGGCACAAGTTTCTTTGATGCAACTGGCACAAGTTTGTTTGATGCAACTGGCAGAAGTTTGTTCGATGCAACTGGCAAAAGTTTGTTCGGCGCAACTGGCCCAAGTTTGTTTGACGCAACTGGCACAAGTTTGTTAGACACAACTGGCACAAGTTTGTTCGACGTTACTGGCACAAGTTTTTTCGACTCAATTGGCACAAGTTTGTTTGACACAATTGGCAAAAGTTTGTTTGACGCAACTGGCACAATTTTGTTTGACGCAACTGGCACAAGTTTATTTGACGCAACTGGCACAAGTTTTCTCGACGCAACTGGCACAAGTTTGTTCGCCGTAACTGGCACAGGTTTGTTCGATGCAACTGGCACAAGTTTGTTTGACGCAACTGGCACAAGTTTTTTTGACGCAACTGGCACAACTTTTCTTGACGCAACTGGCACAAGTTTCTTCGCCGTAACTGGCACAAGTTTGTTTGACACAACTGGCACTAATTTGTTCTATGTAACTGGCACAAGTTTGTTGTATGCAACTGGCACTAGTTTGTTCTACGCAACTGGCATAAGTTTGTTTGACGCAACTGGCACAATTTTGTTCTACGCAAGTGGCACAAGTTTGTTGGACGCAACTGGCACAAGTTTCCTCTACGCAACTGTCACAATTTTGTTAGACGCAAGTGGCTCAAGTTTGTTTGACGCAACTGGCACAAGTTTATCCGACGCAACTGGCACAAGTTTGTTCGACTTAACTGGCACAAGTTTGTTCGACGCAACTGGCACAAGTTTGTTCGACGCAACTGGCACAAGTTTGTTCGATGCAACTGGCACATGTTTGTTCAACACATCTGGCACAAGATTGTTTGACGCAACTGGCATAAGTTTGTTTTCGCAACTTGTACAAGTTTGTTTGACTCAATTGGCACAAGTTTGTTTGACGGAACTGTCACAAGTTTGTTTGGCGCAACTGGCACAGGTTTCTTTGACGCAACTGGAACAAGTTTGTTCGACGCAACTGGCACAAGTTTGTTTGACGCAACTGGCACAAGTTTGTTTGACGCAACTGGCACAAGTTTGTTTGACGCAACTGGCACAAGTTTTTTTGACGCAACTGGCACAAGTTTTCTCGACGCAAGTGGCACAAGTTTGTTTAATGTAACTGGCACAAGTTTGTTCGACGCAACTGGCACAAGTATGTTCGACGGAACTGGCACAAGTTTGTTTGATGCAACTGGCACAAGTTTCTTCGACGCAACTGGCACAAGTTTGTCGAACGCAACTGGCACAAGTTTGTTTGACGCAACTGGCACAAGTTTGTTCGACGTAACTGGCACAAGTTTTTCGACTCAATTGGCACAAGTTTGTTTGACGCAACTGGCACAAGTTTGTTTGACGCAACTTGCACAAGTTTGTTTGACGCAACTGGCACAAGTTTATTTGACGCAACTGGCACAAGTTTTCTCGACGCAACTGGCACAAGTTTGTTCGCCGTAACTGGCACAGGTTTGTTCGACGCAACTGGCAAAAGTTTGTTTGACGCAACTGGCACAAGTTTTTTTGACGCAATTGGCACAAGTTTGTTCGAAGCAACTGGCACAAGTTTGTTTGACGCAACTGGCACTAATTTGTTCTATGCAACTGGCACAAGTTTGTTCTATGCAACTGGCACAAATTTGTTCTACGCTACTGGCACAAGTTTATTGTATGCAACTGGCACTAGTTTGTTCTACGCAACTGGCATAAGTTTGTTTGACGCAACTGGCACAAGTTTGTTCTACGCAACTGGCACAAGTTTGTTAGACGCAACTGGCACAAGTTTGTTCGACGCAACTGGCACAAGTTTGTTCGATGCAACTGGCACAAGTTTGTACGACGCAACTGGCACAAGTTTGTTCGACGCAACTGGCACAAGTTTGTTCGATGCAACTGGCACATATTTGTTCAAAACATCTGGCACAGAATTGTTTGACGCAACTGGCATAAGTTTGTTTTCGCAACTTTTACAAGTTTGTTTGACTCAACTGGCACAAGTTTGTTTGACGGAACTGTCACAAGTTTGTTTGGCGCAACTGGCACAAGTTTGTTTGACGCAACTGGCACAAGTTTGTTTGACGCAACTGGCACAAGTTTGTTTGACGCAACTGGCACAAGTTTGTTTGACGCAACTGGCACAAGTTTGTTTGACGCAACTAGCACAAGTTTGATAGACGCAACTGGCACAAGTTTGTTCAACGTAACAGGCACAAGTTTTTTCGAGTCAATTGGCACAAGTTTTTCTGACGCAACTGGCACAAGTTTGTTTGACGCAACTGGCACAAGTTTGTTCTACGCAACTGGCACAAGGTTGTTTGACGCAACTGGCACAAGTTTGTTTGACGCAACTGGCACAAGTTTGTTTGATGCAACTAGCACAAGTTTGATAGACGCAACTAGTACAAGTTTGTTCGACGTAACAGGCACAAGTTTTTTCGAGTCAATTGGCACAAGTTTTTTTGACGCAACTGGCACAAGTTTGTTTGACGCAAGAGGCACAAGTTTGTGTGACGCAACTGGCACAAGTTTGTTTGACGCGACTGGCACAAGTTTTTTTGACGCAACTGGCACAAGTTTTCTCAACGCAACTGGCACAAGTTTGTTTAATAAAACTGGCACAAGTTTGTTCGATGCAACTGGCACAAGTATGTTCGACGCAACTTGCACAAGTTTGTTTGACGCAACTGGCACAAGTTTCTTCGACGCAACTGGCACAAGTTTGTTCGACGCAAATGGCACAAGTTTGTTTGATGCAACTGGCACAAGTTTGTTCTACGCAACTGGCACAAGTTTGTTCTATGCAACTGGCACTAGTTTGTTCTATGCAACTGGCATAAGTTTGTTTGATGCAACTGGCACAAGTTTGTTCTACGCAACTGGCACAAGTTTGTTCTATGCAACTGGCACTAGTTTGTTCTACGCAACTGGCACAAGTTTGTTCTACGCAACTGGTACAAGTTTGTTCGACGCAACAGGCACAAGTTTCTTCGACGCAACTGGTACAAGTTTGTTGGACGCAACTGGCAAAAGTTTGTTCGTACCAACTGGCAAAAGTTTGTTCGTACCAACTGGCAAAAGTTTGTTTGACACAACTGGCACAAGTTTGTTCGACGCAACTGGCACAAGTTTGTTTGACGCAACCAGCACAAGTTTGTTTTAAGCAAATGGCACAAGGTTGTTCTACGCAACTGGCACAGGTTTGTTCTACGAAACTGGCACAATTTTGTTTGACACAACTGGCACAAGTTTGTTCTACGCAACTGGCACAAGTTTGTTCGATGCAACTGGCACAAGTTTGTTCGCCGCAACTGGCCCAAGTTTGTTTGACGCAACTGGCACAAGTTGTTAGATGCAACTGGCACAAGTTTGTTCGACGCAACTGGCACAAGTTTCTTTGAGTCAATTGGCACAAGTTTGTTTGACGCAACTGGTACAATTTTGTTTGACGCAACTGTCACAAGTTTTTTAGACTCAACTGGCACAAGTTTGTTTGACGCAACTGGCACAAGTTTATTTGACGCAACTGGCACAACTTTTCTCGACGCAACTGGCACAAGTATGTTCTACACAACTGGCACAAGTTTGTTCCATGCAACTTGCACAAGTTTGTTCTACGCAACTGGCACAAGTTTGTTCTATGCAACTGGCACAAGTTTGTTCTACGCAACTGGCAAAAGTTTGTTCTACGCAACTGGCACAAGTTTGTTTTACGCAACTGGCACAAGTTTGTTCTTCGCATCTGGCACAAGTTTCTTCTATGCAACTGGCACAAGTTTGTTCTACGCAACTGGCATAATTTTGTTCTTCGCAACTGGCACAAGTTTGTTCTACGCTACTGGCACAAGTTTTTTCTACGCATCTGGCACAAGTTTGTTCTATCCAACTGGCACTAGTTTGTTCTACGCATCTGGCACAAGTTTGTTTGACGCAACTGGCACAAGTTTGTACTACCCAACTGACACAAGTTGGTTCGACGCAACTGGCACAAGTTTGTTCTACGCAACTGACACAAGATTGTTTGACACAACTGGCAGAAGTTTGTTCAACACAACTGGCACAAGTTTATTTGACGCAACTGGCGCAAGTTTGTTCAACGCAACTGGCACAAGTTTGTTCGACGCAAGTGGCACAAGTTTGTTCGATGCAACTGGCGCAAGTTTGTTTAACACAACTGGCACAAGTTTTTTCGACTCAACTGGCACGAGTTTGTTTGACGCAACTGGCACAAGTTTGTTTGACGCAACTGGCACAAGTTTGTTTGACATAACTGGCACAAGTTTGTTTAATGCAACTGGCACAAGGATGTTCTACGCAACTGGCACATGTTTGTTCTACGCAACTGGCACAAGTTTGTTTGATGCAACTGGCACAAGTTTTTTTGATGCAACTGGCAGAAGTTTGTTTGACGCAACTGGCACAAGTTTGTTCGACGCAACTGGCCAAAGTTTGTTTGACGCAACTGGCACAAGTTTGTTAGATGGAACTGGCACAAGTTTGTTCTAGGTAACTGGCACAAGTTTTTTCGACTCAATTGGCACGAGTTTGTTTGACGCAATTGGCACAAGTTTGTTTGGCGCAACTGGCACAAGTTTGTTCGACGCAACTGGCACAAGTTTGTTCGACGCAACTGGCACAAGTTTATTTGATGCAACTGGCACAAGTTTTCTCGACGCAACTGGCACAAGTTTGTTCACCGTAACTGGCACAAGTTTGTTCGACGCAACTGGCACAAGTTTGTTTGACGCAACTGGCACAAGTTTTTTTGACGCAACTGGCACAAGTTTTCTCAACGCAACTGGCACAAGTTTGTTCACCGTAACTGGCACAAGTTTGTTCGAAGCAACTGGCACAAGTTTGTTTGACGCAACTGGCACAAGTTTGTTTGACGCAACTGGCACAAGTTTTTTTTTTATGCAACTGGCACAAGTTTGTTCTACGCAACTATCACAAGTTTGTTCTACGCAACTGGCACAAGTTTGTTATACGCAACTGGCACAAGTTTGTTGTATGCAACTGGCACAAGTTTGTTCGACGCAACTGGCACAAGTTTGTTTCACGCAATTGGCACAAGTTTGTTCTACGCAACTGGCACAAGTTTGTTCTATGCAACTGGCACTAGTTTGTTCTACGCAACTGGCATAAGTTTGTTTGACACAACTGGCACAAGTTTGTTCTACGCAACTGGCACAAGTTTGTTCGACGCAACTGGCACAAGGTTGTTCTACGCAACTGGCACAAGTTTGTTCTACACAACTGGCACAGGTTTGCTTGACGCAACTGGCACAAGTTTGCTTGACGCAACAGGCATAAGTTTGTTCGATGCTACTGGCTCAAGTTTGTTCGACGCAACTGGCCCAAGTTTTTTTTACGCAACTGGCACAAGTTTTTTTGACGCAACTGGCACAAGTTTGTTTGACGCAACTGGCACAAGTTTGTTGGACGCAACTGGCACAAGTTTGTTGGACGCAACTAGCACAAGTTTGTTCGACGCAACTGGCACAAGTTTGTTTGACGCGACTGGCACAAGTTTGTTTGACGCAACTGGCACAAGTTTGTTTGACGCAACTGGCACAAGGTTGTTATATGCAACTTGCACAAGTTTGTTCTATGCAACTGGCACAAGTTTGTTTGACGCAACTGGCACAAGTTTGTTTGACGCAACTAGCACAAGTTTGTTCTACGCAACTGGCACAAGTTTGTTATACGCAACTGGCACAAGTTTGTTGTATGCAACTGGCACTAGTTTGTTCTACGCAACTGGCATAAGTTTGCTTGACGCAACTGGCACACGTTTGTTCTACGCAACTGGCACAAGATTGTTGGACGCAACTGGCACAAGTTTGTTTTCGCAACTTGTACAAGTTTGTTTGACGCAACTGGCACAAGTTTGTTTGACGCAACTGGCACAAGTTTGTTTGGCGCAACTGGCACAAGTTTGTTTTACGCAACTGGCACAAGTTTGTTTGACACAACTGGCACAAGTTTGTTTGACGCAACTGGCACAAGTTTGTTTGACGCAACTGGCACAAGTTTGTTTGACGCAAATGGCATAAGGTTGTTCTACGCAACTGGCACAAGTTTGTTCTATGCAACTGGCACAAGTTTGTTTGACGCAACTGGCACAAGTTTGTTCCACGCAACTGGAACAAGTTTGTTCTATGCAACTGGCACAAGTTTGTTCTAAGCAACTCTTACTAGTTTGTTGTACACAACTGGCACAAGTTTGTTTGACACAACTGGCACAAGTTTGTTCTACGCAAATGGCAAAAGTTTGTTCTACGCATCTGGTACACGTTTGTTCTATGCAACTGGCACTAGTTTGTTCTAGGCAACTGGCACAAATTTGTTTGAAGCAACTGGCACATGTTTGTTCTACCTAACTGGCACAAGTTTGTTCGACGCAACTGGCACAAGTTTGTTCTGCGCAACTGGCACAAGTTTGTTTGACACAACTGGCACAAGTTTGTTCGACGGACCTGGGGCAAGTTTGTTCGACGCAACTGGCACAAGTTTGTTCGACGCAACTGGGACAAGTTTGTTTGATGCAACTGGTACAAGTTTGTTTAACGTAACTGGCACAAGTTTGTTCGACCCAACTGGCACAAGTTTGTTTGACACAACTGGCAAAAGTTTGTTTGACATAACTGGCACAAGTTTGTTCTACGCAACATGCACAAGCTTGTTCTACGCAACTGGCACAAGTTTGTTTGACGCAACTGGCACTAGTTTGTTTGATGCAACTGGCACAAGTTTGTTCGACGCAACATGCACAAGTTTGTTCTACGCAACTGGCACAAGTTTGTTCTATGCAACTGGCACTAGTTTGTTTGATGCAACTGGCACAAGTTTGTTCGACGCAACTGGCCCAAGTTTGTTTGACGCAACTGGCACAAGTTTGTTAGACGCAACTGGCACAAGTTTGTTCGACGCAACTGGCACAAGTTTTTTCGACTCAATTGGCACAAGTTAGTTTGACACAACAGGCACAAGTTTGTTTGATGCCACTGGCACAAGTTTGTTTGACGTAACTGGCACAAGTTTGTTTGACGTAAGTGGCACAAGTTTTCTCGACACAACTGACACAAGTTTGTTCGCCGTAACTGGCACAAGTTTGTTCGACGCAACTGGCACAAGTTTGTTCGACGCAACTGGCACAAGTTTGTTTGATGCAACTGGCACAAGTTTCTTTGACGAAACTGGCACAAGTTTGTTCGACGCAACTGGCACAAGTTTGTTTCACACAATTGGCACAAGTTTGTTCTACGCAACTGGCACAAGTTTGTTCTATGCAACTGGCACTAGTTTGTTCTACGCAACTGGCATAAGTTTGTTTGACACAACTGGCACAAGTTTGTTCTACGCAAGTGACACAAGTTTGTTTGACGCAACTGGCACAAGGTTGTTCTACGCAACTAACACAAGTTTGTTCTACACAACTGGCACAAGTTTGCTTGACGCAACTGGCACAAGTTTGCTTGACGCAACTGGCATAAGTTTGTTCGATGCCACTGGCACAAGTTTGTTCGACGCAACTGGCCCAAGTTTTTTTGACGCAACTGGCACAAGTTTTTTTGACGCAACTGGCACAAGTTTGTTTGACGCAACTGGCTCAAGTTTGTTGGACGCAACTGGCACAAGTTTGTTGGACGCAACTAGCACAAGTTTGTTTGACGCAACTGGCACAAGTTTGTTTGACGCAACTGGCACAAGTTTGTTTGACGCAACTGGCACAAGTTTGTTTGACGCAACTGGCACAAGGTTGTTCTATGCAACTGGCACAAGTTTGTTCTTTGCAACTGGCACAAGTTTGTTTGACGCAACTGGCACAAGTTTGTTTGATGCAACAGGCACAAGTTTGTTCTACATAACTGGCACAAGTTTGTTGTACACAACTGGCAAAAGTTTGTTTGACACAACTGGCACAAGTTTGTTCTATGCAACTGGCACTAGTTTGTTCTACGCAACTGGGACAAATTTGTTTGACGCAACTGGCCCATGTTTGTTCTACCCAACTGGCACAAGTTTGTTCGACGCAACTGGCACAAGTTTGTTCCACACAACTGGCACAAGTTTGTTTGACACAACTGGCACAAGTTTGTTCTAATCAACTGGCACAAGTCTGTTCGACGGAACTGGCGCAAGTTTGTTCGACGCAACTGGCACAAATTTGTACGACGCAACTGGTACAAGTTTTTTTAACATAACTGGCACAAGTTTGCTTGACCCAACTGGCACAAGTTTGTTTCACACAACTGGCACAAGTTTGTTCGACGCAACATGCACAAGTTTGTTTGACGCAACTGGCACAAGTTTGTTTGACGCAACTGGCACAAGGTTGTTCTACGCAACACGTACAAGTTTGTTCTACGAAACTGGCACAAGTTTGTTTGACGCAACTGGCACAAGTTTGTTAGATGCAACTGGCACTAGTTTGTTCGATGCAACTGGCACAAGTTTGTTCAACGCAACTGGCACAAGTTTGTTAGACGCAACTGGCACAAGTTTGTTAGATGCAACTGGCACAAGTTTGTTCAACGCAACCGGCACAAGTTTTTTCGAATCAACTGGCACAAGTTTGTTTGACGCAACTGGCACAAGTTTGTTTGACGCAACTGGCACAAGTTTGTTTGACGCAACTGGCACAAGTTTATTTGACGCAACTGGCACAACTTTTCTCGACGCAACTGGCACAAGTTTGTTCGCCGTAACTGGCACAAGTTTGTTTGACACAACTGGCACAAGTTTATTTGACGCAACTGGCACATGTTTCTCGACGCAAGTGGCACAAGTTTGTTCGCCGTAACTGGCACAAGTTTGTTCGTCGCAACTGGCACAAGTTTATTTGACGCAACTGGCACAAGTTTCTCGACGCAAGTGGCACAAGTTTGTTCGCCGTAACTGGCACAAATTTTTCCGACGCAACTGGCACAAGTTTGTTCGACGCAACTGGCACAAGTTTGTTTGACGAAACTGGCACAAGTTTGTTCGACGCAACTGGCACAAGTTTGTTCGACGCAACTGGCACAAGTTTGTTTGATGCAATTGGCACAAGTTTGTTCTACTCAACTGGCACAAGTTTGTTCTATGCAACTGGCACTAGTTTGTTTTACGCAACTGGCACAAGGTTGTTCTACGCAACTGGCACAAGTTTGTTGGATGCCACTGGCAAAAGTTTGTTCGACAAAACTGGCCCAAGTTTTTTTGACGCAACTAGCACAAGTT
The DNA here is from genome assembly GCA_039081455.1 of Macrobrachium rosenbergii. Lineage (NCBI taxonomy): Eukaryota > Metazoa > Arthropoda > Malacostraca > Decapoda > Palaemonidae > Macrobrachium > Macrobrachium rosenbergii. The sequence goes on along the minus strand of JANJGK010000180.1, from coordinate 91,274 downwards.
TGTTTGACACAACTGACACAAGTTTGTTCGACGCAACTGGCACAAGTTTGTTCTACATAACTGGCACAAGTTTGTTCTATGCAATGGTACAAGTTTGTTCTATGCAACTGGCACAAGTTTGTTCTACCCATCTGGCACAAGTTTGTTCTATGAAACTGGCACTAGTTTGTTCTACCCAACTGGCACAAGTTTGTTTCACGCAACTGGCACAACTTTGTTATACCCAACTGGCACAAGTTTGTTCTACGCAACTGACACAAGTTTGTTTGACACAACTGGCAGAAGTTTGTTCAACGCAACTGGCACAAGTTTGTTTGATGCAACTGTCGCAAGTTTGTTCGACGCAACTGGCACAAGTTTGTTCGACGCAACTGGCAAAAGTTTGTTTGACGCAACTTGCACAAGTTCGTTTGACGCAACTGGCACAAGGGTCTTCTACGCAACTAGCACAAGTTTGTTTGACGCAACTGGCACAAGTTTGTTCTACGCAACTGTCACAAATTTGTTTGACGCAACTGACACAAGTTTGTTTGACGCAACTGGCACAACTTTGTTTGACGCAACTGGCACAAGTTTGTTAGACGCAACTGGCACAAGTTTGTTAGACGTAACAGGCACAAGTTTTTTCGACTTAACTGGTACAAGTTTGTTTGACGCAACTGGCACAAGTTTGTTTGACGCAAGAGGCACAAGTTTGTTTGACGCAACTGGCACAAGTTTGTTTGACGAAACTGGCACAAGGTTGTTCTACGCACCATGTACAAGTTTGTTCTACGCAACTGGCACAAGTTTGTTTGACGCAACTGGCACAAGTTTGTTCTATGCAACTGGCACTAGTTTGTTCGATACAACTGGCACAAGTTTGTTCGACGCAATTCGCACAAGTTTGTTTGACGCAACTGGCACAAGTTTGTTAGACACAACTGGCACAAGTTTGTTCAACGCAACTGGCACAAGTTTGTTCTATGCAATTGGCACTAGTTTGTTTGATGCAACTGGCACAAGTTTGTTCGACGCAACTGGCCCAAGTTTGTTTGACGTAACTGGCACAAGTTTGTTAGACGCAACTGGCACAAGTTTGTTCGACGCAACTGGCACAAGTTTTTTCGACTCAATTGGCACAAGTTTGTTTGACACAACTGGCACAAGTTTCTTTGATACCACTGGCACAAGTTTGTTTGACGTAACTGGCACAAGTTTGTTTGACGCAACTGGCACAAGTTTTCTCGACACAACTGACACAAGTTTGTTCGCCGTAACTGGCACAAGTTTGTTCGACGCAACTGGCACAAGTTTGTTCGACGCAACTGGCACAAGTTTGTTTGATGCAACTGGCACAAGTTTCTTTGACGAAACTGGCACAAGTTTGTTCGACGCAACTGACACAAGTTTGTTTCACGCAATTGGCACAAGTTTGTTCTACGCAACTGGCACAAGTTTGTTCAATGCAACTGGCACTAGTTTGTTCTATGCAACTGGCATAAGTTTGTTTGACACAACTGGCACAAGTTTGTTCTACACAACTGGCACAAGTTTGTTCGACGCAACTGGCAAAAGGTTGTTCTACGCAACTGGCACAAGTTTGTTCTACACAACTGGCACAAGTTTGCTTGACGCAACTGGCACAAGTTTGCTTGACGCAACTAGCATAAGTTTGTTCGATGCCATTGGCACAAGTTTGTTTGACGCAACTGGCCCAAGTTTTTTTGACGCAACTGGCACAAGTTTTTTTGACGCAACTGGCACAAGTTTGTTTGACGCAACTGGCACAAGTTTGTTGGACGCAACTGCCACAAGTTTGTTCGACTCAACTAGCACAAGTTTGTTCGACGCAACTGGCACAAGTTTGTTTGACGCAACTGGCACAAGTTTGTTTGACGCAACTGGCACAAAGTTGTTCTATGCAACTGGCACAAGTTTGTTCTATGCAACTGGTACAAGTTTGTTTGACGCAACTGGCACAAGTTTGTTTGATGCAACAGGCACAAGTTTGTTCTACATAACTTGCACAAGTTTGTTGTACACAACTGGCACAAGTTTGTTTGACACAACTGGCACAAGTTTGTTCTACGCAAATGGCAAAAGTTTGTTCTACGCATCTGGCACAAGTTTGTTCTATGCAACTGGCACTAGTTAGTTCTACGCAACTGGGACAAATTTGTTTGACGCAACTGGCACATGTTTGTTCTACCCAACTGGCACAAGTTTGTTCAACGCAACTGGCACAAGTTTGTTCTACACAACTGGCACAAGTTTGTTTGACACAACTGGCACAAGTTTGTTCTAATCAACTGGCACAAGTTTGTTCGACGGAACTGGCGCAAGTTTGTTCGACGCAACTGGCACAAGTTTGTTCGACGCAACTGGTACAAGTTTTTTTTTAACATAACTGGCACAAGTATGTTTGACCCAACTGGCACAAGTTTGTTTCACACAACTGGCACAAGTTTGTTCGACGCAACATGCACAAGTTTGTTGGACGCAACTGGCACAAGTTTGTTTGACGCAACTGGCACAAGGTTGTTCTACGCAACACGTACAAGTTTGTTCTACGCAACTGGCACAAGTTTGTTTGACGCAACTGGCACAAGTTTGTTAGATGCAACTGGCACTAGTTTGTTCGATGCAACTGGCACAAGTTTGTTCAACGCAACTGGCACAAGTTTGTTTGACGCAACTGGCACAAGTTTGTTAGACGCAACTGGCACAAGTTTGTTCAACGCAACTGGCACAAGTTTTTTCGAATCAACTGGCACAAGTTTGTTTGACGCAACTGGCACAAGTTTGTTTGACGCAATTGGCACAATTTTGTTTGACGCAACTGGCACAATTTTGTTTGACGCAACTGGCACAAGTTTATTTGACGCAACTGGCACAACGTTTCTCAAAGCAACTAGCACAAGTTTGTTCGCCGTAACTGGCACAAGTTTGTTTGACGCAACTGGCACAAGTTTGTTTGACGCAACTGGCACAAGTTTATTTGACGCAACTGGCACATGTTTCTCGACGCAAGTGGCACAAGTTTGTTTGCCGTAACTGGCACAAGTTTGTTCGACGCAACTGGCACAAGTTTATTTGACGCAACTGGCACAAGTTTCTCGACGCAAGTGGCACAAGTTTGTTCGCCGTAACTGGCACAAGTTTTCTCGACGCAACTGGCACAAGTTTGTTCGATGCAATTGGCACAAGTTTGTTTGACGCAACTGGCACAAGTTTCTTCGACGCAACTGGCACAAGTTTGTTCGACGCAACTGGCACAAGTTTGTTTGATGCAATTGGCACAAGTTTGTTCTACTCAACTGGCACAAGTTTGTTCTATGCAACTGGCACTAGTTTGTTTTACGCAACTGGCACAAGGTTGTTCTACGCAACTGGCACAAGTTTGTTAGATGCCACTGGCACAAGTTTGTTCGACGAAACTGGCCCAAGTTTTTTTGACGCAACTGGCACAAGTTTGTTTGACACAACTGGCACAAGTTTGTTTGACGCAACTGGCACAAGTTTGTTCTACATAACTGGCACAAGTTTGTTCTATGCAATGGCCCAAGTTTGTTCTATGCAACTGGCACAAGTTTGTTCTACCCATCTGGCACAAGTTTGTTCTATGCAACTGGCACTAGTTTGTTCTACGCAACTGGCACAAGTTTGTTTGACGCAACTGACACAAGTTTGTTCGACGCAACTGGCACAAGTTTGTTCTACGCAACTGACACAAGTTTGTTTGACACAACTGGCAGAAGTTTGTTCAACGCAACTGGCACAAGTTTGTTCTACCCATCTGGCACAAGTTTGTTCTATGCAACTGGCACTAGTTTGTTCTACCCATCTGGCACAACTTTGTTATACCCAACTGACACAAGTTTGTTCGACGCAACTGGCACAAGTTTGTTCTACGCAACTGACACAAGTTTGTTTGACACAACTGGCAGAAGTTTGTTCAACGCAACTGGCACAAGTTTGTTTGACGCAACTGTCGCAAGTTTGTTCGACGCAACTGGCACAAGTTTGTTCGACGCAACTGGCAAAAGTATGTTTGACGCAACTGGCACAAGTTTGTTTGACGCAACTGGCACAAGGTTCTTCTACGCAACTAGCACAAGTTTGTTTGACGCAACTGGCACAAGTTTGTTCTACGCAACTGTCACAAATTTGTTTGGCGCAACTGACACAAGTTTGTTTGATGCAACTGGCACAAGTTTGTTTGACGCAACTGGCACAAGTTTGTTAGACGTAACTGGCAGAAGTTTGTTCGACGTAACAGGCACAAGTTTTTTCGACTCAACTGGTAAAAGTTTGTTTGACGCAACTGGCACAAGTTTGTTTGACGCAAGAGGCACAAGTTTGTTTGACGCAACTGGCACAAGTTTGTTTGACGAAACTAGCACAAGTTTGTTCGACGCAACTGGCACAAGTTTGTTTGACGCAACTGGCACAAGTTTGTTCGACGCAATTGGCACAAGTTTGTTTGACGCAACTGGCACAAGTTTGTTAGACTCAACTGGCACAAGTTTGTTCAATGCAACTGGCACAAGTTTTTTTTAATCAATTGGCACAAGTTTGTTTGACTCAACTGGCACAAGTTTGTTTGACGCAACTGGCACAGGTTTGTTTGACGCATCTGGCACAAGTTTGTTTGACGCAACTGGCACAAGTTTATTTGACGCAACTGGCACAACTTTTCTCGACGCAACTAGCACAAGTTTGTTCGCCGTAACTGGCACAAGTTTGTTTGACGCAACTGGCACAAGTTTATTTGACGCAGCTGGCACAAGTTTCTTCGACGCAACTGGCACAAGTTTGTATGACGAACTGGCACAAGTTTGTTCGACGCAACTGGCACAATTTTGTTCGACGCAACTGGCACAAGTTTGTTTGACGCAACTGGCACAAGTTTCTTCGACGCAACTGGCACAAGTTTGTTCGACGAACTAGCACAAGTTTGTTTGACGCAATTGGCACAAGTTTGTTCTACTCAACTGGCACAAGTTTGTTCTATGCAACTGGCACTAGTTTGTTTTACGCAACTGGCATAAGTTTGTTTGACGCAACTGGCACAAGTTTGTTCTACAAACTAGCACAAGTTTGTTCGACGCAACTGGCACAAGGTTGTTCTACGCAACTGGCACAAGTATGTACTACGCAACTGGAACAAGTTTGTTTGACACAACTGGCACAAGGTTGTTCTACGCAACTAGCACAAGTTTGTTGGATGCCACTGACACAAGTTTGTTCCATGAAACTGGCCCAAGTTTTTTTGACGCAACTGGCACAAGTTTGTTAGACGCAACTGGCACAAGTTTGTTCGACACAACTGGCACAAGTTTTTTCGACTCAATTGGCACAAGTTATTATTTTGGCGCAACTGGAACAAGTTTGTTTTACGCAACTGGCAAAAGTTTGTTTGATGCAACTAGCACAAGTTTGTTTGACGCAACTGGCACAAGTTTATTCGACGCAACTGGCACAAGTTTTCTCGACGAAACTGGCACAAGTTTGTTCGCCGTAAATGGCACAAGTTTGTTCGACGCAGCTGGCACAAGTTTGTATGACTCAACTGGCACAAGTTTGTTCTACATAACTGGCACAAGTTTGTTCTATGCAACTGGCACAAGTTTGTTCTACGCAACTGGCACAAGTTTGTTCTACGCAACTGGCACAAGTCTGTTTGACGCAACTGGCACAAGTTTGTTTGACGCAACTGGCACAAGTTCGTTCTACATAACTGGCACAAGTTTGTTGTACACAACTGGCACAAGTTTGTTTGACACAACTGGCACAAGTTTGTTCTACGCAAATGACAAAAGTTTGTTCAATGCATCTGGCACAAGTTTGTTCTATGCAACTGGCACTAGTTTGTTTGACGCAACTGGCACAAGTTTGTTCTATGCAACTGGCACTAGTTTTTTTGACGCAACTGGCACAAATTTGTTTGACGCAACTGTCACATGTTTGTTCTACCCAACTGGCACAAGTTTGTTCGACGCAACTGGCACAAGTTTGTTCTACACAACTGGCACAAGTTTGTTTGACACAAGTGGCATAAGTTTGTTCTAAGCACCTGGCACAAGTTTGTTCGACGGAACTGGCGCAAGTTTGTTCGACGCAACTGGCACAAATTTGTACGACGCAACTGGTACAAGTTTGTTTAATGTAACTGGCACAAGTTTGTTCGACCCAACTGGCAAAAGTTTGTTTCACACAACTTTCACAAGTTTGTTCGACGCAACTGGCACAAGTTTGTTTGACATAACTGGCACAAGTTTCTTTGACGCAACTGGCACAAGGTTGTTCTACGCAACATGTATAAGTTTGTTTTACGCAACTGGCACAAGTTTGTTTGACGCAACTGGCACAAGTTTGTTCGATGCAACTGGCACAAGTTTGTTCGACGCAACTGGCACAAGTTTGTTTGTCGCAACTGGCACAAGTTTGTTCTATGCAACTGGCACAAGTTTGTTCGATGCAACTGGCACAAGTTTGTTCGACGCAACTGGCACAAGTTTTTTTGACGCAACTGACACAAGTTTGTTAGACGCAACTGGCACAAGTTTGTTCAACGCAACTGGCACAAGTTAGTTCTATGTAACTGGCACTAGTTTGTTCTACGCAACTGGCATAAGTTTGTTTGACACAACTGGCACAAGTTTGTTCTACGCAAGTGGCACAAGTTTGTTCGACGCAACTGGCACAAGGTTGTTCTACGCAACTAACACAAGTTTGTTCTACACAACTGGCACAAGTTTGCTTGACGCAACTGGCACAAGTTTGCTTGACGCAACTGGCATAAGTTTGTTCGATGCCACTGGCACAAGTTTGTTCGACGCAACTGGCCCAAGTTTTTTTGACGCAACTGGCACAAGTTTTTTTGACGTAACTGGCACAAGTTTGTTTGACGCAACTGGCACAAGTTTGTTGGACGCAACTGGCACAAGTTTGTTCGACGCAACTAGCACAAGTTTGTTTGACGCAACTGGCACAAGTTTGTTTGACGCAACTGGCACAAGTTTGTTTGACGCAACTGGCACAAGTTTGTTTGACGCAACTGGCACAAGGTTGTTCTATGCAACTGGCACAAGTTTGTTCTTTGCAACTGGCACAAGTTTGTTTGACGCAACTGGCACAAGTTTGTTTGATGCAACAGGCACAAGTTTGTTCTACATAACTGGCACAAGTTTGTTGTACACAACTGGCAAAAGTTTGTTTGACACAACTGGCACAAGTTTGTTCTACGCAAATGGCAAAAGTTTGTTCTACTCATCTGGCACAAGTTTGTTCTATGCAACTGGCACTAGTTTGTTCTACGCAACTGGGACAAATTTGTTTGACGCAACTGGCCCATGTTTGTTCTACCCAACTGGCACAAGTTTGTTCGACGCAACTGGCACAAGTTTGTTCCACACAACTGGCACAAGTTTGTTTGACACAACTGGCACAAGTTTGTTCTAATCAACTGGCACAAGTCTGTTCGACGGAACTGGCGCAAGTTTGTTCGATGCAACTGGCACAAATTTGTACGACACAACTGGTACAAGTTTTTTTAACATAACTGGCACAAGTTTGCTTGACCCAACTGGCACAAGTTTGTTTCACACAACTGGCACAAGTTTGTTCGACGCAACATGCACAAGTTTGTTTGACGCAACTGGCACAAGTTTGTTTGACGCAACTGGCACAAGGTTGTTCTACGCAACACGTACAAGTTTGTTCCACGAAACTGGCACAAGTTTGTTTGACGCAACTGGCACAAGTTTGTTAGATGCAAATGGCACTAGTTTGTTCGATGCAACTGGCACAAGTTTGTTCGACGCAACTGGCACAAGTTTGTTAGACGCAACTGGCACAAGTTTGTTAGATGCAACTGGCTCAAGTTTGTTCAACGCAACTGGCACAAGTTTTTTCGAATCAACTGGCACAAGTTTGTTTGACGCAACTGGCACAAGTTTGTTTGACGCAACTGGCACAAGTTTGTTTGACGCAACTGGCACAAGTTTATTTGACGCAACTGGCACAACTTTTCTCGACGCAACTGGCACAAGTTTGTTCGCCGTAACTGGCACAAGTTTGTTTGACACAACTGGCACAAGTTTATTTGACGCAACTGGCACGTTTCTCGACGCAAGTGGCACAAGTTTGTTCGCCGTAACTGGCACAAGTTTGTTCGTTGCAACTGGCACAAGTTTATTTGACGCAACTGGCACAAGTTTCTCGACGCAAGTGGCACAAGTTTGTTCGCCGTAACTGGCACAAGTTTTTCCGACGCAACTGGCACAAGTTTGTTCGACGCAACTGGCACAAGTTTGTTTGACGCAACTGGCACAAGTTTGTTCGATGCAACTTTCACAAGTTTGTTCGACGCAACTGGCACAAGTTTGTTTGATGCAATTAGCACAAGTTTGTTCTACTCAACTGGCACAAGTTTGTTCTATGCAACTGGCACTAGTTTGTTTTACGCAACTGGCACAAGGTTGTTCTACGCAACTGGCACAAGTTTGTTGGATGCCACTGGCAAAAGTTTGTTCGACAAAACTGGCCCAAGTTTTTTTGACGCAACTAGCACAAGTTTGTTTGACACAACTGACACAAGTTTGTTCGACGCAACTGGCACAAGTTTGTTCTACATAACTGGCACAAGTTTGTTCTATGCAATGGTACAAGTTTGTTCTATGCAACTGGCACAAGTTTGTTCTACCCATCTGGCACAAGTTTGTTCTATGAAACTGGCACTAGTTTGTTCTACCCAACTGGCACAAGTTTGTTTCACGCAACTGGCACAACTTTGTTATACCCAACTGGCACAAGTTTGTTCTACGCAACTGACACAAGTTTGTTTGACACAACTGGCAGAAGTTTGTTCAACGCAACTGGCACAAGTTTGTTTGACGCAACTGTCGCAAGTTTGTTCGACGCAACTGGCACAAGTTTGTTCGACGCAACTGGCAAAAGTTTGTTTGACGCAACTTGCACAAGTTCGTTTGACGCAACTGGCACAAGGGTCTTCTACGCAACTAGCACAAGTTTGTTTGACGCAACTGGCACAAGTTTGTTCTACGCAACTGTCACAAATTTGTTTGACGCAACTGACACAAGTTTGTTTGACGCAACTGGCACAACTTTGTTTGACGCAACTGGCACAAGTTTGTTAGACGCAACTGGCACAAGTTTGTTAGACGTAACAGGCACAAGTTTTTTCGACTCAACTGGTACAAGTTTGTTTGACGCAACTGGCACAAGTTTGTTTGACGCAAGAGGCACAAGTTTGTTTGACGCAACTGGCACAAGTTTGTTTGACGAAACTGGCACAAGGTTGTTCTACGCACCATGTACAAGTTTGTTCTACGCAACTGGCACAAGTTTGTTTGAAGCAACTGGCACAAGTTTGTTCTATGCAACTGGCACTAGTTTGTTCGATACAACTGGCACAAGTTTGTTCGACGCAATTCGCACAAGTTTGTTTGACGCAACTGGCACATGTTTGTTAGACACAACTGGCACAAGTTTGTTCAACGCAACTGGCACAAGTTTGTTCTATGCAATTGGCACTAGTTTGTTTGATGCAACTGGCACAAGTTTGTTCGACGCAACTGGCCCAAGTTTGTTTGACGTAACTGGCACAAGTTTGTTAGATGCAACTGGCACAAGTTTGTTCGACGCAACTGGCACAAGTTTTTTCGACTCAATTGGCACAAGTTTGTTTGACACAACTGGCACAAGTTTCTTTGATGCCACTGGCACAAGTTTGTTTGACGTAACTGGCACAAGTTTGTTTGACGCAACTGGCACAAGTTTTCTCGACACAACTGACACAAGTTTGTTCGTCGTAACTGGCACAAGTTTGTTCGACGCAACTGGCACAAGTTTGTTCGACGCAACTGGCACAAGTTTGTTTAATGCAACTGGCACAAGTTTCTTTGACGAAACTGGCACAAGTTTGTTCGACGCAACTGACACAAGTTTGTTTCAAGCAATTGGCACAAGTTTGTTCTACGCAACTGGCATAAGTTTGTTTGACACAACTGGCACTAGTTTGTTATATACAACTGGCATAAGTTTGTTTGACACAACTGGCACAAGTTTGTTCTACACAACTGGCACAAGTTTGTTCGACGCAACTGGCAAAAGGTTGTTCTACGCAACTGGCACAAGTTTGTTCTACACAACTGGCACAAGTTTGCTTGACGCAACTGGCACAAGTTTGCTTGACGCAACTAGCATAAGTTTGTTCGATGCCATTGGCACAAGTTTGTTCGACGCAACTGGCCCAAGTTTTTTTGACGCAACTGGCACAAGTTTTTTTGACGCAACTGGGACAAGTTTGTTTGACGCAACTGGCACAAGTTTGTTGGATGCAACTGCCACAAGTTTGTTCGACTCAACTAGCACAAGTTTGTTCGACGCAACTGGCACAAGTTTGTTTGACGCAACTGGCACAAGTTTGTTTGACGCAACTGGCACAAAGTTGTTCTATGCAACTGGCACAAGTTTGTTCTATGCAACTGGCACAAGTTTGTTTGACGCAACTGGCACAAGTTTGTTTGATGCAACAGGCACAAGTTTGTTCTACATAACTGGCACAAGTTTGTTGTACACAACTGGCACAAGTTTGTTTGACACAACTGGCACAAGTTTGTTCTACGCAAATGGCAAAAGTTTGTTCTACGCATCTGGCACAAGTTTGTTCTATGCAACTGGCACTAGTTAGTTCTACGCAACTGGGACAAATTTGTTTGACGCAACTGGCACATGTTTGTTCTACCCAACTGGCACAAGTTTGTTCAACACAACTGGCACAAGTTTGTTCTACACAACTGGCACAAGTTTGTTTGACACAACTGGCACAAGTTTGTTCTAATCAACTGGCACAAGTTTGTTCGACGGAACTGGCGCAAGTTTGTTCGACGCAACTGGCACAAGTTTGTTCGACGCAACTGGTACAAGTTTTTTTTAACATAACTGGCACAAGTATGTTTGACCCAACTGGCACAAGTTTGTTTCACACAACTGGCACAAGTTTGTTCGACGCAACATGCACAAGTTTGTTGGACGCAACTGGCACAAGTTTGTTTGATGCAACTGGCACAAGGTTGTTCTACGCAACAAGTACAAGTTTGTTCTACGCAACTGGCACAAGTTTGTTTGACGCAACTGGCACAAGTTTGTTAGATGCAACTGGCACTAGTTTGTTCGATGCAACTGGCACAAGTTTGTTCGACGCAACTGGCACAAGTTTGTTTGACGCAACTGGCACAAGTTTGTTAGACGCAACTGGCACAAGTTTGTTCAACGCAACTGGCACAAGTTTGTTTGACTCAACTGGTACAAGTTTGTTCTACGCAACTGGCACAAGTTTGTTTGACGCAACTGGCACAATTTTGTTTGACGCAACTGGCACAAGTTTATTTGACGCAACTGGCACAACGTTTCTCAAAGCAACTAGCACAAGTTTGTTCGCCGTAACTGGCACAAGTTTGTTTGACGCAACTGGCACAAGTTTGTTTGAGGCAACTGGCACAAGTTTATTTGACGCAACTGGCACATGTTTCTCGACGCAAGTGGCACAAGTTTGTTTGCCGTAACTGGCACAAGTTTGTTCGACGCAACTGGCACAAGTTTATTTGACGCAACTGGCACAAGTTTCTCGACGCAAGTGGCACAAGTTTGTTCGCCGTAACTGGCACAAGTTTTCTCGACGCAACTGGCACAAGTTTGTTCGATGCAATTGGCACAAGTTTGTTTGACGCAACTGGCACAAGTTTCTTCGACGCAACTGGCACAAGTTTGTTCGACGCAACTGGCACAAGTTTGTTTGATGCAATTGGCACAAGTTTGTTCTACTCAACTGGCACAAGTTTGTTCTATGCAACTGGCACTAGTTTGTTTTACGCAACTGGCAGAAGGTTGTTCTACGCAACTGGCACATGTTTGTTAGATGCCACTGGCACAAGTTTGTTCGACGAAACTGGCCCAAGTTTTTTTGACGCAACTGGCACAAGTTTGTTTGACACAACTGGCACAAGTTTGTTTGACGCAACTGGCACAAGTTTGTTCTACATAACTGGCACAAGTTTGTTCTATGCAATGGCCCAAGTTTGTTCTATGCAACTGGCACAAGTTTGTTCTACCCATCTGGCACAAGTTTGTTCTATGCAACTGGCACTAGTTTGTTCTACGCAACTGGCACAAGTTTGTTTGACGCAACTGGCACAACTTTGTTATACCCAACTGACACAAGTTTGTTCGACGCAACTGGCACAAGTTTGTTCTACGCAACTGACACAAGTTTGTTTGACACAACTGGCAGAAGTTTGTTCAACGCAACTGGCACAAGTTTGTTTGACGCAACTGTCGCAAGTTTGTTCGACGCAACTGGCACAAGTTTGTTCGACGCAACTGGCAAAAGTATGTTTGACGCAACTGGCACAAGTTTGTTTGACGCAACTGGCACAAGGTTCTTCTACGCAACTAGCACAAGTTTGTTTGACGCAACTGGCACAAGTTTGTTCTACGCAACTGTCACAAATTTGTTTGGCGCAACTGACACAAGTTTGTTTGATGCAACTGGCACAAGTTTGTTTGACGCAACTGGCACAAGTTTGTTAGACGCAACTGGCACAAGTTTTTTCGACGTAACAGGCACAAGTTTTTTCGTCTCAACTGGTAAAAGTTTGTTTGACGCAACTGGCACAAGTTTGTTTGACGCAAGAGGCACAAGTTTGTTTGACGCAACTGGCAAAAGTTTGTTTGACGAAACTAGCACAAGTTTGTTCGACGCAACTGGCACAAGTTTGTTTGACGCAACTGGCACAAGTTTGTTCGACGCAATTGGCACAAGTTTGTTTGACGCAACTGGCACAAGTTTGTTAGACTCAACTAGCACAAGTTTGTTCAATGCAACTGGCACAAGTTTTTTTTAATCAATTGGCACAAGTTTGTTTGACGCAACTGGCACAAGTTTGTTTGACGCAACTGGCACAGGTTTGTTTGACGCATCTGGCACAAGTTTGTTTGACGCAACTGGCACAAGTTTATTTGACGCAACTGGCACAACTTTTCTCGACGCAACTAGCACAAGTTTGTTCGCCGTAACTGGCACAAGTTTGTTTGACGCAACTGGCACAAGTTTATTTGACGCAGCTGGCACAAGTTTCTTCGACGCAACTGGCACAAGTTTGTATGACGAACTGGCACAAGTTTGTTCGACGCAACTGGCACAATTTTGTTCGACGCAACTGGCACAAGTTTGTTTGACGCAACTGGCACAAGTTTCTTCGACGCAACTGGCACAAGTTTGTTCGACGAACTAGCACAAGTTTGTTTGACGCAATTGGCACAAGTTTGTTCTACTCAACTGGCACAAGTTTGTTCTATGCAACTGGCACTAGTTTGTTTTACGCAACTGGCATAAGTTTGTTTGACGCAACTGGCACAAGTTTGTTCTACAAACTAGCAAAAGTTTGTTCGACGCAACTGGCACAAGGTTGTTCTACGCAACTGGCACAAGTATGTACTACGCAACTGGAACAAGTTTGTTTGACACAACTGGCACAAAGTTGTTCTACGCAACTAGCACAAGTTTGTTGGATGCCACTGACACAAGTTTGTTCCATGAAACTGGCCCAAGTTTTTTTGACGCAACTGGCACAAGTTTGTTAGACGCAACTGGCACAAGTTTGTTCGACACAACTGGCACAAGTTTTTTTGACTCAATTGGCACAAGTTTTTATTTTGGCGCAACTGGAACAAGTTTGTTTTACGCAACTGGCACAAGTTTGTTTGATGCAACTAGCACAAGTTTGTTTTGACGCAACTGGCACAAGTTTATTCGACGCAACTGGCACAAGTTTTCTCGACGAAACTGGCACAAGTTTGTTCGCCGTAAATGGCACAAGTTTGTTCGACGCAGCTGGCACAAGTTTGTATGACTCAACTGGCACAAGTTTGTTCTACATAACTGGCACAAGTTTGTTCTATGCAACTGGCACAAGTTTGTTCTACGCAACTGGCACAAGTTTGTTCTACGCAACTGGCACAAGTTTGTTTGACGCAACTGGCACAAGTTTGTTTGACGCAACTGGCACAAGTTCGTTCTACATAACTGGCACAAGTTTGTTGTACACAACTGGCACAAGTTTGTTTGACACAACTGGCACAAGTTTGTTCTACGCAAATGACAAAAGTTTGTTCAATGCATCTGGCACAAGTTTGTTCTATGCAACTGGCACTAGTTTGTTTGACGCAACTGGCACAAGTTTGTTCTATGCAACTGGCACTAGTTTTTTTGACGCAACTGGCACAAATTTGTTTGACGCAACTGTCACATGTTTGTTCTACCCAACTGGCACAAGTTTGTTCGACGCAACTGGCACAAGTTTGTTCTACACAGCTGGCACAAGTTTGTTTGACACAATTGGCACAAGTTTGTTCTATGCACCTGGCACAAGTTTGTTCGACGGAACTGGCGCAAGTTTGTTCGACGCAACTGGCACAAGTTTGTTCGACGCAACTGGCACAAATTTGTACGACGCAACTGGTACAAGTTTGTTTAATGTAACTGACACAAGTTTGTTCGACCCAACTGGCAAAAGTTTGTTTCACACAACTTTCACAAGTTTGTTCGACGCAACTGGCACAAGTTTGTTTGACACAACTGGCACAAGTTTCTTTGACGCAACTGGCACAAGGTTGTTCTACGCAACATTTATAAGTTTGTTTTACGCAACTGGCACAAGTTCGTTTGACGCAACTGGCACAAGTGTGTTCGATGCAACTGGCACAAGTTTGTTCGACGCAACTGGCACAAGTTTGTTTGTCGCAACTGGCACAAGTTTGTTCTATGCAACTGGCACAAGTTTGTTCGATGCAACTGGCACAAGTTTGTTCGACGCAACTGGCACAAGTTTTTTTGACGAAACTGGCACTAGTTTGTTAGACGCAACTGGCACAAGTTTGTTCAACGCAACTGGCACAAGTTTTTTCGAATCAATTGGCAGAAGTTTGTTCTATGGAACTGGCACAAGTTTGTTTGACGCAACTGGCACAAGTTTGTTTGACGCAACTGGCACAAGTTTGTTTGAAGCAACTGGCACAAGTTTATTTGACGCAACTGGCACAACTTTTTTCGACGCAACTGGCACAAATTTGTTTGCCGTAACTGGCACAAGATTGTTTGACGCAACTGGCTCAAGTTTATTTGACGCAACTGGCACAAGTTTCTCGACGCAAGTGGCACAAGTTTGTTCGCCGTAACTGGCACAAGTTTGTTCGACGCAACTGGCACAAGTTTGTTCGACGCAACTGGCACAAGTTTGTTTGACGCAACTGGCACAAGTTTCTTCGACGCAACTGGCACAAGTTTGTTCGGCGGAACTGGCACAAGTTTGTTTGATGCAATTGGCACAAGTTTGTTCTACTCAACTAGCACAAGTTTGTTCTATGCAACTGGCACTAGTTTGTTTTACGCAACTGTCATAAGTTTGTTTGATGCAACTGGCACAAGTTTGTTCTACCAACTAGCACAAGTTTGTTCGACGCAACTGGCACAAGGTTGTTCTATGCAACTGGCATAAGTTTGTTCTACGCAACTGGCACAAGTTTGTTTCGACGCAACTGGCACAAGTTTGTTCGCCGCAACTGGCACAAGTTTGTTGGTTGCCACTGGCACAAGTTTGTTCGACAAAACTGGCCCATGTTTTTTTTATGCAACTGGCACAAGTTTGTTCGACACAACTGGCACAACTTTGTTCGACGCAACTGGCACAAGTTTTTTCTACATAACTGGCACAAGATTGTTCTATGCAACTGGCACAAGTTTGTTCTATGCAACTGGCACAAGTTTGTTCTACGCATCTGGCACAAGTTTGTTCCATGCAACTGGCACTAGTTTCTTCTACGCAACTGGCACAAGTTTGTTTGACGCAACTGGCACAAGTTTGTTCTACCCAACTGACACAAGTTTGTTCGACGCAACTGGCACAAGTTTGTTCTACGCAACTGACACAAGTTTGTTTGACACAACTGGCAGAAGTTTGTTCAACGCAACTGGCACAAGTTTGTTTGACGCAACTGTCGCAAGTTTGTTCGACGCAACTGGCACAAGTTTGTTCGACGCAACTGGCAAAAGTTTGTTTGACGCAACTGGCAAAAGTTCGTTTGACGCAACTGGCACAAGGTTCTTCTACGCAACTGGCCCAAGTTTGTTTGACGCAACTGGCACAAGTTTGTTCTACGCAACTGGCACAAGTTTGTTTGACGCAACTGGCACAAGTTTGTTTGCACAAGTTTGTTCTACGCAACTGGCACAAGTTTGTTTGACGCAACTGGCACAAGTTTGTTAGACGCAACTGGCACAAGTTTGTTCGACGTAACAGGCACAAGTTTTTTCGACTCAATTGGTACAAGTTTGTTTGACGCAACTGGCACAAGTTTGTTTGAAGCAAGAGGCACAAGTTTGTTTGACGCAACTGGC
Source organism: Macrobrachium rosenbergii (assembly GCA_039081455.1). Classification (NCBI taxonomy): domain Eukaryota; kingdom Metazoa; phylum Arthropoda; class Malacostraca; order Decapoda; family Palaemonidae; genus Macrobrachium; species Macrobrachium rosenbergii. The sequence goes on along the minus strand of JANJGK010000180.1, from coordinate 74,812 downwards.
ACAAGTTTGTTTGACGCAACTGGCACAAGTTTGTTGGATGCCACTGGCACAAGTTTGGTCGACACAACTGGCACAAGTTTTTTTGACGCAACTGGCACAAGTTTGGTTGACACAACTGGCACAAGTTTGTTCGACGCAACTGGCACAAGTTTGTTCGACGCAACTGGCAAAAGTTTTTTTGACGCAACTGGCACAAGTTCGTTTGATGCAACTGGCACAAGGTTCTTCTACGCAACTGGTACAAGTTTGTTGGACGCAACTGGCTCAAGTTTCTTCGACGCAACTGGTACAAGTTTGTTGGACGCAACTGGCAAAAGTTTGTTCGAACCAACTGGCAAAAGTTTGTTTGACACAACTGGCACAAGTTTGTTCGACGCAACTGGCACAAGTTTGTTTGACGCAACTAGCACAAGTTTGTTTGACGCAACTGGCACAAGGTTGTTCTACGCAACTGGCACAAGTTTGTTCGACGCAACTGGCACAAGTTTGTTCGACGCAACTGGCAAAAGTTTGTTTGACTCCACTGGCACAAGTTCGTTTGACGCAACTGGCACAAGGTTCTTCTACGCAACTGGCACAAGTTTGTTCGACGCAACTGGCACAAGTTTCTTCGACGCAACTGGTACAAGTTTGTTGGATGCAACTGGCAAAAGTTTGTTCGAACCAACTGGCAAAAGTTTGTTTGACACAACTGGCACAAGTTTGTTCGACGCAACTGGCACAAGTTTGTTTGACGCAACTAGCACAAGTTTGTTTGACGCAACTGGCACAAGGTTGTTCTACGCATCTGGCACAAGTTTGTTCTACGCAACTGGCACAAGTTTGTTTGACGCAACTGGCACAAGTTTGTTCTACGCAACTGGCACAAGTTTGTTCGATGCAACTGGCACAAGTTTATTCGCCGCAACTGGCCCGAGTTTGTTTGACGCAACTGGCACAAGTTTGTTAGACGCAACTGGCACAAGTTTGTTCGACGCAACTGGCATAAGTTTCTTCGACTCAATTGGCACAAGTTTGTTTGACGCAACTGGTACAAGTTTGTTTGACGCAACTGTCACAAGTTTGTTTGACTCAACTGGCACAAGTTTGTTTGGCGCAACTGGCACAAGTTTTTTTGACGCAACTGGCACAAGTTTGGTTGACACAACTGGCACAAGTTTGTTCGACGCAACTGGCACAAGTTTGTTCGACGCAACTGGCAAAAGTTTTTTTGACGCAACTGGCACAAGTTCGTTTGATGCAACTGGCACAAGGTTCTTCTACGCAACTGGTACAAGTTTGTTGGACGCAACTGGCTCAAGTTTCTTCGACGCAACTGGTACAAGTTTGTTGGACGCAACTGGCAAAAGTTTGTTCGAACCAACTGGCAAAAGTTTGTTTGACACAACTGGCACAAGTTTGTTCGACGCAACTGGCACAAGTTTGTTTGACGCAACTAGCACAAGTTTGTTTGACGCAACTGGCACAAGGTTGTTCTACGCAACTGGCACAAGTTTGTTCGACGCAACTGGCACAAGTTTGTTCGACGCAACTGGCAAAAGTTTGTTTGACTCCACTGGCACAAGTTCGTTTGACGCAACTGGCACAAGGTTCTTCTACGCAACCGGCACAAGTTTGTTCGACGCAACTGGCACAAGTTTCTTCGACGCAACTGGTACAAGTTTGTTGGATGCAACTGGCAAAAGTTTGTTCGAACCAACTGGCAAAAGTTTGTTTGACACAACTGGCACAAGTTTGTTCGACGCAACTGGCACAAGTTTGTTCGACGCAACTGGCACAAGTTTGTTTGACGCAACTAGCACAAGTTTGTTTGACGCAACTGGCACAAGGTTGTTCTACACATCTGGCACAAGTTTGTTCTACGCAACTGGCACAAGTTTGTTTGACGCAACTGGCACAATTTTGTTCTACGCAACTGGCACAAGTTTGTTCGATGCAACTGGCACAAGTTTGTTCGCCGCAACTGGCCCGAGTTTGTTTGACGCAACTGGCACAAGTTTGTTAGACGCAACTAGCACAAGTTTGTTCGACGCAACTGGCATAAGTTTCTTCGACTCAATTGGCACAAGTTTGTTTGACGCAACTGGTACAAGTTTGTTTGACGCAACTGTCACAAGTTTGTTTGACTCAACTGGCACAAGTTTGATTGGCGCAACTGGCACAAGTTTATTTGACGCAACTGGCACAACTTTTCTCGACGCAACTGGCACAAGTATGTTCTACACAACTGGCACAATTTTGTTCTATGCAACTTGCACAAGTTTGTTCTACGCATCTGGCACAAGTTTGTTCTATGCAACTGGCACAAGTTTATTCTACGCAACTGGCACAAGTTTGTTCTACGCAACTGGCACAAGTTTGTTCTACGCAAATGGCACAAGTTTGTTCTACGCATCTGGCACAAGTTTGCTCTATGCAACTGGCACAAGTTTGTTCTATGCAACTGGCACAAGTTTGTTTTACACAAATGGCACAAGTTTGTTAGACGCAACTGGCACAAGTTTGTTCGACGCAACTGGCACAAGTTTCTTTGACTCAATTGGCACAAGTTTGTTTGACGCAACTGGTACAATTTTGTTTGACGCAACTGTCACAAGTTTGTTTGACTCAACTGGCACAAGTTTGTTTGGCGCAACTGGCACAAGTTTATTTGACGCAACTGGCACAACTTTTCTCGACGCAACTGGCACAAGTATGTTCTACACAACTGGCACAAGTTTGTTCTATGCAACTTGCACAAATTTGTTCTACGTAACTGGCACAAGTTTGTTCTATGCAACTGGCACAAGTTTATTCTAGGCAACTGGCACAAGTTTGTTCTACGCAACTGGCACAAGTTTGTTCTATGCAACTGGCACAAGTTTGTTCTACGCATCTGGCACAAGTTTGCTCTATGCAACTGGCACAAGTTTCTCCTATGCAACTGGCACAAGTTTGTTTTACACAACTGGCACAAGTTTGTTCTACGCAACTGACACAAGTTTGTTTGACACAACTGGCAGAAGTTTGTTCAACGCAACTGGCACAAGTTTGTTTGAACAAAACTAGCGCAAGTTTGTTCGACGCAACTGGCACAAGTTTGTTTGACGCAACTTGCACAAGTTTGTTCGATGTAATTGGCACAAGTTTGTTTAACACAACTGGCACAAGTTTGTTCGACCCAACTGGCACAAGTTTGTTTGACGCAACTGGCACAAGTTTGTTTGACGCAACTGGCACAAGTTTGTTTGACACAACTGTCACAAGTTTGTTTGACGCAACTGGCACAAGTTTGTTTGATGCAACTGGCACAAGTTTTTTTTATGCAACTGGCAGAAGTTTGTTTGACGCAACTGGCACAAGTTTGTTCAATGCAACTGGCCCAAGTTTTTTTTACTCAACTGGCACAAGTTTGTTTGACGCAACTGGCACAAGTTTTATTTGACGCAACTGGCACAACTTTTCTCGACGCAACTGGCACAAGTATGTTCTAAACAACTGGCACAAGTTTGTTCTATGCAACTTGCACAAGTTTGTTCTACATAACTGGCACAAGTTTGTTCTACGCAACTGGCACAAGTTTGTTCTACGCAACTGGCAAAAGTTTGTTCTACACAACTGGCACAAGTTTGTTTTACGCAACTGGCACAAGTTTGTTTTACTCATCTGGCACAAGTTTGTTCTATGTAACTGGCACAAGTTTGTTCTTCGCAACTGGCATAAGTTTGTTCTACGCAACTGGCACAAGTTTGTTCTACGCAACTGGCACAAGTTTATTCAACGCATCTGGCACAAGTTTGTTTGACGCAACTGGCACAAGTTTGTACTACCCAACTGACACAAGTTTGTTTGACGCAACTGGCACAAGTTTGTTCTGCGCAACTGACACAAGTTTGTTTGACACAACTGGCAGAAGTTTGTTCAACACAACTGGCAGAAGTTTGTTTGACGCAACTGGCGCAAGTTTGTTCAACGCAACTGGCACAAGTTTGTTCGACGCAACTGGCGCAAGTTTGTTCGATGCAACTGGCGCAAGTTTGTTTAACACAACTGGCACAAGTTTGTTTCACCCAACTGGCACAAGTTTGTTTGACGCAACTGGCACAAGTTTGTTTGACCCAACTGGCACAAGTTTGTTTGACACAACTGGCACAAGTTTGTTTGACACAACTGGCACAAGGATGTTGTACGCAACTGGCCCATGTTTGTTCTACGCAACTGGCACAAGTTTGTTTGATGCAACTGGCACAAGTTTTTTTTATGCAACTGGCAGACGTTTGTTTGACGCAACTGGCACAAGTTTGTTCGACGCAACTGGCCCAAGTTTGTTTGACGCAACTGGCACAAGTTTGTTAGATGAAACTGGCACAAGTTTGTTCGAGGTAACTGGCACAAGTTTTTTCGACTCAATTGGCACGAGTTTGTTTGACGCAACTGGCACAAGTTTGTTTGATGCAACTGGCACAAGTTTGTTTGACGCAACTGGCACAAGTTTGTTTGACGCAACTGGCACAAGTTTATTTGACGCAACTGGCACAAGTTTTCTCGACGCAACTGGCACAAGTTTGTTCGCCGTAACTGGCACAAGTTTGTTCGACGCAACTGGCACAAGTTTGTTTGACTCAACTGGCACAAGTTTTTTTGACGCAACTGGCACAAGTTTTCTCAACGCAACTGGCACAAGTTTGTTCGCCGTAACTGGCACACGTTTGTTCGACGCCACTGTCACAAGTTTGTTCGAAGCAACTGGCACAAGTTTGTTTGACGCAACTGGCACAAGTTTGTTCTATGCAACTATCACACGTTTGTTCTACGCAACTGGCACAAGTTTGTTATACGCAACTGGCACAAGTTTGTTGTATGCAACTGACACTAGTTTGTTCTACGCAACTGGCACAAGTTTGTTTGAACAAAACTGGCGCAAGTTTGTTGGACGCAACTGGCACAAGATTGTTGGACGCAAAAGGCACAAGTTTGTTTTCGCAACTTGTACAAGTTTGTTTGACGCAACTGGCACAAGTTTGTTTGACGCAACTGGCACAAGTTTGTTTGGCGCAACTGGCACAAGTTTGTTTGACGCAACTGGCACAAGTTTGTTTGACTCAACTGGCACAAGTTTGTTTGACACAACTGGCACAAGTTTGATTGACGCAACTGGCACAAGTTTGTTTGACACAAATGGCATAAGGTGGTTCTACGCAACTGGCACAAGTTTGTTCTATGCAACTGGCACAAGTTTGTTTGACGCAACTGGCACAAGTTTGTTCCACGCCACTGGAACAAGTTTGTTCTACGCAACTGGCACAAGTTTGTACTAAGCAACTCTTACTAGTTTGTTGTACACAACTGGCACAAGTTTGTTTGACACAACTGGCAAAAGTTTGTTCTACGCAAATGGCAAAAGTTTGTTCTACGCATCTGGTACACGTTTGTTCTATGCAACTGGCACTAGATTGTTCTAGGCAACTGGCACAAATTTGTTTGAAGCAACTGGCACATGTTTGTTCTACCCAACTGGCACAAGTTTGTTCGACGCAACTGGCACAAGTTTGTTCTGCGCAACTGGCACAAGTTTGTTTGACACAACTGGGACAAGTTTGTTCTAAGCAACTGGCACAAGTTTGTTCGACAGAACTGGCGCAAGTTTGTTCGACGCAACTGGAACAAGTTTGTTCGATGCAACTGGTACAACTTTGTTTAACGTAACTGGCACAAGTTTGTTCGACCCAACTAGCACAAGTTTGTTTGACACAACTGGCATAAGTTATGTTTGACGCAACTGCTAAAAGTTTGTTTGACGTAACTGGCACAAGCTTGTTCTACGCAACATGCACAAGCTTGTTCTATGCAACTGGCACAAGTTTGTTTGACGTAACTGGCACTAGTTTGTTTGATGCAACTGGCACAAGTTTGTTTGACGCAACATGCACAAGTTTGTTTTACGCAACTGGCACAAGTTTCTTCTATGCAACTGGCACTAGTTTGTTTGATGCAACTGGCACAAGTTTGTTGTATGCAACTGGCCCAAGTTTGTTTGACGCAACTGGCACAAGTTTGTTAGACGCAACTGGCACAAGTTTGTTCGACGCAACTGGCACAAGTTTTTTCGACTCAATTGGCACAAGTTTGTTTGACACAACTGGCACAAATTTGTTTGATGCCACTGGCACAAGTTTGTTTGACGTAACTGGCACAAGTTTGTTTGACGCAACTGGCACAAGTTTTCTCGACACAACTGACACAAGTTTGTTCGCCGTAACTGGCACAAGTTTGTTCGACGCAACTGGCACAAGTTTGTTCGACGCAACTGGCACAAGTTTGTTTGATGCAACTGGCACAAGTTTCTTTGACGAAACTGGCACAAGTTTGTTCGACGCAACTGGCACAAGTTTGTTTCACGCAATTGGCACGAGTTTGTTCTACGCAACTGGCACAAGTTTGTTCTATGCAACTGGCACTAGTTTGTTCTACGCAACTGGCATAAGTTTGTTTGACACAACTGGCACAAGTTTGTTCTACGCAACTGGCACAAGTTTGTTCGACGCAACTGGCACAAGTTTGTTCTACGCAACTGACACTAGTTTGTTTGACACAACTGGCAGAAGTTTGTTCAACGCAACTGGCACAAGTTTGTTTGACGCAACTGTCGCAAGTTTGTTCGACGCAACTGGCACAAGTTTGTTCGACGCAACTGGCAAAAGTTTGTTTGACGCAACTGGCACAAGTTAGTTTGGCGCAACTGGCACAAGGTTCTTCTACGCAACTAGCACAAGTTTGTTTGATGCAACTGGCACAACTTTGTTCTACGCACCTGTCACAAATTTGTTTGACGCAACTGACACAAGTTTGTTTGACGCAACTGGCACAAGTTTGTTTGACGCAACTGGCACAAGTTTGTTAGACGCAACTGGCACAAGTTTGTTCGATGTAACAGGCACAAGTTTTTTCGACAAAACTGGTACAAGTTTGTTTGACGCAACTGGCACAAGTTTGTTTGACGCAAGAGGCACAAGTTTGTTTGACGCAACAGGCACAAGTTTGTTTGACGAAAGTGGCACAAGGTTGTTCTACGCACCATGTACAAGTTTGTTCTACGCACCTGGCACAAGTTTGTTTGACACAACTGGCACAAGATTGTTCTATGCAACTGGCACTAGTTTGTTCGATGCAACTGGCACAAGTTTGTTCGACGCAATTGGCACAAGTTTGTTTGACGCAACTGGCACAAGTTTGTTAGACACAACTGGCACAAGTTTGTTCAACGCAACTGGCACAAGTTTTTTTTAATCAATTGGCACAAGTTTGTTTGACGCAACTGGCACAAGTTTGTTTGACGCAACTGGCACAGGTTTGTTTGACGCATCTGGCACAAGTTTGTTTGACGCAACTGGCACAAGTTTATTTGACGCAACTGGCACAACTTTTCTCGACGCAACTAGCATAAGTTTGTTCGCCGTAACTGGCACAAGTTTGTTTGACGCAACTGGCACAAGTTTATTTGACGCAGCTGGCACAAGTTTTCTCGACGCAAGTGGCACAAGTTGGTTTGCCGTAACTGGCACAAGTTTGTTCGACGCAACTGGCACAATTTTGTTCGACGCAACTGGCACAAGTTTGTTTGACGCACATGGCACAAGTTTCTTCGACGCAACTGGCACAAGTTTGTTCGATGAACTGGCACAAGTTTGTTTGACGCAATTGGCACAAGTTTGTTCTACTCAACTGGGACCAGTTTGTTCCATGCAACTGGCACTAGTTTGTTTTACGCAAGTGGCATAAGTTTGTTTGACGCAACTGGCACTAGTTTGTTCTACAAACTAGCACAAGTTTGTTCGACGCAACTGGCACAAGGTTGTTCTACGCAACTGGCACAAGTTTGTTCTACGCAACTGGCACAAGTTTGTTTGACGCAACTGGCACAAGGTTGTTCTACGCAACTGGCACAAGTTTGTTGGATGCCACTGACACAAGTTTGTTCCATAAAACTGGCCCAAGTTTTTTTGACGAAACTGGCACAAGTTTGTTAGACGCAACTGGCACAAGTTTCGTCGACGCAACTGGCACAAGTTTTTTCGACTCAGTTGGCAAAAGTTTTTATTTTGGCGCAACTGGAACAAGTTTGTTTGACGCAACTGGCACAAGTTTGTTTGATGCAACTATCACAAGTTTGTTTGACGCAACTGGCACAAGATTATTTGACGCAACTGGCACAAGTTTTCTCGATGAAACTGGCACAAGTTTGTTCGCCGTAAATGGCACAAGTTTGTTCGACGCAACTGGCACAAGTTTGTTTGACTCAACTGGCACAAGTTTGTTCTACATAACTGGCACAAGTTTGTTCGACGCAAATGGCACAAGTTTGTTCTACGCAACTGGCACAAGTTTGTTCGATGCAACTGGCGCAAGTTTGTTTGACGCAACTGGCACAAGTTTGTTTGATGCAACTGGCACAAGTTCGTTCTACATAACTGGCACAAATTTGTTGTACACAACTGGCACAAGTTTGTTTGACACAACTGGCACAAGTTTGTTCTACGCAAATGGCAAAAGCTTGTTCAATGCATCTGGCACAAGTTTGTTCTATGCAACTGGCACTAGTTTGTTTGACGCAACTGGCACAAATTTGTTTGACGCAACTGGCACATGTTTGTTCTACCCAACTGGCACAAGTTTGTTCGACGCAACTGGCACAAGTTTGTTCTACACAACTGGCATAAGTTTGTTTGACACAAGTGGCACAAGTTTGTTCTAAGCACCTGGCACAAGTTTGTTCGACGGAACTGGCGCAAGTTTGTTCGACGCAACTGGCACAAGTTTGTTCGACGCAACTGGCACAAATTTGTACGACGCAACTGGTACAAGTTTGTTTAACGTAACTGGCACAAGTTTGTTCGACCCAACTGGTAAAAGTTTGTTTCACACAACTGGCACAAGTTTGTTCGACGCAACTGGCACAAGTTTGTTTGACGCAACTGGCACAAGTTTGTTTGACGCAACTGGCACAAGGTTGTTCTACGCAACATGTACAAGTTTTTTCTACGCAACTGGCACAAGTTTGTTCTATGCAACTGGCACAAGTTTGTTCTATGCAACTGGCACAAGTTTGTTCGATGCAACTGGCACAAGTTTGTTCGACGCAACTGGCACAAGTTTGTTAGACGCAACCGGCACAAGTTTGTTCAACGCAACTGGCACAAGTTTTTTCGACGCAACTGGCACAAGTTTGTTCGCCGTAACTGGCACAAGATTGTTTGACGCAACTGGCACAAGTTTGTTTGACGCAACTGGCACAAGTTTGTTTGACGCAACTGGCACAAGTTTATTTGACGCAACTGGCACAACTTTTTTCGACGCAACTGGCACAAGTTTGTTCGCCGTAACTGGCACAAGATTGTTTGACGCAACTGGCACAAGTTTATTTGACGCAACTGGCACAAGTTTCTCGACGCAAGTGGAACCAGTTTGTTCGCTGTAACTGGCACAAGTTTGTTCGACGCAACTGGCACAAGTTTGTTCGACGCAACTGGCACAAGTTTGTTTGACGCAACTGGCACAAGTTTCTTCGACGCAACTGGCACAAGTTTGTTCGACGGAACTGGCACAAGTTTGTTTGATGCAATTGGCACAAGTTTGTTCTACTCAACTAGCAAAAGTTTGTTCTATGCAACTGGCACAAGTTTGGTTTACGCAACTGGCATAAGTTTTTTTGACGCAACTGGCACAAGTTTGTTCTACCAACTAGCACAAGTTTGTTCGACGCAACTGGCACAAGGTTGTTCTACGCAACTGGCACAAGTTTGTTCTACGCAACTGGCACAAGTTTGTTTCGACGCAACTGGCACAAGTTTGTTCGCCGCAACTGGCACAAGTTTGTTGGTTGCCACTGGCACAAGTTTATTCGACGAAACTGGCCCACGTTTTTTTTACGCAACTGGCACAAGTTTGTTCGAGACAACTGGCACAAGTTTGTTCGACGCAACTGGCACAAATTTTTTCTACATAACTGGCACAAGTTTGTTCTATGCAACTGGCACAAGTTTGTTCTATGCAACTGGCACAAGTTTGTTCTACGCATCTGGCACAAGTTTGTTCCATGCAACTGGCACTAGTTTGTTCTACGCAACTGGCACAAGTTTGTTTTACGCAACTGGCACAAGTTTGTTCTACCCAACTGACACAAGTTTGTTCGACGCAACTGGCACAAGTTTGTTCTACTCAACTGACACAAGTTTGTTTGACACAACTGGCAGAAGTTTGTTCAACGCAACTGGCACAAGTTTGTTTGACGCAACTGTCGCAAGTTTGTTCGACACAACTGGCACAAGTTTGTTCGATGCAACTGGCAAAAGTTTGTTTGACGCAACTGGCAAAAGTTCGTTTGACGCAACTGGCACAAGGTTCTTCTACGCAACTGGCACATTTTTGTTTGACGTAACTGGCACAAGTATGTTCTACGCAACTGGCACAAGTTTGTTTGACGCAACTGGCACAAGTTTGTTTGCACAAGTTTGTTTGACGCAACTGGCACAAGTTTGTTTGACGCAACTGGCACAAGTTTGTTAGACGCAACTGGGACAAGTTTGTTCGACGTAACAGGCACAAGTTTTTTCGACTCAATTGGTACAAGTTTGTTTGACGCAACTGGCACAAGTTTGTTTGACGCAAGAGACACAAGTTTGTTTGACACAACTGGCACAAGTTTGTTTGACACAACTGGCACAAGTTTGTTGGATGCCACTGGCACAAGTTTCGTCGACACAACTGGCACAAGTTTTTTTGACGCAACTGGCACAAGTTTGGACGACACAACTGGCACAAGTTTGTTCGACGCAACTGGCACAAGTGTGTTCGATGCAACTGGCAAAACTTTGTTTGACGCAACTGGCACAAGTTTGTTTGACGTAACTGGCACAAGGTTCTTCTACGCAACTGGTACAAGTTTGTTCGACGCAACTGGCTCAAGTTTCTTCGACGCAACTGGTACAAGTTTGCTGGACGCAACTGGCAAAAGTTTGTTCGAACCAACTGGCAAAAGTTTGTTTGACACAACTGGCACAAGTTTGTTCGACGCAACTGGCACAAGTTTGTTTGATGCAACTAGCACAAGTTTGTTTGACGCAACTGGCAAAAGGTTGTTCTACGCAACTGGCACAAGTTTGTTCGACGCAACTGGCACAAGTTTGTTCGACGCAACTGGCAAAAGTTTGTTTGACGCAACTGGCACAAGTTCGTTTGACGCAACTGGCACAAGGTTCTTCTACGCAACTGGGCCAAGTTTGTTCGACGCAACTGGCACAAGTTTCTTCGACGCAACTGGTACAAGTTTGTTGGACGCAACTGGCAAAAGTTTGTTCGAACCAACTGGCAAAAGTTTGTTTGACACAACTGGCACAAGTTTGTTCGACGCAACTGGCACAAGTTTGTTTGGTGCAACTAGCACAAATTTGTTTGACGCAACTGGCACAAGGTTGTTCTACGCAACTGGCACAATTTTGTTCTACGCAACTGGCACAAGTTTGTTTGACGCAACTGGCACAAGTTTGTTCTACGCAACTGGCACAAGTTTGTTCGATGCAACTGGCACAAGTTTGTTCGCCGCAACTGGCCCAAGTTTGTTTGACGCAACTGGCACAAGTTTGTTAGACGCAACTGGCACAAGTTTGTTCGACGCAACTGGCACAAGTTTTTTCGACTCAATTGGCACAAGTTTGTTTGACGCAACTAGTACAAGTTTGTTTGACGCAACTGTCACAAGTTTGTTTGACTCAACTCGCACAAGTTTGTTTGACGCAACTGGCACAAGTTTATTTGACGCAACTGGCACAACTTTTCTCGACGCAACTGGCACAAGTATGTTCTACACAACTGGCCCAAGTTTGTTCTATGCAACTTGCACAAGTTTGTTCTACGCAACTGGCACAAGTTTGTTCTATGCAACTGGCACAAGTTTATTCTACGCAACTGGCAGAAGTTTGTTCTACGCAACTGGCACAAGTTTGTTCTATGCAACTGGCACAAGTTTGTTCTACGCATCTGGCACAAGTTTGCTCTATGCAACTGGCACAAGTTTGTTCTATGCAACTGGCACATGTTTGTTCTACACAACTGGCACAAGTTTGTTCTATGCAACTGACACAAGTTTGTTTGACACAACTGGCAGAAGTTTGTTCAACGCAACTGGCACAAGTTTGTTTGAACAAAACTGGCGCAAGTTTGTTCGACGCAACTGGCACAAGTTTGTTCGACGCAACTTGCACAAGTTTGTTCGATGCAATTGGCACATTTTTTTTAACACAACTGGCACAAGTTTGTTCGACCCAACTGGCATAAGTTTGTTTGACGCAACTGGCACAAGTTTGTTTGACGCAACTGGCACAAGTTTGTTTGACACAACTGGCACAAGTTTGTTTGACGCGACTGGCACAAGGATGTTCTACGCAACTGACACATGTTTGTTCTACGCAACTGGCACAAGTTTGTTTGATGCAACTGGCACAAGTTTTTTTTATGCAACTGGCAGAAGTTTGTTTGACGCAACTGGCACAAGTTTGTTCGACGCAACTGGCCCAAGTTTGTTTGACGCAACTGGCACAAGTTTGTTAGACGCAACTGGCACAAGTTTGTTCGAGGTAACTGGCATGAGTTTTTTTCGACTCAATTGGCACAAGTTTGTTTGACGCAAATGGCACAAGTTTGTTTGACACAACTGGCACAAGTTTGTTTGACGCAACTGGCACAAGTTTGTTTGACGCAACTGGCGCAAGTTTATTTGACGCAACTGGCACAAGTTTTCTCGACGCAACTGGCACAAGTTTGTTCACCGTAACTGGCACAAGTTTGTTCGACGCAACTGGCACAAGTTTGTTTTACGCAACTGGCACAAGTTTTTTTGACGCAACTGGCACAAGTTTTTTCGACGCAACTGGCACAAGTGTGTTCGCCGTAACTGGCACAAGTTTGTTCGACGCCACTGGCACAAGTTTGTTCGAAGCAACTGGCACAAGTTTGTTTGATGCAACTGGCACAAGTTTGTTCTATGCAACTGGCATAAGTTTGTTCTATGCAACTGGCACAAGTTTGTTCTACGCAACTGGCACAAGTTGGTTATATTCAACTGGCACAAGTTTGTTTTATGCAACTGGCACTAGTTTGTTCTACGCAACTGGCAGAAGTTTGTTTGACGCAACTGGCACAAGTTTTTTCTACGCAACTGGCACAAGTTTGTTGGACGCAACTGGTACAAGTTTGTTCTACGCAACTGGCACAATTTTGTTTGACGCAACTGGCACAAGTTTGTTCGACGCAACTGGCACAAGTTTGTTCGACGCAACTGGCACAAGTTTGTTCGATGCAACTGGCACAAGTTTGTTCGACGCAACTGGCACAAGTTTGTTCAACACATCTGGCACAAGTTTGTTTGACGCAACTGGCACAAGTTTGTTTTCGCAACTTGTACAAGTTTGTTTGACGCAACTGGCACAAGTTTGTTTGACGCAACTGGCACAAGTTTGTTTGGCGCAACTGGCACAAGTTTGTTCGGCGCAAATATCCCAAGTTTGTTTGACGTAACTGGCACAAGTTTGTTAGACGCAACTGGCACAAGTTTGTTCGGTGCAACTGGCACAAGTTTCTTCGACTCAATTGGCACAAGTTCGTTTGACGCAACTGGCACAAGTTTGTTTGACGCAACTGTCACAAGTTTGTTTGACTCAACTGGCAAAAGTTTGTTTGACGCAACTGGCACAAGTTTATTTGTCGCAACTGGCACAACTTTTCTCGGCGCAACTGGCACAAGTATGTTCTACAAAAATGGCACAAGTTTGTTCTATGCAACTTGCACAAGTTTGTTCTACGCAAATGGCACAAGTTTGTTCTACGCAACTGGCACAAGTTTGTTCTACGCAACTGGCACAATTCTGTTCTACGCAACTGGCACAAGTTTGTTCTACGCATCTGGCAGAAGTTTGTTCTATGCAACTGGCAGAAGTTTGTTCTACGTAACTGGCACAAGTTTGTTCTACGCAACTGGCACAAGTTTATTCTACGCAACTGGCATAAGTTTATTCTACGCATCTGGCACAAGTTTGTTCTATCCAACTGACACTAGTTTGTTTTACGCAACTGGCACAAGTTTGTTTCATGCAACTGGCACAAGTTTGTTCTACCCAACTGACACAAGTTTGTTCGACGCATCTGGCACAAGTTTGTTCTACGCAACTGACAAAAGTTTGTTTGACACAACTGGCACAAGTTTTTTCGACGCAACTGGCACAAGTTTGTTCGATGCAACTGGCACAAGTTTGTTTAACGCAACTGGCACAAGTTTGTTCGACCCAACTAGCACAAGTTTGTTTGAGGTAACTGGCACAAGTTTTTTCGACTCAATTGGCACAAGTTTGTTTGACACAACTGGCACAAGTTTGTTTGGCGCAACTTGCACAAGTTTGTTTGACGCAACTGGCACAAGTTTATTTGACGCAACTGGCACAAGTTTTCTCGACGCAACTGGCACAAATTTGTTCGCTGTAACTGGCACAGGTTTGTTCGATGCAACTGGCACAAGTTTGTTTGACGCAAATGGCACAAGTTTTTTTGACGCAACTGGCACAACTTTTCTCGACGCAACTGGGACAAGTTTGTTCGCCGTAACTGGCACAAGTTTGCTCGACGCCACTGGCAAAAGTTTGTTCAAAACAACTGTCACAAGTTTGTTTGACACAACTGGCACTAATTTGTTCTATGCAACTGGCACAAGTTTGTTCTACGCAACTGGCACAAGTTTGTTCTACGCAACTGGCACAAGTTTGTTGTATGCAACTGGCACTAGTTTGTTCTATGCAACTTGCACAAGTTTGTTCTACGCAACTGGCACAAGTTTGTTCTATGCAACTGGCACAAGTTTATTCTACGCAACTGGCACAAGTTTGTTCTAAGCAACTGGCACAAGTTTGTTCTACGCAACTGGCACAAGTTTGTTCTACGCAACTGGCACAAGTTTGTTCTACGCAACTGACACAAGTTTGTTTGACACAACTGGCAGAAGGTTGTTCAACGCAACTGGCACAAGTTTGTTTAACGCAACTGGTGCAAGTTTGTTCGACGCAACTGGCACAAGTTTGTTCGACGCAACTGGCACAAGTTTGTTCGACGCAACTGGCACAAGTTTGTTCGACGCAACTGGCACAAGTTTGCTCTATGCAACTGGCACAAGTTTGTTCTACGCAACTGGCACAAGTTTGTTCTACGCAACTGGCACAAGTTTGTTCTACGCAACTGACACAAGTTTGTTTGACACAACTGGCAGAAGGTTGTTCAACGCAACTGGCACAAGTTTGTTTAACGCAACTGGTGCACGTTTGTTCGACGCAACTGGCACAAGTTTGTTCGACGCAACTGGCACAAGTTTGTTCGATGCAACTGGCACAAGTTTGTTTAACGCAACTGGCACAAGTTTGTTCGACTCAACTGGCACAAGTTTGTTTGACGCAACTGGCACAAGTTTGTTTGACGCAACTGGCACAAGTTTGTTTGACACAACTGGCAAAAGTTTGTTTGACGCAACTGGCACAAGATTGTTCTACGAAAGTGGCACAAGTTTGTTCTACACAACTGGCACAAGTTTGTTTGATGCAACTGGCACAAGTTTGTTGGATGCAACTGGCAGAAGTTTGTTCGATGCAACTGGCACAAGTTTGTTTGGCGCAACTGGCCCAAGTTTGTTTGACGCAACTGGCACAAGTTTGTTCGACGTAACTGGCACAAGTTTTTTCGACTAAATTGGCACAAGTTTGTTTGACGCAACTTGCACAAGTTTGTTTGACGCAACTGGCACAAGTTTATTTGACGCAGCTAGCACAAGTTTTCTCGACGCAACTGGCACAAGTTTGTTCGCCGTAACTGGCACAGGTTTGTTCGACGCAACTGGCACAAGTTTGTTTGACGCAACTGGCACAAGTTTTTTTGACGCAATTGGCACAAGTTTTCTCGACGCAACTGGCAAAAGTTTCTTCGCCGTGACTGGCACAAGTTTGTTCGAAGCAACTGGCACAAGTTTTTTTGACGCAACTGGCACTAATTTGTTCTATGCAACTGGCACACGTTTGTTCTATGCAAGTGGCACTAGTTTGTTCTACGCAACTGGCATAAGTTTGTTTGACACAACTGGCACAAGTTTGTTTTACGCAACTAGCACAAGTTTTTTGGACACAACTGGCACAAGTTTCTTCTACTCAACTGTCACAAGTTTGTTGGACGCAACTGGCTCAAGTTTGTTTGACGCAACTGGCACAAGTTTGTTCGACGCAACTGGCACAAGTTTGTTCGACGCAATTGGCACAAGTTTGTTCGATGCAACTGGCACATGTTGTTCAACACATCTGGCACAAGATTGTTTGACGCAACTGGCATAAGTTTGTTTTCGCAACTTGTACAAGTTTGTTTGACTGAACTGGCACAAGTTTGTTTGACGGAACTGTCACAAGTTTGTTTGGCGCAACTGGCACAAGTTTGTTTGACGCAACTGGCACAAGTTTGTTCGACGCAACTGGCACAAGTTTGTTTGACGCAACAGGCACAAGTTTGTTTGACGCAACTGGCACAAGGTTCTTCTACGCAACTGGCACAAGTTTGTTCTACGCAACTGGCACAAGTTTGTTCTATGCAACTGGCACAAGATTGTTCAACGCAACTGGCACAAGTTTGTTTGACGTAACTGGCACAAGTTTGTTAGACGCAACTGGCACAAGTTTGTTCGACGTAACAGGCACAAGTTTTTTCGAGTCAATTGGCACAAGTTTGTTTGACGCAACTGGCACAAGTTTGTTTGACGCAAGAGGCACAAGTTTGTGTGACGCAACTGGCACAAGTTTGTTTGACGCAACTGGCACAAGTTTTTTTTAACGCAACTGGCAAAAGTTTTCTTGATGCAACTGGCACAAGTTTGTTTAATGTAACAGGCACAAGTTTGTTCGACGCAACTGGCACATGTATGTTCGACGCAACTGGCACAAGTTTGTTTGACGCAACTGGCACAAGTTTCTTCGACGCAACTGGCACAAGTTTTTCTCGACGCAACTGGCACATGTTTGTTCTACGCAACTGGCACAAGTTGTTTCTATGTAACGCAACTGGCAAAAGTTTTCTTGATGCAACTGGCACTAGTTTGTTCTATGCAACTGGCATAAGTTTGTTTGACGCAACTGGCACAAGTTTGTTCTACGCAACTGGTACAAGTTTGTTCAACTCAACTGGCACAAGTTTCTTCGATGCAACTGGTACAAGTTTGTTGGACGCAACTGGCAAAAGTTTGTTCAAACCAACTGGCAAAAGTTTGTTTGACACAACTGGCAAAAGTTTGTTCGACGCAACTGGCACAAGTTTGTTTGACGCAACTAGCACAAGTTTGTTTGACGCAACTGGCACAAGGTTGTTCTACATAACTGGCACAAGTTTGTTCTACGCAACTGGGACAAGTTTGTTTGACGCAATTGGCATAAGTTTGTTCTACGCAACTGGCACAAGTATGTTCGATGCAACTGGCACAAGTTTCTTCGACTCAACTGGCACAAGTTTGTTCGACGCAATTGGCACAAGTTTCTTCGACTCAATTGGCACAAGTTTGACGCAACTGGTACAAGTTTGTTTGACGCAACTGTCACAAGTTTGTTTGACTCAACTGGCACAAGTTTGTTTGACGCAACTGGCACAAGTTTATTTGACGCAACTGGCACAACTTTTCACGACGCAATTGGCACAAGTATGTTCTACACAACTGGCACAAGTTTGTTCTATGCAACTTGCACAAGTTTGTTCTACGCAACTGGCACAAGTTTGTTCTACGCAACTGGCACAAGTTTGTTCTACGCAACTGGCACAAGTTTGTTCTACGCAACTGGCACAAATTTGTTCTACGCAACTGGCACAAGTTTGTTCTACGCATCTGGCACAAGTTTCTTCGACACAACTGGCACAAGTTTGTTCTACGCAACTGGCATAAGTTTGTTCTACGCAACTGGCACAAGTTTGTTCTACGCAACTGGCACAAGTTTATTCTACGCATCTGGCACAAGTTTGTTCTATCCAACTGGCACTAATTTGTTCTACACAACTGGCACAAGTTTGTTTGACGCAACTGGCACAAGTTTATTCTACCCAACTGACACAAGTTTGTTCGACGCATTTGGCACAAGTTTGTTCTATGCAACTGACACAAGTTTGTTTGACACAACTGGCAGAAGTTTGTTCAACGCAACTGTCACCAGTTTGTTTGACGCAACTGGCGCAAGTTTGTTCGGCGCAACTGGCACAAGTTTGTTCGACGCAACTGGCACAAGTTTGTTCGATGCAACTGGCACAAGTTTGTTTAACACAACTGGCACAAGTTTGTTCGACCCAACTGGCACAAGTCTGTTTGACGCAACTGGCAGAAGTTTGTTTGACGTAACTGGAACAAGTTTGTTCGATGCAACTGGCCCAAGTTTTTTTGACGCAACTGGCACAAGTTTGTTAAACGCAACTAGCACAAGTTTGTTCGAGGTAACTTTCACAAGTTTTTTCGACTCAATTGGCACAAGTTTGTTTGACGCAACTGGCACATGTTTGTTTGACGCAACTGGCACAAGTTTGTTTGACGCAACTGGCACAAGTTTATTCTACCCAACTGACACAAGTTTGTTCGACGCATTTGGCACAAGTTTGTTCTACGCAACTGACACAAGTTTGTTTGACACAACTGGCAGAAGTTTGTTCAACGCAACTGGCACCAGTTTGTTTGACGCAACTGGCGCAAGTTTGTTCGGCGCAACTGGCACAAGTTTGTTCGACGCAACTGGCACAAGTTTGTTCGATGCAACTGGCACAAGTTTGTTTAACACAACTGGCACAAGTTTGTTCGACCCAACTGGCACAAGTCTGTTTGACGCAACTGGCAGAAGTTTGTTTGACGCAATTGGCACAAGTTTCTTCGACGCAACTGGCCCAAGGTTTTTTTACGCAACTGGCACAAGTTTGTTAGACGCAACTGGCACAAGTTTGTTCGAGGTAACTTTCACAAGTTTTTTCGACTCAATTGGCACAAGTTTGTTTGACGCAACTGGCACATGTTTGTTTGACGCAACTGGCACAAGTTTGTTTGACGCAACTGGCAAAAGTTTATTTGACGCAACTGGCACAAGTTTGCTCGACGCAACTGGCACAAGTTTGTTCGCCGTAACTGGCACAAGTTTGTTCGACGCAACTGGCACAAGTTTGTTTGACGCAACTGGCACAAGTTTTTTTGACGCAACTGGTACAAGTTTTCTCGACGCAACTGGCACAAGTGTGTTCGCCGTAACTGGCACAAGTTTGTTCTACGCAACTGGCACAAGTTTGTTGTATGCAACTGTCACTAGTTTGTTCTACGCAACTACCATAAGTTTGTTTGACGCAACTGGCACAAGTTTGTTCTACGCAACTGGCACAAATTTGTTGGAAGCAACTGGCTCAAGTTTGTTCTACGCAAAAGGCACAATTTTGTTGGACGCAACTGGCACAAGTTTGTTCGACTCAACTGGCACAAGTTTGTTCGACGCAACTGGCACAAGTTTGTTCGACGCAACTGGCTCAAGTTTGTTCGACGCAACTGGCACAAGTTTGTTCGACGCAACTGGCACAAGTTTGTTCAACACATCTGGCACAAGTTTGTTTGACGCAACTGGCACAAGTTTGTTTTCGCAACTTGTACAAGTTTGTTTGACGCAACTGGCACAAGTTTGTTTGACGCAACTGCCACAAGTTTGTTTGGCGCAACTGGCACAAGTTTGTTCAACGCAACTGGCACAAGTTTGTTTGACGCAACTGGCACAAGTTTGTTAGACGCAACTGGCACAAGTTTGTTCGACGCAACTGGCACAAGTTTCTTCGACTCAATTGGCACAAGTTTGTTTGACACAACTGGCACAAGTTTGTTTGATGCAACTGTCAAAAGTTTGTTTGACTTAACTGGCACAAGTTTGTTCTACGCAACTGGCACAAGTTTGTTCTACGCATCTGGCACAAGTTTGTTCTATCCAACTGACACTAGTTTGTTTGACGCAACTGGCACAAGTTTGTTTCACGGAAATGGCACAAGTTTGTTCTACCCAACTGACACAAGTTTATTCGACGCAACTGGCACAAGTTTGTTCTACGCAAGTGACACAAGTTTGTTGGACACAACTGGTACAAGTTTGTTCAATGCAACTGGCACAAGTTTGTTTGTCGCAACTGGCGCAAGTTTGTTCGACGCAACTGGCACAAGTTTGTTCAATGCAACTGGCACAAGTTTGTTCGATGCTTCTGGCACACGTTTGTTTAACGCAACTGGCACAAGTTTGTTCGACCTAACTGGCACAAGTTTGTTTGACGCAACTGGCACAAGTTTGTTTGACGCAACTGGCCCAAGTTTGTTTGACCCAACTGGCACAAGTTTGTTAGATGCAACTGGCACAAGTTTGTTCGACGTAACTGGCACAAGTTTTTTCGACTCAATTGGCACAAGTTTGTTTGACGCAACTGGCGCAAGTTTTTTTGACGCAACTTGCACAAGTTTGTTTGACGCAACTGGCACAAGTTTATTTGACGCAACTGGCACAAGTTTTCTCGACCCAACTGGCACAAGTTTGTTCGCCGTAACTGGCACAGGTTTGTTCGACGCAACTGGCACAAGTTTGTTTGACGCAACTGGCACAAGTTTTTTTGACGCAACTGGGACAAGTTTGTTATATGCAAGTGACACAAGTTTGTTGGACACAACTGGCACAAGTTTGTTCAACGCAACTGGCACAAGTTTCCTTGACGCAACTGGCACAAGTTTGTTTGACGCAAGAGGCACAATTTTGTGTGATGCAACTGGCACAAGTTTGTTTGGCGCAAGAGGCACAATTTTGTGTGATGCAACTGGCACAAGTTTGTTTTACACATCTGGCCCAAGTTTTTTTTGACGGAAATGGCACAAGTTTTCTCGACGCAACTGGCACAAGTTTGTTTAATGTAACTGGCACAAGTTTGTACGACGCAACTGGCACAAGTATGTTCGACGCAACTGGCACAAGTTTGTTTGACGCAACTGGCACAAGTTTCTTCGACGCAACTGGCACAAGTTTGTTCAACGCAACTGGCACAAGTTTGTTTGACGCAACTGGCACAAGTTTGTTCTACGCAACTGGCACAAGTTTGTTCTATGCAACTGGCACTAGTTTGTTCTATGCAACTGGCATAAGTTTGTTTGACGCAACTGGCACAAGTTTGTTCGACGCAACTGGCAGAAGTTTGTTCAATGCAACTGGCACAAGTTTGTTCGATGCTTCTGGCACACGTTTGTTTAACGCAACTGGCACAAGTTTGTTCGACCCAACTGGCACAAGTTTGTTTGACGCAACTGGCACAAGTTTGTTTGACGCAACTGGCCCAAGTTTGTTTGACCCAACTGGCACAAGTTTGTTAGATGCAACTGGCACAAGTTTGTTCGACGTAACTGGCACAAGTTTTTTCGACTCAATTGGCACAAGTTTGTTTGACGCAACTGGCGCAAGTTTTTTTGACGCAACTTGCACAAGTTTGTTTGACGCAACTGGCACAAGTTTATTTGATGCAACTGGCACAAGTTTTCTCGACCCAACTGGCACAAGTTTGTTCGCCGTAACTGGCACAGGTTTGTTCGACGCAACTGGCACAAGTTTGTTTGACGCAACTGGGACAAGTTTTTTTGACGCAACTGGGACAAGTTTGTTATATGCAAGTGACACAAGTTTGTTGGACACAACTGGCACAAGTTTGTTCAACGCAACTGGCACAAGTTTCCTTGACGCAACTGGCACAAGTTTGTTTGACGCAAGAGGCACAATTTTGTGTGATGCAACTGGCACAAGTTTGTTTTACACATCTGGCCTAAGTTTTTTTTGACGGAAATGGCACAAGTTTTCTCGACGCAACTGGCACAAGTTTGTATAATGTAACTGGCACAAGTTTGTACGACGCAACTGGCACAAGTATGTTCGACGCAACTGGCACAAGTTTGTTTGACGCAACTGGCACAAGTTTCTTCGACGCAACTGGCACAAGTTTGTTCAACGCAACTGGCACAAGTTTGTTTGACGCAACTGGCACAAGTTTGTTCTACGCAACTGGCACAAGTTTGTTCTATGCAACTGGCACTAGTTTGTTCTATGCAACTGGCATAAGTTTGTTTGACGCAACTGGCACAAGTTTGTTCTACGCAACTGGTACAAGTTTGTTCGACGCAACTGGCACAAGTTTCTTCTACGCAACTAATACAAGTTTGTTAGACGCAACTGGCAAAAGTTTGTTCAAACCTTCTGGCAAAAGTTTGTTTGACACCACTGGCAAAACTTTGTTCGACGCAACTGGCTCAAGTTTGTTTGACGCAACTAGCACAAGTTTGTTTAACGCAACTGGCACAAGTTTGTTCTACGCAACTGGCACAAGTTTGTTCGATGCAACTGGCACAAGTTTGTTTGACGCAACTGGCACAAGTTTGTTAAATGCAACTGGCAAAAGTTTGTTCGACGCAACTGGCACAAGTTTCTTCGACTCAATTGGCACAAGTTTGTTTGACGCAACTGGTACAAGTTTGTTTGACGCAACTGTCACAAGTTTATTTGACTCAACTGGCACAAGATTATTTGACGCAACTGGCACAACTTTTCTCGACGCAACTGGCAAAAGTATGTTCTACACAACTGGCACAAGTTTGTTCTATGCAACTTGCACAAGTTTGTTCTATGCAACAGGCACAAGTTTGTTCTACGCAACTGGCACAAGTTTGTTCTACGCAACTGGCACAAGTATGTTTTACGCAACTGACACAAGTTTGTTCGACGCAACTGGCACAAGTTTGTTCTACGCAACTGACACAAGTTTGTTTGACACAACTGGCAGAAGTTTGTTCAACGCAACTGGCACAAGTTTGTTTGACGCAACTGGCGCAAGTTTGTTAGACGCAACTGGCACAAGTTTGTTCGACGCAACTGGCACAAGTTTGTTCGATGCAACTGGCACAAGTTTGTTTAACGCAACTGGCACAAGTTTGTTTGACGCACCTGGCACAAGTTTGTTTGACACAACTGGCACTAGTTTGTTTGACGCAACTGGCACAAGGTTGTTGTACGAAACTGGCACAAGTTTGTTCTACGCAACTGGCACAAGTTTGGTTCATGCAACTGGCACAAGTTTGTTTGATGCAACTGGCAGAAGTTTGTTTGACGCAACTGGCACAAGTTTGTTCGGTGCAACTGGCCCAAATTTGTTTGACGCAACTGGCACAAGTTTGTTAGACGCAACTGGCACAAGTTTGTTCGACGTAACTGGCACAAGTTTTTTCGACTCAATTGGCATAAGTTTGTTTGACGCAACAGGCACAAGTTTGTTTGACGCAACTTGCACAAGTTTGTTTGACGCAACTGGCACGAGTTTATTTGACGCAAATGGCACAAGTTTTCTCGATGCAACTGGCACAAGTTTGTTCGCCGTAACTGGCACAGGTTTGTTCGACGCAACTGGCACAAGTTTGTTTGACGCAACTGGCACAAGTTTTTTTGACGCAAGTGGCACAATTTTTCTCGACGCAACTGGCACAAGTTTGTTCGCCGTAACTGGCACAAGTTTGTTCGACGCCACTGGCACAAGTTTGTTCGAAGCAACTGGCACAAGTTTGTTTGACGCAACTGTCACTAATTTGTTCTATGCAACTGGCACAAGTTTGTTCTACGCAACTGGCACAAGTTTGTTTTACGCAACTGGCACAAGTTTGTTGTATGCAACTGGCACTAGTTTGTTCTACGCAACTGGCATAAGTTTGTTTAACGCAACTGGCACAAGTTTGTTCTACGCAACTGGCACAAGTTTGTTGGACGCAACTGGCACAAATTTCTTCTACGCAACTGTCACAAGTTTGTTGGACGCAACTGGCTGAAGTTTGTTTGACGCAACTGGCACAAGATTGTTCAACGCAACTGGCACAAGTTTGTTCGATGCAACTGGCACAAGTTTGTTCGATGCAACTGGCACAAGTTTGTTTGACGCAACTGGCACAAGTTTGTTCGACGCAACTGGCACAAGTTTGTTCGACGCAACTGGCACATGTTTGTTCAACACATCTGACACAAGATTGTTTGACGCAACTGGCATAAGTTTGTTTTCGCAACTTGTACAAGTTTGTTTGACTCAACTGGCACAAGTTTGTTTGATGCAACTGTCACAAGTTTGTTTGGCGCAACTGGCACAAGTTTGTTTGACGCAACTGGCACAAGTTTGTTCGACGCAACTGGCACAAGTTTGTTTGACGCAACTAGCACAAGTTTGTTTGACGCAACTGGGACAAGGTTCTTCTACGCAACTGGCACAAGTTTGATCTACGCAACTGGCACAAGTTTGTTTGAGGCAACTGGCACAAGTTTGTTCGACGCAACCGGCACAAGTTTGTTTGACGCAACTGGCACAAGTTTGTTAGACGCAACTGGCACAAGTTTGTTCGACGTAACAGGCACAAATTTTTTCGAGTCAATTGGCACAAGTTTGTTTGACGCAACTGGCACAAGTTTGTTTGACGCAAGAGGCACAAGTTTGTGTGATTCACCTGGCACTAGTTTGTTTCACGCAACTGGCAAAAGTTATTTTTTCACGCAACTGGCACAAGTTTTCTCAACGCAACTGGCACAAGTTTGTTTAATGTAACTGGCACAAGTTTGTTCGACGTAACTGGCACAAGTATGTTCGACGCAACTGGCACAAGTTTGTTTGACAATACTGGCACAAGTTTCTTCGACGCAACTGGCACAAGTTTATTCGACACAACTGGCACAAGTTTGTTTGACGCAACCGGCACAAGTTTGTTCTACGCAACTGGCACAAGTTTGTTCCATGCAACTGGAACTAGTTTGTTCGATGCAACTGGCATAAGTTTGTTTGACGCAACTGGCACAAGTTTGTTCTACGCAACTGGTACAAGTTTGTTCGACGCAACTGGCACAAGTTTCTTCGACGGAACTTGTTCAAGTCTGTTGGACGCAACTGGCAAAATTTTGTTCGAACCAACTGGCAAAAGTTTGTTTGACACAACTGGCACAAGTTTGTTCGACGCAACTGGCACAAGTTTGTTTGACGCAACTAGCACAAGTTTGTTTGACGAAACTGGCACAAGGTTCTTCTACCCAACTGGCACAAGTTTGTTCTACGCAACTGGCACAAGTTTGTTTGACGCAACTGGCACAAGTTTGTTTGACGCAACTGGCACAAGTTTGTTCTACGCAACTGGCACAAGTTTGTTCGATGCAACTGGCTCAAGTTTGTTCGCCGCAACTGGCCCAAGTTTGTTTGACGCAACTGGCACAAGTTTGTTAGACGCAACTGGCACAAGTTTGTTCGACGCAACTGGCACAAGTTTCTTCGACTCAATTGGCACAAGTTTGTTTGACGCAACTGGTACAAGTTTGTTTGACGCAACTGTCACAAGTTTGTTTGACTCAACTGGCACAAGTTTGTTTGCCGCAACTGGCACAAGTTCATTTGACGCATCTGGCACAACTTTTCTCGACGCAACTGGTACAAGTATGTTCTACACAACTGGCACAAGTTTGTTCTATGTAACTTGCACAAGTTTGTTCTACGCAACTGGCACAAGTTTGTTCTACGCAACTGGCACAAGTTTATTCTACGCAACTGGCACAAATTTGCTCTACTCATCTGGCACAAGTTTGTTCTATGCAACTGGCACAAGTTTGTTCTACGCAACTGGCACAAGTTTGTTCTACGCAACTGGCACAAGTTTGTTCTACGCAACTGGCACAAGTTTTTTCTACGCAACTGACACAAGTTTGTTTGACACAACTGGCAGAAGTTTGTTCAACGCAACAGGCACAAGTTTGTTTGACGCAACTGGCGCAAGTTTGTTCGATGCAACTGGCACAAGTTTGTTTGGCGCAACTTGCACAAGTTTGTTCGACACAACTGGCACAAGTTTGTTTAACACAACAGGCACAAGTTTGTTCGACCCAACTGGCACAAGTCTGTTTGACGCAACTGGCACAAGTTTGTTTGACACAACTGGCACAAGTTTGTTTGACACAACTGGCACAAGTTGTTTGACGCGACTGGCACAAGGATGTTCTACGCAACTGACACATGTTTGTTCTACGCAACTGGCACAAGTTTGTTTGATGCAACTGGCACAAGTTTTTTTTATGCAACTGGCAGAAGTTTGTTTGACGCAACTGGCACAAGTTTGTTCTACGCAACTGGCCCAAGTTTGTTTGACGCAACTGGCACAAGTTTGTTAGACGCAACTGGCACAAGTTTGTTCGAGGTAACTGGCACACGTTCTTTCGACTCAATTGGCACAAGTTTGTTTGACGCAACTGGCACAAGTTTGTTTGACGCAACTGGCACAAGTTTGTTCAACGCATCTGGCACAAGTTTGTTTGACGCAACTGGCGCAAGTTTGTTAGACGCAACTGGCACAAGTTTGTTCGACGCAACTGGCACAAGTTTGTTCGATGCAACTGGCACAAGTTTGTTTAATGCAACTGGCACAAGTTTGTTCGACCCAACTGGCACAAGTTTGTTTGACACACCTGGCACAAGTTTGTTTGACACAACTGGCACAAGTTTGTTTGACGCAACTGGCACAAGGTTGTTTTACGAAACTGGCACAAGTTTGTTCTACGCAACTGGCACAAGTTTGGTTGATGCAACTGGCACAAGTTTGTTTGATGCAACTGGCAGAAGTTTGTTTGACGCAACTGGCACAAGTTTGTTCGGTGCAACTGGCCCAAGTTTGTTTGACGCAACTGGCACAAGTTTGTTAGACGCAACTGGCACAAGTTTGTTCGACGTAACTGGCACAAGTTTTTTCGACTCAATTGGCACAAGTTTGGTTGACGCAACTGGCACAAGTTTGTTTGACGCAACTTGCACAAGTTTGTTTGACGCAACTGGCACAAGTTTATTTGACGCAACTGGCACAAGTTTTCTCGACGCAACTGGCACAAGTTTGTTCGCCGTAACTGGCACAGGTTTGTTCGACGCAACTGGCACAAGTTTGTTTGACGCAACTGGCACAAGTTTTTTTGACGCAACTGGCACAATTTTTCTCGACGCAACTGGCACAAGTTTGTTCGCCGTTACTGGCAAAAGTTTGTTCGACGCCACTGGCACAAGTTTGTTCGAAGCAACTGGCACAAGTTTGTTTGACGCAACTGGCACTAATTTGTTCTATGCAACTGGCACAAGTTTGTTCTACGCAACTGGCACAAGTTTGTTCTACGCAACTGGCACAAGTTTGTTGTATGCAACTGGCACTAGTTTGTTCTACGCAACTGGCATAAGTTTGTTTGACGCAACTGGCACAAGTTTGTTCTACGCAACTGGCACAAGTTTGTTGGACGCAACTGGCACAAGTTTCTTCTACGCAACTGTCACAAGTTTGTTGGACGCAACTGGCCGAAGTTTGTTTGACGCAACTGGCACAAGTTTGTTCGACGCAACTGGCACAAGTTTGTTCGACGCAACTGGCACAAGTTTGTTCGATGCAACTGGCACATGTTTGTTCAACAAATCTGACACAAGATTGTTTGACGCAACTGGCATAAGTTTGTTTTCGCAACTTGTACAAGTTTGTTTGACTCAACTGGCACAAGTTTGTTTGACGGAACTGTCACAAGTTTGTTTGGCGCAACTGGCACAAGTTTGTTTGACGCAACTGGCACAAGTTTGTTCGACGCAACTGGCACAAGTTTGTTTGACACAACTGGCACAAGTTTGTTTGACGCAACTGGCACAAGGTTCTTCTACGCAACTGGCACAAGTTTGTTCTACGCAACTGGCACAAGTTTGTTTGAGGCAACTGGCACAAGTTTGTTCGACGCAACTGGCACAAGTTTGTTTGATGCAACTGGCACAAGTTTGTTAGACGCAACTGGCACAAGTTTGTTCGACGTAACAGGCACAAGTTTTTTCTAGTCAATTGGCACAAGTTTGTTTGACGCAACTGGCACAAGTTTGTTTGACGCAAAAGGCACAAGTTTGTGTGACGCAACTGGCACAAGTTTGTCTGACGCAACTGGCACAAGTTATTTTTTCACGCAACTGGCACAAGTTTTCTCAACGCAACTGGCACAAGTTTGTTTAATGTAACTGGCACAAGTTTGTTCGACGTAACTGGCACAAGTATGTTCGACGCAACTGGCACAAGTTTGTTTGACAAAACTGGCACAAGTTTCTTCGACGCAACTGGCACAAGTTTGTTCGACGCAACTGGCACAAGTTTGTTTGACGCAACCGGCACAAGTTTGTTCTACGCAACTGGCACAAGTTTGTTCTATGCAACTGGAACTAGTTTGTTCGATGCAACTGGCATAAGTTTGTTTGACGCAACTGGCACAAGTTTGTTCTACGCAACTGGTACAAGTTTGTTCGATGCAACTGGCACAAGTTTCTTCGACGGAACTGGTACAAGTCTGTTGGACGCAACTGGCAAAAGTTTGTTCGAACTAACTGGCAAAAGTTTGTTTGACACAACTGGCACAAGTTTGTTCGACGCAACTGGCACAAGTTTGTTTGACGCAACTAGCACAAGTTTGTTTGACGAAACTGGCACAAGGTTCTTCTACCCAACTGGCACAAGTTTGTTCTACGCAACTGGCACAAGTTTGTTTGACGCAACTGGCACAAGTTTGTTCTACGCAACTGGCACAAGTTTGTTCGATGCAACTGGCACAAGTTTGTTCGCCGCAACTGGCCCAAGTTTGTTTGACGCAACTGGCACAAGTTTGTTAGACGCAACTGGCACAAGTTTGTTCGACGCAACTGGCACAAGTTTCTTCGACTCAATTGGCACAAGTTTGTTTGACGCAACTGGTACAAGTTTGTTTGACGCAACTGTCACAAGTTTGTTTGACTCAACTGGCACAAGTTTGTTTGCCGCAACTGGCACAAGTTCATTTGACGCAACTGGCACAACTTTTCTCGACGCAACTGGCACAAGTATGTTCTACACAACTGGCACAAGTTTGTTCTATGCAACTTGCACAAGTTTGTTCTAAGCAACTGGCACAAGTTTGTTCTACGCAACTGGCACAAGTTTGTTCTACGCAACTGGCACAAGTTTGTTCTATGCAACTGGCACAAGTTTGTTCTACGCAACTGGCACAAGTTTGTTCTACGCATCTGGCACAAGTTTGTTCTATGGAACTGGCACAAGTTTGTTCTACGTAACTGGCACAAGTTTGTTCTATGGAACTGGCACAAGTTTGTTCTACGTAACTGGCACAAGTTTGTTCTACGCAACTGGCACAAGTTTGTTCTACGCAACTGGCACAAGTTTATTCTATGCATCTGGCACAAGTTTGTTCTATCCAACTGACACTAGTTTGTTTTACGCAACTGGCACAAGTTTGTTTGACGCAACTGGCACAAGTTTGTTCTACCCAACTGACGCAAGTTTGTTCGACGCAACTGGCACAAGTTTGTTCTATGCAACTGACACAAGTTTGTTTGACACAACTGGCATAAGTTTGTTCAATGCAACTGGCACAAGTTTGTTTGACGCAACTGGCGGAAGTTTGTTCGACGCAACTGGCACAAGTTTTTTCGACGCAACTGGCACAAGTTTGTTCGATGCAACTGGCACAAGTTTGTTTAACGCAACTGGCACAAGTTTGTTCGACCCAACTGGCACAAGTTTGTTTAACGCAACTGGCACAAGGTTGTTCGACGCAACTGGCACAAGTTTGTTCGATGCAACTGGCACAAGGTTGTTCTACGCAACTGGCACAAGTTTGTTCTACGCAACTGGCACAAGTTTGTTTCGACGCAACTGGCACAAGTTTGTTCGACGCAACTGGCACAAGTTTGTTGGATGCCACTGGCACAAGTTTGTTCTACATAACTGGCACAAGTTTGTTCTATGCAACTGGCAAAAGTTAATTCTACGCAACTGGCACAAGTTTGTTCTACGCATCTGGCACAATTTTGTTCTATGCAACTGGCACTAGTTTGTTCTACGCAACTGGCACAAGTTTGTTTGACGCAACTGGCACAAGTTTGTTCTACCCAACTGACACAAGTTTGTTTGACGCAACTGGCACAAGTTTGTTCGACGCAACTGGCACAAGTTTGTTGGATGCCATTGGCACAAGTTTGTTCTACATAACTGGCACAAGTTTGTTCTATGCAACTGGCACAAGTTTGTTCTACGCAACTGGCACAAGTTTGTTCTACACATCTGGCACAATTTTGTTCTATGCAACTGGCACTAGTTTGTTCTACGCAACTGGCACAAGTTTGTTTGATGCAACTGGCACAAGTTTGTTCTACCCAACTGACACAAGTTTGTTTGACGCAACTGGCACAAGTTTGTTCTACGCAACTGACAGAAGGTTGTTTGACACAACTGGCAGAAGTTTGTTCAACGCAGTTGGCACAAGTTTGTTTGACGCAACTGTCGCAAGTTTGTTCGACGCAACTGGCACAAGTTTGTTCGACGCAACTGGCACAAGTTTGTTCGACGCAACTGGCAGAAGTTCGTTTGACGCAACTGGCACAAGGTTCTTCTACGCAACTGGCACAAGTTTCTTTGACGCAACTGGCACAAGTTTGTTCTACGCAACTGGCACAAGTTTGTTTGACGCAACTGGCACAAGTTTGTTTGACGCAACTGGCACAAGTTTGTTTGACGCAACTGGCACAAGTTTGTTTGACGCAACTGGCACATGTTTGTTCGGCGCAACTGGCACAAGTTTGTTTAACGAAACTGGCACAAGTTTGTTTGACGCAACAGGCACAAGTTTGTTTGACGCAAGAGGCACAAGTTTGTTTGACGCAACTGGCACAAGTTTGTTTGACGCAACTGGCACAATTTTTTTTTTTACGCAACTGGCACAATTTTTCTCGAAGCAACTGGCACAAGTTTGTTAGCCATATCTGGCACAAGTTTGTTCGACGCAACTGGCACAAGTTTGTTCGACACAAATGGCACAAGTTTGTTTGACGCAACTAGGACAAGTTTCTTCGACGCAACTGGCAAAAGTTTGTTCGACGCAACTGGCACAAGTTTGTTTGACGCAACTGGCACAAGTTTGTTCTATGCAACTGGCACAAGTTTGTTCTATGCAACTGGCACTAGTTTGTTCTATGCAACTGGAATAAGTTTGTTTGATGCAACTGGTAAAAGTTTGTTCTAAGCAACTGGCACAAGTTTGTTCGACGCAACTGGCACAAGTTTGTTCTACGCAACTCTTGCTAGTTTGTTGTCCACAACTGGCACAAGTTTGTTTGACAAAACTGGCACAAGTTTGTTCTACGCAAATGGCAAATGTTTGTTCTACGCATCTGGCACAAGTTTGTTCTATGCAACTGGCACTAGTGTGTTCTACGCAACTGGCACAAATTTGTTTGACACAACTGGCACATGCTTGTTCTACCCAACTGGCACAAGTTTGTTCGACGCAACTGGCACAAGTTTGTTCTACGCAACTGGCACAAGTTTGTTTGACACAACTGGCACAAGTGTGTTCGAAGCAACTGGCACAAGTTTGTTCGACGGAACTGGCGCAAGTTTGTTCGACGCAACTGTCACAAGTTTGTTCGACGGAACTAGCACAAGTTTGTTCGATGCAACTAGAACAAGTTTGTTTAACGTAACTGGCACAAGTTTGTTCGACCCAACTGGCACAAGTTTTTTTGACACAACTGGCACAAGTTTGTTTGACGCAACTGGCTCAAGGTTGTTCTACGCAACATGTACAAGTTTGTTCTACGCAACTGGCACAAGTTTGTTTGACGCAACTGGCACAAGTTTGTTCTATGCAACGGGCACAAGTTTGTTCGACGCAACTAGAACAAGTTTGTTTAACGTAACTGGCACAAGTTTGTTCGACCCAACTGGCACAAGTTTGTTTGACACAACTGGCACAAGTTTGTTTGACGCAACTGGCTCAAGGTTGTTCTACGCAACATGTACAAGTTTGTTCTACGCAACTGGCACAAGTTTGTTTGACGCTACTGGCACTAGTTTGTTCGATGCAACGGGCACAAGTTTGTTCGACGCAACTGGCAAAAGTTTGTTTGACACAACTGGCACAAGTTTGTTAGACGCAACAGGCACAAGTTTGTTCAACGCAACTGGCACAAGTTTGTTCGACGCAAGTGGCACAAGTTTGTTCTATGCAACTGGCACAAGTTTGTTCTACGCAACTGGCAAAAGTTTGTTCGACCCAACTGGCACAAGTTTGTTTGAGACAACTGGCACAAGTTTGTTCGACGCAACTGGGACAAGTTTGTTTGACGCAACTGGCACAAGTTTGTTTAACGCAACTGGCACAAGGTTGTTCTACGCAACATGTACAAGTTTGTTCTACGCAACTGGCACAAGTTTGTTTCACGCAACTGGCACAAGTTTGTTCTATGCAACTGGCATTAGTTTGTTCGATGCAACTGGCACAAGTTTGTTCGACGCAACTGGTACAAGTTTGTTCGACGCAACTGGCACAAGTTTGTTAGACGCAACTTGCACAAGTTTGTTCAACGCAACTGGCACAAGTTTTTTCGAATCAATTGGCACAAGTTTGTTTGACGCAACTAGCACAACTTTGTTTGACGCAACTGGCACAAGTTTGTTTGACGCAACTAGCACAACTTTGTTTGACGCAACTGGCACAAGTTTGTTTGACGCAACTGGCACAAGTTTGTTTGACGCAACTGGCACAAGTTTGTTTGACGCAACTGGCACAAGTTTGTTTGACGCAACTGGCACAAGTTTGTTTAACACAACTGGCACAAGTTTGTTTAACACAACTGGCACAAGTTTGTTCGACGTAACAGGCACAAGTTTTTTCGACTCAATTGGTACAAGTTTGTTTGACGCAACTGGCACAAGTTTGTTTGACGAAAGAGGCACAAGTTTGTTTGGCGCAACTGGCACAAGTTTGTTTGACGCAAATGGCACATGTTTATTTTTACGCAACTGGCACAAGTTTTCTCAAAGCAACTGGCACAAGTTTGTTTGACGCAAGAGGCACAAGTTTGTTTGGCGCAACTGTCACAAGTTTGTTTGACGCAAATGGCACATGTTTTCTCGAAGCAACTGGCACAAGTTTGTTCGCCATATGTGGCACAAGTTTGTTCGACGCAACTGGCACAAGTTTGTTAGACGCAAATGGCACAAGTTTGTTTGACGTAACTGGCACAAGTTTGTTCGACGCAACTGGCACAAGTTTGTTAGACGCAAATGGCACAAGTTTGTTTGACGCAACTGGCACAAGTTTGTTCGACACAACTGGCACAAGTTTGTTCGACGCAACTGGCACAAGTTTGTTTGACGCAAATGGCACAAGTTTGTTCTACGCAACTGGCACAAGTTTGTTCTATGCAACTGGCACTAATTTGTTCTATGCAACTGGCATAAGTTTGTTTGACGCAACTGGTACAAGTTTGTTCGACGCAACTGGCACAAATTTGTTCGACGCAACTCTACTAGTTTGTTGTACGCAACTGGCACAAGTTTGTTTGACACAACTGGCACAAGTTTGTTCTACGCAAATGGCAAATGTTTGTTCTACGCATCTGGCACAAGTTTGTTCTATGCAACTGGCACTAGTGTGTTCTACGCAACTGGCACAAATTTGTTTGACACAACTGGCACATGTTTGTTCTACCCAACTGGCACAAGTTTGTTCGACGCAACTGGCACAAGTTTGTTCGACGTAACTGGCACAAGTTTGTTCTACGCAACTGGTACAAGTTTGTTTGACGCAACTGGTACAAGTTTGTTCTGTGCAACTGGCACTAGTTTGTTTGATACAATTGGCACAAGTTTGTTCGACGCAACTGGCCCAAGTTTGTTTGAAGCAACTGGCAAAAGTTTGTTTGACGCAACTGGCACAAGTTTGATCTATGCAACTGGCACAAGTTTGTTCGACGCAACTGGCACAAGTTTGTTCGACGCAACTGGCACAAGTTTGTTTGACGCAATTGGCAAAAGTTTGTTTGACGCAACTGGCACAAGTTTGTTTGACGCAACTGGCACAAGTTTGTTTGACGCAACTGGCACATGTTTGTTCGGCGCAACTGGCACAAGTTTGTTTAACGAAACTGGCACAAGTTTGTTTGACGCAACTGGCACAAGTTTGTTTGACGCAAGAGGCACAAGTTTGTTTGACGCAACTGGCACAAGTTTGTTTGACGCAACTGGCACAATTTTTTTTTTACGCAACTGGCACAATTTTTCTCGAAGCAACTGGCACAAATTTGTTAGCCATATCTGGCACAAGTTTGTTCGACGCAACTGGCACAAGTTTGTTCGACACAAATGGCACAAGTTTGTTTGACGCAACTAGGACAAGTTTCTTCGACGCAACTGGCAAAAGTTTGTTCGACGCAACTGGCACAAGTTTGTTTGACGCAACTGGCACAAGTTTGTTCTATGCAACTGACACAAGTTTGTTCTATGCAACTGGCACTAGTTTGTTCTATGCAACTGGAATAAGTTTGTTTGATGCAACTGGTAAAAGTTTGTTCTAAGCAACTGGCACAAGTTTGTTCGACGCAACTGGCACAAGTTTGTTCTACGCAACTCTTACTAGTTTGTTGTCCACAACTGGCACAAGTTTGTTTGACAAAACTGGCACAAGTTTGTTCTACGCAAATGGCAAATGTTTGTTCTACGCATCTGGCACAAGTTTGTTCTATGCAACTGGCACTAGTGTGTTCTACGCAACTGGCACAAATTTGTTTGACACAACTGGCACATGCTTGTTCTACCCAACTGGCACAAGTTTGTTCGACGCAACTGGCACAAGTTTGTTCTACGCAACTGGCACAAGTTTGTTTGACACAACTGGCACAAGTGTGTTCGAAGCAACTGGCACAAGTTTGTTCGACGGAACTGGCGCAAGTTTGTTCGACGCAACTGTCACAAGTTTGTTCGACGGAACTAGCACAAGTTTGTTCGATGCAACTAGAACAAGTTTGTTTAACGTAACTGGCACAAGTTTGTTCGACCCAACTGGCACAAGTTTTTTTGACACAACTGGCACAAGTTTGTTTGACGCAACTGGCTCAAGGTTGTTCTACGCAACATGTACAAGTTTGTTCTACGCAACTGGCACAAGTTTGTTTGACGCAACTGGCACAAGTTTGTTCTATGCAACGGGCACAAGTTTGTTCGACGCAACTAGAACAAGTTTGTTTAACGTAACTGGCACAAGTTTGTTCAACCCAACTGGCACAAGTTTGTTTGACACAACTGGCACAAGTTTGTTTGACGCAACTGGCTCAAGGTTGTTCTACGCAACATGTACAAGTTTGTTCTACGCAACTGGCACAAGTTTGTTTGACGCTACTGGCACTAGTTTGTTCGATGCAACGGGCACAAGTTTGTTCGACGCAACTGGCACCAGTTTGTTTGACACAACTGGCACAAGTTTGTTAGACGCAACAGGCACAAGTTTGTTCAACGCAACTGGCACAAGTTTGTTCGACGCAAGTGGCACAAGTTTGTTCTATGCAACTGGCACAAGTTTGTTCTACGCAACTGGCAAAAGTTTGTTCGACCCAACTGGCACAAGTTTGTTTGAGACAACTGGCACAAGTTTGTTCGACGCAACTGGGACAAGTTTGTTTGACGCAACTGGCACAAGTTTGTTTAACGCAACTGGCACAAGGTTGTTCTACGCAACATGTACAAGTTTGTTCTACGCAACTGGCACAAGTTTGTTTCACGCAACTGGCACAAGTTTGTTCTATGCAACTGGCATTAGTTTGTTCGATGCAACTGGCACAAGTTTGTTCGACGCAACTGGTACAAGTTTGTTCGACGCAACTGGCACAAGTTTGTTAGACGCAACTTGCACAAGTTTGTTCAACGCAACTGGCACAAGTTTTTTCGAATCAATTGGCACAAGTTTGTTTGACGCAACTAGCACAACTTTGTTTGACGCAACTGGCACAAGTTTGTTTGACGCAACTGGCACAAGTTTGTTTGACGCAACTGGCACAAGTTTGTTTGACGCAACTGGCACAAGTTTGTTTAACGCAACTGGCACAAGTTTGTTAGACGCAACCGGCACAAGTTTGTTCGACGTAACAGGCACAAGTTTTTTCGACTCAATTGGTACAAGTTTGTTTGACGCAACTGGCACAAGTTTGTTTGACGAAAGAGGCACAAGTTTGTTTGGCGCAACTGGCACAAGTTTGTTTGACGCAAATGGCACATGTTTTTTTTTACGCAACTGGCACAAGTTTTCTCAAAGCAACTGGCACAAGTTTGTTTGACGCAAGAGGCACAAGTTTGTTTGGCGCAACTGTCACAAGTTTGTTTGACGCAAATGGCACATGTTTTCTCGAAGCAACTGGCACAAGTTTGTTCGCCATATGTGACAAAGTTTGTTCGACGCAACTGGCACAAGTTTGTTAGACGCAAATGGCACAAGTTTGTTTGACGCAACTGGCACAAGTTTGTTCGACGCAACTGGCACAAGTTTGTCAGACGCAAATGGCACAAGTTTGTTTGACGCAACTGGCACAAGTTTGTTCGACGCAACTGGCACAAGTTTGTTCGACGCAACTGGCACAAGTTTGTTTGACGCAAATGGCACAAGTTTGTTCTACGCAACTGGCACAAGTTTGTTCTATGCAACTGGCACTAATTTGTTCTATGCAACTGGCATAAGTTTGTTTGACGCAACTGGTACAAGTTTGTTCGACGCAACTGGCACAAGTTTGTTCGACGCAACTCTACTAGTTTGTTGTACGCAACTGGCACAAGTTTGTTTGACACAACTGGCACAAGTTTGTTCTACGCAAATGGCAAATGTTTGTTCTACGCATCTGGCACAAGTTTGTTCTATGCAACTGGCACTAGTGTGTTCTACGCAACTGGCACAAATTTGTTTGACACAACTGGCACTTGTTTGTTCTACCCAACTGGCACAAGTTTGTTCGACGCAACTGGCACAAGTTTGTTCGACGTAACTGGCACAAGTTTGTTCTACGCAACTGGTACAAGTTTGTTTGACGCAACTGGTACAAGTTTGTTCTGTGCAACTGGCACTAGTTTGTTTGATACAATTGGCACAAGTTTGTTCGACGCAACTGGCCCAAGTTTGTTTGAAGCAACTGGCAAAAGTTTGTTTGACGCAACTGGCACAAGTTTGATCTATGCAACTGGCACAAGTTTGTTCGACGCAACTGGCACAAGTTTGTTCGATGCAACTGGCACAAGTTTGTTTGACGCAATTGGCAAAAGTTTGTTTGACGCAACTGGCACAAGTTTGTTCGACGCAACTGGCACAAGTTTGTTTGACGCAACTGGCAAAAGTTTGTTTGATGCAACTGGCACAAGTTTGTTCTACGCAACATGCACAAGTTTCTTCTACGCAACTGGCACAAGTTTGTTTGATGCAACTGGCACAAGTTTGTTCGACGCAACTGGCCCAAGTTTGTTTGACGTAACTGCCACAAGTTTGTTCGACGCAACTGGCACAAGTTTTTTCGACTCAATTGCCACAAGTTTGTTTGACACAACTGGCACAAGTTTGTTTGACGCCACTGGAACAAGTTTGTTTGACGTAACTGGCACAAGTTTGTTTGAATGGCACAAGTTTGTTTGACGCAACTGGCACAAGTTTGTTCGACGCAACTGGCACAAGTTTGTTCGACGCAACTGGCACAAGTTTGTTTGAATGGCACAAGTTTGTTTGACGCAACTGGCACAAGGTTGTTCTACGCAACTGGCACAAGTTTGTTCTATGCAACAGACACAAGTTTGTTCTATGCAACTGGCACAAGTTTGTTCGACGCAACTGGCACAAATTTTTTCTACATAACTGGCACAAGTTTGTTCTATGCAACTGGCACAAGTTTGTTCTACGCAACTGGCACAAGTTGGTTCGACGCAACTGTCACAAGTTTGTTCGACGCAACTGGCACAAGTTCGTTTGACGCAACTGGCACAAGGTTCTTCTACGCAACTGGCACAAGTTTCTTTGAAACAACTGGCACAAGTTTGTTCTACGCAAATGGCACAAGTTTGTTTGACGCAACTGGCACAAGTTTGTTCGACGCAACTGGCACAAGTTTGTTCGACGCAACTGGCACAAGTTTGTTTGACACAAATGGCACAAGTTTGTTCTACGCAACTGGCACAAGTTTGTTCTATGCAACTGGCACTAATTTGTTCTATGCAACTGGCATAAGTTTGTTTGACGCAACTGGTACAAGTTTGTTCGACGCAACTGGCACAAGTTTGTTCGACGCAACTCTACTAGTTTGTTGTACGCAACTGGCACAAGTTTGTTTGACACAACTGGCACAAGTTTGTTCTACGCAAATGGCAAATGTTTGTTCTACGCATCTGGCACAAGTTTGTTCTATGCAACTGGCACTAGTGTGTTCTACGCAACTGGCACAAATTTGTTTGACACAACTGGCACATGTTTGTTCTACCCAACTGGCACAAGTTTGTTCGACGCAACTGGCACAAGTTTGTTCGACGTAACTGGCACAAGTTTGTTCTACGCAACTGGTACAAGTTTGTTTGACGCAACTGGTACAAGTTTGTTCTGTGCAACTGGCACTAGTTTGTTTGATACAATTGGCACAAGTTTGTTCGACGCAACTGGCCCAAGTTTGTTTGAAGCAACTGGCAAAAGTTTGTTTGACGCAACTGGCACAAGTTTGATCTATGCAACTGGCACAAGTTTGTTCGACGCAACTGGCACAAGTTTGTTCGACGCAACTGGCACAAGTTTGTTTGACGCAATTGGCAAAAGTTTGTTTGACGCAACTGGCACAAGTTTGTTCGACGCAACTGGCACAAGTTTGTTTGACGCAACTGGCAAAAGTTTGTTTGATGCAACTGGCACAAGTTTGTTCTACGCAACATGCACAAGTTTCTTCTACGCAACTGGCACAAGTTTGTTTGATGCAACTGGCACAAGTTTGTTCAACGCAACTGGCCCAAGTTTGTTTGACGTAACTGCCACAAGTTTGTTCGACGCAACTGGCACAAGTTTTTTCGACTCAATTGCCACAAGTTTGTTTGACACAACTGGCACAAGTTTGTTTGACGCCACTGGAACAAGTTTGTTTGACGTAACTGGCACAAGTTTGTTTGAATGGCACAAGTTTGTTTGACGCAACTGGCACAAGTTTGTTCGACGCAACTGGCACAAGTTTGTTCGACGCAACTGGCACAAGTTTGTTTGAATGGCACAAGTTTGTTTGACGCAACTGGCACAAGGTTGTTCTACGCAACTGGCACAAGTTTGTTCTATGCAACAGACACAAGTTTGTTCGACGCAACTGGCACAAATTTTTTCTACATAACTGGCACAAGTTTGTTCTATGCAACTGGCACAAGTTTGTTCTACGCAACTGGCACAAGTTGGTTCGACGCAACTGTCACAAGTTTGTTCGACGCAACTGGCACAAGTTCGTTTGACGCAACTGGCACAAGGTTCTTCTACGCAACTGGCACAAGTTTCTTTGAAACAACTGGCACAAGTTTGTTCTACGCAACTGGCACAAGTTTGTTTGACGCAACTGGCACAAGTTTGTTTGACGCAACTGGCACAAGTTTGTTTGATGCAACTGGCACAAGTTTGTTTGACGCAACTGGCACATGTTTGTTCGGCGCAACTGGCACAAGTTTGTTTAACGAAACTGGCACAAGTTTGTTTTACGCAACTGGCACAAGTTTGTTTGACGCAAGAGGCACAAGTTTGTTTGACGCAACTGGCACAAGTTTGTTTGACGCAACTGGCACAATTTTTTTTTTACGCAACTGGCACAATTTTTCTCGAAGCAACTGGCACAAGTTTGTTAGCCATATCTGGCACAAGTTTGTTCGACGCAACTGGCACAAGTTTGTTCGACACAAATGGCACAAGTTTGTTTGACGCAACTAGGACAAGTTTCTTCGACGCAACTGGCAAAAGTTTGTTCGACGCAACTGGCACAAGTTTGTTTGACGCAACTGGCACAAGTTTGTTCTACGCAACTGGCACAAGTTTGTTCTATGCAACTGGCACTAGTTTGTTCTATGCAACTGGCATAAGTTTGTTTGATGCAACTGGTACAAGTTTGTTCTAAGCAACTGGCACAAGTTTGTTCGACGCAACTGGCACAAGTTTGTTCTACGCAACTCTTACTAGTTTGTTGTCCACAACTGGCACAAGTTTGTTTGACAAAACTGGCACAAGTTTGTTCTACGCAAATGGCAAATGTTTGTTCTACGCATCTGGCACAAGTTTGTTCTATGCAACTGGCACTAGTGTGTTCTACGCAACTGGCACAAATTTGTTTGACACAACTGGCACATGTTTGTTCTACCCAACTGGCACAAGTTTGTTCGACGCAACTGGCACAAGTTTGTTCTACGCAACTGGCACAAGTTTGTTTGACACAACTGGCACAAGTTTGTTCGAAGCAACTGGCAAAAGTATGTTCGACGGAACTGGCGCAAGTTTGTTCGACGCAACTGTCACAAGTTTGTTCGACGGAACTGGCACAAGTTTG
The DNA here is from genome assembly GCA_039081455.1 of Macrobrachium rosenbergii. Classification (NCBI taxonomy): domain Eukaryota; kingdom Metazoa; phylum Arthropoda; class Malacostraca; order Decapoda; family Palaemonidae; genus Macrobrachium; species Macrobrachium rosenbergii. The sequence continues at coordinate 34,288 of JANJGK010000180.1, read as the reverse complement.
TTCGATGCAACTAGAACAAGTTTGTTTAACGTAACTGGCACAAGTTTGTTCGGCCCAACTGGCACAAGTTTGTTTGACACAACTGGCACAAGTTTGTTTGACGCAACTGGCTCAAGGTTGTTCTACGCAACATGTACAAGTTTGTTCTACATAACTGGCACAAGTTTGTTTGATGCAACTGGCACAAGTTTGTTCTATGCAACGGGCACAAGTTTGTTCGACGCAACTAGAACAAGTTTGTTTAACGTAACTGGCACAAGTTTGTTCGACCCAACTGGTACAAGTTTGTTTGACACAACTGGCACAAGTTTGTTTGACGCAACTGGCTCAAGGTTGTTCTACGCAACATGTACAAGTTTGTTCTACGCAACTGGCACAAGTTTGTTTGACGCAACTGGCACTAGTTTGTTCGATGCAACGGGCACAAGTTTGTTCGACGCAACTGGCAAAAGTTTGTTTGACACAACTGGCACAAGTTTGTTAGACGCAACTGGCACAAGTTTTTTCAACGCAACTGGCACAAGTTTGTTCGACGCAAGTGGCACAAGTTTGTTCTATGCAACTGGCACAAGTTTGTTCTACGCAACTGGCACAAGTTTGTTCGACCCAACTGGCACAAGTTTGTTTGACACAACTGGCACAAGTTTGTTCGACGCAACTGGTACAAGTTTGTTTGACGCAACTGGCACAAGTTTGTTTAACGCAACTGGCACAAGGTTGTTCTACGTAACATGTACAAGTTTGTTCTACGCAACTGGCACAAGTTTGTTTGACGCAACTGGCACAAGTTTGTTCTATGCAACTGGCATTAGTTTGTTCGATGCAACTGGCATAAGTTTGTTCGACGCAACTGGTACAAGTTTGTTTGACGCAACTGGCACAAGTTTGTTAGACGCAACTTGCACAAGTTTGTTCAACGCAACTGGCACAAGTTTTTTCGAATCAATTGGCACAAGTTTGTTTCACGCAACTAGCACAACTTTGTTTGACGCAACTGGCACAAGTTTGTTTGACGCAACTGGCACAAGTTTGTTTGACGCAACTGGCACAAGTTTGTTTGACGCAATTGGCACAAGTTTGTTTGACGCAACTGGCACAAGTTTGTTAGACGCAACCGGCACAAGTTTGTTTGACGAAAATGGCACATGTTTTTTTTTACGCAACTGGCACAAGTTTTCTCGAAGCAACTGGCACAAGTTTGTTTGACGCAAGAGGCACAAGTTTGTTTGGCGCAACTGGCACAAGTTTGTTTAGCGCAAATGGCACATGTTTTCTCGAAGCAACTGGCACAAGTTTGTTCGCCATATGTGGCACAAGTTTGTTCGACGCAACTGGCACAAGTTTGTTAGACGCAAATGGCACAAGTTTGTTTGACGCAACTGGCACAAGTTTGTTCGACGCAACTGGCACAAGTTTGTTCGACGCAACTGGCACAAGTTTGTTTGCCGCAAATGGCACAAGTTTGTTCTACGCAACTGGCACAAGTTTGTTCTATGCAACTGGCACTAATTTGTTCTATGCAACTGGCATAAGTTTCTTTGACGCAACTGGTACAAGTTTGTTCTACGCAACTGGCACAAGTTTGTTCGACGCAACTGGCACAAGTTTGTTCTACGCAACTCTACTAGTTTGTTGTACGCAACTGGCACAAGTTTGTTTGACACAACTGGCACAAGTTTGTTCTACGCAAATGGCAAATGTTTGTTCTACGCATCTGCCACAAGTTTGTTCTATGCAACTGGCACTAGTGTGTTCTACGCAACTGGCACAAATTTGTTTGACACAACTGGCACATGTTTGTTCTACCCAACTGGCACAAGTTTGTTCGACGCAACTGGCACAAGTTTGTTCGACGTAACTGGCACAAGTTTGTTCTACGCAACTGGTACAAGTTTGTTTGACGCAACTGGCACAAGTTTGTTCTGTGCAACTGGCACTAGTTTGTTTGATACAACTGGCACAAGTTTGTTCGACGCAACTGGCCCAAGTTTGTTTGAAGCAACTGGCAAAAGTTTGTTTGACGCAACTGGCACAAGTTTGATCTATGCAACTGGCACAAGTTTGTTCGATGCAACTGGCACAAGTTTGTTCGACGCAACTGGCACAAGTTTGTTTGACGCAATTGGCAAAAGTTTGTTTGAAGCAACTGGCACAAGTTTGTTCGACGCAACTGGCACAAGTTTGTTTGACGCAACTGGCAAAAGTTTGTTTGATGCAACTGGCACAAGTTTGTTCTACGCAACATGCACAAGTTTCTTCTACGCAACTGGCACAAGTTTGTTTGACGCAACTGGCACAAGTTTGTTCGACGCAACTGGCCCAAGTTTGTTTGACGTAACTACCACAAGTTTGTTCGACGCAACTGGCAGAAGTTTTTTGCGACTCAATTGGGACAAGTTTGTTTGACACAACTGGCAGAAGTTTGTTTGACGCCACTGGAACAAGTTTGTTTGACGTAACTGGCACAAGTTTGTTTGAATGGCACAAGTTTGTTTGACGCAACTGGCACAAATTTGTTCGACGCAACTGGCACAAGTTTGCTCGACGCAACTGGCACAAGTTTGTTTGAATGGCACAAGTTTGTTTGACGCAACTGGCACAAGGTTGTTCTACGCAACTGGCACAAGTTTGTTCTATGCAACTGGCACAAGTTTGTTCTATGCAACTGGCACAAGTTTGTTCGACGCAACTGGCACAAGTTTGTTCGACGCAACTGGCACAAGTTTGTTTGACGCAATTGGCAAAAGTTTGTTTGACGCAACTGGCACAAGTTTGTTCGACGCAACTGGCACAAGTTTGTTTGACGCAACTGGCAAAACTTTGTTTGATGCAACTGGCACAAGTTTGTTCTACGCAACATGCACAAGTTTCTTCTACGCAACTGGCACAAGTTTGTTTGACGCAACTGGCACAAGTTTGTTCGACGCAACTGGCCCAAGTTTGTTTGACGTAACTGCCACAAGTTTGTTCGACGCAACTGGCACAAGTTTTTTCGACTCAATTGCCACAAGTTTGTTTGACACAACTGGCACAAGTTTGTTTGACGCCACTGGAACAAGTTTGTTTGACGTAACTGGCACAAGTTTGTTTGAATGGCACAAGTTTGTTTGACGCAACTGGCACAAGTTTGTTCGACGCAACTGGCACAAGTTTGTTAGACGCAACTGGCACAAGTTTGTTTGAATGGCACAAGTTTGTTTGACGCAACTGGCACAAGGTTGTTCTACGCAACTGGCACAAGTTTGTTCTATGCAACAGACACAAGTTTGTTCTATGCAACTGGCACAAGTTTGTTCGACGCAACTGGCACAAATTTTTTCTACATTACTGGCACAAGTTTGTTCTATGCAACTGGCACAAGTTTGTTCTACGCAACTGGCACAAGTTGGTTCGACGCAACTGTCACAAGTTTGTTCGACGCAACTGGCACAAGTTCGTTTGACGCAACTGGCACAAGGTTCTTCTACGCAACTGGCACAAGTTTCTTTGACACAACTGGCACAAGTTTGTTCTACGCAACTGGCACAAGTTTGTTTGACGCAACTGGCACAACTTTGTTTGACGCAACTGGCACAAGTTTGTTTGATGCAACTGGCACAAGTTTGTTTGACGCAACTGGCACATGTTTGTTCGGCGCAACTGGCACAAGTTTGTTTAACGAAACTGGCACAAGTTTGTTTTACGCAACTGGCCCAAGTTTGTTTGACGCAAGAGGCACAAGTTTGTTTGACGCAACTGGCACAAGTTTGTTTGACGCAACTGGCACAATTTTTTTTTTACGCAACTGGCACAATTTTTCTCGAAGCAACTGGCACAAGTTTGTTAGCCATATCTGGCACAAGTTTGTTCGACGCAACTGGCACAAGTTTGTTCGACACAAATGGCACAAGTTTGTTTGACGCAACTAGGACAAGTTTCTTCGACGCAACTGGCAAAAGTTTGTTCGACGCAACTGGCACAAGTTTGTTTGACGCAACTGGCACAAGTTTGTTCTACGCAACTGGCACAAGTTTGTTCTATGCAACTGGCACTAGTTTGTTCTATGCAACTGGCATAAGTTTGTTTGATGCAACTGGTACAAGTTTGTTCTAAGCAACTGGCACAAGTTTGTTCGACGCAACTGGCACAAGTTTGTTCTACACAACTCTTACTAGTTTGTTGTCCACAACTGGCACAAGTTTGTTTGACAAAACTGGCACAAGTTTGTTCTACGCAAATGGCAAATGTTTGTTCTACGCATCTGGCACAAGTTTGTTCTATGCAACTGGCACTAGTGTGTTCTACGCAACTGGCAGAAATTTGTTTGACACAACTGGCACATGTTTGTTCTACCCAACTGGCACAAGTTTGTTCGACGCAACTGGCACAAGTTTGTTCTACGCAACTGGCACAAGTTTGTTTGACACAACTGGCACAAGTTTGTTCGAAGCAACTGGCACAAGTATGTTCGACGGAACTGGCGCAAGTTTGTTCGACGCAACTGTCACAAGTTTGTTCGACGGAACTGGCACAAGTTTGTTCGATGCAACTAGAACAAGTTTGTTTAACGTAACTGGCACAAGTTTGTTCGACCCAACTGGCACAAGTTTGTTTGACACAACTGGCACAAGTTTGTTTGACGCAACTGGCTCAAGGTTGTTCTACGCAACATGTACAAGTTTGTTCTACGCAACTGGCACAAGTTTGTTTGATGCAACTGGCACAAGTTTGTTCTATGCAACGGGCACAAGTTTGTTCGACGCAACTAGAACAAGTTTGTTTAACGTAACTGGCACAAGTTTGTTCGACCCAACTGGCACAAGTTTGTTTGACACAACTGGCACAAGTTTGTTTGACGCAACTGGCTCAAGGTTGTTCTACGCAACATGTACAAGTTTGTTCTACGCAACTGGCACAAGTTTGTTTGACGCAACTGGCACTAGTTTGTTCGATGCAACGGGCACAAGTTTGTTCGACGCGACTGGCAAAAGTTTGTTTGACACAACTGGCACAAGTTTGTTAGACGCAACTGGCACAAGTTTGTTCAACGCAACTGGCACAAGTTTGTTCGACGCAAGTGGCACAAGTTTGTTCTATGCAACTGGCACAAGTTTGTTCTACGCAACTGGCACAAGTTTGTTCGACCCAACTGGCACAAGTTTGTTTGACACAACTGGCACAAGTTTGTTCGACGCAACTGGTACAAGTTTGTTTGACGCAACTGGCACAAGTTTGTTTAACGCAACTGGCACAAGGTTGTTCTACGTAACATGTACAAGTTTGTTCTAAGCAACTGGCACAAGTTTGTTTGACGCAACTGGCACAAGTTTGTTCTATGCAACTGGCATTAGTTTGTTCGATGCAACTGGCATAAGTTTGTTCGACGCAACTGGTACAAGTTTGTTTGACGCAACTGGCACAAGTTTGTTAGACGCAACTTGCACGAGTTTGTTCAACGCAACTGGCACAAGTTTTTTCGAATCAATTGGCACAAGTTTGTTTGACGCAACTAGCACAACTTTGTTTGACGCAACTGGCACAAGTTTGTTTGACGCAACTGGCACAAGTTTGTTTGAAGCAACTGGCACAAGTTTGTTTGACGCAATTGGCACAAGTTTGTTTGACGCAACTGGCACAAGTTTGTTAGACGCAACCGGCACAAGTTTGTTCGACGTAACAGGCACAAGTTTTTTCGACTCAATTGGTACAAGTTTGTTTGACGCAACTGGCACAAGTTTGTTTGGCGCAAGAGGCACAAGTTTATTTGGCGCAACTGGCACAAGTTTGTTTGACGAAAATGGCACATGTTTTTTTTTACGCAACTGGCACAAGTTTTCTTGAAGCAACTGGCACAAGTTTGTTTGACGCAAGAGGCACAAGTTTGTTTGGCGCAACTGGCACAAGTTTGTTTGACGCAAATGGCACATGTTTTCTCGAAGCAACTGGCACAAGTTTGTTCGCCATATGTGGCACAAGTTTGTTCGACGCAACTGGCACAAGTTTGTTAGACGCAAATGGCACAAGTTTGTTTGACGCAACTGGCACAAGTTTGTTCGACGCAACTGGCACAAGTTTGTTCGACGCAACTGGCACAAGTTTGTTTGACGCAAATGGCACAAGTTTGTTCTACGCAACTGGCACAAGTTTGTTCTATGCAACTGGCACTAATTTGTTCTATGCAACTGGCATAAGTTTGTTTGACGCAACTGGTACAAGTTTGTTCTACGCAACTGGCACAAGTTTGTTCGACGCAACTGGCACAAGTTTGTTCTACGCAACTCTACTAGTTTGTTGTACGCAACTGGCACAAGTTTGTTTGACACAACTGGCACAAGTTTGTTCTACGCAAATGGCAAATGTTTGTTCTATGCATCTGGCACAAGTTTGTTCTATGCAACTGGCACTAGTGTGTTCTACGCAACTGGCACAAATTTGTTTGAAACAACTGGCACATGTTTGTTCTACCCAACTGGCACAAGTTTGTTCGACGCAACTGGCACAAGTTTGTTCGACGTAACTGGCACAAGTTTGTTCTACGCAACTGGTACAAGTTTGTTTGACGCAACTGGCACAAGTTTGTTCTGTGCAACTGGCACTAGTTTGTTTGATACAACTGGCACAAGTTTGTTCGACGCAACTGGCCCAAGTTTGTTTGAAGCAACTGGCAAAAGTTTGTTTGACGCAACTGGCACAAGTTTGATCTATGCAACTGGCACAAGTTTGATCTATGCAACTGGCACAAGTTTGTTCGATGCAACTGGCACAAGTTTGTTCGACGCAACTGGCACAAGTTTGTTTGACGCAATTGGCAAAAGTTTGTTTGAAGCAACTGGCACAAGTTTGTTCGACGCAACTGGCACAAGTTTGTTTGACGCAACTGGCAAAAGTTTGTTTGATGCAACTGGCTCAAGGTTGTTCTACGCAACATGTACAAGTTTGTTCTACGCAACTGGCACAAGTTTGTTTGACGCAACTGGCACTAGTTTGTTCGATGCAACGGGCACAAGTTTGTTCGACGCAACTGGCAAAAGTTTGTTTGACACAACTGGCACAAGTTTGTTAGACGCAACTGGCACAAGTTTTTTCAACGCAACTGGCACAAGTTTGTTCGACGCAAGTGGCACAAGTTTGTTCTATGCAACTGGCACAAGTTTGTTCTACGCAACTGGCACAAGTTTGTTCGACCCAACTGGCACAAGTTTGTTTGACACAACTGGCACAAGTTTGTTCGACGCAACTGGTACAAGTTTGTTTGACGCAACTGGCACAAGTTTGTTTAACGCAACTGGCACAAGGTTGTTCTACGTAACATGTACAAGTTTGTTCTACGCAACTGGCACAAGTTTGTTTGACGCAACTGGCACAAGTTTGTTCTATGCAACTGTCATTAGTTTGTTCGATGCAACTGGCATAAGTTTGTTCGACGCAACTGGTACAAGTTTGTTTGACGCAACTGGCACAAGTTTGTTAGACGCAACTTGCAAAAGTTTGTTCAACGCAACTGGCACAAGTTTTTTCGAATCAATTGGCACAAGTTTGTTTCACGCAACTAGCACAACTTTGTTTGACGCAACTGGCACAAGTTTGTTTGACGCAACTGGCACAAGTTTGTTTGACGCAACTGGCACAAGTTTGTTTGACGCAATTGGCACAAGTTTGTTTGACGCAACTGGCACAAGTTTGTTAGACGCAACCGGCACAAGTTTGTTTGACGAAAATGGCACATGTTTTTTTTTACGCAACTGGCACAAGTTTTCTCGAAGCAACTGGCACAAGTTTGTTTGACGCAAGAGGCACAAGTTTGTTTGGCGCAACTGGCACAAGTTTGTTTAGCGCAAATGGCACATGTTTTCTCGAAGCAACTGGCACAAGTTTGTTCGCCATATGTGGCACAAGTTTGTTCGACGCAACTGGCACAAGTTTGTTAGACGCAAATGGCACAAGTTTGTTTGACGCAACTGGCACAAGTTTGTTCGACGCAACTGGCACAAGTTTGTTCGACGCAACTGGCACAAGTTTGTTTGCCGCAAATGGCACAAGTTTGTTCTACGCAACTGGCACAAGTTTGTTCTATGCAACTGGCACTAATTTGTTCTATGCAACTGGCATAAGTTTCTTTGACGCAACTGGTACAAGTTTGTTCTACGCAACTGGCACAAGTTTGTTCGACGCAACTGGCACAAGTTTGTTCTACGCAACTCTACTAGTTTGTTGTACGCAACTGGCACAAGTTTGTTTGACACAACTGGCACAAGTTTGTTCTACGCAAATGGCAAATGTTTGTTCTACGCATCTGGCACAAGTTTGTTCTATGCAACTGGCACTAGTGTGTTCTACGCAACTGGCACAAATTTGTTTGACACAACTGGCACATGTTTGTTCTACCCAACTGGCACAAGTTTGTTCGACGCAACTGGCACAAGTTTGTTCGACGTAACTGGCACAAGTTTGTTCTACGCAACTGGTACAAGTTTGTTTGACGCAACTGGCACAAGTTTGTTCTGTGCAACTGGCACTAGTTTGTTTGATACAACTGGCACAAGTTTGTTCGACGCAACTGGCCCAAGTTTGTTTGAAGCAACTGGCAAAAGTTTGTTTGACGCAACTGGCACAAGTTTGATCTATGCAACTGGCACAAGTTTGTTCGATGCAACTGGCACAAGTTTGTTCGACGCAACTGGCACAAGTTTGTTTGACGCAATTGGCAAAAGTTTGTTTGAAGCAACTGGCACAAGTTTGTTCGACGCAACTGGCACAAGTTTGTTTGACGCAACTGGCAAAAGTTTGTTTGATGCAACTGGCACAAGTTTGTTCTACGCAACATGCACAAGTTTCTTCTACGCAACTGGCACAAGTTTGTTTGACGCAACTGGCACAAGTTTGTTCGACGCAACTGGCCCAAGTTTGTTTGACGTAACTACCACAAGTTTGTTCGACGCAACTGGCAGAAGTTTTTTGCGACTCAATTGGGACAAGTTTGTTTGACACAACTGGCAGAAGTTTGTTTGACGCCACTGGAACAAGTTTGTTTGACGTAACTGGCACAAGTTTGTTTGAATGGCACAAGTTTGTTTGACGCAACTGGCACAAATTTGTTCGACGCAACTGGCACAAGTTTGCTCGACGCAACTGGCACAAGTTTGTTTGAATGGCACAAGTTTGTTTGACGCAACTGGCACAAGGTTGTTCTACGCAACTGGCACAAGTTTGTTCTATGCAACTGGCACAAGTTTGTTCTATGCAACTGGCACAAGTTTGTTCGACGCAACTGGCACAAGTTTGTTCGACGCAACTGGCACAAGTTTGTTTGACGCAATTGGCAAAAGTTTGTTTGACGCAACTGGCACAAGTTTGTTCGACGCAACTGGCACAAGTTTGTTTGACGCAACTGGCAAAACTTTGTTTGATGCAACTGGCACAAGTTTGTTCTACGCAACATGCACAAGTTTCTTCTACGCAACTGGCACAAGTTTGTTTGACGCAACTGGCACAAGTTTGTTCGACGCAACTGGCCCAAGTTTGTTTGACGTAACTGCCACAAGTTTGTTCGACGCAACTGGCACAAGTTTTTTCGACTCAATTGCCACAAGTTTGTTTGACACAACTGGCACAAGTTTGTTTGACGCCACTGGAACAAGTTTGTTTGACGTAACTGGCACAAGTTTGTTTGAATGGCACAAGTTTGTTTGACGCAACTGGCACAAGTTTGTTCGACGCAACTGGCACAAGTTTGTTCGACGCAACTGGCACAAGTTTGTTTGAATGGCACAAGTTTGTTTGACGCAACTGGCACAAGGTTGTTCTACGCAACTGGCACAAGTTTGTTCTATGCAACAGACACAAGTTTGTTCTATGCAACTGGCACAAGTTTGTTCGACGCAACTGGCACAAATTTTTTCTACATTACTGGCACAAGTTTGTTCTATGCAACTGGCACAAGTTTGTTCTACGCAACTGGCACAAGTTGGTTCGACGCAACTGTCACAAGTTTGTTCGACGCAACTGGCACAAGTTCGTTTGACGCAACTGGCACAAGGTTCTTCTACGCAACTGGCACAAGTTTCTTTGACACAACTGGCACAAGTTTGTTCTACGCAACTGGCACAAGTTTGTTTGACGCAACTGGCACAACTTTGTTTGACGCAACTGGCACAAGTTTGTTTGATGCAACTGGCACAAGTTTGTTTGACGCAACTGGCACATGTTTGTTCGGCGCAACTGGCACAAGTTTGTTTAACGAAACTGGCACAAGTTTGTTTTACGCAACTGGCACAAGTTTGTTTGACGCAAGAGGCACAAGTTTGTTTGACGCAACTGGCACAAGTTTGTTTGACGCAACTGGCACAATTTTTTTTTTACGCAACTGGCACAATTTTTCTCGAAGCAACTGGCACAAGTTTGTTAGCCATATCTGGCACAAGTTTGTTCGACGCAACTGGCACAAGTTTGTTCGACACAAATGGCACAAGTTTGTTTGACGCAACTAGGACAAGTTTCTTCGACACAACTGGCAAAAGTTTGTTCGACGCAACTGGCACAAATTTGTTTGACGCAACTGGCACAAGTTTGTTCTACGCAACTGGCACAAGTTTGTTCTATGCAACTGGCACTAGTTTGTTCTATGCAACTGGCATAAGTTTGTTTGATGCAACTGGTACAAGTTTGTTCTAAGCAACTGGCACAAGTTTGTTCGACGCAACTGGCACAAGTTTGTTCTACACAACTCTTACTAGTTTGTTGTCCACAACTGGCACAAGTTTGTTTGACAAAACTGGCACAAGTTTGTTCTACGCAAATGGCAAATGTTTGTTCTACGCATCTGGCACAAGTTTGTTCTATGCAACTGGCACTAGTGTGTTCTACGCAACTGGCAGAAATTTGTTTGACACAACTGGCACATGTTTGTTCTACCCAACTGGCACAAGTTTGTTCGACGCAACTGGCACAAGTTTGTTCTACGCAACTGGCACAAGTTTGTTTGACACAACTGGCACAAGTTTGTTCGAAGCAACTGGCACAAGTATGTTCGACGGAACTGGCGCAAGTTTGTTCGACGCAACTGTCACAAGTTTGTTCGACGGAACTGGCACAAGTTTGTTCGATGCAACTAGAACAAGTTTGTTTAACGTAACTGGCACAAGTTTGTTCGACCCAACTGGCACAAGTTTGTTTGACACAACTGGCACAAGTTTGTTTGACGCAACTGGCTCAAGGTTGTTCTACGCAACATGTACAAGTTTGTTCTACGCAACTGGCACAAGTTTGTTTGTTGCAACTGGCACAAGTTTGTTCTATGCAACGGGCACAAGTTTGTTCGACGCAACTAGAACAAGTTTGTTTAACGTAACTGGCACAAGTTTGTTCGACCCAACTGGCACAAGTTTGTTTGACACAACTGGCACAAGTTTGTTTGACGCAACTGGCTCAAGGTTGTTCTACGCAACATGTACAAGTTTGTTCTACGCAACTGGCACAAGTTTGTTTGACGCAACTGGCACTAGTTTGTTCGATGCAACGGGCACAAGTTTGTTCGACGCGACTGGCAAAAGTTTGTTTGACACAACTGGCACAAGTTTGTTAGACGCAACTGGCACAAGTTTGTTCAACGCAACTGGCACAAGTTTGTTCGACGCAAGTGGCACAAGTTTGTTCTATGCAACTGGCACAAGTTTGTTCTACGCAACTGGCACAAGTTTGTTCGACCCAACTGGCACAAGTTTGTTTGACACAACTGGCACAAGTTTGTTCGACGCAACTGGTACAAGTTTGTTTGACGCAACTGGCACAAGTTTGTTTAACGCAACTGGCACAAGGTTGTTCTACGTAACATGTACAAGTTTGTTCTAAGCAACTGGCACAAGTTTGTTTGACGCAACTGGCACAAGTTTGTTCTATGCAACTGGCATTAGTTTGTTCGATGCAACTGGCATAAGTTTGTTCGACGCAACTGGTACAAGTTTGTTTGACGCAACTGGCACAAGTTTGTTAGACGCAACTTGCACAAGTTTGTTCAACGCAACTGGCACAAGTTTTTTCGAATCAATTGGCACAAGTTTGTTTGACGCAACTAGCACAACTTTGTTTGACGCAACTGGCACAAGTTTGTTTGACGCAACTGGCACAAGTTTGTTTGAAGCAACTGGCACAAGTTTGTTTGACGCAATTGGCACAAGTTTGTTTGACGCAACTGGCACAAGTTTGTTAGACGCAACCGGCACAAGTTTGTTCGACGTAACAGGCACAAGTTTTTTCGACTCAATTGGTACAAGTTTGTTTGACGCAACTGGCACAAGTTTGTTTGACGCAAGAGGCACAAGTTTATTTGGCGCAACTGGCACAAGTTTGTTTGACGAAAATGGCACATGTTTTTTTTTACGCAACTGGCACAAGTTTTCTTGAAGCAACTGGCACAAGTTTGTTTGACGCAAGAGGCACAAGTTTGTTTGGCGCAACTGGCACAAGTTTGTTTGACGCAAATGGCACATGTTTTCTCGAAGCAACTGGCACAAGTTTGTTCGCCATATGTGGCACAAGTTTGTTCGACGCAACTGGCACAAGTTTGTTAGACGCAAATGGCACAAGTTTGTTTGACGCAACTGGCACAAGTTTGTTCGACGCAACTGGCACAAGTTTGTTCGACGCAACTGGCACAAGTTTGTTTGACGCAAATGGCACAAGTTTGTTCTACGCAACTGGCACAAGTTTGTTCTATGCAACTGGCACTAATTTGTTCTATGCAACTGGCATAAGTTTGTTTGACGCAACTGGTACAAGTTTGTTCTACGCAACTGGCACAAGTTTGTTCGACGCAACTGGCACAAGTTTGTTCTACGCAACTCTACTAGTTTGTTGTACGCAACTGGCACAAGTTTGTTTGACACAACTGGCACAAGTTTGTTCTACGCAAATGGCAAATGTTTGTTCTATGCATCTGGCACAAGTTTGTTCTATGCAACTGGCACTAGTGTGTTCTACGCAACTGGCACAAATTTGTTTGAAACAACTGGCACATGTTTGTTCTACCCAACTGGCACAAGTTTGTTCGACGCAACTGGCACAAGTTTGTTCGACGTAACTGGCACAAGTTTGTTCTACGCAACTGGTACAAGTTTGTTTGGCGCAACTGGCACAAGTTTGTTCTGTGCAACTGGCACTAGTTTGTTTGATACAACTGGCACAAGTTTGTTCGACGCAACTGGCCCAAGTTTGTTTGAAGCAACTGGCAAAAGTTTGTTTGACGCAACTGGCACAAGTTTGATCTATGCAACTGGCACAAGTTTGATCTATGCAACTGGCACAAGTTTGTTCGATGCAACTGGCACAAGTTTGTTCGACGCAACTGGCACAAGTTTGTTTGACGCAATTGGCAAAAGTTTGTTTGAAGCAACTGGCACAAGTTTGTTCGACGCAACTGGCACAAGTTTGTTTGACGCAACTGGCAAAAGTTTGTTTGATGCAACTGGCACAAGTTTGTTCTACGCAACATGCACAAGTTTCTTCTACGCAACTGGCACAAGTTTGTTTGACGCAACTGGCACAAGTTTGTTCGACGCAACTGGCCCAAGTTTGTTTGACGTAACTACCACAAGTTTGTTCGACGCAACTGGCACAAGTTTTTTCGACTCAATTGGCACAAGTTTGTTTGACACAACTGGCACAAGTTTGTTTGACGCCACTGGAACAAGTTTGTTTGACGTAACTGGCACAAGTTTGTTTGGATGGCACAAGTTTGTTTGACGCAACTGGCACAAGTTTGTTCGACGCAACTGGCACAAGTTTGTTCGACGCAACTGGCACAAGTTTGTTTGAATGGCACAAGTTTGTTTGACGCAACTGGCACAAGGTTGTTCTACGCAACTGGCACAAGTTTGTTCTATGCAACTGGCACAAGTTTGTTCTATGCAACTGGCACAAGTTTGTTCTATGCAACTGGCACAAGTTTGTTCGACGCAACTGGCACAAGTTTGTTCGACTCAACTGGCACAAGTTTGATCGACGCAACTGGCACAAGTTTGTTCGATGCAACTGGCACAAGTTTTTTCTACATAACTGGCACAAGTTTGTTCTATGCAACTGGCACAAGTTTGTTCTGCGCAACTGGCACAAGTTTTCTCGACGCAAGTGGCACAAGTTGGTTCGAAGCAACTGGCACAAGCTTGTTTGACGCAACTGGCACAAGTTTGTTCAACACAACTGGCACAAGTTTGATCGACGAACTGGCACAAGTTTGTTTGACGCAATTGGCACAAGTTTGTTCTACTTAACTGGCACAAGTTTGTTCTATGCAACTGGCACTAGTTTGTTTTACGCAACTGGCATAAGTTTGTTTGACGCAACTGGCACAAGTTTGTTCTACAAACTAGCACAAGTTTGTTCGACGCAACTGGCACAAGGTTGTTCTACGCAACTGGCACAAGTTTGTTCTACGCAACTGGCACAAATTTGTTTGACGCAACTGGCACAAGGTTGTTCTACGCAACTGACACAAGTTTGTTCGAAGCAACTGGCACAAGTTTGTTCGACGGAACTGGTGCAAGTTTGTTCGACGCAACTGTCACAAGTTTGTTCGACGGAACTGGCACAAGTTTGTTCGATGCAACTAGAACAAGTTTGTTTAACGTAACTGGCACAAGTTTGTTCGACCCAACTGGCACAAGTTTGTTTGACACAACTGGCACAAGTTTGTTTGACGCAACTGGCTCAAGGTTGTTCTACGCAACATGTACAAGTTTGTTCTACGCAACTGGCACAAGTTTGTTTGACGCAACTGGCACAAGTTTGTTCTATGCAACGGGCACAAGTTTGTTCGACGCAACTAGAACAAGTTTGTTTAACGTAACTGGCACAAGTTTGTTCGACCCAACTGGCACAAGTTTGTTTGACACAACTGGCACAAGTTTGTTTGATGCAACTGGCTCAAGGTTGTTCTACGCAACATGTACAAGTTTGTTCTACGCAACTGGCACAAGTTTGTTTGACGCAACTGGCACTAGTTTGTTCGATGCAACGGGCAGAAGTTTGTTCGACGCAACTGGCAAAAGTTTGTTTGACACAACTGGCACAAGTTTGTTAGACGCAACTGGCACAAGTTTGTTTAACGCAACTGGCACATGTTTGTTCGGCGCAACTGGCACAAGTTTGTTTAACGAAACTGGCACAAGTTTGTTTGACGCAACTGGCACAAGTTTGTTTGACGCAACTGGCACAAGTTTGTTTGACGCAACTGGCACAAGTTTGTTTGACGCAACTGGCACAATTTTTTTTTTACGCAACTGGCACAATTTTTCTCAAAGCAACTGGCACAAGTTTGTTAGCCATATCTGGCACAAGTTTGTTCGACGCAACTGGCACAAGTTTGTTCGACACAAATGGCACAAGTTTGTTTAACGCAACTAGGACAAGTTTCTTCGACGCAACTGGCAAAAGTTTGTTCGGCGCAACTGGCACCAGTTTGTTTGACGCAACTGGCACAAGTTTGTTCTACGCAACTGGCACAAGTTTGTTCTATGCAACTGGCACTAGTTTGTTCTATGCAACTGGCATAAGTTTGTTTGATGCAACTGGTACAAGTTTGTTCTAAGCAACTGGAACAAGTTTGTTCGACGCAACTGGCACAAGTTTGTTCTACGCAACTCTTACTAGTTTGTTGTCCACAACTGGCACAAGTTTGTTTGACAAAACTGGCACAAGTTTGTTCTACGCAAATGGCAAATGTTTGTTCTACGCATCTGGCACAAGTTTGTTCTATGCAACTGGCACTAGTGTGTTCTACGCAACTGGCACAAATTTGTTTGACACAACTGGCACATGTTTGTTCTACCCAACTGGCACAAGTTTGTTCGACGCAACTGGCACAACTTTGTTCTACGCAACTGGCACAAGTTTGTTTGACACAACTGGCACAAGTTTGTTCGAAGCAACTGGCACAAGTTTGTTCGACGGAACTGGTGCAAGTTTGTTCGACGCAACTGTCACAAGTTTGTTCGACGGAACTGGCACAAGTTTGTTCGATGCAACTAGAACAAGTTTGTTTAACGTAACTGGCACAAGTTTGTTCGACCCAACTGGCACAAGTTTGTTTGACACAACTGGCACAAGTTTGTTTGACGCAACTGGCTCAAGGTTGTTCTACGCAACATGTACAAGTTTGTTCTACGCAACTGGCACAAGTTTGTTTGACGCAACTGGCACTAGTTTGTTCGATGCAACGGGCAGAAGTTTGTTCGACGCAACTGGCAAAAGTTTGTTTGACACAACTGGCACAAGTTTGTTAGACGCAACTGGCAAAAGTTTGTTTGATGCAACTGGCACAAGTTTGTTCTACGCAACATGCACAAGTTTCTTCTACGCAACTGGCACAAGTTTGTTTGACGCAACTGGCACAAGTTTGTTCGACGCAACTGGCCCAAGTTTGTTTGACGTAACTGCCACAAGTTTGTTCGACGCAACTGGCACAAGTTTTTTCGACTCAATTGCCACAAGTTTGTTTGACACAACTGGCACAAGTTTGTTTGACACCACTGGAACAAGTTTGTTTGACGTAACTGGCACAAGTTTGTTTGAATGGCACAAGTTTGTTTGACGCAACTGGCACAAGTTTGTTCGACGCAACTGGCACAAGTTTGTTTGAATGGCACAAGATTGTTTGACGCAACTGGCACAAGGTTGTTCTACGCAACTGGCACAAGTTTGTGCTATGCAACTGGCACAAGTTTGTTCTATGCAACTGGCACAAGTTTGTTCTATGCAACTGGCACAAGTTTGTTCGACGCAACTGGCAAAAGTTTTTTCTACATAACTGGCACAAGTTTGTTCTATGCAACTGGCACAAGTTTGTTCTACGCAACTGGCACAAGTTTTCTCGACGTAAGTGGCACAAGTTGGTTCGACGCAACTGGCACAAGTTTGTTCGACGCAACTGGCACAAGTTCGTTTGACGCAACTGGCACAAGGTTCTTCTACGCAACTGGCACAAGTTTCTTTGACGCAACTGGCACAAGTTTGTTCTACGCAACTGGCACAAGTTTGTTTGACGCAACTGGCAAAAGTTTGTTTGACGCAACTGGCACAAGTTTGTTTGACGCAACTGGCACAAGTTTGTTTGACGCAACTGGCACATGTTTGTTCGGCGCAACTGGCACAAGTTTGTTTAACAAAACTGGCACAAGTTTGTTTGACGCAACTGGCACAAGTTTGTTTGACGCAAGAGGCACAAGTTTGTTTGACGCAACTGGCACAAGTTTGTTTGACGCAACTGGCACAATTTTTTTTTTTACGCAACTGGCACAATTTTTCTCAAAGCAACTGGCACAAGTTTGTTAGCCATATCTGGCACAAGTTTGTTCGACGCAACTGGCACAAGTTTCTTCGACACAAATGGCACAAGTTTGTTTGACGCAACTAGGACAAGTTTCTTCGACGCAAGTGGCAAAAGTTTGTTCGACGCAACTGGCACAAGTTTGTTTGACGCAACTGGCACAAGTTTGTTCTACGCAACTGGCACAAGTTTGTTCTATGCAACTGGCACTAGTTTGTTCTATGCAACTGGCATAAGTTTGTTTGACGCAACTGGTACAAGTTTGTTGTACGCAACTGGCACAAGTTTGTTCGACGCAACTGGCACAAGTTTGTTCTACGCAACTCTTACTAGTTTGTTGTACACAACTGGCACAAGTTTGTTTGACACAACTGGCACAAGTTTGTTCTACCCAAATGGCAAATGTTTGTTCTACGCATCTGGCACAAGTTTGTTATATGCAACTGGCACTAGTGTGTTCTACGCAACTGGCACAAATTTGTTTGACACAACTGGCACATGTTTGTTCTACCCAACTGGCACAAGTTTGTTCGACGCAACTGGCACAAGTTTGTTCTCCGCAACTGGCACAAGTTTGTTTGACACAACTGGCACAAGTTTGTTCTAAGCAACTGGCACAAGTTTGTTCGACGGAACTGGCACAAGTTTGTTCGACGCAACTGGCACAAGTTTGTTCGACTCAACTGGCACAAGTTTGTTCAATGCAAATAGAACAAGATTGTCTAACGTAACTGGCACAAGTTTGTTCGACACAACTGGCACAAGTTTGTTTGACACAACTGGCACAAGTTTGTTTGACGCAACTGGCACAAGGTTGTTCTATGCAACTGGCACTAGATTGTTCGATGCAACTGGCACAAGTTTGTTCGACGCAACTGGCACAAGTTTGTTCGACGCAACTGGCACAAGTTTGTTCTACGCAACTGGCACAAGTTTGTTTGACGCAACTGGCACAAGTTTGTTCTATGCAACTGGCACTAGTTTGTTTGATGCAACTGGCACAAGTTTGTTCGACGCAACTGGCACAAGTTTGTTTGACGCAACTGGCACAAGTTTGTTAGATGCAACTGGCACAAGTTTGTTCAATGCAACTGGCACAAGTTTTTTTTAATCAATTGGCACAAGTTTGTTTGACGTTACTGGCACAAGTTTGTTTGACGCAACTGGCACAAGTTTGTTTGACGCAACTGGCAAAAGTTTGTTTGACGCAACTGGCAGAAGTTTATTTGACGCAACTGGCACAAGTTTTCTCGACGTAACTGGCACAAGTTTGTTCTGCGTAACTGGCACAAGTTTGTTCGACACAACTGGCATAAGTTTCTTTGACGTAACTGGCAAAATTTTTCTCGACGTAATTAGCACAAGTTTGTTCGCCGTAACTGGCACAAGTTTGTTCGACGCCACTGGCACAAGTTTGTTCGAAGCAACTGGCACAAGTTTGTTTGACGCAACTGGCACAAGTTTGTTCTATACAACTGGCACAAGTTTGTTCTACGTAACTGGCACAAGTTGGTTCTACGCAACTGGCACAAGTTTGTTCTACGCAACTGGCACAAGTTTGTTGTATGCAACTGGCACTAGTTTGTTCTACGCAAGTGGCATAACTTTGTTTGACGCAACTGGCACAAGTTTGTTCTACGCAACTGGCACAAGTTTGTTGGATGCAACTGGCACAAGTTTGTTCTACGCAACTGGCACAATTTTGTTGGAAGCAACTGGCACAAGTTTGTTCGACGCAACTGGCACAAATTTGTTCGACGCAACTGGCACAAGTTTGTTCGACGCAACTGGCACAAGTTTGTTCGACGCAACTGGCACAAGTTTGTTCGACGCAACTGGCACAAGTTTGTTCAACACATCTGGCACAAGTTTGTTTTCGCAACTTGTACAAGTTTGTTTGACGCAACTGGCACAAGTTTGTTTGACGCAACTGTCACAAGTTTCTTTGGCGCAACTGGCACAAGTTTGTTTGACGCAACTGGCACACGTTTGTTTGACGCAACTGGCACAAGTTTGTTCGACGCAACTGGCACAAGTTTGTTTGATGCAACTGGCACAAGTTTGTTTGACGCAACTGGCACAAGGTTGTTCTACGCAACTGGCACAAGTTTGTTCTATGCAACTGGCACAAGTTTGTTTGACGCAACTGGCACAAGTTTGTTTGACGCAACTGGCACAAGTTTGCTCTACGCAACTGGCACAAGTTTGTTCTACGCAACTCTTACTAGTTTGTTGTACACAACTGGCACAAGTTTGTTTGACACAACTGGCACACGTTTGTTCTATGCAACTGGCACTAGTTTGTTCTAGGCAACTGGCACAAATTTGTTTGACGCAACTGGCACATGTTTGTTCTACCCAACTGGCACAAGTTTGTTCGACGCAACTGGCACAAGTTTGTTCTACGCAACTGGCACAAGTTTCTTTGACACAACTGGCACAAGTTTGTTCTAAGCAACTGGCACAAGTTTGTTCGACGGAACTGGCGCAAGTTTGTTCGACGCAACTGGCACAAGTTTGTTCGACGCAACTGGCACAAGTTTGTTCGATGCAACTGGTACAAGTTTGTTTAAGGTAACTGGCACAAGTTTGTTCGACCCAACTGGCACAAGTTTGTTTGACACAACTGGCACAAGTTTGTTCGACGCAACTGGCACAAGTTTGTTCTATGCAACTGGCACAAGTTTGTTTGACGCAACTGGCACAAGTTTGTTCTATGGAACTGGCACTAGTTTGTTTGATGTAACTGGCACGAGTTTGTTAGACGCCACTGGCACAAGTTTTTTCGACTCAATTGGCACAAGTTTGTTTGACACAACTGGCACAAGTTTGTTTGACGCCAATGGCACAAGTTTGTTTGACGCAACTGGCAAAAGTTTAATTGACGCAACTGGCACAAGTTTATTTGACCCAAGTGGCGCAAGTTTTCTCGATGCAACTGGCACAAGTTTGTTCGCTGTAACTGGCACAAGTTTGTTCGACGCAACTGGCACAAGTTTGTTCGACGCAACTGGCACAAGTTTGTTTGATGCAACTGGCACAAGTTTCTTTAACGAAACTGGCACAAGTTTGTTCGACGCAACTGGCACAAGTTTGTTTGACACAACTGGCACAAGTTTGTTTGACGCCACTGGCACAAGTTTGTTTGACGTAACTGGCACAAGAGTGTTTGACGCAACTGGCACTAGGTTGTTCTACGCAACTGGCACAAGTTTGTTCTATGCAAATTGCAAAAGTTTGTTCTAGGCATCTGGCACAAGTTTGTTTGATGCAACTGGCACATGTTTGTTTCACCCAACAGGCACAAGTTTGTTCGACACAACTGGCACAAGTTTGTTCTACACAACTGGCACAAGTTTTTTTGACACAAGTGGCACAAGTTTGTTCTAAGCACCTGGCACAAGTTTGTTTGACGGAACTGGCGTAAGTTTGTTCGACGCAACTGGCACAAGTTTGTTCGACGCAACTGGCACAAATTTGTACGACGCAACTGGTACAAGTTTGTTTAACGTAACTGGCACAAGTTTGTTCGACGCAACTGGCAAAAGTTTGTTTCACACAACTGGCACAATTTTGTTCAACGCAACTGGCACAAGTTTGTTGGATGCAACTGGCAAAAGTTTGTTCTACGCAACTGGTACAAGTTTGTTGTCCACAACTGGCACAATTTTGTTTGACGCAACTGGCACAAGTTTGTTCGACGCAACTGGCACAAGTTTGATCTATGCAACTGGCACAAGTTTGTTCAACGCAATTGGCACAAGTTTGTTCGACGCAACTGGCACAAGTTTGTTTGACGCAATTGGCAAAAGTTTGTTTGACGCAACTGGCACAAGTTTGTTCGACGCAACTGGCACAAGTTTGTTTGACGCAACTGGCAAAAGTTTGTTTGATGCAACTGGCACAAGTTTGTTCTACGCAACATGCACAAGTTTCTTCTACGAAACTGGCACAAGTTTGTTTGACGCAACTGGCACAAGTTTGTTCGACGCAACTGGCCCAAGTTTGTTTGACGTAACTGCCACAAGTTTGTTCGACGCAACTGGCACAAGTTTTTTCGACTCAATTGGCACAAGTTTGTTTGACACAACTGGCACAAGTTTGTTTGACGCCACTGGAACAAGTTTGTTTGACGTAACTGGCACAAGTTTGTTTGAATGGCACAAGTTTGTTTGACGCAACTGGCACAAGTTTGTTCGACGCAACTGGCACAAGTTTGTTCGACGCAACTGGCACAAGTTTGTTTGAATGGCACAAGTTTGTTTGACGCAACTGGCACAAGGTTGTTCTACGCAACTGGCACAAGTTTGTTCTATGCAACTGGCACAAGTTTGTTCTATGCAACTGGCACAAGTTTGTTCTATGCAACTGGCACAAGTTTGTTCGATGCAACTGGCACAAGTTTGTTCGACGCAACTGGCACAAGTTTGATCGACGCAACTGGCACAAGTTTGTTCGACGCAACTGGCACAAGTTTTTTCTACATAACTGGCACAAGTTTGTTCTATGCAACTGGCACAAGTTTGTTCTACGCAACTGGCACAAGTTTGTTCGACGCAACTGGCACAAGTTTGTTTGACGCAACTGGCACAAGTTTGTATGACGCAACTGGCACAAGTTTGTTTGACGCAACTGGCACAAGGTTGTTCTATGCAACTGGCACAAGTTTGTTCTATGCAAATGGCTCAAGTTTGTTTGACGCAACTGGCACAAGTTTGTTTGATGCAACAGTTACAAGTTTGTTCTACATAACTGGCACAAGTTTGTTGTACACAACTGGCACAAGTTTGTTTGACACAACTGGCACAAGTTTGTTCTACGCAAATGGCAAAAGTTTGTTTGACGCATCTGGCACAAGTTTGTTCTATGCAACAAGCACTAGTTTGTTTGACGCAACTGGCACAAATTTGTTTGACGCAACTGGCACATGTTTGTTTTACCCAACAGGCACAAGTTTGTTCGACGCAACTGGCACAAGTTTGTTCTACACAACTGGTACAAGTTTGTTTGACACAAGTGGCACAAGTTTGTTCTAAGCACCTGGCACAAGTTTGTTCGACGGAACTGGTGCAATTTTGTTCGACGCAACTGGCACAAGTTTGTTCGACACAACTGGCACAAATTTGTACGACGCAACTGGTACAAGTTTGTTTAACGTAACTGGCACAAGTTTGTTCGACCCAACTGGCACAAGTTTGTTTGACACTACTGGCACAAGTTTGTTCGACGCAACTGGTACAAGTTTGTTTGACGCAACTGGCACAAGTTTGTTTAACGCAACTGGCACAAGGTTGTTCTACGCAACATGTACAAGTTTGTTCTACGCAACTGGCACAAGTTTGTTTGACGCAACTGGCACAAGTTTGTTCTATGCAACTGGCATTAGTTTGTTCGATGCAACTGACACAAGTTTGTTCGACGCAACTGGCACAAGTTTGTTTGACGCAACTGGCACAAGTTTGTTAGACGCAACTTGCACAAGTTTGTTCAACGCAACTGGCACAAGTTTTTTTCGAATCAATTGGCACAAGTTTGTTTGACACAACTAGCACAACTTTGTTTGACGCAACTGGCACAAGTTTGTTTGACGCAACTGGCACAAGTTTGTTTGACGCAACTGGCACAAGTTTGTTTGACGCAACTGGCACAAGTTTGTTCGCCGTAACTGGCACAAGTTTGTTCGACGCAACTGGCACAAGTTTGTTTGACGCAACTGGCACAAGTTTCTTCGACGGAACTGGCACAAGTTTGTTCGACGCAACTGGCACAAGTTTGTTTGATGCAATTGGCACAAGTTTGTTCTACTCAACTGGCACAAGTTTGTTCTATGCAACTGGCACTGGTTTGTTTTACGCAACTGGCATAAGTTTGTTTGACGCAACTGGCACAAGTTTGTTCTACCAATTAGCACAAGTTTGTTCGATGCAACTGGCACAAGGTTGTTCTACGCAACTGGCACAAGTTTGTTCTATGCAACTGGCACAAGTTTGTTTTGACGCAAATGGCACAAGTTTGTTCGACGCAACTGGCACAAGTTTGTTGGATGCCACTGGCACAAGTTTGTTCTACATAACTGGCACAAGTTTGTTCTATGCAACTGGCACAAGTTTGTTCTACGCAACTGGCACAAGTTTGGTCTACGCATCTGGCACAATTTTGTTCTATGCAACTGGCACTAGTTTGTTCTACGCAACTGGCACAAGTTTGTTTGACGCAACTGGCACAAGTTTGTTCTACCCAACTGACACAAGTTTGTTCGACGCAACTGGCACAAGTTTGTTCTACGCAACTGACACAAGTTTGTTTGACACAACTGGCAGAAGTTTGTTCAACGCAGTTGGCAGAAGTTTGTTTCACGCAAGTGTCGCAAGTTTGTTCGACGCAACTGGCACAAGTTTGTTCGACGCAACTGGCAAAAGTTTGTTTGAAGCAACTGGCACAAGTTCGTTTGACGCAACTGGCACAAGGTTCTTCTACGCAACTGGCAGAAGTTTCTTAGACGCAACTGGCACAAGTTTGTTCTACGCAACTGGCACAAGTTTGTTTGACATAACTGTAACAAGTTTGTTTGACGCAACTGGCACAAGTTTGTTTGACGCAACTGGCACAAGTTTGTTTGAAGCAACTGGCACAAGTTTGTTCGGCGCAACTGGCACAAGTTTGTTTGACGAAACTGGCACAAGTTTGTTTGACGCAACTGGCACAAGTTTGTTTGACGCAACTGGCAAAAGTTTGTTTGACGCAACTGGCACAAGTTTGTTAGACGCAACTGGCACAAGTTTGTTCGACGTAACAGGCACAAGTTTTTTCGACTCAACTGGTACAAGTTTGTTTGAGGCAACTGGCACAAGTTTGTTTGATACAAGAGGCACAAGTTTGTTTGACGCAACTGGCACAAGTTTGTTTGACGCAACTGGCGCAATTTTTTTTTTATGCAACTGGCACAAGTTTTCTCGAAGCAACTGGCACAAGTTTGTTCGCCATATCTGGCAGAAGTTTGTTCGACGCAACTGGCACAAGTTTGTTCGACGCAAATGGCAAAAGTTTGTTTGATGCAACTGGCACAAGTTTCTTCGACGCAACTGGCACAAGTTTGTTTGACGCAACTGGCACAAGTTTGTTCTACGCAACTGGCACAAGTTTGTTCTATGCAACTGGCACTAGTTTGTTCTATGCAACTGGCATAAGTTTGTTTGACGCAACTGGTACAAGTTTGTTCTACGCAACTGGCACAAGTTTGTTTGACGCACCTGGCACAAGTTTGTTCTACGCAACTCTTACTAGTTTGTTGTACGCAACTGGCACAAGTTTTTTTGACACAACTGGCACAAGTTTGTTCTACGCAAATGGCAAATGTTTGTTCTACGCATATGGCACAAGTTTGTTCTATGCAACTGGCACTATTGTGTTCTATGCAACTGGCACAAATTTGTTTGACACAACTGGCACATGTTTGTTCTACCCAACTGGCACAAGTTTCTCGACGCAACTGGCACAAGTTTGTTCTACGCAACTGGCACAAGTTTGTTTGACACAACTGGCACAAGTTTGTTCTAAGCAACTGGCACAAGTTTGTTCGACGGAACTGACGCAAGTTTGTTCGACGCAACTGGCACAAGTTTGTTCGACGCAACTAGCGCAAGTTTGTTCGACGCAACTGGCACAAGTTTGTTTAACGTAACTGGCACAAGTTTGTTCGACACAACTGGCACAAGTTTGTTTGACACAACTGGCACAAGTTTGTTTGACGCAGCTGACACAAGGTTGTTCTACGCAACATGTACAAGTTTGTTCTACGCAACTGGCACAAGTTTTTTTGATGCAACTGGCACAATTTTGTTCTATGCAACTGGCACTAGTTTGTTCGATGCCACTGGCACAAGTTTGTTCGACGCAACTGGCACAAGTTTGTTTGACGCAACTGGCACAAGTTTGTTAGACGCAACTGGCACAAGTTTGTTAGACGCAACTGGCACAAGTTTTTTTTAATCAATTGGCACAAGTTTGTTTGACGCAACTGTCACAAGTTTGTTTGACGCAACTGGCACAAGTTTGTTAGACGCAACTGGCACAAGTTTGTTTGACGCAACTGGCACAAGTTTATTTGACGCAACTGGCACAACTTTTCTCGACGCAACTGGCACAAGTTTGTTCGCCGTAACTGGCACAAGTTTGTTTGACGCAACTGGCACAAGTTTATTTGACGCAACTGGCACAAGTTTTCTCGACGCAAGTGGCAAAAGTTGGTTCGCCGTAACTGGCACAAGTTTGTTCGACGCAACTGGCACAAGTTTGTTCGACGCAACTGGCACAAGTTTGTTTGTCGCAACTGGCACAAGTTTCTTCGGCGCAACTGGCACAAGTTTGTTCGACGAACTGGCACAAGTTTGTTTGACGCAATTGGCAGAAGTTTGTTCTACTCAACTGGCCCAAGTTTGTTCTATGCAACTGGCACTAGTTTGTTTTACGCAACTGGCTTAAGTTTGTTTGACGCAACTGGCACAAGTTTGTTCTACAAACTAGCACAAGTTTGTTCGACGCAACTGGTACAAGGTTGTTCTACGCAACTGGCACAAGTTTTTTTCACGCAACTGGCACAAGGTTGTTCTACGCAACTGGCACAAGTTTGTTCTATGCAACTGGCACTAGTTTGTTGGATGCCACTGACACAAGTTTGTTCGAAGAAACTGGCCCAAGATTTTTTGACGCAACTGGCACAAGTTTGTCAGACCCAACTGGCACAAGTTTGTTCGACGCAACTGGCACAAGTTTTTTCGACTCAATTGGCACAAGTTTGTTTGACGCAACTGGAACCAGTTTGTTTGACGCAACTGGCACAAGTTTGTTTGACGCAACTGGCACAAGTTTGTTTGATGCATTTGGCACAAGTTTATTTGACGCAACTGGCACAAGTTTTCTCGACGAAACTGGCACAAGTTTGTTCGCCGTAACTGGCACAAGTTTGTTTGACGCAACTGGCACAAGTTTGTTTGACGCAACTGGCACAAGTTTGTTCTACATAACTGGCACAAGATTGTTCTATGCAACTGGCACAAGTTTGTTCTACGCAACTGGCACAAGTTTGTTCTACGCATCTGGCACAAGTTTGTTCTATGCAACTGGCACTAGTTTGTTCTACGCAACTGGCACAAGTTTGTTTGACGCAACTTGCCCAAATTTGTTCTACCCAATTGACACAAGTTTGTTCGACGCAACTGGCACAAGTTTGTTTGACGCAACTGGCACAAGTTTGTTTGACGCAACTGGCACAAGTTTGTTTGACGCAACTGGCACAAGGTTGTTCTATGCAACTGGCACAAGTTTGTTCTATGCAAATGGCTCAAGTTTGTTTGACGCAACTGGCACAAGCTTGTTTGATGCAACAGTTACAAGTTTGTTCTACATAACTGGCACAAGTTTGTTGTACACAACTGGCACAAGTTTGTTTGACACAACTGGCACAAGTTTGTTCTACGCAAATGGCAAAAGTTTGTTCTACGCATCTGGCACAAGTTTGTTCTATGCAACTAGCACTAGTTTGTTTGATACAACTGGCACAAATTTGTTTGACGTAACTGGCACATGTTTGTTTTACCCAACAGGCACAAGTTTGTTCGACGCAACTGGCACAAGTTTGTTCTACACAACTGGCACAAGTTTGTTTGACACAAGTGGCACAAGTTTGTTTGACGCAACTGGCACAAGTTTGTTCGGAGCAACTGGCAAAAGTTTGTTCGATGCAACTAGCACAAGTTTGTTTAACGCAACTGGCACAAGTTTGTTCGACCCAACTGGCACAAGTTTGTTTGACGCAACTGGCACAAGTTTGTTTAACGCAACTGGCACAAGTTTGTTTGACGCAACTGGCACGGGTTTGTTTGACGCAACTGGCACAAGGTTCTTCTACGCAACTGGCACAAGTTTGTTCTACGCAAATGGCACAAGTTTGTTTGATGCAAGTGGCACAAGTTTATTCTACACAACTGGCATAAGTTTGTTTGACGCAACTGGCACAAGTTTGTTCGACGCAACTTGCACAAGTTTGTTAGACGCAACTGGGACAAGTTTGTTCGACGTAACAGGCACAAGTTTTTTCGACTCAATTGGTACAAGTTTGTTTGACGCAACTGGCACAAGTTTGTTTGACGCAAGAGGCACAAGTTTGTTTGACGCAACTGGCACAAGTTTGTTTAACGCAACTGGCACAAGTTTTTTTTGACGCAACTGGCACATGTTTTCCCGACGCAACTGGCACAAGTTTGTTCGCCATATCTGGCACAAGTTTGTTCGACGCAACTGGCACAAGTTTGTTCGACGCAACTGGCACATGTTTGTTTGATGCAACTGGCACAGGTTTCTTCGACACAACTGGCACAAGTTTGTTCGATGCAACTGGCATAAGTTTGTTCTATGCAACTTGCACAAGTTTGTTCTACGCAACTGGCACAAGTTTGTTCTATGCAACTGGCACTAGTTTGTTCTATGCAACTGGCATAAGTTTGTTTGACGCAATTGGCACATGTTTGTTCTACGCAACTGGCACAATTTGTTCTATGCATCTGGCACAAGTTTGTTTGACGCAACTGGTACAAGTTTGTTGGACGCGATTCTCACAAGTTTGTTCGAACCAACTGACACAAGTTTGTTTTACACAACTGGCACAAGTTTGTTCGACGCAACTGGCACAAGTTTGTTTGACGCAACTGGCACAAGTTTGTTCTACCCAACTGACACAAGTTTGTTCTATGCAACTGACACAAGTTTGTTTGACACAACTGGCAGAAGTTTGTTCAACGCAACTGGCACAAGTTTGTTTGACGCAACTGGCGCAAGTTTGTTCGACGCAATTGGCACATGTTTGTTCGACGCAACTGGCACAAGTTTGTTCGATGCAACTGACACAAGTTTGTTTGACACAACTGGCAGAAGTTTGTTCAGCGCAACTGGCATAAGTTTGTTTGACGCAACTGGCGCAAGTTTTTTCGACGCAACTGGCACAAGTTTGTTCGATGCAACTGGCACAAGTTTGTTCGATGCAACTGGCACAAGTTTGTTTAACGCAACTGGCACAAGTTTGTTCGGCCCAACTGGCACAAGTTTGTTTGACGCAACTGGCACAAGTTTGTTTGACGCAACTGGCAAAAGCTTGTTTGACACAACTGGCACAAGTTTGTTTGACGCAACTGGCACAAGGTTGTTCTACGAAACTGGCAAAAGTTTGTTCTACGCAACTGGCACAAGTTTGTTCGATGCAACTGGCACAAGTTTGTTTGATGCAACTGGCACAAGTTTGTTTGATGCAACTGGCAGAAGTTTGTTTGACACAACTGGCACAAGTTTGTTCGGCGCAACTGGCCCAAGTTTGTTTGAAGCAACTGGCACAAGTTTGTTAGGCCCAACTGGCACAAGTTTGTTCGATGTAACTAGAACAAGTTTTTTCGACTCAATTGGCAGAAGTTTGTTTGACGCAACTGGCACAAGTTTGTTTGACGCAACTTGCGCAAGTTTGTTTGACGCAACTGGCACAAGTTTATTTGACGCAACAGGCACAAGTTTTCTCGACGCAACTGGCACAAGTTTGTTCGCCGTAACTGGCACAGGTTTGTTCGACGCAACTGGCACAAGTTTGTTTGACGCAACTGGCACAAGTCTTTTTGACACAACTGGCACAAGTTTTCTCGACGCAACTGGCATAAGTTTGTTTGCCGTAACTGGCACAAGTTTGTTCGACGCCACTGGCACAAGTTTGTTCGAAGCAACTGGCACAAGTTTGTTTGACGCATCTGGCACTAATGTGTTCTAAGCAACTGGCACAAGTTGGTTCTACGCAACTGGCACAAGTTTGTTCTACGCAACTGGCACAAGTTTGTTGTATGCAACTGGCACTAGTTTGTTGTACGCAACTGGCATAAGTTTGTTTGACGCAACTGGCACAAGTTTGTTCTACGCAACTGGCACAAGTTTGTTGGACGCAACTGGCAGAAAGTTTCTTCTACGCACCTGGCACAAGTTTGTTGGACGCAACTGGATCAAGTTTGTTTGACGCAACTGGCACAAGTTTGTTCGACGCAACTGGCACAAGTTTGTTCGACGCAACTGGCACAAGTTTGTTCGACGCAACTGGCAAAAGTTTGTTTGACGCAACTGGCACAAGTTTTTTTTTTACGCAACTGGCACAATTTTTCTCGAAGCAGCTGGCACAAGTTTGTTCGCCATATCTGGCACAAGTTTGTTCGACGCAACTGGCACAAGTTTGTTCGACGCAAATGGCACAAGTTTGTTTGACGCAACTGGCACAAGTTTGTTCGACGCAACTGGCACAAGTTTGTTCTACACATCTGGCACAAGTTTGTTCTATGCAACTGGCACTAGTGTGTTCTACGCAACTGGCACAAATTTGTTTGACACAACTGGCACATGTTTGTTCTACCCAACTGGCACAAGTTTGTTCGACGCAACTGGCAGAAGTTTGTTCTACGCAACTGGCACAAGTTTGTTTGACACAAATGGCACAAGTTTGTTCGAAGCAACTAGCACAAGTTTGTTCGACGGAACTGGCGCAAGTTTGTTCGATGCAACTGGCACAAGTTTGTTCGACGCAACTGGCACAAGTTTGTTCGATGCAACTAGAACAAGTTTGTTTAACGTAACTGGCACAAGTTTGTTCGACCCAACTGGCACAAGTTTGTTTGACACAACTGGCACAAGTTTGTTTGATGCAACTGGCACAAGGTTGTTCTACGCAACATGTACAAGTTTGTTCTACGCAACTGGCACAAGTTTGTTTGACGCAACTGGCACAAGTTTGTTCTATGCATCTGGCACTAGTTTGTTCGAAGCAACTGGCACAAGTTTGTTCGACGCAACTGGCACAAGTTTGTTTGACACAATGGGCACAAGTTTGTTAGACGCAACTGGCACAAGTTTGTTCAACGCAATTGGCACAAGTTTTTTTTAATCAATTGGCACAAGTTTGTTTGACGCAACTGGCACAAGTTTGTTTGACGCAACTGGCACAAGTTTGTTTGACGCAACTGGCACAAGTTTATTTGACGCAACTGGCACAAGTTTTCTCGACGCAACTGGCAAAAATTTGTTTGACGCAACTGGCACAAGTTTTTTTGACGTAACTGGCACAATTTTTCTCGACGCAACTGGCACAAGTTTGTTCCCTGTAACTGGCACAAGTTTGTTCGACGCAACTGGCACAAGTTTATTCGAAGCAACTGGCACTAGTTTGTTTGACGCAACTGGCACAAGTTTGTTCTATGCAACTGGCACAAGTTTGTTCTATGCAACTGGCACAGGTTTGTTCTACGCAACTGGCACAAGTTTGTTCTACGCAACTGGCACAAGTTTGTTGTATGCAACTGGCACTAGTTTGTTCTACGCAACTGGCATAAGTTTGTTTGACGCAACTGGCACAAGTTTGTTCAACGCAACTGGCACAAGTTTGTTCGACGCAACTGGCACAAGTTTGTTCTACGCAACTGGCACAATTTTGTTGGACGCAACTGGCACAAGTTTGTTCGACACAACTGGCTCAAGTTTGTTCTACGCAACTGGCACAATTTTGTTGGACGCAACTGGCACAAGTTTGTTCGACGCAACTGGCACAAATTTGTTCGACGCAACTGGCACAAGTTTGCTCTACGCAACTGGCACAAGTTTGTTTTACGCACCTGGGACACGTTTGTTCTATGCAACTGGCACTAGTTTGTTCTAGGCAACTGGCACAAATTTGTTTGACGTAACTGGCACATGTTTGTTCTACCCAACTGGCACAAGTTTGTTCGACGCAACTGGCACAAGTTTGTTCTTCGCAACTGGCACAAGTTTGTTTGACACAACTGGCACAAGTTTGTTCTAAGCAACTGGCCCAAGTTTGTTCGACGGAACTGGCGCAAGTTTGTTCGACGCAACTGGCACAAGTTTGTTCGACGCAACTGGCAGAAGTTTGTTCGATGCAACTGGTACAAGTTTGTTTAACGTAACTGGCACAAGTTTCTTCGACCCAACTGGCACAAGTTTGTTTGACACAACTGGCACAAGTTTGTTCGACGCAACTGGCACAAGTTTGTTTGACGCAACTGGCAAAAGTTTGTTTGACGCAACTGGCACAAGTTTGTTCTATGCAACATGCACAAGTTTGTTCTACGCAACTGGCACAAGTTTGTTTGACGCAACTGGCACAAGTTTATTTGACGCAACTGGCACAAGTTTTCTCGACGCAACTGGCACAAGTTTGTTCGCCGTAACTGGCACAAGTTTGTTTGACGCAACTGGCACAAATTTGTTTGACGCAACTGGCACAAGTTTATTTGACGCAACTGGCACAATTTTTCTCGACGCAACTGGCACAAGTTTGTTCCCCGTAACTGGCACAAGTTTGTTCGACGCCACTGGCACAAGTTTATTCGAAGCAACTGGCACAAGTTTGTTTGACGCAACTGGCACAAGTTTGTTCTATGCAACTGGCACAAATTTGTTCTATGCAACTGGACAAGTTTGTTCTACGCAACTGACACAAGTTTGTTCTACGCAACTGGCACAAGTTTGTTGTATGCATCTGGCACTAGTTTGTTCTACGCAACTGGCATAAGTTTGTTTGACGCAACTGGCACAAGTTTGTTCTACGCAACTGGCACAAGTTTGTTGGACGTAACTGCACAAGTTTGTTCTACGCAACTGGAACAATTTTGTTGGACGCAACTGGCACAAGTTTGTTCGACACAACTGGCACAAGTTTGTTCTACGCAACTGGCACAATTTTGTTGGACGCAACTGGCACAAGTTTGTTCGACGCAACTGGCACAAATTTGTTCAACGCAACTGGCACAAGTTTGTTCTACGCAACTGGCACAAGTTTGTTTTACGCATCTGGGACACGTTTGTTCTATGCAACTGGCACTAGTTTGTTTTAGGCAACTGGCACAAATTTGTTTGACGCCACTGGCACATGTTTGTTCTACCCAACTGGCACAAATTTGTTTGACACAACTGGCACAAGTTTGTTCTAAGCAACTGGCCCAAGTTTGTTCGACGGAACTGGCGCAAGTTTGTTCGTTGCAACTGGCACAAGTTTGTTCGATACAACTGGCACAAGTTTGTTCAATGCAACTGGTACAAGTTTGTTTAACGTAACTGGCACAAGTTTCTTCGACCCAACTGGCACAAGTTTCTTTGACACAACTGGCACAAGTTTGTTCGACGCAACTGGCACAAGTTTGTTTGACGCAACTGGCAAAAGTTTGTTTGACGCAACTGGAACTAGTTTGTTCTACGCAACATGCACAAGTTTGTTCTACGCAACTGGCACAAGTTTGTTTGACGCAACTGGCACAAGTTTGTTCTATGGAACTGGCAAAAGTTTGTTTGACGCAACTGGCACAAGTTTGTTCTACGCAACTGGCACAAGTTTGTTTGATGCAACTGGCACAAGTTTGTTCTATGCAACTGGCACTAGTTTGTTTGATGCAACTGGCACAAGTTTGTTCCATGCAACTGGCCCAAGTTTGTTTGACGTAACTGCCACAAGTTTGTTCGACGCAACTGGTACAAGTTTTTTCGACTCAATTGGCACAAGTTTGTTTGACACAACTGGCACAAGTTTGTTTGATGCCACTGGAACAAGTTTGTTTGACGTAACTGGCACAAGTTTGTTTGAAGCAACTGGCACAAGTTTGTTTGACGCAACTGGCACAAGGTTGTTCTACGCAACTGGCACAAGTTTGTTCTATGCAACTGTCACAAGTTTGTTTTATGCAACTGGCACAAGTTTGTTCTATGCAACTGGCACTAGTTTGTTCGATGCAACTGGCACAAGTTTGTTCGACGCAACTGGCACAAGTTTGATCGACGCAACTGGCACAAGTTTGTTCGACGCAACTGGCACAAGTTTTTTCTACATAACTGGCATAAGTTTGTTCTATGCAACTGGCACAAGTTTGTTTGACGCAACTGGCACAAGTTTTCTCGACGCAAGTGGCACAAGTTGGTTCGAAGCAACAGGCACAAGCTTGTTTGACGCAACTGGCACAAGTTTGTTCAACACAACTGGCACAAGTTTGATCGACGAACTGGCACAAGTTTGTTTGACGCAATTGGCACAAATTTGTTCTACTTAACTGGCACAAGTTTGTTTTAAACAACTGGCATAAATTTGTTTGACGCAACTGGCACAAGTTTGTTCTACAAACTAGCACAAGTTTGTTCGACGCAACTGGCACAAGGTTGTTCTACGCAACTGGCACAAGTTTGTTCTACGCAACTGGCACAAGTTTGTTTGACGCAACTGGCACAAGGTTGTTCTACGCAACTGACACAATTTTGTTGGACGCAACTGGCACAAGTTTCTTCGACGAAACTGGCCCAAGTTTTTTTGACGCAACTGGCACAAGTTTGTTAGACGCAACTGGCACAAGTTTGTCCGACGCAACTGGCACAAGTTTTTTCGACTTAATTGGCACAAGTTCATTTTGCACAACTGGAACAAGTTTGTTTGACACAACTGACACAAGTTTGTTCTATGCAACTGGCACAAGTTTGTTTGATGCAACTGGCACAAGTTTATTTGACGCAACTGGCACAAGTTTTCTCTACGAAACTGGCACAAGTTTGTTCGCCGTAACTGGCACAAGTTTGTTCGACGCAACTGGCACAAGTTTGTTTGACACAACTGGCACAAGTTTGTTCTACATAACTGGCACAAGTTTGTTCTATGCAACTGGCACAAGTTTGTTCTACGCAACTGGCACAAGTTTGTTTGACGCAACTGGCACAAGTTTGTTTGACGCAACTGGCACAAGTTTGTTTGACGCAACTGGCACAAGTTTGTTTGACGCAACTGGCACAAGGTTGTTCTATGCAACTGGCACAAGTTTGTTCTATGCAAATGGCTCAAGTTTGTTTGACGCAACTGGCACAAGTTTGTTTGATGCAACAGTTACAAGTTTGTTCTACATAACTGGCACAAGTTTGTTGTACACAACT